>CM035226.1:31588865-32788865 GCA_020226215.1 Sindora glabra | reverse complement strand
TCTTGTGGGGATGGTTGTAGAGATCATTGTCATGTATCCAATTCAGCGCCGCAAGTATAGGGATGGAATTGCCAATCTCTTGGTGCTTCTTATTGGAGGGATTCCCATTGCAATGCCAACAGTCTTGTCGGTAACAATGGCCATTGGTTCTCATAGACTATCCCAACAAGGTGCCATCACCAAGAGGATGACAGCCATTGAGGAAATGGCTGGGATGGATGTTTTATGTAGTGATAAGACTGGCACCTTGACGTTGAACAAGCTCACCGTAGACCGGAATTTGATTGAGGTAACTGGAAGTAATGACAGATCACATATGAGCAATTAACTGTTCAGATGACTCTAAAGCCATAAATTGAAAGCTCAACTTTCCTATTTACAGTTCGGGAATGCTCAATCATTTAAAATCTGGATTTAATAATGATGGAAGTGATTTGTTCATCTCAGGTTTTTGACAAAAATGTTGACAAAGAGCAAGTGATATTGCTTGGAGCAAGGGCCTCTAGGGTAGAGAATCAAGACGCTATTGATGCTTGCATTGTAGGAATGTTGGGTGACCCCAAGGAGGTATGTTTTATAGTTCTTCTGGGATATTGAATCCCAAGAAGGGGGACTTTAGAAACAAGAATTTTCAATGATGCTTCAGTCATTATCCTTGATGAAAAGAAAGTATATCTAGATTGCAAGAGTTGCTATATATATATATATATATATATATATATATAAACATATGCATGCTTGATTTTCTTTTATATAACATTTTGAAACGTCTATTAGGTATGATGTTGATATTGATTTGTTGCAAGTTGGATACATTGCTCTAGTTTAAGAGCATGAGCATGTTGAGCAATATTTCTAAATGATGAAAGAAAATGTGATTTTACGTGCCTGCTTGGTGACTGACTAATGCTTTTAATCCTTT
Source organism: Sindora glabra (assembly GCA_020226215.1). Lineage (NCBI taxonomy): Eukaryota > Viridiplantae > Streptophyta > Magnoliopsida > Fabales > Fabaceae > Sindora > Sindora glabra. The sequence goes on along the minus strand of CM035226.1, from coordinate 32,787,943 downwards.
AAAGTTCCCTAAGGAAATGAGAGATTGTTGTGAAGTAATTGGATACTTTGACCATCTTCTCCAACTCTCTACAGGCTAGAGAGGGCATTACTGAGGTGCATTTCTTGCCATTTAATCCAGTGGAAAAGCGTACGGCCATAACATACATTGATACTGAAGGCAATTGGCATCGAGTGAGCAAAGGGGCACCAGAGCAAGTAATGGGTCTTTTCTGAACATGAATAATGTCTCTCTTTTCCTTGCTCAATGTCCACTTCTTACAAAGCACATTTTACAATCATTTTCAGATTATAGAGCTCTGCAATCTCCGGGAGGATGCAAAGAACAAAGCTCATGATATTATTAATAATTTTGCTAACCGCGGTCTTCGTTCCCTCGGTATTTCCAAACAAGTGAGTTGTGATTCTATTTTGCCAAGAAGTGAAATTTCTTGATCATTGAAGATATCAATCAAAGTTAATTTTCTGATGAATTTTCTACTTCCAGGAAGTGCCAGAGAAGAACAAGGAAAGTGCAGGAGGTCCATGGACGTTTGTGGGTCTCTTGCCTCTCTTTGATCCTCCTAGACATGATAGTGCAGAGACCATTCGACGAGCTCTTCATCTTGGAGTCAATGTTAAGATGATTACTGGTGATCAGCTAGCTATCGGGAAGGAGACTGCTCGCAGGCTTGGTATGGGAAGTAACATGTACCCTTCCTCATCCCTCCTTGGTGAGCACAAGGATGAGAGCATTGTTGGACTTCCCGTTGATGAGCTCATTGAGAAGGCCGATGGCTTTGCTGGAGTCTTTCCAGGTAAACAAATAATATAGATACACTTGATCAAAACTTATGCAAATATCTCTAGAATAAGCTTCTTAAAATCATTCTTGCAACGAGACTAACGGCGGCTTAATGCATTGCAGAGCACAAATACGAGATTGTGCACAGATTGCAGCAGAGGAAACATATTTGTGGAATGACTGGGGACGGTGTGAACGATGCTCCAGCCCTGAAAAAGGCAGATATTGGAATTGCAGTTGCTGATGCAACTGATGCAGCACGAAGTGCATCAGATATAGTATTGACCGAACCTGGTTTGAGTGTGATTGTGAGTGCAGTCTTGACCAGCAGGGCCATTTTCCAGAGAATGAAGAACTACACCATATATGCTGTTTCCATAACAATTCGAATCGTGTTGGGCTTCATGCTTCTTGCTCTCATCTGGAAATTTGATTTCTCCCCTTTCATGGTTTTGATTATTGCCATACTAAATGATGGGACAATCATGACCATTTCTAAAGATAGAGTGAAGCCATCTCCGAGTCCAGATTCATGGAAACTCAATGAGATTTTTGCTACAGGCATCGTGCTCGGTGCCTACCTGGCTGTTATGACTGTCGTTTTCTTCTGGCTGGTTTATTCGTCCAACTTCTTCACTGTAAGAATAGATCTCTCGACTCTTAAACAATTTCCTTCAAGGAAGCCTATTACAAAACCATTTCATGCTTGAGTAAAATTGTTGAAATATTGTCAGAACAAATTTGGTGTTAGACCTATAAAGGACAACCACGACGAGCTAACAGCAGCCGTTTACCTTCAAGTGAGCATTGTAAGTCAGGCTCTCATTTTCGTTACTCGGTCACGGAGTTGGTCTTTTGTTGAACGCCCCGGTCTCTTGCTTGTCTTTGCCTTCTTTGTAGCACAATTGGTGAGATTAATTGATAAGATTTATTCCGCTGACAGTGTTCAATCTCTAGCACTTTATATATCAATAATCACTGCTATTTTGTTTCTAAATAATTTATTTAGATTGCCACAATCATAGCCGTGTATGCAAACTGGGGCTTTGCAGATGTCCAAGGAATCGGATGGGGTTGGGCTGGTGTCATTTGGATCTACAGCGTCGTTTTCTACATTCCACTGGATATCCTTAAGTTCATCATCCGATATGCCTTGAGCGGCAAGGCATGGAATAATCTTACTGAAAGAAGGGTACGTACTGTTCGAAAACCTTCTATATCTAGAATGAAATAGCAAAAATGGAAAACCTATATATATATTCTTTTCTGTATGCTCTATGATGCAGACTGCTTTCACATCGAAGAAGGACTATGGAGCAGGAGATCGCCAGGCACAATGGGCTACAGCTCAACGCACGATGCATGGATTGAACCCTCCAGAAACGGAGCAAATTCTGAAAGAAACAACAAACTATAGGGAATTGTCGGAACTGGCGGAACAAGCCAGGAAACGGGCTGAAGTTGCAAGGTTGAGAGAGGTTCACACACTCAAGGGGCAAATGGAGTCCGTTGTTAAACTCAAGGGACTCGACATCGAGACAATGCAGCAGCACTACACAGTTTAAGTGAGGCAAATGGGATGAATATTTTATCCGTTTATTAGATATTTCCTTTAATTCTTATTTTTCTAAGAGGATGAAGGAATTTGGAATAATCCAACACACTGAGATTGCGCAAGGCAATCCAAGGTTGTGATAAACAGACAATCATTTTTGCATTTGTCATAGTATGTAATGTTTTTTTGTTTCATATTCAATGGAGTTAGTTTTCCTTCTTTATTCCATCTGTTGTTTCTCTTAAGCATTGCTGTTTGCTCTTCTTACCGTTCTAATTTTTCTTTCAAGCTTAAATAGCAGTAACCCTCTATGCAATCCCAAGAACTTTCTTTTAAACTATATTTTTGAGTAAACACAATTCTTTTAAATTATATTTTAAATATTGTGTTTATTCTAATTATTATTTTAATTAAAAATTTTAATTAAAACATGGAAATTATTAGCAATTATAAAATTTTACAAATAACCATTATTTTAATTAAATTGTGATAATTATTAATAAATTATAAAAATTATGTATTGATTTGTATGTATTCTTTTTTTTTTTTAATTTAATCGTGCCATCATTGAAATTTTATTTTTTTATATGAACTTTTAATGTGTAATCCGTATGTTGCTCAACTAAACATAATAAATTAATATATGGTTAGATTTAATTAGAAAATAACGTGCATTGTTAAAAATTTAAATCAATTTATAAAAAAAACTTTTATAGCAAATCTATTTTATTCCTCAGACGTAGTTTAAATTTGCATATAATTAAATTTTATTGGACTAACATCAAATATGACTTCAAACCATTAAAGAATATAAAATTTTTTATATTTATATAATTAATAAGTGCTTATACCTTATGTTTAACAATTATATATGTTGTTATAGCTTATAAGCACTTTAACTTACAAAGCAAACCTTTGAATATAGCATAAATAGGTGTGGATTTATGTTCCTTTATCTTACTCTGAATTTAGCATATATCAATGTGGTTTTACTAAATCTTATACTCTTTCATGATTATATTTATACTTAATGAGAAATTTATCACATTAGAATTAATTAAATATGAATGTCAACTATTAAAGGCTAATGGCTATATATATATTTGTGTGTGTGTGTGTGTGTATTAAATTTATATTCCATTCATTGTTAAATCACCATATTCAACAGCCTGTCTAGAAATCCTTCATGGCTGGAAGGGTTTTATTTTATATATATAGATATATATCGTATAATCACTTTTGACAAGATATATGATAGTGAGAAACCAAGAAAGCTATGCATATCTGATTGCAGTTGCACAGTTGGTTTCTATATATTCTATCTTGGATATGTTTCCTCGTGAGTTGACTCAATCTTTTGCACTGCTATTGTTGAAGCTTCTCATGACAAATATACTGTTCATCCTTCCTCCTTATCGAAGATTGTTCACGCTATTCTTATGTTTGTCTTGAGAAGTGTGTTGCTTCCTTGGATTACACATTCAGCTTATGTTAAACACTCCTCCAACTTTTATATAAGAAAAAACAGAAGGGTCATATTTGAATTTTGCAAAGAAGTGCCAATTCAAAAAAGAAGAAGAGAAAAATAGCCAGCTAGCTACCATTGGATGTCTAATTTTATTACATGAAGTCATGTATATATCTCTGTTGGACTTCTAAGATTTCCTTTTAATATTTAACTCATATGTTTTTTGTTAAGCTATCTCAGCTTAGTTTATTCTCCTATATGTATATTTTAATGTGGCAGAATACTATTGCTCTATTTTCGTATAAGTTAAAAGTTGTTCAAATTGTAATGTCTAAGTGTAGGTTCAAGCATGGATTGTCAACTACTAATGTGCTAGGGTGTTTTGCATGTATATAATGTAGAATTATGAATGAAAATGTGACCTTTCCAATTGCTATTATTTCTTTACTTTTCTACTCTATTTTCATTATCCTTTTCTTTTCTAGTTTTATAGCATGGTATTAGGAGCTTAAGTGATCTTAAAAGACTGTAAGTTTGAGAGAAAATCAACAAGTCTTCCCCTCCATATAAACTTTTAAAGTAAGAGTTTTGTTTAAGACTTCTATCAACTATTCTACTCCTATAACTCCAAAGTTGACAAGAAAGAATTATGTGATTTGGGCTAAAAAAATAATGACCTAATGAGTATTCCTTCTTTAAGTGGTAGCATATTTTCTTATTGTTTATTGATGATTTTTCCAAGATGTGTTAGGCAAGGTTCTTGAACCATAAATCTAAGATGCTGGATGAATTTCAAAAATTTAGAGCTATAACAAAAAAAAAAAACATCCAGTTGTTAGATTAAGGCTTTAAACATATGATAATGCAATTGAATATGTTTCAATAGAATTTAACAACTTCTTAAAGAGGGAAGGCATTGTCATGACTCAACTCTAATTATGACCAATATGAAATCCAATAGCCCAATCTTCACCAACCTAACTAAATTTCTTTCTTAAAATACCATAACACATAATTTATTAAGGAAAAAAGATCATGCAATAAGAAAGAATAAAGGGATTTCATTCATCATTTATGATTTAATTACAAAAGAAGTTAGGTTTACTTATAATTTATCTAACCTTAAGGATAAATTAGTCTAACTAGCCCTAAAAGGAACAAGTGTATATCCTTCTACCTTTTACCTTATACAAAACAAGGTCCAAATTATCTACATCAAAATATCCTTCTATTTTCCATTGCCTTACCAAGAAAGCTTTCAAAAGTCTAGCTCTGAAGTGATGGTGAGGTAAATTAACCTGAAATTTTGTAAAGAAAAATATATAGGGGATAAATTCAAGATTTAATGAGAAAACATTCAAGTATAATTTAATTTGGAAAGAAATTGTAATCTTATCAATTAGATTTACCCTCCTCTGTACTAAAGTATATTAATCACACATATTATACAACACAATTCTCATTAGCTTTGGTCTATTCTTCTATATAAGATCAAATGTACACTCTTTCAAATATAGTCATGATATATTTACATCACACAACATATAACAACAACAAAGAAATAAAAGTAGATAAATCTCCTTGCGACTCTCATCCATTCTTATCCCTTACTAACTAATCTTTATGCCTTGTGATCAATCTCATCCCTTACTCGTCACTATTGAATCTAGTGTTTGAGTATATCATATTACCCAATCAATTTTCATAAACATCAATATTAATTAACTTAATTAGCATAAGTAAAACAAATATAAGTTGTCATTGTATTTATCAATACTACTATGCCTCCTTTGCATGATCTCAAGTAATTTAACACATTAAATATTTCATTCATATCCAATTTTAATAATTTCAGGGCATAATAGTCATATATTTCATACATATGCATTGGAAAGGGAGTAATCTTCTTAATTATGTTTATATATTGATTTTATGGGTGAATATACATTAAATGAGCAATTATACTAATTCTATTGTGAAAATATGAAAAATGGATTAGGGAAATCACTTTGTGAATTGATTTTGGACTTTTAATAGCTTTCTATAGGCTTGGAATTGCTTCACAAAACAATTTAGCCTTTACAAGATGCTTTTGGAAATAAGGAATCACTTTGTAAATGGATTCTTAATCTAGTGCATTATAGGGCTAAAGAAGCACTTTGCAAAATGATTCTTGCATGAATCCTTTGCATTTTTCTAGAAATTTCACTGTTCATTTGCCATAAATACCACCTAAAAGCATTAATTACACTAATAATGCAACCATATCATAAATACATATAAAAAAACAACTTTTTTATATCATTTACATCATAAAATCAATCCAATCATTATAATCATCACATTCCATCATAAACCTAAAATTTAAACTCAAGCTCAACATATCTAATCAAATCTTTAAATAAGGTTAGAACATTTACTCATTCAGTGTGGAGGAGGTTATTAAGAGGTGGACTTGATGCTACTTGACTGTAATGATTCAAAAACCCTAAAGATTACATGTTAAGGTTTAAAATCCTCTTTGAACCAAAATCCTTCATCTTAACTAATTTCAAAATGCAAATAAGGAGATGTTTAGAAGAAATCAATATTCTAGAAATCTTATCTTGAATGGCTATAACACAAGAAGAGTTAGCTATGATTGAAAAAAAAAAGCACCTAGAAACTTATGGATAGGCCTTAAAACCATAAAATTCTTAGTGTTAAGTAAGTTTATTAAGACAAACTAAATCCAAATAGATCTACAAACAAGCTCAATGCTAGATTGGTGGTCAAGGGTTATCTATAATAGCAAGGTGTGGATTTCTCTAACACATTTGCCTTAATTACAAAACATGAATTATAAGGCTCTTTCTCACTCTTATAGCCAAGTTAGGTTAAAAAATATATCATTTGGATATGAAGTCATCCTTTCTAAATAGGTTGCTAGGATAAGATATATTTGTTGAACAACTTAAGGGATTTTATGTTTCAGGAAGCAAGGAAAAAGTTTATAAGTTGCATAAGGCTCTTTATAGTTTAAAACAAGCACCAAGGGCCAAGTATAGCAGAATTAATGCATATTTGTTGCATCAAGGCTTTTCTAAAAGTGGAAATGAAGTAACTTTGTATGTGATGAATTCTAAAGCACAAACAAAATTTCTTGTTTCATTTTATGTAGATGATTTCTTAGTTACAAGAAGAGATTGATGCAAGAACAAAAGTTAAAAGATCTTATGAAAATCCAATCTTACATGATATAACAAGAAATTGATAATTATCATATTTTATTCACTTTTAGGTTTATTTTGTTATTTAAATTCTAGTTATTTGTATTTTTCTTATTTTATTTTAATGAAGTCCTTTATTAAGTGAAGTAGAAGTTTTAAGTTTAGAAAGTTAGTATAAATAAATTAAGTTGCACATCACTTAAGTTTGTAGGGCAATTTCCTTAGGATTATTATATATATGTACCTTATTAGAGAATTTTAGTCATCCAATATTCAATTTAAAAACTATAATATGTTTGATTCCAATATTATTATTTATTTTTAGTGCATTATAAAATTTATTTTCCCAATTTTGCTTTTTGTCCTATTTCAGATGGCATTAGAATTTGGTCTGAAGTTTGAGATCAAATGTTTAGGATGATAGTTAGTGGCAATAGCAGAGATAATGAAAAACTTCTCATTGTTGGTGGTCATAAGAATAAAGCTCTTTAGGTGGCGATGCAAGCTCAAGAGAAAAGGATAACTCAAGAACCCTGTGAAATCTATAAAATACTTGTCAATAGGTTTTAAGAAGATGATAAAGACAACTATGCCAAAAATGGTACCTATGACTAACCTATCCATCATTGTGACTTTGCAATTCAACAAAGAGAATCTATCCATGATGTCTCTCAAAATAAAGGCAAAGTAATGATGGACTACTAAAGAGATAATCATTTTTATGGTAGAAATAGAAGATAAAAGCCATATAACAACTATCAAATTAACCATTTTTAATCTAGAAGTTTCCAATAAAGATCTAGATTTTGAATATGAAGATTATCATGCAACAAGAAGATAAAATCGAAGAAATAAAGATCATCACAAGCAAGTTAATTTTCCTAAATTCAATTGTAACCTCAACATCAATTTATTTATGAATTGGATAGATGATGTAGAAGACTTCTTCAATATGATGAATGTTCTTAAAGAAAAGAAAGTGAAAATAATAGTTAACAACATAGAAAGAAGAGCATGTATATGATAGAATCATTTATAAGAGATAAAACTCAATATAGTAAAAATAAGATCAAATCACGATTATGGATTAAAAATATTTTAGCAAGAAAATATTTCCTAAATTATTATAATGCAATCTTATTCAAATCAAGTCAAGATTATTATCATCAAATTCAATCAATCATCGAAAGCCATCATGATCTTAAGTTATTAATTATGGAGAGACATTATCATCAAGTTCTGCCATTCATGAAAAGTTATTTTCATCAACCAATCATGAAAAGTAGTAGAATGAAGAATAATGTAGCTTAAAAGTCTAAAAAAAATCCAAATGAAGTTGTGTATTGTAAAATTAAAGAAAGTTTTCATGTTTATCAAAATATCTATACAAGTGAGAAAGCTAATGATCAAAACTTTAGAGATCAAACCTCCATTGAAACTAGAACATTCAATCACAAGGAGAATTATACAAGCCTAAAGTATTTAGAATGTGTTGAAGAAGTTTTTTATTAAGAAGCTAATGATTTTCTATTGCAAGATTCATTTCAATCAAAGTATAAGGTAGCTGAAGTGATTAATTTCAAAGAGGACGAACTAAAAGATTTTGAGAAAAAAGATAAAGTCATTCAAAAAGAAGTCATTGTCTGATAAGAGTATCATATTAGGAAATTTTTATAAGTTTGCATCAAAAAACATAACTAACAATTAGAAGGATGACTATATACTTTAAGTTTATCCAGATTATCAATAAAAGTGTGTTAATGAGCCAATAACCTAACAATTAATAAGAGCTATTGACTATTTGAAAATTTGAAAGGTAGATTTTATTGAAGTTAAATTATCTAACTTGAATAGAGTACAACACTTGATCAATCTTGTCAACAAATTCAATATTCAAGCATTTTTAACAAATACTTACTTCAAATATTGTTATTACTTCAAGAAGTTAAAGCTATAAAAGTATTCTGAATATTTATTTTGGTAGTGCAAAAGAATTCAAGTCCCGTATATGAACTTAAGGTCAAATTCTTTCCAAGTGAAAGGGAAAAATGCAGGAGCAAAAATTAAAAGATCTTATGAAAAATTCAATCTTACGAGATATATTAAATGATTGATAATTATCATATTTTTAGGTTTATTTTGTTATTTAAATTCTAGTTATTTATATTTATTTTCTTTTATTCTTATGAAGTCTCACATCAAATGGAGTAAGAGTTTTAGATTTGGGAAGGTTAATATACATAAATTAAGTTCTACATTGTTTAAGTTTGGTAGGCAATTTCCTTAGTATTAGTGTGCATATATATATATATATATATATTCAACTCAAGAATTAATAAAGTATTTGATTCCAATATTATTATTTATTTACAGTGTTCTAGAAATTTTATTTTTTGACTTTCATTTTTTGTCCTATGTCAAAAATGTTGAACTAGTCAAGCAATTCAAGTTGAATATGGAGAAAGAATTTGAAATGTCAAATTTAGGAGAGATGAAATACTTTCTTAGAATGGAGATTTACCAATGTTCTAAAGGTGTCTTTATTTCCTAAGAAAAATATGCTAAAAAGATTTTAAATAAGTTTCAAATGGAAAAATCAAAACTAGTCTCCATTCCATTGGTAATAAACTAAAAGCTTTCAAAAGATGATGGTAAAAATGGAACCAATGCTTTTGTTTATAGAAGCATAATTAGAAGTTTGTTATACTTATCAACTACTAGACTTGATTTAATGTTCATTGCAAGTTTACTTTCAAAGTTTATGCAGTCTCTAAGTCAAATTAATCTCGATGTTGCCAAGGGAATTCTCAAATACATTAGGGGAACATCTAACTATGGCTTATGGTAGTTAAAGGTTAAAAGTGATGAATTAGAAGGCTATGTAAATAGTGACTAGGCTAGAAATGTTGATGACTCAAAAAACACTTATGGTTATTTTTTCTCCTTTGATAGTGTTTTTTGTTGGAATTCAAAGAATCAAGATATGGTTACTCAAACTTTTGCTAAAGCAAAATATATTTCAACTATTGGTGCTACTAATCAAACCACTTGGCTTAGAACAGTCCTAGTAGATTTGTGGCATTTTCAGGGAAAAGCTAGGATCATTTGGATTGATAATAAGTTAGCCATTGTCATTACAAAGGATCTAGTGCAACACAAAAGAACCAAGCATATAAATGTGAAGTTTCATGCAATTGGTGAAGTTGAGAAAAAAATGAAGAAATCAAGTTGATGTGCTGCTTTCTAAAAAGATTAGATTGTAGATATAAAGACTAAAATTCTTCCTAAAGCTCAATTTGAATTTCTAAGAGTAAAGCTTGGAGTTTGAAAAAAAAATCTTAAGGAAAAGTGTTGACTTTTAAGATTTTCTTTTGATACCTGACTCATATATTTTTGTTAGGCTATTTAAGTTTAATTTATTTTGTTGAATATACATTTTATTGCGGTAGAATAATATTGCTCTGTTCTCGTACATGTTAGGTGGAAAAGTTGTTCAAATTGCAATATCTAAGCATGGGCTGTCAGCTACTAATGCACTAGAGTCTGCTTCCTGTAAATAAGGCAGAATTATAAAAGAAAACATGAACCTTTATGCTGCTATTGTCTCTCTGTGTTTTTATTTTGTTTTCCCCTTCTTTTTTTTTTTCTTTTGGGTTCATAGCAATCTGTCTTGCCCTAATGACTAGTTCAAGTTCTCCGCTGATTCACCACCAAAGTTGTTATTGTGATTAAAGCCATCGTAAAAACCGGCTAGACTGTTTTGGAGTCCCGCATTAGAAAATAAAAATGCCGCAGCGTTTGCCAAGAAAGTCCAAGTATCAGCAATTCCAATGACCTGTCACCTGAAATTGACGCCCTCTTTGCATAGACCCTCAACCTCCAGTGAAGTAATAATCTGGTACAGATAAGCCGACGGCCTTGGTAATTCATTCATATGAGTTAGGCGCATTTGTTAGCAGTACTAATATAGGATTATTATACTGTCATAAAGTGAAAATATGATTAGTTGCCATAATTTCACTCTCCCATAAAATGTGATGCTAAGATTTTTTTGGAATCTTAGATTTCGAAACAGTATTACAGTTACCGGATACCATCATCAATTAATCAAGCCAGTCCCAAGTGTGTGTGTGTCTCGCTCTCTTTATATATATATATATATATGTATGTATGTATGTATGTATACTTTTTCTAATTCTTTAGTTTATTCTTCAGTGATGCTTTCTAGACTCGGCTGCCAATAATCAGAAGACATGCATAATCTCCTTGGAGAGCTGCCTCGTGTCTCATTTCCTGTCGGATCTTGTGTTCTCTTCTTTGTTGTTGTATTGTTCTCTCTGCTTGACGGAGTAGCTTTTGTTTCTTTGTTGGTCATTTTATTAACACTAGCTTCAACGGTGACATCGCTAAACAAGCCCACAAACCAACCATTCTCATTTTTTGCATTATTTGTTCTGGTTTTTTTGGATTTCTTGAAAAAACAACAAGCAGAGATCCTCTTTTCATCTTCTTCCTCCTCTTTGCTGCTTGATTGGATGTTTAGAATCTGGCCAACTGAAGGAGAGCTGTTGTTGAATTCGCGAGCAGGAGAAGGAGAATTCCTTGGAGAAAGTCTTTGAAGCTTCCTTATACTGCTTATTGGTACCACATAGTACTTCTGTCCAGGCATGAGCATGGTGTCTGGTGCAACAACAGCCCATGGCTGCTGGAAAACGTGCGGATGTGCAACATAGCATCTTGGGTTTCGACACATAATCTCGCCTGCAAGAATTGGCTTGTCATGTAGCTCAACATGACCGCCTGGGTGGACAATCCGCAGAATCATGCCCTTTGAATTATTGTTGCAAAACCAATCTGAAATAGCCATGGCTTTTTCTGTACTTTGGGTGTGGCAAGGGGGAGCCAAGCCCTTTGTTCGAGATGAATTTAACCACAAAGGCCTCCGGGAAAAGCAAATGAATAAAAAAAGTCATTGTTTTCGTTCTGTCATTGATAATATCATGACAACTTGTCTCATCAATGCCTTCTTGGATTTGTCTCCTGCATTCTTTTGTACAATCAGCTGTCTCTTCTTGTGGGCTGATAACCAGCTTTTCTATTGGCAACAAAAATGGTCCTTTGAGAAGAACAAATTTTTGTGCATGTAATATTTTATTTAATATAATCTTCGTGGAATCACCATATTTTAGCCACAGGTGCCAATTGTATACGGAGTACATACTTGAGCTAAACAAGGAATTTTTTTTTTTTTTGGGGGGGGAGGGGACAGTGACTGAAATTTCGTAGTGATGAACATTACAAAGAAAACAATATTGTTTACGTTGAATTCTCACTTTTGTATACGATAAAACCAAGTGGTTTTATATTCGTGGAAGTTAACATCATTAATAATTGTGAGCTACAAGAAGCAACAAGAAGGTGAATGCCAAGTGTTGGATCAAATTGATGCATTTCCAGGATAGTTCTTATTGGTTTTAATTAAGCTCAACTTGAAAATAAATACATCGGTTATAACCATGGCATCTTATTCTCTTCTATTATACTCAGCCTCAAAGCATCTTCCTTCATGATTCCATCTTTGGCAGAATTTGCAAGGAAGCCTCAAAGCATCTTCCTTCTTGTGCCAAAAACAAGTTTTTGAGGTAAGCAAGTTTACTGAGTTGCTGAAGCAAACATATTTGGCAGAATCTATGAAAGATCCTTCCCCTAGACAAATTTACAAAGCAGAAACCAGCAAATAAACAGTCTGATCTTCTTTTTTTTTTTTCCCCTTTCACGCAAGTCCTCGATTGAGTTGAGAAAATGATGATTTTATTTTGTAATGTCATGTATATGCTCCGGATTTTTATTTTCTGTAGTCTTATATGATCTGAGTTTATATGGTATCATAAAAACTTAGAATTAGCACTGATTCTCAGATAAACCTCAACACAATCTGGAAAATGCCATGGTACATAATTTGTAAACAACAGAGCATTCTTCCTGAATTCCGACAAAAAATTAACACAATCTAGTTGTGGTGAGAAATAGAAGCTAGTTAGTCAATTACAATCATGTAAGGTGAGAACTTGAATTTACAAAACTCTCTAACAATGAAGAACCAAAGCATAATATTGCATTCTTCCAATATTGTCAAAAGACATGAGTGACATGATATTTGATCATTGTTCCGCCTTTGTAATAATAATAAAATGTCACAAGAAGCAATAATACCAGAATTGAAAACAATACTTCCAAAATCAGTGGATGTTCTCAGAGCAAACTGGTTCAGTAACTCTCATTGACCCTCCAAGCTCAACTGGCACCAGAGGGATGAGCGAGTGCAGGACATCTGTTATTAATGGCCTATAACTCGGTTCTTGCTGCACACAGAGTACAGCCACGGCAGCAACCTGTAGAACATTTGATCGAACTTAAATTTCAGCAAACTATTTTAATACGCAGAAATTTTTGTGATTGAAGTGCAGAGTCAATGAACCTGATATAAATGCTTCAGATCCATTGTGTCTCTGATTACAGGATCCAGAATACTTGGAAGCTTTGACCTGTCAGTTAGTTGAGGCATGGCCTGCAAGTCAAAAGTGCTTGTTTCAGTCAACAAGCATTGGAAAAATGAAGAACTCTCAGCTGGCTTTTATGGGTTGATAGGGAAGATACCAATGTGACAATGGACTGGTATTGGTCTGAGGACATCTCCATTGGCCTTTTTCCTGTTAGTAGCTCCAGAAGGATAACTCCAAAAGCATAGACATCACTCTTATCAGTTAATCTGCCTGCAAAACAGATGTTTTGTGAGAATTCAGTACTACAGGGATTTCTTGCAAAATTAAGAAATACTTTTGTGAATTACAATTCCTTACAGATTAAAAGAAAAGTGGAAGACATCCTTTTCCATTCTCAGTTTCAAGATAATTTTCCGTAGAGAGATGGATTAGAAATAAAAGGAAAAAATATGACTTCACACAAATCTGCATTAAGGATTATCAATTACAGTTTCATTAAGTGTTTCACAATTTTTTATTGACTTGACAATTAGGCAAATGAAGATCAATACAAAAATAGTAACTTGAGTAATGTGTTTATCAATGACCTCATCACTCAACTATCTAAACAAGCATTTCAAGCAATTACAGATTCCGGGGGGGAAAAAACGTTATAGAAGCCTAGAAAGAAATTCTTTTAAAACAGTGATCCATTGCAGGAGGAACAGTTGATCACCTCAAGCTTGAAGGGAGCCAAAGGTAAAGCTTAAAAGGAAGGACTTCAAAGGAACAATAGTACAATAACATGTTCATGCAACAAGCAAAAGTGTATCAAAGAAAAAGTTTATGTATAGATCATAAACATTTCTTTAATACCATGTGATATGTACTCGGGAGCCACATAGCCCAAAGTGCCTGACATCTTTATGTTCTTGCTTTGCATTCCAGAAGATATAGCAAATCCAAAATCTGACAGCTGAATCGAGAAAAAAAAGACAATAAGTATCTAAGATGACAACATGCAAAAATAGTAAGAGGTGTAAAACCTAACCTTGGCATTAAAGTTAGAATCAAGAAGAACATTAGAAGATTTTAGGTCTCCATGAACCATAGCAGGATTAGAGTGCTCATGAAGATATTCTAACGCCCTAGCAGAAACAAATAGAGATATTAGCCATTATTCATTACAACAAAAAGAAAGATGATAAGTTAGTAATTAGTCAATAAGTTTTGACAGAGTCACCTGGCAACATCAACAGCAATTCTTACTCGCGTATACCAATTTAGAGATGATCCACGGTTTGACCCTGCATTTGTTAACAACAGCATATGATGCTTATGTTTCACGTATCTGTTATTTCACCACTATTTCCATTGATTTATTTAACGAATAACTATACCATGCAATTGGGTATCCAAGGACCCATTCTCCATCATTTCATACACCAGAAACCTTGATTCACCATGAATACAATAACCCAGAAGTTTTATAATGTTCTGATGTCGTATCTTGCTCAACCACATCACTTCATTCTGCAGCTCAGAACAATAGTTAAGGATAAACTCAGTAAAGGGCACTATGGGCCCAAGGAAATACTGATTGAAATCTATTTCAAATGGACAATCACCTCGAATTCTTTATCAGCATCACTATCGCCTTTCTTCACTGCTGCCTGTAAATGTTCATCGAAGCAAGCTCTGTAGACAATCCTAGAACCACTTTCACCTAGAATATGACTTTTGTTGAAGCTGTTTGTTGCAGCTTCTAACAACTGGTAGTCAAATATAGCAACTGAACTCTTCTTATCTGCCATCCTTGAGTAATTGTATTTAATGTCTTCGGGGCTCAGTGACCCCCCTTTTGCGGCCTCTACAAGTTCAATAGATAAATGACGGATGAAAAAGCAGACTATACATTCATTTTTTCTGCATACAAACAAAAGGACAGCCTAAGATAAAAGCTTCATGAGAGAGAATACCCTTACTCTCTTGGCTTTTATTACTGGAGCTTGTCACGATTTTACGACGGATCCAAACATATAACAAGAATATGAAGACTACAACAAGAATAGCAGAACCAACAACAAGAGCTACAAGAATTCTCTTGTTCAAACTCTGATAGTGCCCTATTTTAACCTCCGGCGTTCCTGATTCAACAAAAGAGATACCCAACTGAAAACATTGATTAACAAGCATATATATCATTATTTCTCAATGACAGATAAATTAAAATGCTAATAGCTCATTACAGGAATGGGAAAAGCTTACAAACTCATTACTATGACGAACACAGAGTAATGATGTCTTGGTACATTAATCAGATTTGAACAAACCATCCAGTTTGACACTGCTTTACATCAATATATAATAATTTTCTTCCTTGAAATTTTCTCAGTTTCAGAAAACCGCCCAAAGGACAGGAATTGAGGATCGGTAAAATGATTATACATCAAGTCAGCAGTAAAATCCACCCAAAATAATCGTGAACTGAGATAAAGAAGCTTAAAAGTCACAAATATTAATAAAGGTTCGTTTTTAGTTTTAGTTCTTGAACTAATGCTAACTCGGCATTATCAAGCACACAGCTAACAGTAACTCCATAAATTTAAGAACTTGAAAAGATAATGTAGGGGAATACTTATTACCTGACGATTGAGCTTCAGTATCCGAAGAAAATTGAGAAATGAGCAGTCTTTTAGAACTTAGAAGAAGCCTATAATTGGAGGATATAGCAGGGTCTGGTTCAGCAGCATGAGTAATGGCTGAAAAGAGTGAAATGCTTGGGAACACCCAAAAGGGTAGGAGCATAACGAGAAGATCCATGTCCCAAGTCTAGGAGATTGAGGCTGCAGGACGAGACAGAGAAAGAGAAGATGAGTGCAGTAATCTTCTATTGTGGTTTTGATAAATTTGAATTAATTTTGGCAGGAAGCCGCTCCAAGGAAAGGACAAAAGGCAACTCTTTCAGGGAAACCAAGAAAGTACTTTTTCACCTAATAATCTATTACCAATTTTAATGAGAGTGAGTTCCCAGTGTGCGAGGGGGCAATGAAATCATGTGGCAGTTATCCAAAGATAAGGGTCCAAAAGTCATGGGCGCACAAGGCTTGGGTGATGCGGATTATGGGGGAGAGACACTTGGGAACCTCGCTGTTCATGGGTCATTATCCATCTTGCTGTAACAAATATTAAAGGAAGGTTCTCAAGGTGCTCTGCCAATTTTTCAAACCTAAAGGGTAAAGTTCCGAGCTTTCTCCTCCTTTAATTCACCTGTCCTTTTATCTAAGAACAGACATAGCCTCCAACTTGTGGTCCTCATTCGATATTTTAAGTTGAATGGTGATATCAAACCAAACATTAATTATATACAACATACCTATATATATATTTTTGGTAAGATCAAACCATAACTTACCTATATTTTATGCATAAAGTCTTATTTCGTCTAATATTACATTATGACTTTTGGAGTCGGACGATAAGGAAAAATCAACAGGACGTGCGGATTTGGATTAAATGTCACGTGAACCTTTTAAAGTTTATAAACTATATTCACCGACGAATGCAAGCCTATTAGCCAAAGACCAAATTATTAACAAGTTGACGACGTCCCTGGAAGCAAGGAATATAATTTAATCCTATGTTTAGTCTTTTCATATTAACTAATTCAGTCTGGACTTTTTATTTTTGGGGGTAAAAAATTCAGTCTGGACTTTTATTCTGTCCCTTTTTGTTTTGCTTATATCTGGTGGCCACTTGATTTTATATATATAAGCTTGAAATTGCTGTCTTTGTCGACGGTTATTGTAAATTTATGATTTTCTATTCCTATCATAATTTAAATTTGAATGTTTTCCTGTAATTGCAATGCATTTATCATTGATTGGTGAAAATTTTATGAAAATACAAGGATTCTACTCATTTACATGGATGAATATAACAACTGCAATTGTATTAATTGAAAATAATTTATATTAAAAAATTATTTAAATGGGTAGATACAACTGTAATTATCGGAAATTTGGTGGTTTTGAATGGAATGATTGTTACTTTATGTTGTGGACTTGGATTAAGCCCACAGACAAACTACACAAATGTTGCTTCTTTTAGTGGCCCAAAAGAAAACTAGCCCCATTGAGCCATCCATGAGTCCAAAAAATTTGTCAGCTCAGGATTTTTTTTGAGCTGACAAATTTATTAGATTGATGCATGCCAGCAGAGCAGAGGCCATTCTTTCCTTAGGAGTCGTTAAGTGAAGTAAGTTTCATTCCATTAATAACTATGTAACTCTCAACTATTCCCCTCCACCCAACAATAAATCAAACGTTCTTACCTTAATTCTGTTTTGTAAGATATCATTAACGTTAGTTAATGCAATCCAATTCTGCGGATAGATGGATGTGTTTCATTACCGGCTAACCATGCATGCATGCTTCTGCTAATCTCTTTTTGCATTTACTGCGTCTATCTCTGTATCAACCACCCCAGAAATTCATTTAATTCACTTTTACTGCTTCACATGTCCTGCATTTCACATTTCAAGTTTTAGACAACAAATCAAGTTTGACTTTCATTTTTTTTTCTTTCACTATAAATACCTGTCCTTTCTAGTACGTTTGACAATGATATGCCCCTGCAGTACGTTGTAGATATGAAACCAATCTCAATTTTAATATTTGTTCTGATATCTTTTCTTTTTCTCACCCACCCCTTTGCAGAAGCTATAAACAAAGAACAAGATGAATTGAGAAGATCATCACCATCTAGAAGCAAACACAGCAGAGGAAGAACAAGAATAAGAAGAGGAAGAAGATTTAACTGTGACCCATTATTCCAATATCTATTTGAAACATGTGGTCATTGGCCTTTCCCTACCACTCCTTCTCCCCAGAACCCATTTTATCCAATCGCAAGACGGCCTTTTCCTCGCAGGAAACCACCACCGCTGCCTTTTCCTCGCCCGAATCCGCCACCACTGCTATTTCCTCGCCCGAGATCACCACCACTGCCTTTTCCTCGCTGGAAACCACCAACGCTGCCACCCCTTGTGCCACTTCCTCCAAGAGTTCCATCTCCACCGCCACCTTCGTTTCGTTTCCCACCACTAATTCTACCACCCTCCCCGCCACCGCCTTCATTTCATCTGCCTCCTGTAGTTCTCCCGCCGGGACTGATAATTCCACCTCCACTTGTCCCTTCACCAGGACCTATATTTCTTCCACCCGGACTAATAGTTCCGCCTCCGCTTGTCCCTTCTCCGCCACCCCCTATTGATATGCCTCAACCACCAACATTTCCATGGCAATTACCTCCTAGTGTTGTGCCACAGCCTCCAGACTTTTTCCTTCCACCACCTCAACCAGATGTGTCACTTCCTGCTCCGCCGTTCGCGCCTATAATTTCAACGCCGCCGCAGCTTCCATCGCCACAAGACCCAGTTTCGTTCCCACCACCCCTTGTATCAATACCAACTGCACCAGACACTGGAGTGATTCATCCGCCAGAGATTTTCACGCCGCTGCCTTTTCCGCCCAATATGCCACAGACGCCAGACATAATCTTGCCACCTCCAATGGTTGAACCACCGCCATTGCTGTCCACACCGCCTGCTTTTACCACACCAGAGACGCCTGACCTCTTGTTTCCACCACCGCTGGTCCCCACAGAGAATCGATAAGAGCCGTTAGCATTTAGTGGGTACGCCGTCGGGAATGGGAGATTTCTTCTAGAGAAGCCTCAAGAACCCCCATTTCAGCTTCCATCTCCATTCAATGTCCCAACGATTAAAATCTTTGTTTCCTTGTACTCATGTGGAGAGCCTTTTGGCCGAAGGTGCTAGGTTTCTGTCTCCCTCCACATTTTTTGAATTTGCTTCTAAATTCTATGTGTAAGTTTAATGATTTTGGCACTTCTATGTCAAAAAAAAAGGTGAATTCTAAGGTGCCCCTAAGTGGTACCAAACCCAGGGTGATGTGGCAAAATACAGGCCATTGGATGAGATTACTAAGTCAATGCTAAGACTTTTGTAATCTCATCCAATGGCTTGTATTTTGCCACATCACCCCAGGTACCAAACCTAAGGGGCACCATAGCAAGCACCCAAAAAAAATGAAAAATCTTGTAAGCATGAGTTTGTATGTAACAAGAAAAAAAAATGTTGCGTTTAGGTAATGAAAAACTTTTTTTTAATGACGAAATAGCTATTTAATATTGTTATTGTCCTGCTCTTTACTCATGATATTTATAAAATTTTATATAAAGGTTGAGGACTTATATTTTTTATGGCATGTCAAATACTTTCATGCATCTGCATTGTTCTAGTTGAATAAAATAATATAAATATAAAAATGTATGAATGTTCTTACCATATGTTTTTACAAATAAGATAACATAATTGTAGAAAAATAAAATTTATATGATAGTATTTTAAGTATTATAGGTTTAATATAATTATGATAATTTATGTAAGAAATATAATTTTTTTGTTATATTTCTAACCTGCGAGATGTCTAATTTGAGGTTGGACACTTGGGCCATGTGATGTGAAATTGAACTTGGGCCACTTAGACTTTGTTGCTTATAAAGCCGTTTTTATATTAATCACTCGATTATTGTCATAGCTTATAGAAGTTATGGAATTGGGGGGAAATAAAAAATATATCTATTAATTTTAGAATGATTAAATTTTATTTTATTTAACTTTGAAAATTGTAAAATCATCTCTTTAAATCACATAAAGTTCAATACCTGTTATTAACTTAATTTTTAATTTTAACAAATCATATAATTTTTTACAAATATTTTAATAAAAAATCATAATATTATAATGTGTTTATTTGTCTCTTTATTTTTTGCACATACTTTTTATGTTATATGACTAATAGAAAGCAAAATAGATATATACAATTTTAATCAAATACTTGAAAATAAATTACAAAATCGTATGTGAAAAAATGATGAAATAGATTAATATTCTATAATTTTGTGATTCTTTTTTTTTAAGTTTATAAAAAATATCTAATTTGATAAACTAAAAAATTAATTGAACCATAGGTATTAATTTAAAATTTTGTATAATTTAAGGAAATAATAATATTCAAGTTTTTCAAAATTTAAAAAAGCAAAATCTAACTATCCTAAAATTGAAGTTGATACTTTTTTTTTTAGGCATATAAGTATAGTGCTCAATCTTGAGAATTTGGTGTTCAAATTCTATTGGAGGTGGATATATAAGAAGGTACACTACTTCTAGTAGTAGTAGTACTTATTATTATTATTATTATTATTATTATTATTATTATTATTATTATTATTATTATTATTATTTGGAAATTGGTTGGCCCATTAACTAACCTCTTAACTGTCCTAATAGGACGAATTAGAGGGGATTTGAACAATCTCCCTTTAAGATTACTGATTAATAATCTTACCAACATGATCCTACCTTGCAGGCTTTAAAGCCAAATACTCAACTTTTTGTCTCATCACCTTTCATAAATAGAAACACGTATCACATGTACACGTTATAAGTAATTTGAGTTTATGTTTTCTCTTAATTTCTATATTAAAGTTATTATATGATTTTTTTAGATATTTTATTCAAGTAACATCTAATCTTTTTTAAAATATTTTGTTTAATTTCGAATCCTTGCATGCATTAATGTAGCCGATCAGTTGCTTCTAATATTAGAAGAAAAAAAATGTTATATAATTGATAAAATTGAATTCCACGATATTCAGCAAATTTTAAGGTTAAAAACAAAGTGATTATGATAACTTATTTTAGTAAAAGTATAATAAATTAATGACCATTGAAATCAAGAATCTGATGCGACTTTTGCTAATATTTTCTTCAATTTTAAAATACCGCCCGGAGACAAAAGGTAGAGCTTAGTTTTGAGAAGGAATGACATTTCTCTTTACACATACAATTCACTAGCCTTACTGAGATGTCGATGTCAATGCAAATTTCATATCCTTCCTTATCTTTAATTTCAGATGAGGACAGACAATCTCTTCAACAATCAGCAGTTTTTGCTCAAAAAAATTTCACCTAATCTCAGCAAAATGATGGCTCGACATGGTTTCATGTTAACTCATTCCATTGGTTGCAATTAAAGTGTTTCTTTCTTGGTTGATAGGCAAAGATTGAAGGCTCCCCAATATTTTAATGCAGAAATGGCGAAGACTGAGGCTTTCCACCACAAGTAAAATAGACGGTACAACTGAAGTGCTACATTTGACAGAGAAGAAAGGCCAACCCAGAATCCATGAGAGATCCCACTGTCCCTTCAACAGTACAGAATTGCTATGATTAATTAACTGTCATAATGACTAGATTTTCTGTTACTTCTGCACCTTAATTCCACCACAGTACTCATTTCTTTCATTATTAAACTTGGGATTAGGTTGTAAACATCAAAACTGGATTATGGACCTACAAACTTGTGGGTCTCACTTCAGATGTCTTGTAGGTGAGAAATCAGGGCACAAATCAAGATTCAAGATTTACCCATAATCAGGTAAGTTTTTCTTTCTCCCTTCCTTTTTCTTTAACATGATTGTGATGGCAGAGCTGAGATGGGTGCTTTGAATGTGGCTCACTTTCACATGGCTTGCCTCACCAACTTCTATGATACCAATAGAGATGGTCTATTTCTCCAACTGCAGGTGGGTCAAAGAAGGAGTCACTAAGACAATCACAACCAATAAATTTCTGGGGGCATTTGGTGGACCAATCTTCTTCAGTAAGAATGAAATAAAAGAATTGATAGTCACTAACTAGCACACAAAAATCAAACAGTGTGTGGACCTTTGTCACCCAAAGTGTGAGACATATATACCTTGATCCAAACAGTCCCACATTGACATTAGTTGGACTGTCAATTATAGCTAGCACCCCTTTGGATATCTATTCTTTATTTTTTTTTTTTTTTTTTTTTCATTGTGAGAAGGAATTAAAACTGCAAGACTTAAATAAGGAGTTTCAAAAGTAGGATTGTTCTTATTTATGCAGAATCTTGATCAGAGGGTGTTTAAAAATATAAGATGCCAGTGAGATCAGATCCAACTGTTCTGTCGGTTTTTTGTTGAATCCAAGTTTTTTAAGCTAACTTATTTTATGGATACATCCATAAACATGCAGATTGCCAATCCTTCGATATGTTATTGTGAAATCAAATCTCGTCACATTTAAAAGAGTTAAAGATTTGGCTGAGTTAATGAAGGAAGTTAGGCAGCACTGAATTTTTTAGTGTGCTAACATCGCCTATCAAATGTATGATCTTTTGGCAATTAGACACTTATGTTACTAAAATGCAACTTTAGAGTTTCATGGAAGTTCCACTTTCCATCCTCCAAATAAACCTTTGTTAGTAAAGAACAGCAAAACACAACCCTTTATAATGGCCAAGATGAATTCACAGCAATAGGAACTAGAGATACATGAAGACATGAAGAGAGAGAAAAAAAAATGGGAGTGAGCTACTTAGAGTTTAAGGGACAAGTCGAGCGTCTGCAAATCCTCTTGTTTAGTCTTCAAATTAGTAACACTACCAAACCAATAACCTCCTACTCCCTCAGTCATCATCAGCCTTGAAGAAAACTTTCCTGGTCTTGGAATTATGCCACTGGACAAAGATGATTCATTTTCAGCAGATGGAAGCTTTGCAACTGCTGGTTGTGAATCAACTATAGGCTGCCTCCGCCATCCATTTTCTCCATGAGAATTGCAAGAAAAACCAATAATGGGCTTGTGATATGAGGGCTTGTTGATCATAGAATGCACTTGTATCCCAAGTGATCTGCTGCTATAGGAGCCATGCAAAGGCAAAGAAGCCACGCTAGGGTATTTCTGTCCAAATTCTGCTGAAGCTGTTTTGTGTCCCCTTTTTGCTAAAGTCCTCTCCCGCTTATGTGCATTCTGGTGTCCTCCAAGTGCTTGAGAGCTATAGAATTTTCTCTGGCAGTAGTTGCATGAGAAAATCCGCGGCTCAATTTGACCAGTACCATCAGGAGCTTCCGAGGAGCAGTTTCTTGATGAGTTCATATCGAAACAATCGATGAGATTGAGTTCTGGCTTTGATCTATCACCAGAATTCTGGCTGGAGAGATTTGAATCCAAAAGAAGCTGAGTAGATAAGCTATGTCGGTGTTTCTTCTCTATCTGTGTATCCATTTCCGAAAATGAGATGGTATTCAAGTTTTCGGATGGACCTGGCTCTGACCTTTGAAGGTCCATTTGGGAAGAAACAATTCAAAGACCACAGCTTCTTATCAGAGTGAAGAAAGTTTGGTTTAACAGCAAGAAAGATGAAATTAACTTTGTGAATGATGTTGTAACAACAATAAGCACACTATGCTATGTATGCAAGTATATATCACTATTTTACAGTTACAAGGTCTTAATATAGTGTGACCTAAAGAATAAGACATTCTTTTTTTTGTGTGGGTAAGAGAGAGAGAGAGAGAGTTGCACTGTGAACCAGTGGGATTGTAACTTATGAGGAACAACCATGTACAACTTTTGCTTGAGCATAGCCAATTGAATGTTTTATCTGACTTTTGGTTTGTCTTCCCACTTGTCTCTTCTCATTTTATTGTCCTTTCTTTTTTTTTTTTGGGTATTTATGTCTATGGTTTATGACGAGGAGGCTAAAAAAATCCAAGATAAGATAGGGTGCTTTTGAATTTTCATAATAATCTAGTTTTGTGGAATGGACCAGTCTCATAAAAGATGTGGTATTCTAAATTTCTTGAGACAGTTGGCAGATTTGCAGTATCTTCACAGAAACTCTTGCGTCCTTATCCTCCATAATGGTTTGTTTATCCCATTATAGGAAATAGACTTCTCCGCACTGTCCCTTCATTGATTCAGTGGATATTATAAATATACACATGGCAATTGTATTGTATATGTTGTTGCGGTGGCAAACTCTCATCAGAAATTATTATTCAAAAATGCTATTGCTATAGGAACCAAAAATAAATTCGAAATTAAATTTTAATTTTTTTATATTAATTAAATTAAATCTTATAAATTTATTTTATCATCTTATATTTAATGATAATTCTTAATTTATATTCAGAATCTAATTTCAAATTACATTTTTTGTGCATGTATAATTATTAATACTAGGAAAAAAAGTGTAGTAAATCACAACCCTATCCACAAGAGATGAATAGAGATCCGCTTCCAAAATTCTTAATAATTTCATTCTTATATATAATAATTTTAGATTGATCTTAAAAATTTTAAAATTGTATATGTTTTACAAAAATTTTAATACTTAATTCTATTAAAAAATAATTTTCACTCCACCATTAGCTAATAATACATAATGTTATTATTTCTTTTTTATTCTACTTTTTTATCCATATCCTCTCGCATGTAAATGAGACTTAAAATTAATCTCTCACATGTATATAAAATCCAAAATTCTAAATCTCACTGACACACATACATAAGAATGTTCAAGATTTGAAAAGTAAATCGAGGGAGTGAACGAAGATTTATTCTAATTATAATGTCTAATATATTTTCAATACACTCTGTTGTGTCTAATATGTTTTGAAAATACTCTTGTTTATAATCCACTCTTCTCACACAGTGTACACATTGACAGAGAATCTCAATATATATATATATATATATATATATATATATATATATATATATATATATATATATATATATATAAATGCTATGTGTAATCTTTTTAAGATGATAGTACAGTTTTTTAATGATACTTCAATTAATTACACAGAATTGTATAAAAAGAATTAATTACACAATAAATCATCTCGCAAATTTCTTAAATTTATGTGAATGTTAAAAGAACATTATTTATCAAAGTGCTTCGAGTGGATGTAATCAATCAATGAACTGAATAGTATGGTACCAAATTCAGCAATGATAGCAGCTTGGATGTATACTTGATCACTTCAACTTATTACAAATAACTTTCGATACATTATTTAATTACTATTCTCACTATAAAGAGATAAAATTATTAGATATCAGCAGAAAAAGAAATTATTTATCTTTAACCAAATTAAAGACTTGATAAAATATCCCTTTCCTACTTTTATACGTTAAATAGATTGCTTAAGCTTTCTTGCAATATTTTAACCACCGTTTGAAATACTTGACTTCATTTTTTAGCTCTGCAAGTTTTCACTTTAAAACTGAAAAATTACAAACTCAACCTCAATCATGATGTGTGTTCATGACAATAATTGGAATCAAAATTAATTTTGGCTTTTTTTTTTTTTAATCAACAATAGCATGGTATTCCCAGCTATTCCATCTTGGGGCTTCACAGTTGAAAGGACATCATAAACTAAGGTAAGGTCACTGATATTATTAGAACATTTCTCACTACCTTTTTTTTTTTTTTCTAAACTGTTGGTTACAATTGATCCCTTTTTCTTTTTGACTGATGTAATGCTTTTGAATTAACACTTTGGTTCTATCTACGTCTGTTTAATCGAAACGTATTTTTTTATAAAAATATTATTTGCATATATATTAATGAAAGAATAAAATATTATTTATATAAAAATTTAAAAAATTGATATAAAAAAATCTAAAAAAATAAAATTTATTTTGAAATAAAAATTATTTTTTTAATTCTTATATTTAATAAATAAATATAATATTTTTCTCATCTCAATATTTTATAATTATATTTTATAAAAAATATTTCCCATAACAAATGAGCCTCGATAGTTGAAGCCAATTCTAGGAATTCCATGAAGTAGTTCAAGGTTATTGCTCTTCAATTCAATTTGAAGAAGCGTGGAGTGGGCAATTTCTATCTTGAGGCAACCAACTCTAAGTTACTTTTCCCTCTCTTGTTAAAACTACGTTTGTTTTCGCAAAAGGCATCTATGAATAAATTCATCTATTCATGTTTACAATTATAAGATAAAAAAAAATAATTATTTAATTTAATATTAAATACAAAGAATGCAATAATATTACATTCTCTTTTTTAGAATGAAAATTATTTGGGTGAAATTTTTTTATATAAATAAATAGATTTTTTTATATAAATAAATACAATGAAATTTTTTTTATATAAATAAACAGATTTTTTTTTTTTTTTACAAAACACGGAAGGTGTGTCTGAGTGTGATACCTGGCAACGAATTCTTTGTTGACATTTGATGAATAGAAATAACCTTTTATCTCATTTTACTCTCGGATCAATCCTTCGCATTAAAGGCAACTGAAGGGACAACAAAAGGCTACCTTGTGTGTGTCGGCTTAAAACAGCAAAAGCTTATTTAAGGGGGGAAAAACACAGCAAAGCTTCAATTATAGTTTTGGGAGCACCTAACATGTCTGGCTATAGTCATGCCCCATTGAATTGAATAGTTTAAATTTATTGGTTTGTATAATATTGTATAAATTAAATAAAATTTAATATTTTAAATTCACTAATAAATTATTAAATTGTGCATTTTGAATTTTTTAATAGTTTTAAATTCCTATATATTCTATGTAATTTTCTGATTTTCTCTCTTAAAAATGTAAAATTCATTTTAATAATTACATTCCGTTATATTATTCCAATTTCAACTATCACAATGTAAACACTATGGCAATTATAATATAAGGCGACGTTTAACTCCCAAAATCAAATATTTTTTAAAATCTTAATATATTTTAAAATATAATCCCGAAGAATTTAATTCATGAAAATACAGTATTCTCATATTTGATTTAATTTAAAATATTATTTAATTATAAAAAATTATCCTAATTAAAAATTAAGTTATTATTAATATTATGTGTGATAGGCGATAATAATCACCAATAATAGATGATGGTGACAATAAGGTGAACGATAACAGCAATAACAGTAATTAATATTAATGGTATGAAAGTTTGTTTAATGCTATTAATAAAGGTAGAAGAAATGTTTATATGCTTCAAATTTTACCACATATCCTTAGTTATAACTAATAAATAGAATACATTAGTTACGACTAAAAACATGTAACGTAATCACAAGGTTATAGTATATAAATATTTCTCCAAAGGTAAAATTGAAAAAAAAAAGTAATTAATACTTTCTTGACTTCTTGAAGCGATATATAAAAATTAATTTTTTTAAACTTTCATTTAAAAGGGAATAGATTGAGTATATTTATTTTTTATTATGTAATTAGTAGACATAATTTACTACACTTAGTATAAATAACAACCTTTTCATATATACAGAATTAAATGCATTCAATATAACTATAAAATTGAAAAAAAAAAGCAATTAACACTTTCCTGACTTCTTGAAGCGATATATAAAAGGAAATAATTTTTTTTGCTAAACTTTCATTTAAAAAGAAATGGATTGCGTATATTTATTTTTTATTAGGTAATTAGTAGACATAATTTACTACACGTAGTATAAATAACAATCTTTTCATATATACACAACTAAATGCATTCAATACAGCTAGAAAAATTTTTTGTAGATTTTCAGTTGACCGGTGAAGATTTAAGTTCTTATATATATAAAAGATTCAACCTCTATTAACTAAACATATGAGGTCACCCCATTCCAAAGGATTTAAATTTGGTACATTCGATTTAAATTAATTTTATATTATCATTTATTTATATATTATTATATTAATAAAAAATTATTACATTTTTTTTATTATTATTCAAAATTCTTAAATATAATTATTTTTTAATAATGTATCAATTTCTCATTTATTATTAATATAAAATATTCTACAGTAAATTAAATTTAAATCTATTCCAAATCAATCAATATAATGTAAGTTAAACAATTCTTTAAACTATTTTTTTGAGTTCAACATATACAAGTGAATTAATTCAAAATATATCTCACACACATATACCAATATGAAAAATAATATAGAAAATACTTAAAATAGTGTATAAATAACATTATATTATATTGATAAAAATATAATTTCAGAAATTCCTCCATAAAATAAATTATTTGCTTAAATTTCTTCTAAAATTACCTCCTCTTTATTTCTTTCTTTCTTTTTTTCAAAAAGTGTTTCTTTACAAAATTCTTTGCGCATGTTAGGGCATGATTGAACACCATCATTCTTCAAGTTCATTTTGGTTTTTGAAGTTAGGAATTTAGAGATTGAAATCCTTGTATTTTTGTAAACGACATTAACAGTTACATCCTGATTCCTGAATATATTATGCCGTCTGGCTACGTAGATGCAGATTAGTCTACTGACTTCTTTTGCTGAAAAGACTACGTTTTTTATTTGTGATATTGTAGTTTCTTATATAGTATTTTTTTTTCCTTTTTAAGAATTCCAAAATCTAACAGTTTTATTACACCATCAATTAATTTGAAGGAAATTTTATGGTACCCATACGATATCAAACCCGCACTAATGTGGCAGTATTGAGAATCATTGGATGAGATGACTATAATCTAATCCAATAACTCTCAATGCTGCCACCTCAGCATGAATTTGGTGTCTCATACGTACCATAACATCCACCTTAATTTGAACTTGAATCGAATCAAATCTATTGTAAAGATAAATTCTCTCAGTACTTACTTTTTTTATTTACAAAATTTGAATCTAAATTCTCACTTAAAATATGTTAAGTTTCTTATCACTCGAATTGATAAACGTTGGTTTATATAGTAAGATTTGAACTATATACAATAATAATATTATAAAACATGCTAATATTAAATTGAAGCATTTTAATCCGCGTGAATCTTGCTGAATGAGATCTTGTCTCTTTGCAAATATTAATATTAATCAAAGATGTTTGATCGTGGTATGACAGTCATAGACAAATTATTAAATATTAAAAGAAAAGGTGAACTATGAAAGCAACAAATTAATAGATAACTTTAATTATCACTAATGGAAGTCCATTATTATATGCATTGATTAAGTGAAACATTCGCTCTTATATTAAGCCCCCCACACTCACACACTTATATATGACCAAAAAAAAAAAAAGTTTAGTAATTGGAAAGTGGAAAACAACATCAACCAACATAAAAATCAATTAAAAAATAAATAGAATGGTAGGTCGAGTTTGGTTATTTGCAAATGGATAAAAGTATATAGCATTATAATTTTTGTTATAATATAAGATGGTAACATAGTTGGTTTTGGTACAATTGTCTGACTAATTTTTTTTCCTTAAACAGTCATGTCGGAGAGTAAAATTTTTAGATTTGTAATAAAACACCGTATATAGCCAAAGCAACCAACACCTTTATTAAAAATTACTCAAACTACGTACGAATGAAAAATAACTCAAGGAATCATTGGTATCTTGTTTGGATGCATATATTAGTAAAGGAGACTACTGATATGAAGTATTAATTTGTGCAAGGTTCTAACTGAATATTTTCATGCATGAATTTAGGCACTTGCTAATATATGTATATATATGTACATATATATGTACATATATGTGTACATATATGTACATATATATGTATGTATGTATTGTGTATGTATGTATGTATGTATGTATGTATGTATGTATGTATGTGTGTGTGTGTGTAAAAGAATTCAAGATAAAACATTAAAATTTATTTATACAAATGTGCAACTGTTCATTTACACGTGGTTATAATAGTTAAATCTTACATACAAATTATAAGAAAATTTAGATTACAATAAGTATATAATCAACTTGTTAAAGTTATTTATATTTGAAAAAATACATTTTACGTACATTTTAAAATTTATTAAAGAAATTTTAGATCAATATAAAACTCATAATTATAAAATTCATAATAAATAGATTGAATCCAACAATGAATTTTGAGAAAAATTTATTCAAGAAAAATAATAATGATGTAAATATAATTTTTTGTTAGTATTGTTGTCGATTAATCCCCACCTTATGCACATATGTATACTATTCAATTATTTTTGGTAATACTATAGCATCAAAAAAATTAAAATTTTAAATTTAATTTTAATTTAAGTCCATTAAATATAAAAATAATAAGATAAATTTATTAAATTTAATTTAATATATAAAAATATTTAAATTTTATTTTTTTATGCATATAATATTTTTGGTATCATTTTATTATCTCTTTTACTAGTTTTTTAAAATGAATGAGGCACATAGTTTTTGACGGAATTAAGGTAGAATTCATCAAAGATTCGTAAATAATAATAATAATAATTTCTTCGAAAGTTATGCATGAACTATTTAAAAAATAAAAAATAAAAGTAAAATTCTTGGAGAGCTTGCAAGTGTGGGTTAATAGCCACCCCTCCTAGTGTTGAGGACTTGCAATTGCATGCCACGTGTAAGCATGCTTCCATTGGAAGAGATATCAACCTATGAAACGAGGTAGCTAAGCTAAACCTTCTTTACAAAGCACTCCAAATGATCATCACGCCTTATTGTAAAAGCAACTTTGCATTGAGGACGAAACATGGATGAGTTGAGTTTGCTAAAATTGAGGTTTGAGGTTACATCCCAGAAACATGTGCAGAGAATAAAGCCAGTGAGACATTCCCACATGTCGCTTTGCATTGGTGGAAGTGAACTCATGGAGACGCTGACATTGTGGCCGACATTTAGCATATGTGAGCTCCGGATTCAATATTATTTATTGATAATAATTATAATATACTAGTTGTATTAATATATCATTAATTTAAATAATTAAATTTATTTATTTATATAGTATTACACAAAATAAATAAAATTCAATAATTTAAATTAATAATGCATTACTATAATCAGTGCAACGAAATACCCTCCTTATTTATTATTGTGTGAGTTGCTGTCCATCAAGCTGTCTTGTTTCATATATACTGTTTGTATGATTAATTCCCTAAAGTAAGCCCATTTAGAAGCACATCATTGTTGCTGCCACTGCTTAATGGAACGCCAAAATAGGCATTGATGGTGGAGGAAAAAGATGTCATATGGGAGGGTCTGATTGCACTTGGTTTTGAAGTTATCTCCATCTCAATTATATACAAGATATGTGTAAGGCCTTAAATCATTGAGGGATAAAGGTTTTATTTTAATTTTTTTAATGAAAAGGAAAGTACAGATTATGGTGTTGTTGACCCCACTTAAAATTATCATAGGAACCCTCTTTTTTTTTTTCATAATATTTATCTTAGTTATAACTATTATTTAAAAAATAAATCCGTTATTACAATCTTGTTAAGATGTTAACAACTCAAGGAATTCATAAATTTTATATTGAACACAACTTTTAAGATGAAGGGTACATAATAACCAGATATTAATAAATAAATTTATGTTATATATAATTTTTAGAATGAAACTATGAAGTGATTTTCCGTAGATTATTTCGCTTGTTTTGTCAAATTTGAGCCAAATCCCTTTTGCAAGATGTCTATGCTTGGCTGTACATTTTGCATAAATCAATGTTGTAAAAGTGATTTGGAGCAAGTGATGGACTTGTCTATCACCAACTAATCGTATCCCACCAAAATGAAAGGAACTAAGCATTATCAAATTAAACTCAAGGATGGCCACTAATCTCCACTAGAAAAGTCACAAGCTAGTTATTCATACTAGGTAACTACTTACAAGCATATGTGTGAGTAAGACACAAAAGTGAGAAACACGTGTTTGTGGTTCATCCATGTTGCTCCAACGTAGGAAAGTAATATTAATGAGAGACGAAGGAAGCTATTTATTGGATGTATATGTGATGGCATAATTCCCAAACATGAAGCTAATAAGTGAAGCCCAACTATCTGCGAAAGAAGTGGTTTAACTTGAATGATGTGATATCCCTTCATGTATAGCTTGCTGATGTTTTAAGCATATATGGCACCCGAGCCATGTGCTTGTATTTTAAGAATCAAGATTTAACTGCATTAATTACCCGTTAACTTCATTTTTAATTAAATCAATTTCATAATTAGGGGTTATTATTTTTTATAACTATTTAGTTCCCTTAAGATTAGAATCAAATTATTTAAAAATTCTTATTGTTTGTTTGAATGAGATTAAACTATTGCTTGTAATTCCTTTTGACAACAACAATGGTGATAATAGTGCCAATAATGATAACGGTAGCAATAATAATGTATAATGTGTACAGTGAGGATAGCAACATTAGTTATAGTCATAAAGAAGTACTATTTTTGTTTACATTCCATAACAAAATTTATTAACTTTCGACAAACTAAACACTTATTCAAAAATTATTTTCTCACTTCATATTTTACATTTAAGCGTTGTTTTAGAATATGCATGAGATGAGATGTTAAAGAATGAATGGATAGGAATTTTAGGAATTATTTGGTTCGTAACAAAAATATGAGAAGTTGTATTTTTTAAAAAATGAAAAATTATGAATTATTTGGCTGCCTATAAAACATAAAAAATTACTTTTCAGGAAATTATATTTTTCACAAAATATGGGAAATCATTTACCTACTCTCCCCTATATAACTTCTATTTTCTGAGAAATACAACTTCATTCATATCAATCAAATAATATTGAGAACTTTTCGAAAAATTCACATAGAAAGTAACTTTTAAAAAAATTTAATTTTTCATAAAAAATTATTTCTTATATGAACCAAACCACTAATTAGAAGGCAATCACGGTTAATATAGCAATTGTGATAATGCTGTTTTGGGAATGGGGATATTGCCATGTTGGAGAAACAGCATTTACCCTACAGCTGAGATCATTTGGTCGGAGAAATTTTAACTTTTATGCACGTGCATGTATGAGATTTATCATGAAGTGACATGTAGATAAAATTAATAAAAAAAATATTCAAATGCTGCTAGACAGGTCAATTTTACGACTGATTTGGTATAATGCATACACCTAAGAATTTCTCGTGCACGTCAGGATGTTAGAGGAAAAAGAGTTACAGTCATGTAATTTACAGACTACTTGTTAGCAGATAATAGGATAAGGAATTTCCAGATGAGTTATATAACAGTACTATTATTTCTATATCCTATTTCTCACTTCATTTCTCACATTGACCGAAACAAGAAAATAAAAAATTAAATCTCACTGAACTGTGCACGTCCTACATAACAGTATCGTTAATAGCAACCAAGATAATGCAATTTTGGGATTGAGGATATTGGAGAACAAGTATCGTCAGCAGCTGAGATTATGCCAGAAATTTTTACGCACAAATACATGACATGATATGAAACCAATCATAAAGTGACATAAACTGTCAAAATCATTCAACTGTGACTATCACGTGCAACCGAGGATTTTGGAATATGAGCGCTGTCCGGCGGTTGACAATGTCATCCCGGAATGAGATGAGTATGCCAAGATATACAAAATATGTGGAATAAATGACAGTAACAAAGGGGTTGGGAAGAACTGAACCTGCCAGAGAATAAGATCATAGGAGCTTTTACTGCCATTATATGCAGTCACAAGAAAGTTCTCTCTTGATCTTAGAAAGAGAACCAAAAATTGGAATGTATACAAATCTATATACTTATGCAAACTTGATCGCATTGCTTCTATTACAGGATGAACCCAGAAATAAACAATACCCGGCGACCATACAAAAGATGTCGTTCAACATGACACAAACGCTAATCCCAGAAATCAGAATACAACAAGTTCACACAAGCATCCCCTCAAAATGAACCACATTCTCACTTGCTTAGCCAGTAGATAAGGATGAGGAACGTGCATACGGATGCAACAAGCGAAAGTATGATTGTATCCATCGACTTTTTCCGTTTTATTGCTGAGAGTATGTTATTTACCTGCAACATTAATCAAAGTGGTTCAATAAACAACAGAATTCCAAACTTCCAAGTAGGCAAACAAAAGTAAGCAAAAAAAGAAAAAAAAAAAAAAAGATATTAGTCTCTCTCTGCACTTAAATGTAACTAACCTCTCTGTACTTCAAGGTAACGTGCATGTGAGTTCCTAATAAGTGCATCTAACCTCCTTGTACATTAATTTACGTGAGATTTACCCACATTCGTTTATTTTCCATCCATAAATTAATGGTACATGCATGTGACTATCAAGTAACCATTAGAAACCTCTCTTTCCCCTTTTTTTGGTCAAACCCTTTCCCTCAACCCAAAAAAAAAATCAGAGATCAAGACCTGAGTTGTTAATAATCGGTAATAAGGGAAAACAAAAATTTAGAGAAATTATATAGATAAAATCGAGCACCAAAACAGAAAGAAACTTGTTGTACACAGTCATTTAAAAACTACAAGCCATGTCAACAAAATTCATACCGTAGGAAGGCGACTGCTAACATTGCCAAGCTTTAAATTAATGCCGCTAAAAGTTGACCGCTGAAGGACAAGTGTACCGAGTGTAGCTTGTGCTTGTGAAATAACATTGTCCATCTGCAGCATGAGAATAAACAGAACATCTCAAAACTAGAAAACTCAAATTGAAGAGGAAGAAACAGAATTTGAAGAATGACAAAACTACATGTTAGAAACTACCAGTTCTTAGTCACGTGCCCTCTGAGAAAACATGTTAACTAAGTTGAATATCTACTATAGCAAAGCCAGGGGAGCCTATAGTCTCTGCTAGTATTTGTTGTCTTCCATATGTTAGCTGAACCTCAACCTAATCCTTACTATCAAAACTAAGACAACCAATCTGCCAACTAAAGTAAATTTTGTTGAGCATTCTTCACAGTACCAAGAATGGCATCCAATTTATCAGTTCCATTACCATACTTAAGTACAGATCTCCTCCTATGTTCAAAGGTTAGAAACTTAGAATCTTAACCAATAGCATTTACTTTTAGAATTATTAAAAAAAAAAAAAAACTATACCAGAATTCCTCACAAGATATTCATTTAATTCCTCCTTTAGTTCCACCCCTTCTTTCTAGCATCAAAGATGTGATATTTTTCTAACCCTAATAAAAACATATTTATGTATTAATATAAAATTATAAATCCTAAATGCCACCAATAGCAAAAAAATAGATCCAAAACAAATACACAATAAACAACTAAAAAAAGTCTAATAATTGCATAAGTGCTTCAGTAAAACAAATTGCTAAATGTCGCAGACCTATAAAACAAATGAACTGTGTGCACTATATCCAAAAAGAGCTAATTAGTTGTTACATGTAGCAGACCTGTCCAGTACTTCGGCTGATAGAGGCATGTTCTTTTAGGAGTGCCTGCTCTGCAGAACCTACACCTTCTTCCAAGTCTAACCTGGTCCGATCAAACTCCTTAAAATCCTCAAGGAGTGAAGCATGTTCTTGCTTAGCTCTAAGGCTAGACTGGAGACGATAAAACTCCTGCACTTCAATCATGTCTAACAACTGGTTAGCATTGGCATTTCCAATATTAAAGCAACGATCTAACAGATTAAAGAAAATGGTAATACATAACAATAACAGCATAAACATATACAAGTAAGCAAAAAAAGAAAAGCAGGAAACAAAAAGATAGAGGAGGAATGAAAATCTGTATCATGTGCTCGCATGCATGCTTCAATGGCTCAATATAGAATTCAGAAATAATCAATACACCATAAATGCATAATGGCCAAAGAGAAAAAAACACCATACAGGCATGAATTCCCATATTTCACGCCATAAAATACCTGAGTGAGATCTTGAAGTATCTCTTGGTGCCTGGTTAGGGTATGAGAAACCATTTCTGACCCACCGGATGACACCCAAGCTTGCATCTGTGAGTTTACTTGTTGCAGCTGTTTTAACAGCCGCTCAATCCAAGACTCCAAATCATTCTCTGCAGCATCAGATTTCGTAGAGGCTTTAGCAGCAACCAATTTGCGGTAAGAATTCATCTGCTCATCCAACTGAGCTTCCAATTTTCTTGCCTGCAAGAGGGGGGTTTACAGTAAGAATTCATATACTGGAAGTTGTGCATTGTCACATGCTTAGATGCCTATCAATAGACATATACAATTACGCACACAAACACACACAGCTCATATGAGAAAGAACAATGGCTTCTTCCTCTATTACTTTCCACGCTAGTTGTCTCCACATGCCAATTCTTGGATCTCGTTCATAAATCTTATATATTAGGTCCTAGCGAAATAATTAACCATAAAACTAGTGGGTGCTATCCAAGAATTCAAGACCACAAGCAAACACAAAATACCAACAAGTCTATCCAAAGGAAAATGGGTGATTTAGACTTAACTGACCACAAATCCATTTCCTATGCAGCGATTATGAGAATATAGCAGCATCCATTTCCTATAGAACCATTGCCTAAACTGCCCCAAATACAATCCCCATTCTTACAACGTATCACATGTCAGTACCACAAATCCAATCCCCATGCCTAAACTGCCCCAAATCCAATCCCCATTCTTACAACGTATCACATGTCAGTATGTCAAAAAATTAGACCGCTGAACCTAGGTCCCAATTACCAAAGCCACAAAAAAATGAAAAAAGGACATCGAGAATGTATTGAAGCATATACAATTGAATCTAATATCCTAACTCAACACTTAACCTTCGAATTCCAACTATCCTAGATTGAAATCTAAGAACGAAATCTCTCCAAAGCTTTTAAAATGATCATAATTTGTTGACTTGAAAAAGTGAAATAACCAATGCCCCGCCAAGAATGGCACACGATCCACTACCAGAACAAGACTTTCTTCGCCAATTTATCAAAAAAATGAAAGTCATTTGGCGGAGCTAGATGCTCAGAAACAGCTTTCTACAATTGGAAAGCTCTATACATAAACAAGGTCAAGGTTACAAACAATCAGAAACGTTTAATTCGATCGACCAAGACAATCTGATCTCACGAATTTCAAACACCGACATCAAAAGAAACAAAAAGAGTAAAAACACTTGGCATCTGGTCCTCCGAATTCAACCGGTTCATGTAATTTCTTCCATTTATACAAGAAAACGCGAATTTGACCAAAATAGCATGAGACTAAAGAGAAATCGAACCTGCTTACGAAGGGCATCCCATGAAGTTGGCACCTCCATGAAGGAAAAACAAAGATCAAATCGAAAGATTTGAAATTGCTCAGCCTCTCAAATTGTGAGTGTTGTTTCTGATCTGGGGTTTGGAATTGGGGGTCGTTTGGCGAAGAAGACAGGCCGTCTGCTCACGCACAGACGACTTGTGAAAACTGCTCGCACTGGCTCTTTTTTTTAAGCCCTCTTATATTATTTTCTTCGAAGAAATAACGGAATTAGTTGCTTGATTCTTAATGCGCAATTTTCAGATCGGATGCCGGAATGCTTTCTTCAAGAAGACGTGATGCGTTTGGTTAAAAAATTAAAATAAACCCCTCTCGCCGATATGTTAAATTCACTTGTTTTCATTTTAATCCTTATAAAATATTTTATATCAATTTTATTATTATAAAATACTAATTTATCCAAATTTATATTAAAAAATAAAATTACAGAAATTAACTTTTATCATAAATATTGACAAAAGTATAAAATTGAAACGAAAGAGAAAAATAATAAATTTCATATGAATGAAAATAAAAAAAATAAATTTTATAAGGACAAAAAGAGGATTTGCAAAAAAAAAAATTATCTGGCAACATTTCCCTCAAATCATAATATTAATT
Organism: Sindora glabra; assembly: GCA_020226215.1. Lineage (NCBI taxonomy): Eukaryota > Viridiplantae > Streptophyta > Magnoliopsida > Fabales > Fabaceae > Sindora > Sindora glabra. The sequence continues at coordinate 32,749,883 of CM035226.1, read as the reverse complement.
TTCAATATTAAATATTCTTATCATCATAATCATAATACAAATACAAATAAAAGTAATAAAATTTATTATTACAATAAATTTATTTTTTCCAAATCCTTTACACTCATTTACGTCATTAATGATACATTATATTTAATATTAAATTTTTATATAGATCAAATAACTTTTTAATTAAATAAAATAAAAATTATTACTTGACAATTTTTAACATCATTAACTTAATTATCAATAAAATCAATGTAACTTATAAATCTTTCTTTTCACCGAATCATATTTTTATTATGAGAATTTCATAAATTATTTTATCATATTTTTTCAAAACAAAATAGCCTTTTACCTAAGAATTATTTTTCTATTGTTTACCTGAAATTAAGGCACATTCTTCATTTTAATTATAACATATAAAATATCTAACAATTTTTTTATTATCGAGTACCCATCAACCAAATCTTGTATATTCATCCGCTTCAGACCCTTCTCGGGGTAATACTAAGTAGATATAATGTTCCCAAAGTTAATAAAATGCACATATTACACATGGTTCAAGTTCAATAATTTGAAAAATTATTTTCTTCCTCAGCTCCTAACATTCCAATTGAATTGGAGGAGCTGATCCAGCCAATTATTATTGAGGAGAAAAATTTATAAAAGACTACAGTTCTCTCAAAAGAAGAAATATGAGGGATTTCATTTTGGAAAATATTTTTATAAGAAATATATATATATATATATATATATATATATATGAAGGAGTTATATATTACTTGTACTAGTGGTAAAAAATGATAATAGAAGAAAGTAAATTCTTTTTTTAAATTAAAAAATTATTTTTTTCAAACTTTTCATATTTAATAGTAAATAAAAAATACTTTCCCTCATATTAATATTTTATAACTATATTTTATGAAAATTATTTTTTATCAAGACTCATGGGACCTAAGACTCCACTTATTTTTCAAAAGATAATTTTCATGGGAAAATCTCACTTCCACTCTTACACACAAGTATATAATGCCAAGACTATTCTATAAAAAATGTTAGGAAGTTGTTAGGGCAAGAAATTAGCACCGCATAAAGTTTTCACTAGTAGGTACATTTTAAAGGAACTTAACTATTTGCATATAATCCTTATTCCAAAGAATGATCATATTACTTATTTTGTTGATTATTGGCCAATCATTTTATACAATGTTTTATATAAAATTATATCCAAAATTCTTGCAAGCAAAATATAGAATGTGCTATGAAAACTAATTTCTCTAACCCAATTAATATTTGTACCAAAATGCTGGATTACAGAAAATAGTCTTAATGGCTCAAAAAATCATTCATACGATTCAAAAATGTAAGGGAAAATGTGGCTTAATTGGGATTAAAATCAATATGTAAAAAGTGTTTGTCAAAATAGAATGAAATTTCTTGTTTCGCATCTTACAATTATTTAAGTTTGATATAAAGTTTATTCAATAGGTGGAACAATATGTTACTATGGTAAAATTTTCTATTCTGTTAATGATAGCTGTCATAGGAATTTTAGTCCTACTAGGGGAATTAATCAAAAGGATCCTTTTTCCTTTTACCTTTTCATTATGGTATCTGTGATATTTTCTTGGTTATTATTTCAAGCTAAACAAATAGGTTTGATCTATGGCATTCAAATTGTAAATGGAAGCAATCCTATTTTGTATTTAATGTTTGCATATAATGTAATTATTTTCCTTAAAGCTAATATGTCTAAAGTTAAAGGTATTTAGGATTGTATTCATACCTACAAGCAATGGTGAGGCTAGGAGCTGAATTTTCATAAATCAAGAATTTCTTTTCACTTAATATGCACACAGAGGACTTCGAAAAAAGATTCAAAACTTTCTATAACTTTATCTAATCAATAAGAAAGCCAAGTATGTACTTAGGGACTTTTATATTTTTAATAAGACATAAAGTAAATGTTTTTTCCTTTTTAATTGAACAATTGTAACAAAGATTAAAAAGATGGAAGCATCAAACTTCATCTAAGGTAGGAAGACTAATGCTTATTAATTTAGTTTTACAAACACTCTTAAATTATATTATATCAATAATGAAAGTGCTTAGGGAGATTTGTAACAAAATGGATATATTGACCTATAAGTTTTGGTTGAATGCAAATAAAGGTAGACAACATTATTTTATGCCATTCTTGTTAGATGAATTATGCATACTGAAAAAATATAGTGGAATGGAGTTAAAAAAATTTAAAATATTAATATTTCCTTATTAACAAAGCTAGCATGGCAAATTGAAATAGAAGCAAAAAGGATATGAGTATAACAATTTAGAGCTAAATATCTTAAAGGCCAAAGTTTGCTAAATAAAGAGTTGGAACATAAGAGTTTGTAGGTCTAGCTAAGTGTATTTGTAGCAATTCCTACCTTAAAACTTGGTAGTCATTTCACTGTGAGGAATAGGATGATATAGTCACATGAAGATATACCTTAGCTACCACTTATGCATAATTATTAACTAACTTCATTACTGCACAAGGCTAAATCTAATGATTTGTAATTTATAGCTACTAGGTACCAAAGCATGGAATGAAGCAATATTATAAGATCTCTTTAACAAAAAAAATGCAAACTAAATAATTCATTTAAAGGTCCTAGAATGCGGTATAAATGAATTAAGATAGATATTGGACAACTCTAGTAACTCCTTAGTTTCCTTTGCTTATAATGCATGAGCCATAATCCTTTACACTAAATATGACATTATTATACAACGTAAGTTGTGGTGGTCCATTATTCACTATAGGTCAAAAGTGACAATGTGGTGTTTTGTGCAAAGAGTGGTATTAATAAAGGTTATACTTTAAAGCTTTGTAAATCTCATTAATGTGCATTGCTCTCTATGCACATAAAAGAATAAAGATGAACTCATTATCAAATAACCACGCTCTTAAGGTTTAAAGTATTGGGATTACATCTTCATAGTATTCATTTTGAAATTCCTCTAACACTTTTAGAATCACTTTTACAATTTGATTCAAATGCTAATTCCACCAAATACTCCTATTGACTTTGAGAACAAAATGTTGGCTATAACTTTGATCATGGTTAGTCAAGTTTAGGTAGTTAGGAATGACATAATATTTAACTCTATTCCCTTGAATATAAAAACCTTATTAATGCATGTGGAAAATGATCTTATAATAAAAGTCATTTGCATGGTAAGTCCAAATACAATAATAGTTCATAGGATCCCTCTTAAATGGCAACCACAACTTATAGACTGCTTAAAGGTGAATATGGACATTGCATGGAAAAATGATGTTGCTAGTGTTGCAATGCTCACTTGTAATGATATTGCTAAAATAAAAAAGTTCTAGTTTGAAAAATCTAAAGTTAGATCAATGGAAGAAGTAGATGTTCTTGCTATTCTTAAAGCTTACCAAGTTATTAATATTATATAATACCTAAAGATTATCTTTGAAAGTGATTGTAAGCCAATTTTAAAGGCTAGTATAGGATCTAGCCTAATGTCTATGAAAAATTAATAGTATTATTGAAGATATTTAATCTTTTTTACTTGAGTCCACTTTTTTTTTTTGTAATTTGGATAGATTGTAAGGTAAATTATACTCATGAAAGCACTTGTTAAGTGTTTAAAGTTATAGGGAATAGTTTTGATTTTGTGAATGAGGTTCCTCCCTTAGTAGAACGATCATGTAATCATGACTTGCTAATTGCTTATGATTAATGAAATTTCCTTTTCCTTAGAAAAAAAGTTCAATTATTTGTATTTGTAAATGATTTATGAATTATCATTTGGCCAGCATATATAATTTCTGATAAAATTATTAATTTCTTTATTAAAATTGGAAGATACTAATAAAATAGTCATTAAATTATATTAAATGATCAATTTTATCTCTTGGTACAAATTCATATAAAAACTTTTATCTTGGAATATTTATACAAAAGGATAAAATTATCTGTATGAACTCTTATTTAAGATCGAAATTGACTATTTAATATAATTTAAGGATTATATAATTTATAGACTATTATTCAAGGTCGAAATTGTCTATTTAATATAATTTAAAGATTGTATTAAATGATCAATTTTATCTCTTAATACAAATTCGTATAAAAAAAATTAATTTTGGAATATATATATAAAAGGATGAAATTATTTGTATAGGCTATTATTTAAGGTCAAAATTAGCTATTTAATATAATTTAAGAATTATTTTATCTGTGGTTTACAATTTCAAAAATGAAATTAATAATTTTGTCATAATTTTTTATATTAATTATGAGATACATGAGATGTTGTAAGTTTTTATAGTTTTAGTACATTGAAAAATATATTTTTATTAAAATTTGTATCAAATTTTTTCTTAATTTTTTTGATAATTTATGATTTAATTCAATTTATTTTATTGCATTTATTCGATAATCTCTTATTTTTTTGATAATCTATTATATTTTCTTTTAATTAACATGCTTTTAATAAATATTGTAAGATAATTTAAGGCATATCTCTTAAAAATAATGAATAAATTTTGTTTATTAATTTTGTAATGTCTTAAGCCTAATTAGCTCAAGAAAACTATCGCACTTAATCTCTTAATCTAGAAGACTAGTTCAAGTTACCAAAATAATTAAACTTATCACCTTATATACTATACTTAAATCTTAAATCTAATCAATGTGGGGCTTTATAATTTTCCCTATTCAAATGGCCTAACATTCTCTTTAGATCCATCAAAACATGACCCAAAATCTACATCAGCCAAAATATATGACTAGCAAGTGTTTTGATACCATTTGTAATGCTCTAAGCTTATTAGGCTTGGATTGTAAAGCCTCTTATTAGTTAGATTTGAGATTTGAGTGTAATTTATAAAGTACTAAACATGACTGGTTTTACAACCTAAGCTAGTCCATTAAGCCAATGGATCAGTCATAGTGGTTATCTTGAATCAGTTAAAGTTGAGACATTATAAATGTCCACTAGGATGCGACACCTAAAATTTTGCTTAATTTGCCTTGATTTTGGCCAATCCTATTAAAAAAAAGGTATGTTAGCATTTTTTTTTATCAAACTTAACTATCATAAAAATTTGAACTAGTCTTTTAAACCAATAGATTAAGTTTAATGATTGTCTTGGATTAGTCAAGATTAAGGCATTACAAATGATATCAGAGCACTCACTAACTATGTACTTCAATTAGTATAAATCTTAAGTCATGAGACTTGTTGAGTGTAGCAAGGATGTTAGGCTATTTGAGTAGGAGAACCCAACTAGTCTTTTAGGCTAGTAGATTAAGCCTATTGATTGTCTTGGACTAGCTAAGCTTAGAGTATTATAAATAGTATTAAAGCACTTGCTAGTTGTATATTTCAACAAGTGTAGATCTTGGGTTGTGAAACTTGTTGGGCCTAATAAGGACATTAAGCTATTTAAGTGAAAAAAGATTGTGAAGTTATACACCAATTAGATTTAAGACTTAAGTATAGTTTATAAGACACTAAACTTGATTACTTTTATAACTAGACCTAGTCTTTTAGGCTAGTAAATTAGATCTAATGTTTATCTTGAATCAGTCAAACTCAAGATATTATAAATGCCTATTAAAGGATGACACATAAAATCTTGTTTGACTTACCTTGACCTTGGTCAAGGGTCCTATTAATAGGAGAATACTTTAGCATTTGTTTGATCAAATTTAACTTTTATGAAAAATGTGAATTAATCTTTTAAACTAGAGCACCAAACTTAATAGTTATCTTTGGCTAATCAAGTTGAGTGTTACAAATTTATTGTTATAAAACATTTATATTTAATAATATGTGGAATTAACAAAAATAATAGTGAAAATGGGTCCATCCTTAGAATTAAACAATATTCTTTTCCTTAAACCTCATCCAATTTACCAAAAAAAAATCGTCCAAAATATTTCATAATAATAATATCATATTATTTTGCATATACTTGATGATTTTGTGAAACACACCTCAATGTCCATTTTATCATTTAAGTAGACACTTTCTTTTTTTAACGGTCATTTGAATAGATACTAATTCTTATAAAATGTGTTAAAATACGTTTTATTTGATACCCTTTGAAAGATTATTATTCAATTTGTTCCGTTAAAAAATATTTTTCGTAGAAAAATATTATTTTTATATAAATTAATGAAGAAGTGATATGTTATTTATATTGATGATTAAAAAAAAAGATACCTAAAAATTTTAAAATAGAGAAAAGTAAATTTTTTTTGAAATAGGAGAAGTTACTTTCTCTAAACTCTTTACATTTAACATTAAATAAGTAAATTATTTTTATTTATATTATTATTTTTATAACTATATTTTACAGAAAATATTTTCCAATGAAACAACATGTGATAACATTTTTAATCATATCTTCTGCTAATTAACTCTTTTATAATTTCAAATTAAAAAAAAAATCAGTTCAACCTGTTATCATCCCATTATCTCTACAATTGCCAATTACAATTTTGTGTTATGTTATGCCCCGTGATGAGAAAAATATATGTAAAAAGATGCGGTTGAATTACATATTTTTTGGGTAAATAAATTACATAAATTTCTTTTTGGAATTGAACATAGAAAAAAGGAAAAAAAAAAGACGAAAAAATAAACAGAAAAACAGCCCGTAGGTCCGGTTTACACCGGAATGGAGAGCGAAGACCCGTGGTTGGCGCTAGACAAGCTCTACCACGCCCTCTTCTGCTTCTCCCTCACCATTCTGTTCTCCACCGTAGCCACCTTCAGCCGCCACCCATTCCTCCGTCGCCACTCCTTCCGGGTCGGATCCATATGCTCACTCCTTGCTGGCGCCGCCAAAGAAGCCGCCGACGAGCTTGGTTACTTCAGGTCTGCTGGAGCTTCCGCTAAAGATGCCGTCGCTGACGTCATTGGTGTGCTGATTGCTTCCTTTGCTCTTTATGTATTTAGATACTCTCCTCGACCGGACCCAGAAATGGGTCAGGTCCGGAGCATTTCGATTGTTTGATTTGGATCGATCGATGCAATTGTTAATCAAAAAACAGTTTTTTTTTAGCATTATGATAGTGGATTTTTTTAAGGTTGGATACCGAATATATCATTTTCCAGTTGGTGAGAAATTTTAGAGAAGGTGGAAAGGCAGAAACTTTCCTTTCTATTATGTGTCCGTTAGCATTCATGGAAAGTTTTAGTTTCTTTGAAACATATTTTAAGGTCAGCATTTTCAGGAATTTCATTTTCTGCCAGGTGATTTTCAATTTGAAAAGGGTCTTTAGCTCGTGCTATATATATTTTTTTTTTGGCTAAAAAAAATAGATCATGAAAATGTTACATTTTTTTGTTTCCATCATCGAAAAATGTTGAATTTCTCTCTTTGAAATTTTTTTTTTAGTGCCATGCCTGTTCTCTGGTTCAACTTGTCTCTGCAGAGCTTAGATTATGAAGTTATGTTGCTCGTTGATTGGATATTGGAAAGTAAAACATAAATGCTTTGATGAATTGACTGTGTTCTGGTTGTTTCCTATTTACCCTCTATGTATTTCCTGAGTTGGAAGTTTATGATGTTACTATCTGATTATGTTGTTTGATTGATATGCAAGTATGAAACAGATAGCAGGGGCAAGAAAACTAGTACAAGCAGTTGTTTAAGTATTGTCATGGCAAAGACTTTATATCAGATGGGAAGCAGAATACTTAAAGGATTTCTGATGAAATACTAGATCTAGAAGTATTTAATTCTGAATCAAATATATGCTAATATGGTCTGCATTGTGTTAGGGGTGCTGTTCATAGTTGCAGATTTAAGTCTCTGTAATGATTTCCTTGATAGGATTTATAGGTGTTTTCTGCTGGTTCTGGTATTTACTCTAGATTAACAGATGGGTCTTAAGAAGATTAAGCTACCGGTAATGATATATTGGTAAACTAGGGTTGATTATGGAATTTTCAATTATTTCTTCTTTAAAAAACATGGAACATGAAATTGTTACATTTTTATTATTACCATCATGAAAGAATGTTAAATTTTGCTCATTGAAAGTTTTCTAATGCCATGCTTATTATTTGGTTCTACTTATCTCTGCATGACTTTATGAGTTATGAAGTTATGTTGGTCGTTCATTGGGTATTGGGCAGTAAAACATAGCTTTGTCCGATGAACTGGTTGTGTTCTAGCTGTTGTCTATCTATCCTTTATGCGTCTCCTGATTTGGAACTTCGTGATGTTACTATCATTTTACGTTATTTGAATGATATGCAAATATGCACCAACAGTTAGCATGAGGAAGAAAACTAACATAAGCAGTTGGTTAAGTATTGTCATGGCAAAGACTTCATATCACGTGGGAAGCACAGAACACTAAAAGGATTTCTGATGAAATAATAGATATAGAAATATTCAATTCTGAGCCAAATATATGCTAATATGGTTTGCATTGTGTTATGGTGCTATACATAAGCTGGAGATTTAAGACTCTGTGATGATTTCCTTGATAAGATTTATAGGTGTTTTCAGTTAGTTCTGGTATTTACTCTTAATGAACAGATGGATCTTAAAGGAAGATTAAGCGATTTGTGATGATATATTGGTAAACTAAGGTTGGTTGTAGAATTTTCAATTATTTTGTTACTTACTTTGGGGATGTTTTTGATAAAAGTAAGCAGCACGGGTTTAGTGGAAATATTCTCAGTTTGCAGGAGTTTGATGTGTTTCTTTGAGCATATTGCCGGAAGTTCTAATAAAAAAAATATATCATTTGCATCTTTTAAGGGATAGACTTATCTTTATGGCATCCCTGTGGGTCAAAGCAAATGTTTTTTGAAGGGTCTACTTATATCAAATGGATTAAAGGGACATGTTTCTAATTTTGGGTGTTTTTTCTCATGTTGCTTTGGATGTTATAGGAGTATTTTTAATCCTCTGTTTTTGTACTTTCTTTTTTGTATTAAAAAGAAGCCGCCTTAAAGTTGTAAGAGATATTTGAAGGCAATCATAATCCACCAATAATATCTAGAGAAGTTAGGGATGTCATTGGCTTTATTCGTTTTCCTTTTCAATTCATTCAAGATATTGATAATCCATTTCTACAATCTACCATAAAATTTTTTAAACCCTTTTCATAGTTATGAGCTGATCCATAAACCTAATAAAACTGAATTTGTATACACTGGATAGAAAACCCTTACGAAGGCATCAAGGTGAAAGGTTGACTGAATACTTAGAACGCTAAGCTTAGGCAAGGCTTTCTGAACCCGTGCTGAAGTCTGAGCATTTGCAATATCATCAGATTTCAGAAACTATGGTTACAGGAGCCTGGCCGAATAAAATAGCATAGGTGCTTGTTGATTTTATGTATGTGACAACTTGTTCCTACTTCGTGCATGAAAGAAAAATGTTAGTTGCAAACCTTATGCTCAATTGATTAAACCAAACTGGCTCCGTCTGTTTTAAACTGGTGGGGTTCATCTGATTCAATGTATGTATGTTAAACATGTAGAGAGTAGTGTGCAGGTAGCTCTACTCTACATAAACAGGGCCATTATGTAATACATGGGGTTGCTGATATTATTTGTGTTCCTTTTCTACTTGTCATTCATTGTGTTGTTCCTCTTAACCTGGCAGTCAATCGCCTTGGTAAACTTTGAGCTTCAATAGGACATAAAATTAATTATCTGGGTGTACGTCGGGGAGATAGTTACGTGTTTCTGTTTCAGATATTTGCTGGATTCTTGAATAATATTACTCTATCAGTGTGTTCATGGTCTCAATATGTATTTTCAATGACGCATTGATTTCTCCTCCATAATGTATTGATTATTGTCGCATGATATCATATTTTCATCCACTTGAAATTAAAGAAAAAAAAAAAGGAAATGGTAGGCTGGACTGTCCTGATATATTTTGTATATTTAACACATTCACTAATCAAACAGAAAACATTTTTTAGTTATATTCATAATCAGAAAGAAGGATCAAACATCCTGGGTTGGAGTTGTTCTTTCTGAGGTGTGATTGATGCGTCACCTTCTGAAGCTCCTGGGAGTTGAAGCTTTCGCTGGTGTTTCAGCATGTTCTTCATCAGCTAACTTGACTGCAGTGTAAGTACCTGCCCCAGCCAGAGCCCCGAGTATGGGAGCTGTCAGATACACCCAGATAGCTTTGTAGTTGTTTGCAGCAATAGCTGGGCCTAGTGTTCTCACCGGGTTCATTGATGCTCCTGTTGCTGGCCTGTGGTGTGAATATTAGCAATGTTAGAAATTAGTAATTTATTTGTGTGTGATTTGTGAAAATTTTTCTCATGTTGCGCCAAAACATCCTTCTAAAGGCTCTTTTTATGCCTCTTTTTTTGTGTTTCTACTTATCAGAAATGACATTATGAATAGAACAAAAGGGAGGCTCATTGTTTAATGGTGAGATACCCAGCAATGAGTATGTTGAGCATGACAGTAGCTCCCACAGCGATTCCCGCCAGCTCCCCAACCTGCATTCATATTACTCAACTCACATAATATTCAAATATTCATTCATGCCCCACTAATATACATAGAACAATCTTAATAAACTGGCATCACATATAACTAAATAGGTGGAGATGAAATTGATAAAATAAAAGGAGTTATAAATAAATTAGAATACAACTAATGCAAGTATTATTATACATTCAACTTCTGAGTTAAAGTGAACTGAAGAGTGAGTATTTGTATCAATGGGTTAAGTTAGAATCAAGTATGAAAGCGGAGTATATTCCGAAGGGAAGATTGCAATACCTACACATATAATTGTGTTGTTGACAGAATAACTTGATCAGAAATAAATTGCTGAAGCATAATGGTGGTATCAATAGCACCACTAAAACTAGATACCAAGTTCTCGCAACTTTTAAATTCTACTCAATTTGTATCAGCATGTATTTTTTTTTTTTATTCAATGAGACACCAGGTGGGGAACCACCTAGAGCATCAACATTTTGCTGGTCTACATGTTTAATTCTCGCCAATAAAGTTAAAAGAAAAAGATTGATCTTAATATAATGAGAAAGATTTTAGTGTATCATTAGTTTAGATCATTAGATTTTATTTATCATGTGTAAATAAATAAAATTTAACGTTTGAGATCAGTAATGTATCGATGCAACTAGTGTACTATAGTCATTATCTAATCTAGTATAATAAGAAGATTGATGGAAGAAAAAAAAGGTTGATCTTATGTAGCGTGATCTGAACTACAACCAACCGAGTCTCGTGCACATGAGGAAAAGGTTCAAAAGATATGCACATGATCTCTTCAGATTGACAATATCAATTCAAATGGTTTTGATAGGGGTATAAAGGGAATCATATTTTAGCTACATGCACAGACCTTGATGGATATAGGTGGGAAGGCAACTTCAAATTAAGGTTTATAATTATTAATAAATAAAGATAGATAGACTTACAGCTCTGGTGTCGGTGGCCACTGCTGTAACAACGAACATGAGGTTGAAGCTAATGATGAACTCCAAAGCGAAAGCTTGTCCATATCCTACTGATGGAACTGTCACTCCACCACTCATGAATGGCTCAAATATCCCCTTCAGGGCAAATGCTGAACTTATAGCCGCCATCACTTGTGCAACAATATACACAGGCACCTGCCAATATTCAGCAAAACAAGTTTGTATGTATTCGTAACTACAAAAAAACATCATATTTTGGTTAAAACAATGTTATGAGGGACTTTTAGGACATGTATGTCATTAATGTTTTGGTTCTTCTTTTTGTTTCGAAAGCAGAAAGTGCTTACATGCTTCCATGGGAAGTGCTTTAATGCTGCAAAGGAAATGGTGACAGCAGGATTGAGATGAGCTCCGGAGATGTGGCCAGTGGAGAGTATCACTATCATCACAGCAAGACCAGTAGAGGCAGCACATCCAATTAGAGTCTCAGAGCCTTTTATTTTTTGGTTTACAATAGCTGTGGCTGTCCCAGCAAACATCAGAATGAAAGTCCCTATAAACTCAGCTCCTATCTGGTTTTGGAACCAAGTAACCCAATATTATTACTAACACATCAGGCAAAATTGGTTCAGCATTGATTATCAAGTTTTTTTACACACACACACAACAAAAAAAGGGGAGAAGTCCCATAATGTATAGTCTAGAAACAAGATACTAACTTTTTATTTTGAATTATCTCTCTTTATTTTTTTAAATTGAGAAAATATTAGTTGTACTTAATATCATGTACAAACCGTTATTCAATATCTATATCATAAAATCTAAATAGATTAAGTTAATAAATAAATAGAGCCTATTTATATAACTGAGTAACTGTTTGTGAAACAAAAATAACGTAACTATTGTTAATTCAATTGTTATTGTTATTATTTAATATTGTACCTTTCTAGCAAGGGGAATAGGAGGGGGTGGTAAAGAGCAAGATACTTTGGGTAAGGCACCTTCCTCTAAAGTCCGCTCTTGTACACTGAAACACTTGCAATTCTTGAGGAGTGATTTTCCACCAATTCCATTGCCAGCAGTTCTTTCTGAGCTGAAACCACCAAAGAGAGGAGCACCAGGGGTGCCTGGTGTTGCAGGTGTTGATGGTACTTCCTCATTGTCCATCTCTCCCCTTTAAAGTTTAGCAAAAACACCCTGAAATAAAGGTCAAAACAGAGGCAGTATATATAGAAAAAGAGAAAGAAATAAATGCACTAGAGATTATCGTCCCATTGGTTTGTCTCTTCGTGATCTCATGAGAGTGTTTAAACAGTTTGGTATATATAATGAATTGGTTAAATTGACTAGCGGAATCAAAATGGAAAAGAGAGGAACTCAAGTCAGTGGTTCAAATTGCACTTTGAAGGGGACGGTGGGATGGGACAATGCAAGGGGGCCTTTGTGGAAAATGCTAATTAACAAGGGAGTAAACATCACATTTAATCTTTTATAGTAATAATTATATTTCTTAAATTTTCTAGCTGATATTATTAGTTCTTTTTTTATTTTATCATAATTATTCATTTTTCTCATATTAAAATAAATGATAAAAAATAATAAAAAGACATGTATTTAATATTCTTAAGATGAAATTCAACAATCAATTTTATTAATTTTGATTTATTTTAACAATATAAGTGAATAGAGGAATGAATAAATATAATAAAAATAAAAGATTAATTGTATTAATTATAAAATTTAAGAGATATAACAGGAGATTAAATGTTATATTTATTTCAAATAAAAATTTGTAATACAGAAAAAGTGAATGGACTTGACTTCTGAAGATGGGGTTGAGAAGGAGGCTTGAAATGCTAGACATCTACCATTGAGGATGCCTTTGTTCATTTTTCTCATTTATTCTTCCTCAATTTTTCTGTGCTTCTTCCTCCTTTCCTCCTTAGCCTCAGCCAATTGAAGTGCTGCATGTTTTTGTTAGCAGTCAATCTAGATGAGTTAATGCCAGCACGTTCATATCACATTCAAGTTAACATAAAACATTTTTTTTTCTTAACACTTAAACCATTTCTGCAGTTTTACTTTAAACCTTATCACCCCACATATTTTTTCCCCTTTATAAGCGGCCTAAACTTACATACACAAGGAACTAGATTGAACTTGAAATGTAAAGAATGGGAAATCATTCCAAAAACATCACTTGCATCAAATACTCTCAACGTTGATTATTTTTTTAATTTGTCTAATGATAAAAAAATATTTTATCTATTGGGAAATTCAATACGAAGGAGATTCACCTAAAAAATATATTCTTACAACAAAAGTAGCAAATAATTCACTTGCAGGATCATTTGAAAAAGTAAAATTCAGCTCGATCCTAAAAATATTATGCATGACCTTGACGGTGGATCTGGCATCAAGTTACACTTAAAAAACATACGATAGTGAAAATTGATGCAGGGAGGGAGTCTTGGTGATAAATTATGATACATTCTGTAAAGCAATTGTCATGAATCCCTCCCTCTTCCCCTCATCCTCCAAGAGCAATATATTTCTGATGAATCTTAGAAGTTAAGGCATAACAAATTACTTTGCCCTCTCACGAGTAGTGTTGATGGTTATAGCACGCCTAAGTACCTTTCCACCAATAGATATATCGACGATCAAAATTTGAGGGATCGAATAATTTATTCAAAAATTTTGCATATAAATATATAATATTAATATAAGAATATAAAATTTTCAAAGGTCATGACGATCTAATAACTTAAAGCTCGGTCACTGTGTCCTCCCAAAAAGTCTTTCTGACTTTTGATGGACCTATGTTTCTTTGTATAGATGCTAACTTGATATACCACTGCATGAAAGCTTTTCTATATGCTACTGCAAGAAGGATATTTAGTTTAACTGTAAAATGTATTGTGAGCGTAAAATATTAAAAAAAAGGTTGCATATTAGCTTTTAAATTTTTTTCAATAAAGTTCGATCATAAAATATAATTATTCTTGTACAAGTTGCTGAAATGATGGTGGGAAACACCGGTTGCATGCCTTTTCAAATTAAACACATACAAAATACCAATAAAATGTTGGTCGAGCTGAGAGCATATTAGCCCTAGGCAGATTTTATATGTTAATGGGCTAGGAATTAGAATCCTAGAAATCATATTTATTGGGAGAGAAAAATCTATTGAACCCTACAAATGATATTTATTAAAAGGAAAAAAATTGGTATTAATACTCTAATCTTCGAAATAATTATTCATTGCATTTAGTGATTAAAAAAATACAAAATAGATAGCATAATTAAAAGGTAAAAATTTACTAATACTCTAATCCTCAAAGTGATTATTCATTACATTTAATGATTAAAAAAACATATACAAAATACATAACGTAATTAAACCTAATTATTTCCTTTTTGTTAAAAGCATGCAATTAAACAAATGCAATTGGTTGAGGAAACAAACTGATAATTAAAAATTAGAATTGGGGCGTTTTTCATCTGCTTGGAATAGATAGCTTCTCTTTTTCTCTTATTGATAAAAATTCCAGTATATATATATAGCAATGTTGCGCAAGTGACAAACAAAAAATTCAAATTCATATATATATATATATATATATTAAATAAGTGATATCAACTTAAATAAAAATATAACATATATGGAATCCAATAGTAATTTATGAGATAACATTAATATTTAGCAATATTCGTGATAAAATTACTGTCTTAACTTTATCAACCTGATTGTTATCTTGTTAGGTGACGTCTCGTAGGAAGATGATTTTGAAAAGCAGATAAAAGAATTAAAAAAAACTAATTTTATTGTTGATTATTTAATTTACGTGTACTAAAATTTATTAATGTTAATTAATTTTAAAAAAAAGCAATGTCATAAATATTAAAAATAAAATTCAAAAAATTAAAGATTATCATTAAATACAAAATAATAAAATAAATTTATAGAGCTTAATTCAATAAATATAAAATTTTTTAAACTTAATTCTAAATCTTATTCTCGGTATCAATAATATTTTTTTCACTTAAATATCTTTATATCTTATAATATGAAATTAATCTTTGACCGATGGCAAGAATAATAAATAATAAATTTTTTCTAATAATAATATCTTCAACAGTAAAAGTAACAGATGATAAATCTTTCTTAATAATAATATTTTCAATGATCGTATAGCAATTTTTTCTTTAACAAATTCCACCCTTAATCGTTCTCTGATTTTGTTCATTTTCTATTTTCCATAACTTTTGAGAATCAGGATAATGAAGTATGAGATTATTAGTGTCTGAACTAAATTCCTCGAAGCTTGAAGTATCAAATCATAAGGGGAAATTGACCCTAAAAGTGTCTTCATAGGAAGAATGGTATAATAGGGTTGGTACAAATTCTTGTTGATTTGAACATTTGGGGTTGTCTTTTTTGGCTCTATCAGAAATGGGTATTCTTCTTTTGCAATGGCAAGAGTTGACAAGCACGAATTATTTACGACCATCAATAATGATTCTCCCACAAAAGCTTGCATGGATTTTCGATTATCAAAACAAAACACAATGGAATAAGGTAGGAAAAGAAAACCAGAATGATTATTATTATATTAATATTCTTTCTTTCATTAATTCAAACGATGGGACTAAAAAAATGAGAGGGAAGAATAAGAAATACAGGATTATTTTTGTAAAAATAAATTTGAAGATAAGTTTCACCTCTTTTTTAATTACAAATCAAACAAGATTTGAGTTAATTTGTATTGCACATGCAAAAGTTAATAAAAAAATACTTATTAATCCTTTCGGTTGAATTGTGCCAATTATTTGTAAAAATTTAAATTATTAAAAGAAAGCTTAAAATTAATTTAATTATTATTATAATACGCCTGTTTCCACAATAATTCTTTACACTTGAAGCATTGTACCGAAATTAATTAAAAGAGTGAAAATTGTAAGAATTAAATCCTTAAAAATTGATTTTAACTTTTTATATCTAAGAGATTTTAATATTATATTTAATTGATAAACTTTTTTATTTTTTTATCATACATATAAGTTTGAATTTTATTATCAATAATCTTAAAATTAAGCGATTTACATTCATAACAATTTGTTGCCTTTGATACCACCCATAATTTTTGAAGAGGTAATTAAACTCCACTAGTCCTATATGTTTTTTGTTCATAAACATCTCTAGCCATTGGACATGCTTGCTTTGAAAGTGTATGATTGAAAGTGCTCTATCTTAAGAATGAAAGGACTTGTAAGAGATCATGCATTGCATTTGGAAATTGAAAGGTGAACAGAGCAAATAATCAAATTACAAAAGGGTCAAAATGAGTTGGCATTTTGTATCATTTTGTCCTCCACTTTATACTCCAATCTGCATCAATTGGTCAACTTAATCACTTGAATATACAGAATGCTGTTTTTATTTCTACCGTTCCTTTCTACTGTCATGGCTCCAATAATGTGCTTACTTTAAATTCATCTAATATTATTTAGGATCCTAGGGCAAGATTTGGTCCAAAGGGGCCATCTTGCAAGTAGGAGAATATAGAGCAAATTGCTCTTGTACTTAGAAAAGAAAGTGGGTAGATACTGAAAGTGCAATACAGAAGCAAAAGAGAAGAGTTTGATGACGCAGCAACATCACTATCCATGAACCACATGTCCTTCGTATGGAGGGACTGTTTGCACAACACACTTGTAGTGCGAACAAAGTTAGTCCAAAAGAGAATCCTCACGTTTTATCATGTCTGTCAAGGTGGGCCCGTCCACGTTCTTCCAAGTTTTTCCTCTTTTTATTTTTTTTAAGAAAATTTGATAATTTTCACATCCTGTATAAATTATGAGCTTTCGTAATGCGTCAACGGACAGATCAGTTTGAGAACCTTTAGACTTGTGATTTTATTAAAGCTGGTAATCAGTAAATAGATAGTCTAAAAATTAAGTTTAACCGATTTGAAAGAGAATAGAGAATGATTCTTTTTGTCAGTATTTTTTACAGTAACATCTAATATTTTTTAAAATTTTCACTTTAAACTCTATTTATTTTATTTAAAATTAATTTTTACAAAATATAATTATAAAATATTAAAATAAAATAAAGTATTTTATTTATTTAATATTAAATATAAAAATTTTGAAAAAAATAATTTCTTCTATTTCAAAATAAAATTTACTTTCTTTTATTTTTAAACTTCTAAATATTATTTTTTTAATCATTTATATAAATAACATATTATCCATTAATTAATATATGTAAATAATATTTTTTTATGAAAAATATTTTTTAATAGAACAAAGGAGCTTTAATATCTTAAAATATTGCGAAATATCTGTCGAAGGGCTTCCACGCATTAAAAGAAATATTATTGTTAACTTGTTATTTAATGTTTCCTTCCAAGAGAACTTTTGAACCACAAGAAATTCGATGGGTATGATAATTTAAACTTATCATCAATTACGAAATGAAAGAGAAATTTGCAAAACGAAAGCGACAAATATAAATGGACTGATTAAAAGTAGAATTGAGTTATATAGGAAGATAAGAACTGTGCTGAGTCCATAACGACACTTGCCAGCATAAGACTGACTGATGATGGCATGGCAGTCTGGGGATGAGGTACCTAAAAGATGAGACCAATTAATCTCAAGGCATGCAGATATATATGGCCATCATCTGAAAAGCTGATGGTGGTGGGGTTCTGTTCTTCATTCTGCAGCACAGCTAAAGAATCAACTGTCACCATTTCAACAACTAGGGCACTGAAAACAGTTAACACGTATTTTTTCACGACCGCTCATATTTTAGTTTTTATATAAATTGTATGATACGAAAAAGTTAAGAAAACAAAATTAATTGCATCACTGAAATCTCAATCCTGGTATAAACTCAACAACAAAACTGCAGGATTCCTATCCAGCTTTTGGGTAATGGCTTTTCTCTTGTTCCCCAACAAGCACTAATGCGGCTAATTTCATCATTTTCTGTAAACGGGTCTCTGCACACCAATTCATTGGCCAATTCTCTTATCCCACATTTATTTTTGGTTGGTGAGTTCTCCGGTACAAAGATTTATAAATAATAATTTTAATTCAGTTAATTAATAAAAAGTGGTTGAATTATTATTCTATATATATATATATATATATATATATATATATATAGTAATTATATTAAATGTAATATTCTTTTTTATAAACTACAACTAACAATAGATAGTTATTATTTAAATTAATAATTCAATTAAATAAATTAAAATTATTATCTTCGGTATGGTATATAAACTTTTCGATCGTTGAACCATAAATTTATCATTTTTTTAATTCAATTCTTACTTATTCAATAAATATATGATATCCATCATTAAAATATTATTATTCTATTAATTAATAAAATAAATAATATTTTATTAATTTTGTGCACGCAACTTTTGTACCAATTAGGAAAGAAAGAATTTCTCCCTCGTAATCCCAAAAAGCATTGAACAAGCTCCCCCTCCCCCCCCCCCCCCCCCCCTTTTTTTTTCTTGTTTCCTTTGTGTTGTTAAAATGGAAGATTCCCACGGAAAGCAAAAGGTCACCTTGTTGTGTCGGGAAATTAAACTAAATAAATGAAGAAAAGTGACGCAAAAGAGAGAACGAGAAACAAATGAAAAAGAATTACTTCCTCCCACACATAATTTTTTTTATATATCTTTCAAAAAGTGTCACACAATATTAACCCAAATTAAACTGGTGCTATCTATTTAAATTAAGAAAATAGTACTATAGACATCAGATATATATGATTTTATTTACAATTTATTTATCTATAATTTAAAATATTAGAAAGATATAATTTATAATTTATATGGTAAATTACATTATAGTACTAGTTCTTGAACTTCTTTTCAAAGAAGTATTAATAATGATTTTTCTTTCAAATAGGCACTGGTTTTATAAATTATTACTATTATATATCTAAAATACCTTTTTCTTTACTATGAAAATATGGTTGTAAATAAAAAATTTCAAAAAGGCATAAATTGTATGATTAGTTAACTAATTTTTGTATATAACTACTTGTTTTCATTTGTTTTCCAATGATCTTTCGATAGAAAAGAAGAAAATTTAATTTCAGTGAGGTCTATTTGATCGAAAATATATAAATTGAACTCAAAATTTTGAATGACTATAAATTTGTACTCGATTGTCCGATTTAAACAAATTTTATATTAATTTCATGCAACTTTTTGATATCTACGTACTTATAAAATGCCAACATTTTGCCCACTCTTACTAGTAAAAAAAGTCTTTTTCAATTTTTTTAATTTTTCTTTATTTTATTATCATTTTATCAATTTTAATCTCATTTTTATCAATTCAAATTCATTCGAATTTCACATTGAACTTTTTCTCCCTAATTTTTTTAGTGTCCAATAATGTCATAACAACTTTTTTAATAAAAAAATTAAAAAATAACATATGATTGATTGTTTGAAAACTAAATAGTAACATATTAGTATGTAAATTATAATATCGACCAAAAATTTGAAATAAATGAATAAATCAAGTTCCATTAATAACTAAATAGTCAAATAATAGTATATTATTATTTAGTCTTTAGACAATAATAGATTACTGTTTCTTTTCCAAACAGTAACATCGATAAAAAATTTAAAATAAATAAATAAATCAAATCTCATTAATAACTAAACTGTCAAAGAAGAGCATACTATTATTTCATCTTCAAACAATAACATCAACTAAAAATTTTAAATAAATAGATAAATTAAGTCTCATTAACAATTAAGTTGCTAAATAATAACATATTACTGTTTCTTCTTCAGATAGTAATATGTTACTATTTCATTTCCAAATAATAATATTAACAAAAAATTTAAAATAAATAAATAAATTAAATCTCATTAACAATCAAATTGATAAATAATAATATATTAATATTTAATCTCTAAACAATAAGATGTTATTATCTAAACAGTAATATGTTACTGTTTAGATAATAACATCTTATTGTTTGATATCCAAATAGTAATAGTAACTAAAATCTTAAATAAATTGATAAATTAAATTTCATTAATAATCAAATTATCAAATAACAGCATGATAGTATTTAGTCTCCAGATAGTAACATATTATTATTTTATCTCTAAATAGTAACATCGACTAAAAATATAAAATAAATTAATAAATTAAGTCTCATTAATAATTAAATTACTGAAGAAAAGCATGTTACTATTTCTTCTTTAAAGAGTAATATCAATAAAATTTTCAAATAAGTAGATAAATTAAGTTTTATTAACAATTAAACTGTCAAATAATAGTATGTTACTGTTTGATTTCTAAACAGTAAGATGTTACTATTTCATCTTTAAATAGTAATATCAACTAAAAATTTAAAATTAATTAATTAATTTTAATTAATAACTAAATTAATAAAAAAAAGTATGTTACTATTTAATTATGTTACTGTCTAAATAGTAACATCAATTAAAAATTAAAAATAAATAAATAAATTAAATTTCATTAATAACAAAATTACCCAAAAAGAGCATGCTACTATTTAATCTCCAGACATTAATATGCTACTGTCCAAATAGTAATATGTTATTATTTGATTTTCAAACAGTAAAATTGACTAAAAACTTAAAATAAATGAATAAATCAAGTTTCATTAATAATCAAACTGTCAAAGAAGAGTATGTTACTGTTTAATCTTCAGACATTAAAATATTACTATCCAAACAATAAAATTAACTAAAAACTCAAAATTAATGAATAAATCATGTCTCATTAATCATCAAATTATCAAAAAGAGCATGTTACTGTTTAATCTTTAAATAATAATATATTACTGTCCAAAGAGTAATATCGATTTAAAATTTAAAATAAATGAATAAATTAAGTTTCATTAATAACTAAATTGTCAAAGAAGAGTATATTATTATTTGATCTCTAAACAATAATTCATATAGGATAATTATTTTTTAAAAAAAAATTAAAATAAAGAAACTATTTTGTGATTCTATATAAAGTTTTGTACTTCCAAAATATTATTTATTTTTATTTTTATCTTAACTAAATATTTATTTTAATCCCTAAAAATTAAATTTTTATTAATTTTATTTATAATTAAAATTTTATATTAATTTAATTTTTATAAATTTAAAAAATTTTCAATTTTAATTCTTATAAGTTTTTAGTATTGTATTTTTTATTTTTATAAAATTAAAAATTATTCAATTTTAATATGTAACAAAAAAAAATTATTTTGATACTTTTAGTCTTCTCGAGACACATTGTAAGTATTTTATTTTATCTTCTGGATATTATGGTAAATTCCTGTACGTTAATGCACTTAAATGAAAGAAAGTAAACATATCATATCGCACGACAATAAATGGTAATAATTTTTTTTTAAAAAAAAGGATAAAATAAAGAGACTATTTTATAATTCTATATAAGATTCTATGCTTCCATATTCTTATTTATTTCTATTTTTATCTTAACTAAATATTTATTTTTATCCCTAAAAATTAATTTTTTATTAATTTTATTTATAATTAAAATTTTATATTAATTTAATTTTTATAAAGTTAAATAATTTTCAATTTTAATTCTTATAAATTTTTAGTATTTTATTTTTTATTTTTATAAAATTAAAAATTTTTTAATTTTAATATATGACAAAAGAGATTTTTATTTCGATACTTTTAGTCTTCTTGAAATGAACTGTAAGTATTTCATTTTATCTTTTAGACATTATGGTAAATTTTTATATGCAGGTACACTTAAATAAATGAAAGTAGGCATATGATACCTTACTGCAATAAATTATAATAAATGGTACCAACCTAATTTTTTCCTTAATTTGTACTATTAAAATTTTTATCACATGTACTACATATAAATCTAGCCAATAGAATTTATCATATGCAACTTTTTTATCAATCTAAATTAAATCTGGATTGATTGTAATTTATCCTCAATTTCACTACATAATTCTTAATTTTCTCTTTTCTAAAAAGCATAAACCCTAGCAATAATTCATTTTTCTAATAAGACATGATACAAATAAAATTTTCTAACAATTTAATAAAGGAGTAAGAAAAACACGTAAAATACATGTGCTAAATTCTCTTATATTTAGATTAAAAAAAAAAGGCATAGATAAACAAAGTATAAAAGTAACTTCTTTTTGGTACTTTAAATCATAAGTAACTAGAATGATATTATTGTGCACAAAATTTATTTTTCCTTTAAATTAAACAGGAAATATTGTATGCAAGTAAAAGTAATTTTGGATGAAATAATATTTGACACCGTTTATTTAATAATTGTGAATTAATTATTAAAAAAATTCAATAGAGAGGATTTTTTTAAGAAAAATGATTCTAAGTGAACATAAAATTGAATCAAATTTTTAGAAAAAGTAAAATTACATGCAATATATTTAAATTTTTTATTAAATTTTAAATAAACAATTTAAATAAATAAAATATTAGGGAATTCTTTAGTACAATTCTTTATGGTACTCATATATACTTATGGATAATAGTCATGAAATAAATGATACATAATCAGATTATAACTTCTAATAAATTATCTTATTTAAGATTTAACTATTCTATTTAGTTCTTTTCATCAAATTTTCATTTGTTCTTTTAACTGTTTTTCCTCTATCCAATTTGCCTTTCCCGTTTTTATGCATAAATGTATTGTTGGTTTTGAAGTCTTTTAAATTTTTGTGTAAGATTGGTAAAAATAATTTTCTTTCATGCTTCCTCTTATTATTTTGGTTAAAATATAAATAAAAATATTATATATTTTAAAAGTAAAATTTAAAATTAAATTTCTAAAATTTTAAATTAATTAAATTAAATTTTATAAATTTATTTCATCATCCTATATTTAATTAATAATTCTTAATTTATATTTAAAATATAATTTTAAATTTTATTTTTTGTACATATAACACTACAAAAGTATAAATAACCCTTTGCATTATATCCTATATATTAAAATTTTATGATATTTTAAGATGAAATTAAGCTTTTAAATTACACATATTATGCAAAAAATTCCCTTCTTTATCTCTTCTTTCATATTCTCAATAGTAGAGAAATTTTATGCCATTATTTTTTAGTGTACTTAATTGTACAAAAATTAACTTTTTAAATTAAAAGGAATAATTTTTACCTTTGAAATTAATATTTAAATATTATTAAATATAAAATATTGATTAATTTATAATCAAATTTTCAAATTAATTATATTTAAAATAAATTCTTCCAAAAAATTTCTTTTTTTTTGTTTTATTCCGTTGCATCTCTTTAGTATTTTTTGCCAATAACATTAAAACATCATGAGTGTTTTTGTACATGAGATATAGGCTCCATTTTGTACAACTAGTTGATAAGTTAACTGATAACTGATAATTAATAAACTACTTGATAGCTGATAAGTTAACTGATAACTTATAACTGATAGCTGATAATTGATAAGTTAACTAAAATGGTTCGTAAAATTAGTTATTAAACTAGTTGAAATTGTAAAATAATATAAAAAGATATATTAATAGAAATATATATAATTAAAATAAATTTTATTTATTTAAAATAAAATTATATTAATGTAATTAAAAAGTTTAAAATAAAAGTATAATTTCTAATATTTTATAAATTTATATATTTATTTACTTATATAATTTTTATTTTATTATTTATTATAAAATTATAATTACTTAAAATATAATTAATTATATTTTATAAAAATTATTTAAATTTATATTATAAAAAGTATGAGTTATAAATTAATAAAAAAAATAAGGATAGATTTGGAAAGAATTTAAAAAAGGGTAACTTATAAGTTATAAGCTACTTTAGGTAATTTATTAAATCAGAACTTATAAGTTACCTGAAGTAACTTATAAACTAGTACGAGAAATACCTTTAAAAATTAGCTTATAACTTATTAACATGTTATAAGTTAGCTTATTTGTTGCATGTAACAGAACCATAATATAAAAGATTATGTATATCTTAACTAAAATAATAAGAGAATACCTCAAAAGAAAAATATTATTTATTATGAATAATTATAATTAAATGTTGATGTTTATAATTTACACAGATACTTTATCTTTCCTTTAGGTTAATTATTATTATTCCCTTAAAATAAAAATCATGTGATTTTATTTTCTTTAATTTAAAATAATGCATTTTATTCTCTTAAATATTAAATTTTGTAAAGTTTTGATCCCCACTTAATAAAAAGATGTTTTAGTGGTATAGAAAAAAATACTAAAGAGATGCAACGGAATAAAGCAAAAAAATGAAATTTTTTAGAATAATTTATTTTAAATATAATTAATTTGAAAAGATAATTTTATATTTAATAATGTTTAAATATTAATTTCAAAATTAAAAATCATTCCTTTTAATTTTTAATTTTAAATATAAAATTAACTTTGAAAACTTAATTCTCGTATAATTAAGTACACTAAAAAACAATAGCATAAAATTTCTCTATTGAGAATATGAAAGAAGAGATAAAGAAGGGAATTTTCTACATAATATGTCTAATTTAAAAACTTAATTTCATCTTAAAATATCATGAATTTTTAATATATGGGATATAATGCAAAGAATTATTTGTACTTTAATAATGTTATATGTACCAAAAATCAAATTTAAAATTAGGTTTTTAAATGTAAATCAAGAATTATTAATTAAATTATGATGAAATAAATTTATAAAATTTAATTCAATTAATTTAAATTTTTTGAAATTTAATCTTAAATTTTAATTTAAAATATATAATTTTTTATTTATATTTTAATTGAAATAATAAGAGAATGTATGAAAAAAATACTTTTACCAATTTTACGCAAAAATGAAAAGACCTCAAAGCCAGCAATACATATAGGCATAAAAATAGGACAAGCAAATTTGATAGAGGAAAAAATTAAAAAAAATGAAAAATTGATGAAAAGGAATAAATAGAAAAATTAAATCTTAAATAGGACAATTTATTAAAAGCCATGATTTGACCACATGTTATTTATTCCATGGCCATTAATCAAGAGTATAAATAAGTACTATAAAGAATTGTATCCAAGAATCTCCCAAAACATTAATAATTAAAAGCATAAATTCACGAATTATAATATTTAAAATTATAAATAAATTAAGTAAAAAAAGTAAAATCACTGATAAAGTGCAATTTTCTCTAAAAATAAAGCTTTTATTTAATAAAAATAAAAATAAAAATAGAGCTTTTATATATTGGAGCATCGTTTGGTTTTTTGTGAAAGATTCCGGTAGGATGTAGTGTAGTTCTGTTTTTAATGTTAGAGTATGGCATGATAGAACAACTTTATCTAAATGTGCATCACAGCATTAATTAGTCCCTATATATTTAATTTGTTTAAATCTGCAATGGAAAAAATTTTCTGATAAATTTATTTTTACTTTTGTATAAATATTGTGAAATATATATTTTTAACTTAATAATTTAATTTTCTTATTCCCTATCACATTAGATGCTTTTTTGTAAAGTCAAATTATCAAATTGAAACAATAATGCAACTATTGATATTAATATTTGTATGAAAATAGAACTGAATTTTCAACATTAAACCCTTGTTTGGCTTGTGGAGAAGTGGGAGGAGAAAAAAATTAGGAGAGAAAGAAATTAGGGGAGAGAGAAGTGGGAGAGAAGTTAGGTTTCTTTTGTATTGTTTGGATAGAGAGAAATTAGGAGAGAAAGAAATTAGAAGAAAAGTAATTTCTTTTGTTTGGAAAGGGAGAAGTTATGGAAGAAAGAAATTGTATTTGTGTAAAATAATTATTGTGCCCTTATGTGTAAAATATAAAGATAAGTGTGTATTTTACAAAAAAATGTATTCTAAAAAAAATACAATTTCAATTTCTAAAATAAAATCCAAATTAAGAATAAAACCACTGATTAAATAATTCTAAAATTATTTTAAAAAATTCATAAAATATTTCTATAATTTAGTATTTCTATTTTTAAAAAATATTGAAATTAAAACTTTGCCAAAAAAAGAAGAAAATGGGTTACAATTCATAATGTTTGGTGTGATGTAGTAATGTATACACTATGTCTTTAAATTTTGTATTTATTACAAAATTGTTGTTGTTTATATTAAAATTTTTTAAATATCACTATATGATTCTATAATTAAAAGAACTTAATTAATGAAAATATAATTGTATACGGTTCATTTTATTATATTTAATAACAATAATCATATATCTATATTAACTTTGTTATCCAATAATTAAGTTTAGTATTCTAAATAAATAAATGAGTAATAGGCAATAACATTGAACAGTGCCGTGAAGTTAAGCCGTTGCCTTCGCCGATCGCGGGAGTCGAGTAAAGCAGAGATGGATTCGCCGTCTAGAGCACTAGAAACTGTGAAAAGGCGTAGCAAGCAATCTCCTCTAAGAAGAAAGAAAGCACAATGGCAAGGGGCAAGAGACAGGAGGTGGGAGATGTGCAACCGAGGGTAATGTATGGAAAGATAGAAATTTGGTCTGAATTTCTCCTCTCTTCTCTCCAAAAGTGGAGAGAGTTTGCTGCTTGAATTTCGTGGGTCCCACTATATTTTTTTGCCTAATACTTTTTTCCTTTCCAACTTCTCTCTAACATTCCAAACAAATAAAAGTGTGAATTTTGCCCTCAACTTCTTATTCCCCACTTCTTTCGCCCCTCCTTTCTACCATTCCAAACGGAAGCTAATTCTCCACTGATGATCAATTAACGTGGTCCTAGGGAGTTTACTGCCAACACCTACATATTATGCACCTTAGTTTAAGTGAATTTCAGTTCACCCATCTTTTTGTATATAGGGAAGGCTGATCTTTTATATTTAATGTTTGATTTTTTCTTGTAACGTGATTATAGGATATAACTTTGGAAAAGGTTTTGGTATCATTGTTACATCGGTAAATTATTGGTTTAAATCGTTGAATTTTATTCATCTTATAAAAATTTAATGATTCAAACCAATAATATACTAATATAATAATTGATGTATTATAATCATTATCCATGACTTTTGATAATAAATGAAAATCAATCTTCAAATGTAAATTCAAACACATTTCAAATAAATAGAAGCGTATAACTTGTTGGTTCCTAGAAAAAAAGAAATGCATCGTGTAACTTATTCTTTATATAATAAGAGCTCAAATCACTGTATTTGAATTCGAATGGATTTAGATGCTTTCTTTTTTTTATTTTTTTATTTTTGAAAAAGATAAATATAAGACTTTTTATAAACTTTATTATAAAATAGAAATTCCAGGTCCCGCTATACAATAAAATTTTACTTCATCTCTTTTTAAAATGATTGAGAAAAAAATTGAGACGATACATAAATAATATACTGTGAACGCTAGATTGACAGAGGAATATGTTTGCAAACAATTGTTCAAGTTTATGGTTTCACCGGTAACTACAACATATTGTTTTGAGAATAACGTAAAATATTTCTTTCAATTTTAAGTGATTATATTTTACTCTTACTGATTTTAAAAATTTATAAATCAAATAATTAAAAATATAAAAAATCTATAATTATCATCCACCACTCACTTAATTAATTATTTTATTATATTATGTAATATTTTAAGTAACTTTTTAAATAAATTATAATATTATTGTATATTTTTTATTATGTTAATTTTTTCAAATAGTTTTGTAATTTATTTTCAAATATTTAATTAAAATTTTATATGTCTAATTTAATTTTTAATGATTATGTATCATGAAACTAATGTGTAAAAATGATGTAATAAATTAATATATAATAATATTATTATTCTCATTCAAAAACTTCTTCAAAAATGCCTAATTTAATGAAACAATTAATTAAATATATAATTAGTGTTAATTGTAAATTTCATATAATTTAAGAATTTAGTTTATAAATTTTCAAAATTTATGGTGCAAGATGCATCTACCCAAAATTGATGGGAGGGTAATTTGCACTTTTAGATTCTTGATGTTGTTCCGATAAAAAAGCTATTCCATACCATATAATAGAATAAGTGTTTTTTTTTAATAATAATAATGGTTAAATCTCTAAATATATAAATGTAAAGACTAGAGATTGAACATTGAATATAATGAAAGATATGAAATTTTTTAAGAGATATTGGATATCACTTAAGCTTTCAACAAAATAAGTGTTGTTTTGAAAAAGAAAAGACCAAACATTATTTCACCACAACTGGATCAAGTTTCGAGTGTACTGCCGTCCAAACCGGCCCACTGCTAGTGTGGCCTATCCATGGGCTTCTCTTGGGCTTATCAATGTCCTTGATAACAGTGATATCCGTAGGCCCAATCGGATAGAAGAAAGGAAAGTTGACAATACTTTCAGATGTTGTCCGAGAAGCATCTCAGAGCAGAAACATTATTGTGGCAAGCCTGGCTCGTAAAACTGATATCACAAATGAAAACCTCAACGAAAATGAAAAAACTTCTCAGTTTTCAGAGGATGGAAGAGGAGATCTAGTTGCAAATGGATATGAAAAGGTCCAACGGATGCTGAAAAAAACCATGTTTTTATTATTTGTTCAGTTAATTGTCTATTATTGTGTCTCCAGTAACTGTGGAGTTATTATTTAAATACTTTATTAAAAAAAACCATTTTTGCTATCAACTTGTCATACATGGCAATAATTGTCTATTATTGTGTCTCCAGTAACTGTGGAGCCTAATGTCTTTCAATTTGGTCACAGGGTCTAAATAACTAGTGGAATTCAGCTGGAACTAAAATTGGGATTAAAGGAACGGGAGCTATTGATGGAAAGGCATTCTTGAATACCTCTTTGAAAAGATTTCGTCTTAAAGGAGCTCAGAGAAAGGCCTATGAACTGGGCCCCTTGTGGCAAGAGATCTTGGAGAATCTGCAGTGGCATCCCTTCAAAGACAATTAAACTCAGGCAAGCCTTCTAGAATAAAATCAAGATGAGCTTCTTGTCTTCATACTTGCTTCAATCAAGATTGTAGCACATATGTATTTTGTTCACATGTGACAGAATAATGAATATACTTTCAAACCTATATGCTTAATTATCTAGAAATAGTTTTGAATGGTGCATGATATCGTATTAATGCTGGAAATCATCGATCAAGTTCAGAAATTACAAAGTCTCAAGGAAGAATGGGGTATCCAGTTCCTGAGCTCTGGAACTTCAGGGGAAACAGGAAAGCGAAACTGAAAGATGTCATTATGATTCACATCAATTACCATAGGCGCAGGGGAGAATGAAGTAAAAGATCTGTATTTCTTCAGTTTTTGTTTGATACTTAATATTATTTTTTTAATCATAAATATGTAATGAAGAGTGACAATTTTCAATACGATACAGCAAGTTTGAATTAAATTTAATCAAATTCGGGTTATAAATGAGTTAACTCATTTGATCCAAATAAATTTCATGTCAGCTTCAAGTCAATCCAAATAACCCATTTTAACTTATTTAAGTTACATGAGTTGTTAATTGATTCAATCCGATCTGTGTAATCTGTATAACCTATAATAATAAATTATATAATATATAAATTTATTAATTATTAATTTATATAGAGTAAAACATTAATATAAATAAGTTGATAGTTGAATTCGGATCAAACTAAATGAATCATATTACTATTATATAAACATATTATAAATATTTTAAACTATATAAATTGGATCGGATTAGGTCAACCTATTCAATAAACGAGTCATGTTATTGCCACAAAGCATGTGACATAACGAGGTCAGATATTAGCATATAATTTGGCAGCTTTGACAATCCCCTAATATCGCACCCTTTCTCCGTGCTTTCTTTCTTATAATCGACCCTATTTTGTTGTTATATATTGTTGGTTCAATCTTCCGAAGTAGAAAAAGGGTTGGCTGTTGTTTGTTGTTAGTTAAATCTATGCACCCTGCAACCCTCAAACAAAAAGAAATGGAGACAGTTTAAAAAGCACGAAACGGAGACGAATAACTGATAAATTAAAGTAATTTAATTTATAATTTGTTTCTGCACGGTGTCCCTCTTCTTTAATTTTCCGAAAGAAAATTATTGATACTGAGCATGGCATCTCCAACTGTTGGATACGTAGTTAGTTACTCATAATTGATCTATAATGACATTTGGTGCTAAAATTTGCAGGAGAAATGGGATGACATTTCAAGAGGAAGATGGGAAATGCACCACAGACGAGAAGAAACAAGACTTTGGAGATAAAAGTTGGTGTATGCTGTAAATAAGATATCAATCTGAAAGTTCTATTTTCTTTTAAGCTATGTATATTTTAGCAAAAAACATCTTCCATAAAAATATAATTATAAAATATTAAAATAATATTTATAAAATAATTTTTATATATTTGATATAATGAGTTTGATGGATTCCTTTTTTAAAGGGAATGTTGTTTTCTTTTATTACCATTGTTCTGTGGATAATTTTTTCCTTTAATCATAAGGTAAATACACATAATATTCATTCATTTATATACAAGAAAATGAAATTTTTCTATGAAAAATATCTTGAAAATAACAAAGCCTTGATTCCAATCATGTTAGTGAGTGCACTACAATTATATTATAGAGGATGCTGAAATACAGTAGCAAGACTCATTCAAGGTTTTCCCTGCTACAATAAAAATGTTCCTTCCTTTCAATATTTTACAATAGTATTAGGATGACGGGAATGGAAAGGGGGAAACAGGGCACCGCAGCGGTTCTGTGAACTTATGAACTCTGATCACTTTAGTCCAAAGGTTGCAAATTTAATCTTAGTTTACAGTTCATACTTAGATTTAACTTCTATTGCAAACTATTTAGATTAAAAGAGATCTCTCATCTTAGCATGAGCCATGATGAAAGGATTTTTAGCACCAAGGATGCACATCCTTCACGAGAAATGCAAGTCAGAAGAAAAAAAAGACCCCAAACAACCTTATACCTCCGAGGAGAACAGGCATGAGACGCTTAGGAGTTTACGCTTATAGTTTCCTTTGCAGTCACACATGGCCATAGAAACCTAAGAAACTGAAGAATTAGGATAAATATTTCCATGGTGTATAATGACACCAAAGCTTGCCCAAAAGATTGATACTAATATGAATGTGCGGTGTACTAAACTACCTGATCTTACCATCTCTAAATACAATCAACGTTTGACACCATACTAGAAAAAAATGTGATTATTGTATGATTGTGGTAAGTATGGTTGAAACAATTCCAAATCCAAAACTACTGCCTCCAAATCTTAAAATGGTTGAAGAAACACTATCATTTCCCAATTCATGTAATGTCATCAAGAAGAAAATCAGACTGGTTAAAATAGAAGACAAGAGTGGTCATGATGGAAAGTTATTCTTTAAGACACTTAAGCCATAAGGAAACACAGGATAATAGTATTCACCAAACATACAGTTCAAACATTAAAATACGAACGACTTTTCTGCAACACTTCATTACCTAATTTTGATTTATCAATGAGTACTCTGTCCACTCTCAACACCTAAACCATACAAAACACCTGCATACTTCTCCAAGGATCCGCTAAAGAAATTTTCCTTTAATTTCCTGAATGTACAAGATGTGAGCAAACTATCTGAACCAGCCTGATGACAAATTCCAACCCTCTCTACTTCCAATAACTCTGCCAGCTTATTCAATCCTCCATGAAGACTGTTACAGAATTTCATCAAATGCTTGATATCATATACAGTAGGAAAGTATATGCTGATCAGATTGAAGAACCCAACTTGTGTATCAGGCAAATTCTGGCAAGTCAATAGCTTCAACAAGTATCCAAAATCATACCCACTATGAAAAGTGACCCAACAAACGCTATCATTCAACACAATTCCTGAAGACATCAAGAGTTCACCAAAACGTCTGGCATCAATACCAGCTTCGCTGTTCTTCTTAAAATCAATACCACTTTGACGCAAAAGCTCAATTGAATCATTTGCAAAAACATCCTCATTCACATTAAATTCTCTGAAATTGAACTGCCAGATGCAATATTTGTCAGTTCCACATGTTGGTAAATTCCCTTGGTCATCAGAAAATGTGAGACCCAATTGAATCAACTTGAGCATGTCAACGTTGTCCTTCAATGTCTGGTAATGGTAGTCATAGCTATTCTTGAAAACGCCCACGGGACGAAGAACAATCCCTGGAAATTCTGTGTCCATAGCAACGTAGGGATAATCATCTACTATTCCCTGAATCAAAGCGAATTCCTCTTCGAGATTATCATTCCAGACCTCGCGGATATGTATTGAATCGCTCTTCGGCAAAAGCGGCATTCCTTACGACAAAATCAAACAGAAGTACCAAAATCTTCACTTCAGAACACCACTTGAAACCAACGGAAAAGTCCCCAAAAGCTCTGCGGCCGACGGATCTGTTCGACAGCCAGAAAAATTAACCAAAAGCAATCAACGCCCTCAAATTTTCACTGCAGATGAGAGGAAAACAAAAACCAACCATTCATAGAAAATAATCATAATTACCTTGCATCAAAAGATAAACCACGAAACTTGAAATGGAGAAAGGGCAGAAATCCTTGAGAGATGAGTGAACATCTATCGATGGAGGAAGGAGAACGATTAGATAAGCACGAAGAGAGAGAGAGTGATGGGAGAATTTCTCTCCGTCTAGGGTTTTCTCCCTCAATATATGGCTCAAAGCCTCGATCGAGGTCGGCGAAGGTGAACAACGAGATATTTTTTGTGCAATTTTGTTTTCAATCTGTTTGTTTGTTTCCGGATAAAACGAATATGGCTTGGTTAACCCAGAGAGAGAAAGGGCTTCCGAGACGCGGTTTTGGCCCTTCTCTGATGACCTCTTCTTCTGCACAGGAGAGGAGAAAAACAGATCAGTTTACATAAAATGTTACTGAAAATAAAATTTGATTAATTATTCATTGATCACAATTTTTTTAATGAATTATTTGAAATACTTTTTTTTAACATTTATTTGAAAACTTTACCGAACTACAACCATGAAGAAAAACTTTAAAAAAATAGTTCCAAATGAAAAAAATTTGCTTTTAAAAAAATATATTTTCCCCAGTTCGTACGATAGATTGTATAAAAAATTAATCTCTGCACACGATTTCCCATGTATGATAATTTTTTTTTCAAATTTATCATTTATTTTCAAACTACAATCAGTATATTTATTTTACACTTCTTTTTCAAATCACAATTTTTTACAACTTTCTTCATTTTGTTTGTCTCATTTTGATTTTGTATGTCAATTATTAATATCCTTTATATAAAACATCTAATATTTTAATTTATCTCTAACTTTAATTTTTATAAATGAGATTATAAATATTGTAAATGCATTTTATTTTTCTTAAATTGTATTGTATGAAATTATATTTATAAATTTTTTTATAAAAAAGTTGTAAGTATAATTTAAATGTTCGTTACTATGATTATAATTTAAAATTATTTAAAATTATATTTAGATATATAATTAAATATATGATTAATTTATAATATAATTAATATAATTTAACTTATTTAATCAAACGCCCCTTCATTATTAGTTAATGCAAAAATAGAGTATTTTAGTGAAAGTATATAATTTTTTTAAATGAGAAAATATCTTTGAACATGCATTGTTATGTATTGTTTTGCACATGGTGTTAAAAAAAATTAAAAACCTTCATTTTTTTATTTTATCCATCATTTATCAAAATAATAATTAGAATAAATAAAAATTATTTCAAAATTTATAATATTTTAAAAGATAATTCTAAAAATATTAATTAATTTTATCTTAAAAATTAAGGGGTAAGTTGAAAGTAAACTTCTTATTCTTTCAGTTAAATTCAATTTTATAGACATTATATTAATTTTATGGTGCTTGCTACGGTACCCTGAGGGGTTTGGTGCCCGGGGTGGTGTGGCAAAATACAAGCCACTGGATGAGATTACAAAAATCTTAGCATTGACTTAGTAATCTCATCCAGTGGCTTGTATTTTGCCACACCACCCCGGGCACCAAACCCCTCAGGGTACCGTAGAATTCACCTAATTTTATTTATTTTCCATTATTAGTTAAATAATTTTTTATTATAAAAGTAAAATATAATAAAAGCAATTTATATATTTAAATAGAATAACTATCTATTACTTCTCATTTAGTGGCTAGTTGTTTAATTTAAAGTAAATAAAAATTATTATATAATTCTTTTATCTATGAAATATATGCAATTTATATTTAATTTTTTGAAAAAATAAAAGTGGAGCCCAAAATTTGTTTATTCCCTTTATATTATTAATATAGAATATACATGTTAGAATGGGATAACTTATGCAAGGCTCAAATAATTTTCATAAAATATTGTTATAAAATATTTAAAAAGTTATTTATTTAATATTAAATATGAAAAGTTTATAAAAATTAATTTTTTATTTTTTAAAAAAATTACTTTCCTTCATTATTAATATTTTAAATATTATCTTTTAATCACAAATACAAGTGACATGTCAGTCATTATCAATATATATATATATATATATATATATAGATTTTTTATAAAAATATTTTTTAATAAAACAAACACAATTCCATCACATATTTAGTGGGTATATTATATTTTTTGAATAATCGTAAAAGTAGTTAAATTACTAAACGTACATCACATATTTATCAATATATTATATTTTTTAAAATATTGTTATAAAATATTTAAAAATTTATTTATTTAATATTAAATATGAAAAGTTTATAAAAATTAATTTTTTATTTTTTAAAAAATTTACTTTCCTTCATTATTAATATTTTAAATATTATCTTTTAATCACAAATACAAGTGACATGTCACTCATTATCAATATATATATATATATATATATATATATATATATATATATATATATATATATATATATATATAGCTTTTTTATAAAAATATTTTTTAATAAAACAAACACAATTCCATCACATATTTAGCCGGTATATTATATTTTTTGGATAATCGTAAAAGTAGTTAAATCACTAAATATACATAAACAAATCAAGGATTAAACCCTGAATATAATAAAAAAATAATATTTTGAAAGAATATTGAATGCGACTTGAGTATATTATATTTATATCATATAATTTTATACAACCTCTCCCACTTATACATGAAATACCGCATATAAGTATAGTGCCATACCTCCTTAAGGCGAAGGATAAGATCAAAAAACATAAAAGTTATATTAAAAATAAGAAAATATAATTTTATTCTCCTTGCCCTTCTCTCCTCGTTGTTATCCGCCACCATCGTTGGTGTTCTTACTATGAATGCAAATTAATCAAATTAAACATTCATATGCACAAAGTTGAAGTCATTAGGTAAAAACAAAAACTCAAACTCAAACACGATAAAAAAAAAACAAATTTAATTAAATTTATTTGAGCATTATATTATTCAAATCAAATTTTACATTAAGTTTGAGATTTCAAATTCAAGTTCAAACTTATAATGAATATAAATTCAAATAACTTTATATAATTTTATATAAATAATTTATTATTTCACATAAATTTAAATTTATAAAAAATTATTTTTTTACAAATGAATCTAATATAATTTTTTTTAAATCATAAAATCCATAATAAAATATCTAGACAATTGTTATTTAATACTAACAATTATATTAAGCAAAAAGTAATAAATATTAGAAAGTTAATTATTTCAACTAAAATATCATACTTATATATATAACCTTAACAATTACTAATGTGATTCAATTTTTTCATTATATTATTTATATATAATATGAGTTTAAAATATTTATTATTATTAGATTCACGATTCACAAATAATTTAACTTGAGTAATTTGAAAGTCAAACTTAATTAATATATTACCCATCGTTGTTGTCATCATATCACTATTGTTCAATTTATCAAACATCACTACCATCATGGCAATCTCCTTTCCACCATAACCATAATTATCTTACCTATGAATAAAAATTATATGTCAAGTTAATCTTAAGTTAAATTATTACAATATCAATCTCAGTTATAGTTATTAATAGATCCATCAAGTGTGTTCATAAAATTATAAACTTCCTAAATAAAAGTTCGAGTCCTCAAATTTGCAAAGTATAGACACATAAATCAAGTCCATGGACTTTATCTTTTTCAAAAAATAATTTTATGTTTAAAATAATAATTATAATAGTACACATCACACATTTAATGCATTCTTAGTGCACACTAATAATTCAAGATTAAATAAATTATAATAAAATTTTGTTAACTAAAATTATTGATTTAAAAATAAAATCATTAACTTAGAAATAATTTATTTAGATTGAGTTGAGTTAAAAGATAAATAATTAAGTTTGTGAGTAAGTATATGATTGGTTAGATAAAGATTTATATAGTGTGTAAATTTGGTTTGAAAATGAAAATGTAAAAAGAAAAAAATGCGAACTTAGTCAAGAATTGTCTAATTTGGTCCATACAAATTGTAAACCTAGTGAATTGAACAACTTTAGGTCTGCATTTTATAGCCTATATTTTTTGTGAACTTGTAGATTTGAGTTCATTTCAACGATTTTAATCTCCATCCTAAATTGATTTTTAATGGCGGTCTTAAACAAATTTTTATAATTTATTACTACTATTACAACTATTATTATTACATCATTTATTTGTTTATTGCTAATTTCATAACATTAGCTAATACTATGTTTGGATTTGCTTGGATTTATTCTTATACTATATTTCTTCATGACTTCAATGGTCTTTTTTAAATCTTCTAAATGTATTAAATGATCTTTGAATTTAATTAACACGTTATCTATATAGACTTCAAGATTTCAACTAATATGTTCAAAGACTTCATTCATCACATGTTAGTAAGTTGCTTTGGCATTTTCTAAATTGAAGGGCATAACTTTGTAATAGTACAAATCTTTATCTATGATAAAAATGCTCTTATCTTGGTCTTTTGGTCACATGAATATTTAATTATATCCAAAGCATGCATTGCTAAAGCTTAAGATCATGAATTTGAAAGAGCCATTAACTAGATGATTAATATTAAGGAAAAGATATGAGTTTTTAGGACAAATTTTATTTAGATTAATGAAATCAACACATATCCTCTAAGAGTCATTGTCCTTCTTTACCATTACCACATCTGAAAGTCAAGTGGTAAGAGGCACTTCTCTAATAAAGTCAACTTATTGTAGTTTATTCACTTTTACTTTGATTGCTTCCAACCTCTTAAAACTATGTTTCCTCTTCTTTTGTTGGTTGGTTTTATAGTTGGTTCTATGGCCAATCTATAGCATGCAACCTGTAAGTTTATACCAAGCATGTTAGTTGCAGTCCAAGCAAAAACTTTTATATTTTGTTTCAAGAGTTTGAATAGTTTTTCTTTGCACTTCCGAGGAAGATTTTTGTTCACATTTATTATTCTTTGATCTTTTAGAATAAAAATCCTTATCACATTTATGGAAGACTTAAATATTTTTCATAAAATATAATTATAAAATATTAAAATAAAAAATATTTTATTTATTTAATATTAAATATAAAGAGTTTGTAAAAAATAATTTCTTCTTTTTGAAAAAAATTACTTTCCTTCATTATTAGTGTTTTAAATGTTATTTTTTAATCACAAATACAAGTGATATGTCACTTATTATTAATATATATATAAATAAATTTTTTATAAAAATATTTTTTAATAAAACAAACATAACTCCATCACACATTTATTGTTCTTTGATCTTTTAGACTAAAAATCCTTATCCGTTCGACTTTTAACTCTAGCTGAGGACTTTTTTCTTTTTTTCCATTCATAAGGATCTAGGGAATTGTTGCAATTTACTTGCATTCCACATTCTTGTAATATGTAATCTCTTGGGCTTGATCATCTTTAGATCTAAAGGCCTTTTCTTTGCTAAGACTAACCATGCAGCAATACCTTATGGTTTCTTGGTTAGCCTAAACTTGTCCTACACCATTTTTGTTTAGGAATTTTATTAATAAATAAGGAATGGATATGATTATTTTGGCATAATTCAAGGAGGTTCTCCCTAGGATTGCATTATATGTAATAGTCAGTGCATCAACTACCAAAAAATTCACTGTAATGTTTATCAGGTTAGGCCATTTCCTAAAAGTAACCTTGAGAATTATTGAGCCTTGCATTAATACCTGTTTCTTATAAAAGCCAATTAAATTTCCTTGATAAGGCATCATATCCTCAATGGATATGTGAAGTAATTTTTATATGTCCAAATACGAAATATCAATTGAGCAACTTGGATTAGCCAATATTCATTTTACTACATAGTTATATGTTATAGTTGTAATAACCATTAAATCATCATGATCCTTGTAAAAATTTGGCAAATCGTTATCATCGAAGAAAGTGATTGTTATTAAAATGCATAACTTCAATTTTTTGGATTCTACATTCATTACCAATCTTATGTGTCACTTTAAAACATTATTCAATAGTCTTCCTCCTATAAATGCACCAATGATGACAACAATAACACCAAAAAGCTCTAGCAATTTTTTAACCTCCTTGCCTTTATTTGATTGTCTCTAAGAGGTAGAGTTTATTAGGAAAGGAAATCGATTATGGTTGTAATTATTTCAATTATTCCTTCATTCATTATTTTAATAAGCCCAATTACCTTTAAAGTGATAATTCCTAACATATTGCTTCAAACGGCCTCTTTAGATAAGTTTTTCAATTTCATCCTTTAGAATGACACAATCTTCAATAATATAAGACCAATACTTGTGATATTTATAGTAAGTGGTGACCTTTGGGGTGGAGAATGTTAATACATGGGTTCTTTACCAATTTATTCTCCATTAGTTCTATGACTTTCAGATTATTGATAATTTTTTTCAAAGTGGTATTCAAAGGATTGAACTAATTGAACTAGGCTTTAATAGTCTTTTAACTTCCTTTCTTGTAGATTCTTCAAAGAAATCCTCATTTTGCCTTTTGTTTGTTTTAAGTTCCTTTACAACTATGAATTTCACTACTTTTTTAAGTGGTGACTAGGTTTTTAGCTAGGGACTTTGAGAAGTCTCTACTTTAAAGACTAACTAATGGATAGTATATAGAGACCTTCATTTTCAAGTCCTTAATCTTTAAACAAGTTTAGTTAAGCCATTTAAGGAAATCTTTTAATGGTTCATTTTTTCCCTAATGAACACTCATTAATAAAGTAATGATTTTCTTAAGAGCTAGTGAAATAGCAAAATGAGCCAAGAATTAATTGGTTAAATCTTTGAAATTGGCTATTATGTTTAGCTTAAATTTCATGCACTATTAGAGACTGGTTATTTTCAAAATAATAGAAAAAGTGCAACATATGATTACCTTAAGCACACCAATCAGCATCATGGCCACTCTAAAAGCCTTAACATGTTTTTACGAATCAATAATTCCATCATATGATTCTAAATTAGTAGGTAGTTTGAAGTTTTGGAAGACCAATACTTGCATTATGATAGAGATGAAAGGATAACATTCATTATTCATATTATTATTCCCTTAATTCTATTCTCTATTGTAATACACTTAATTATTTTATTTATAACCATTGAATCTTTTAATGGATTGGTCATAGTTTCTGTGATCATAATGGTCATCTCTAGATCAAGTGTAATTATATTAGAAGTCTCTAATTCTTTCTTCACTATTGACCAATGATTATCATGGTATTATTGCCTATTTTCATAATAATGGATATGACTATAATGTTATTTTTGGTGCTCAAAATGGTTAAGTTTTTTCTTTGGAGCTTCAGCTTCATGAGTTTCAATTTGTCTCACAAGCATTTATTTGCCCTATCAAACATTTTTCTTTCTTAATTTTGGTTTAAATTATGTCTTTTCACATGTCAATTATGGAAAGGTATTGGAAATGGGCTCTCATGATTAGGCTATCAAATATACAATGTTTTATTAGTTACTGAGTAAATGCTTAAAATGTGACTTATTGTTAGAAGCTTTGAATGAGATTGATAAAATCACTTTGAAATTGAATCAAGAAAAGGAACAATATTAATACAATAATAAACACACAGATGAAAATGTATTTTTCTCTGTCTCTCTCTTTTTAAAGAAAATATTATTTTCAATCATTATATGATTGATTTTCCTGAGACATAAATAAATTTTCAATAACAACCTTTTTTGCTTAAAATGTTTTTTAATATCACTTTTTTGAGAAAATAATTGGCTAATAAGATGATAAATCTTTACATTAATAGTTTTTTAAGAAATTATCAAAAGAAAATGGCTCTGAGGATTACTTTTCCAAGAAAAAATTGATCGTGAAAAGGAAAAATCATGTTTCTTATCTAGAATGATGAATAATCAATTTTTAACAAAGAAAGCAATAGATTACTCATAAAAAAAGGAGCTCAAGAAATTATTGATCATTTGAAGATTAATTTTTTTCAAAGTTCTAAGCAATTAATAAATCTCAAAATAAGAACAATTAAATATTTCAATAATAGGAAAAAGATTATATAATTTTTTGATAGATTGGACTTGATTTCAAAAATTAGCCAATTTTGCTAAGAAAATTAACTAAAAGTAATTATCAATTAATTTTCTTAAAAAATAAAAAAAAATCATTCTCTAAAGAAAACAACTAAAAATGCTTGTTGTTCAAAGAGAAATCAATATAAATCAATTTTTTAAAAAGAAAAAATTAAAGATAATCAATATAGTTTCTAGGAAATGAAAATGATCAATTTTCCTAAAAAAATAATTGAAAAACTTTAGTAATTTCAAGCAATCTTCATGATAGGTCAAAAATTGAAAGAGAAAAAGAGTCATAAGTAGTGGATAAGATCATAAATGAGGCTAATATTATTTTTAAATTTTACCAAATGAGGCAAAGATTAATGGCGAGCAACAAAACATAGTGGTAAACTAGTTTTCATGAGAATTGACCTACAACAAGTCCTTGATGGTGTATGCCATAAAGACTTTTTAATGCTCAAGTTAAAAAAAAAGAAATGAAATGTAAAAGTGTAATTAAAGACTAACAGAGTGTACTAATTCTTTAGCAATTTTATAAAAGGTCCTTAAAAGGGACAATCTAGTTGTTTTACCTAGAAATAGACTAGTATTAAATAGTAAAGGATCCTTCTATAATATGTTAAATGCCAACCCATATATATTAGATATAATCATCTTGGGTCGATTGATTAGCATGTATTTTGACAAAGTGATTATCACTTACTACGTTAACCATTGGGTTGAGCTATTTAAGATTTCTTACTAAATAGGCCAATTAATTTATGGTTAGTTTATTGAAATGCCACAAAAGTAGTATTTTGTTATGCGATCAATTTTAATTGATATTAGGCCTAGTTAGCCAAATATATAAGTAGTTATTAATACTTATGTGATATTGATGTTTAAAGTAAAATTTCTAATAAAAATATACTTTTCTCTGAAAATTTGTGTTTATATGTTGGATCATATTGTATTAAAAATTTATAACAACTTATATAAGTTTTATTTAATCGAATAATAATCATATTGTATTCAGTGAACCTATTTATTAAAAATATTGACACAAGTGCTAAGAACATTTAATTCAAGTAAGATTTGATGTTTCTTAAAGGTTTTGTATCTTTTGTTATATCCAGAATTCAATCATTGATCTTTATATGAATGTATCTAATTATTTAACCACTCATCCATTTGCTAAAAGAAAAAAAGCATTGACATCAGTCAACTAATTAAACCCATTTAATAATTTTTTTATTAATAAAATTTATATTATATAATGATAAAAAATTTTAATTACATATTATATGCTCATTAAAAGAATTTTTAATTAGTAATTTATATTATACATATTAACTATTTTCAAATAATATTTTTAAATATTAATATAAATTTTTAAATAAATTAGCATGTTAACTTGTTTTATTTTTAACTAACTCTAATTTGATTCATTCATTATACATGTTAAATGGATTAATTTGTTTACGATTTGAATTTATATATAAAATTAAACTAATTCTATGTAAAATGTTCTATACTTATATTAAATTACTATGTTATGTCAAAAATTACCCATCTTAATCTCAATGTTAAACATACTTACGTTGTAACATCAAATGATTATATATATATATATATATATATATATAATATACATATATTTGGCTAAAAAATGATTCTATATTAATTATGAAAAATTTGCACTTTGTTTACTTCGTTCATTGACCTCAAAATCTTGAATAATAACATTTTCACCATTTGTTTGTTACAAGCAAACAATTGACAACTTTTACAAAAATGGTTAGATTCTATAAATTAGTTATTTATTTGTTAGAATTATACATTCTCTTAGTTCTATCTCCATTAAAATATTTTTACTATTATATAATATAATAATATTAATTTTTTAACTATAATTCATTCTCTAATATTATCTTTTATGATTAGGAAATTATTTTTTTAAGTTTTCATGTATAAATGTTGTAGTATACTAGTACATAAAAATGAGAAAGTATTTTAAAAAAAAATAACACATTTGCACATAAAAATATAAAATAATGGTGTTCAAATCACAAAGAACAACATTAAAGAAAGGGTTTTAGTTTGAAAGTTTAATGTCATTATATTTCATAACAATAGAAATGTTTCAAGGAATGAATATATATATTTTTCAAAAAATGGGGATGTCAAATGTAATTAAATCAAATCTTAAGACAGATTAATGTAATTTGTCATTAAAAAGGACTATGGATCATTATATTTTAGACTAAAAGCTTATTTTTTATTTCTATAAAA
Source organism: Sindora glabra (assembly GCA_020226215.1). Taxonomy (NCBI): domain Eukaryota; kingdom Viridiplantae; phylum Streptophyta; class Magnoliopsida; order Fabales; family Fabaceae; genus Sindora; species Sindora glabra. The sequence continues at coordinate 32,706,540 of CM035226.1, read as the reverse complement.
TTAAATTTTTATCATTTTTATTTTTAACAAAAAATTTATATCAATTTAGTTCTTTTAAAATTAAAAACCCTTGAATCTTAGTTCTTTCATATATGATGAGATGAAATACTAAATTATTGTAAAAATGACAAAAATTTGTAGGTTTTTAATTTTATAAAAATTAAATTAATACAAATTTTTAGTTAGTGATGAAATTAATAAAAATTCAATCTTTTAGATATCAAAATAAATTTTTAAGTTTATATTTTATATTTAATTATCCCATATTAGGCATGTCACACAAGATGAACATCACAAAAAGAGAAAGCAAGATAAATACTTATTAAGTAAAAAGTGATCTAAAGTTACTATAGTTGAAATTGAATCTGATTATTAAGTTAAACAACCTTGCAATTTGGATATGCCAAGCTCTCATTCTTATTGTCTTTCTTTCAATGAAACACCATCCTCAAGTGACATAACTTGGATGAATTTGCTAGATAAGATATTTATCAAACTTGATCAAATAGATACAAGGCTTTAGAAGGCTGGCCTCAAATAGCCTTCTTTTCAATAGTGAGCCTATTAGCATGGAATTGTTGAAGTTTAAGTTGTCCTTTAACAATTTAAAGACTAAGACAACTAGTTGGGCAATATCACCTTTAGTTCATCCTACTTTTTGAAACACTACAAAAAGTTAAGTTATTTAAATCCAATTTACTTTCATTAGGATTTCCTAATTTTGTAGGAACAGATGTTGTCAGCCATAAAGGAGGTCTAGTAATGGCATGGAAGATGGTTTCTAACTTTAAGTTTTATCCATTACCTAGAATTGGATTCACTTGAGAGTGGAATCTAAAAGTTTTATTACCTTTTTGCTTACAGGTGTGTATAATCCATCTCAGTTTATTGACAGACTAACTTTTTGAAACTTCATCAAAGACATTGTTGTTTCGATAAACCATCAAATCCTTTGGCTGATCATAGGAGATTTCAACTAAGTCATGCTCCTCTCAGACAAACACAGCTTATGTTCACTTATTTTGGGAGTAGAAAGTTTTATTAATGTAGTTAATGGATGTAACTTAATAAACATGAAGCCAAAAAGCTAGTGGTTTACTTGGACAAATAATAGGGTAGGGGATAAATGTGTATGGGAAAGATTAGATAGAATGTTTTATAATTAAGAATGATATGATATTTTCTCATATACCAAATATTTTGGCTACCAATTTTTGCTTCTAATCATGGACCAATCTTGCTCTCCACTATTAGATAAGATAGTTATAAAAAGCATGTATTTCTATTCTAAGCATATTGGACTTCTTACTCTCAATGCAAGAAAATTATTCATACTGCATGGAAAAATAAAGGTAAATAGTCATTAACATTTCAAGTCAAAAATCAATTAGATAATATCAGGAGACTCCTTTGCCAATGGGACAAAGGCATTTTTGGCAAGCTATATCATAGAATTAAACAAATTAAGGTAGAAATAACAAAATTGAAAAAGATAATTCATAAAATAATTATATACTTGAAGAAAGCTTAAGAATAAACTTAGAATATTTACTTGAATGTCAACAAATAGCTCTTGCCCAAAAAGCTCATCAAATATGGCTTCTAAATGGTGATAGAGGAACAAAATATTTCCATCAAATTCTTAATAGGTGAAAAGGTAAAAACTAGAATTTCCCAAATTAGTGATAATGCAAGACAAACCATAGAAGATTTACACATCATCAAATAAATAGCAGTCTAGCATTTCTAAACTTTATCTGACTCTCAACATAAAAAAATATGAGGATTACTTGGACCTTCAAGACTTACCCATTCCTAAACACACTAACATTCATATAGAGATACTTAATTGTCTATTTATTAAAGCTGAAATTAAGACAATAGTGGGAAGTATGCCTTTAGATGCTATTTTGGGCCTAGATGGTTTCATAGTAAAAAATTTTCAACTTACTAGCATATTGTGGGTCAAAACATCACTAATATGATCTTATCCTTCTACAATAAAGGTTTCTTGCTTAAATCCTTTAATGCCATATTTATTGCATTAATTCTTAAAGGCAAATCCTAAAAAATATTTATAGATTTTAGGCCTATAAGCTTATGCAATGTGCTTTACAAAATTTAAGTCAAGGTCTTGGTGAACAGGTTAAAAGTGATTCTTGATGAATTGATAACAGTTTTTCAAAGTGCTTTCATTAAAGGAAGGTTTATCACAGACAACATTATGATAGCTATAGAAATAATGGATTTCATAAATAAAACTAAGAGCAAGAAGAATTTTTAGGTAGTAGTAAAGGTTAATTTCAAAAAAACATATGATAGCATATCTTGGAATTTCATTAAGCAAGTCTTATTGTCCATGAATTTCCTTAATGCATGGATTATAATGATCATGGAGTGCATATCTATCCTTACATATAAGGTGATAATCAATGGTGAGCTTTTGTATATAATACAACTAAAATCAAGCCTAAGGCTGGGTGATCCTTTGTCATCATATATTTTCATTATAAGTGCAAACATTTTATCTCTAGCTTTTGAAAAAGTAAACTTAAAAAATTTAATCCAAAGTGTTAAACTATCTAGGAATAGCCTAACCATTACTCATTTGGCTTATGTTAATGATCTCATAGTATTCTTTAGAGCTAATCCACAATCTTGTTAAAAGTTAAAGCAAATTTTACAAGATTTTGGACAACTCTCTAGTTTCTGAATTAATGGCAATAAATTAATTATCAAATTTAATTCCAACACTCCTTGTCGTTTCAAAAAAAAATTTAAGCAAGATATAGAAGTTCAAAACATATATTGATGATGCCAAAGATAAGAAAATCATAGAACAAGAAACTCTAAGCAAATTTCAAAATAAACTTCAAAGATAGAGAGCTAGAAACTTATCACATACAAGGCATATGGTTTTATGTCAACAAGTCCTCTATTCACTTCTAATCTTTCAAATGATCATAAAAAGTCATCCTCTACATGTCACAAAAAAAATTAATTCTATTATTAATCTTTTTTGGTGGCAGGGTTAACAAAATTTAAAAAAAGTTCACCTTATAGCTTGGAATGATATCACCAAATCTAAAATTCAAGGTGGAATAGGTTTAAAATGAAGTGTTACCTTCAATATTACTCTCACATGCAAATAACTTTAGAGGATCATCCATAAACCTTAATCATTGCTAGGCAGAGTGTTAATTGGCAAATATGGAAGAGGTTCAATTAAAGGTATTTTTAACAAATACTAGCGAATGCCATGGAGATGGAAAGGAATTATTAAAGGATCTCAACCATTAATAGACAATTTAAAGTGGCAAGTAAGTAATGGAGATCACATCAATGTCAGGTGCGTATTTTAGTTTCTTATAGTAAGTCCTACTTTACAAGGCATTAATTTGGTGAGAGATCTAATTGTTTAAGAAGATAGGAAATGGGACTTAGATAAACTGGCTATTAATTATTCCTATGTAACTATTAATTCAATACTAAAAGAACCCCTATCCAAAATAGGGGTCACAGATTGGCTTGCTTGGACTAGGTCATCTAATGGGTGTTACTTAGTTAAATAAGGTTACTCCAATCTAACTTAATCTAGTTTGTCCTCATCTGAATTTTTATGAGAAGAAATCTAGTGCCTATGTATGCCATCTAGGATTTCTTTATTCATTTGAAGGCTTTGTAATGATATTCTTCCTATTTCACTCATTTTAGCCCAACACCATATCCAAGTCCTTACAAATTATTTATTATGCAAGTAACACGAGGAAACCTATTCTCATTTTTTTATCCAATGTGATTTTACATGAGCATTGTGGTTTAACTCTTATCTATCTATTAGGGTGCAAATGTTTCAACCACAAGACCTGATCCAGTGGATTAAATCATACTTGTTAGCAGGAATTAAGTACACATAAGTGCATTTTGAATTAACAATCCTAATTGCCACCATTTTATATATTATTTGGTGGATGAGGAACTTGGTGCTATTTCAAAACAAAGAACTCACTCCTATCATTGCCTTGAACCTTTACCACAAGCTTATGCAACAGAACACGATTATATAGGAATATCAAAACAAGCTCCTAACAAACACTTATTTTAAAAAGGTGGTGACACTTTCCCAAGAACCAAGATTTTGGAGTTCATTATCTTTGCAAACATATAAAGCAAAATGGAATAACATTAAAGTCATGGTTTACAGAGCTAGGATTTGGTCACAGCAAGGAAAGAGTGTTTTTCCAGAGAATATTTCATGCTAGCTAATATCAATAAACCTTTATGCCTATTTCTCAATCTTAGGGATATGTTACTGCATCATAGACAACTTTGGTCACATTCAATTCAAATCTTTTTTCCAACCAGGTTATACAATGATCTATTTCATGAGCCTTCCAAAAACTAAGATAGAATAGACTATGTTGCTGCATAATTAGGTTGCTACAATCCTTTTCCATCTCTTAGCTAGGAGTGTTGAAGATTGACCACTAATAATAAGTTTTTATTTTTTTTTATTCTTAGACCATATAGTATATTAACTAATCTCTTTTTTGGTAGTTGATATTTTATAGGTTAATAATTCCTCCTCTATTCCTCCATCTATTTCATGTGTAACATAAAAAAGTCTATATTTTATAACAGTGTAAATTACCATTAAATTAATTATATTATATCAATATATTATTTTCCAACAAATAATGCTAGTATCTTCAAATGTAATGTTAAAACATTACATGTTTTTACACAAAATAATATATTAGTTTTTTCATTTAAATAATTTTCTAAAATCAAGAGTCTTTTTTTAGAAAAAAATACTTTTTTTGGAAAAGAAGGTATATTACTTAGATCCGAGTCCTTTCCTTTCCCTTATCTTATTTTTTTTATTATTTTTGGATAAATAAAGATACTATTTTTTTTACTTTAAGCCCCATTACATTTTTTATTGGAACTTACAATTTCAAACAAAATAATTCTATATCTTTCTTTCTTCAAAATGGATTTTGGTATTACTTATGTAAGTGTTTCATTTTTGCTATAAAATATGTGATTAACATCAAGTGTTTAACAGCTTATATGTTAATTTTCGACCAACACTCAACTTATAACTTATTGAACATCATTGTATATTTATTATTATGATGCAATTATATAACCACTGTAAAAAATATTTATAACATCCATTTTGTACTAAAAATTGATATATTTTCTTTTTAATATATATTTTTTTTAGCATTTCATGTGGATTTTGCCTAATTTTTTTAAGTGTTGGTTTTTGGCTCTTTTGCTAAATTATTTATGGTTAAAATTGAATAAACTCACCATCCCACAAAAAATGTGTATTTTGAATCTAAAACTTTGAAAGGTCATAACTTCATTATCAATTATTTGTTTAAATCAAATTTTATATCAAGTCTATGTAACTTTTCAAAATTTATCTATTTGCAAAATACCAAAAGTGTTTAGCCTTGTTTAGAATAATGAAAAATGGATATTTTCATAGATTTTTTTCACTTTTTCTCCATTTATAACCATTGTTTGAACAATTTTAGTCTCTATTATAACATTTTTTTCAAACATAAAATAAACATCTAACACTTAGGTATGACTCAGAAGTTATACAATGGAAATATAAGTAAAATTCTCTTAAAAACATGAGAAAAAAATGAAAATATAAGATATAGAAGCTAGAAAGGCATATATTATAATTTGAACCAAATTGCCTAGAATATTGAGACATTTGCTTCATGCTTAACATTAGTTGAAGGAGTATTAGTAACTTATTGATGTGCAGTAGACAACAAAGGGAAACTGAGGATTTTGTATAGGCAATTAGACGAAGATAAGGATTAAGCTTGAAAATAAATAAGAAGGAGAGAGAAAATGATAGTAAAGAAAAAAATAAGATGTAATTGATTTATATTGCAAAATTATAAAAAATTCGTATTAAACTTTTGTAATATCTTTAAGGGGTGTTTGGTTCTCAAAATATTTCTAACATTTTTGAGAATGTTTTAAGGAAAAATTATATTTCTATATTCGGTTTAAAGTTTAAAAAAATAATTGAAAATGTCATATTTTCGAGAATATTTACATTCTCCCAAAATATTCCTATGAGAGGAGGTGAGTATTTGAGATTCTCATAAATAAAAATATTAATACTAAAATAAAAGAATAAAATTATTCTCATATTTGATTCTCTATCTTATTTATCACTTTATTAAATAATTTCTAATTTAAACTAGAAAATAATTATCACTTTATTTTTAAAATATTTTTATTATTAAAAAATGTAATGATATTAGTTTTTAATTGTAATTCCTTTTTTATTATAATTTTTAATATTTGAAAGATTATTTTAATATAATTATATATACATATGATTTCTTTCTTTGAAGAATAATACAATATGTTTAGAATTTTTTTAAAAAGCATATTTATACATAAAAATATAAAACAATAATATTTTTATATTGAACAAGAAATTATACTGTAAAATATAGTACTAATATGAAATATAATTATGAAAATAATTTAGTAATGAAAATTTATAATTTTGTAAAAATAGAAATATCAAATATATTTAATGCTGTGATAATAATTTAAATAAATTACACTCATTTCATTTTAAAAATCAATATAATAATAATAATAATAATAATAATAATAATAATAATAATAATAATAATAATAATATGACTAATGATAAATATACCATGTAAAGGTAAAGAATGTAGAACAACGAACAAACAATTAGGTTATATATAACTTATTTCTAAATAGGATTATAATATTTAATTGCTAGCAAGAGTAGTAACCAAATTCTATTCTAAATAAAGAATATATTAATTATTAAAATACAATACATTAAATATTAAAATATAATAAAGTATAAAATATTTTTATATATATTTTAATTAATTTTTAGATATTAAGTATTAAGATTTAATTTATTACATATTAAAATTTTTAATTATTTATGTAATTTTAAATAAAAATTTGATTTATTATATTATATTTCATAATAAAATACTTAATAAGGGTATTTTTGAAATAATTTCAAAGTTTATGAGAATATCAAATATAAACCAAACATAATAATATGACATATATGAAAATCTGCTAAAATATTTTCAGAATAAATTTATAGTGAATCAATTATAGAAATGTTACATTCTTGTTATTTAAATTCCTAAGAATTACATTCTAGGGATTATATACTTTCTTGGGAAAGTTAGATTTCGCGAACTAAATATCACATTAGATGTTAGTTATTTCTAAAATTGATGTTTTAAATTTTTTCATTTTTTTCAATAACCTTGAAATGCCATACATTTTAATGTTAGTTAAGTAAAAAAGTCAAGTCAATATCTTAAGTTTTCTTATTTTTCAAAACCTTTAAATACTATATATTTTAATATTGATTAAGTAAAAAAATTAAAATATTTAATTTTCTTATAATTTTAAAAATATCATTATATCCAAATAGATTTTAGTTAATTTTAAAATTTATGTCTTAAATTTTCTTATTTTTTTAGCAATTTTTAAATGTCATACATTATGACACCAATTAAATAAAAAATTGAGGTCTTAATAATTTTAAGTTTCTTAATAATTTTTAAAATACCATTACATCTAAATAGATATCAATTAATTCTAAAATTGACATTTTAATTTTTTTAATAATTTCAAGGTTGAAATATATTTTTTGTCCTTGTAATTTATATTTTAATTGATTTTGGTCACCTAAAATAAAATATTCAACTTTAGTTCTTTAAATTTTAATGTGCATAATTTTAGTTCTGTTACTAGTAATTCGGCTAAATGTTAGTGGAAGAAACTAATGTAGTGCTTATTTACTTTCTTATTAGTTATTACCTACATGGTGCACAAGTGGCCTAACTGTTTTTAATGCGGCTTATTATCTATATATAAAACTAGTTTGTAATTGGTGCGATACACATATTTAACTAAACTTAATTGACAATAACTTATAATATAAATTTAAAATTTTAAACTCTGAATTATAACATATTCAAATGATTAATATAAAATACATTGTCCTATTTATATCAATTAGATAACTATAAAATTGATATAATTATATTAAAGTTAGGTAAGAGAAGATATTATATTTTTTTAACTCATTACTAATAAAAAAAGTTATCATATTGTTATAATATTATATTAATGATGATCATTACCACAATTAGAAGGATGTATACATGATTAAATATTAAAACAAACTAAATTTAGAAAAATAATATAAAATTATATGTAATAATATTTATATATATATATTAAATTGAATGCATATATATATATATATATATATATATATATATATATATATATATATTCATCCTAAATTCCATATAAGTGTAAATTGTAATAGATAATAAAAAAATATCTAATTGACTGAATAATTTCCAAATATTTTTCAAATTAATAACATTTAATTGATTAAACACAATAACCTCTCCAGAAATTATATGTTGTAATGCAAATATATATGTGTTAAATACAACCAAGGATTGAAATTCAATTAGTAATATACTAATAACACTCTAAACTCTAATTTAGCATTGTAAAACTAAAGTAAAAACTCACATCTTCTTCATTTGTCATTTTTTAGCATGAAAAATGTTAATGGAAGCTTGCAAAAATATGTGCATGGAAGATATTTATTTAATAATTTTCAATACCAAAACACTTAACCATAATATTGATTGTATATGCTAAATTAGATAAAAAAAATATAATTGCCAATAGAGCTAACATAACCATGGCTAAATGTGCCATTTTTTTATTGTTGAGATATAAAGCTTGTGTCATAATTATCTTAAATAACCTCCTTCTTCAGTGCACTAATAAGAGAAATTTATAAAGAATTTTAACTTGTAACAGGTCTTGACAACCATTTTTTTTCAAGCATAAACAAAAATAGTAATTTGAAAATTTTCATTATACTATTTAGTAATATCAACAATTAAAGGAACCACTACGATAATGCTTATAAACTTTTATAGCATTTGATATATCCTTATATCAATTAACATTATAATAATTTTAATTTTATATTAGTAGAAGTGGGAAGTCATATCGAGCACACCTTGTAACTAAAGTAATAACCGGCTAGATCATAATTATAAAGTCGAGATACATATTCTTCATCAATATAAAATACCGTAGCAACTTCCAAAAACAATGAATTCAAAATTAGGGAAAGATAAACAACATCAATAATGGGAGGTTGATTCATAAAAAAAAAAAAAAGATTATGCATAATATAAGCTAAGCTTAGGAGCAAAAGTAAACTAACTCTAAATGGTCTCATGCAAGCATGTTGGATATAAACTTATGGCTGTTATTCTCTACATGGAAACATTTATATATTATATGAGAAGAACTAGCAATGTGTGAAAAGAGTAAGTTAGAGGTTAAATGAATCTACAAACTTGCATTGGAGCTTGTTAATTCTCTATATGATTTGAAGCTATTGATTAGAAAATGATAAAGGCCAAGTGAATCATAATTAAAGGAAAACAAAAAAAGAACACCATAACCTCTTAGAAGGAAATATCACCTCTATATTGTTTACTTCTACCTTATAGTTAGTGTTTAAGTTGCCTAAACACCTTTATAGGATGGACCCATGTGTAAGTCAAATGACAAAGATGAAGCTAAAATTGAACCAACTATCAATATAGTCAAAAGAATCAAAATTTATTGTTGTTAATAACAAAAGGCCAATTTGTTTTAGTGTGTTGAATTTGCAAAATGTAAATCTTGTAAAACTTATTGTTGTTAAAAGTAGTAAAGTGTCAAGGTTGTGAAAGATTGCTCAATTAGTGAAGGCTAGATTAATTAAATAGTATGAAAGTATCAATTACATTTTGATAATAAAATATTATGAGAAGTTTAAGATAATACTTTTAGTCTAATTAAGAAGATACTTTTCTAAAGTCTAAAAAAGATAGCATGCCACAAATGTAATGAAATTTCAGTAGATGTACATATAAACAATATATAAATATAATAAAACTATGTAGTTTATGATTCACAACACTTACATTCATTGACCAAGAAATTCATAAAGTGGAAAATATTCTGTGTTGTCCATCCATATTCAAATAAGCTTGTTTGAAATTCAAATTAATTGAATTTGAACATTAAAACTATTAAAAAATAAAAGGCAATTGAGAAATTTGACATGACATATTTTACAACTATAGTTCTTGAGCAAATTTAAAGCTTTAAGCTATGAAAGATAGTAGTTTTGAAGAAAAGTCTCCATTTTGTTCTATAACTTTGAAACTTTATATTTTAATCAAAAAAATTTTAGTAGAAAATTCAAACTTAGATGTTGAAAAATTTTAAGTTGAAAATTCAAAATTCAAAATTTCATATCTTAAATTTCATACCAAACTTCTAGGAAATATTTTTAGTACTAAATTAAAAATTCTATGCGTTAAAAAATAATTCCATTAAATTAGATATCTATACTTGATATTTAGCTCATAATATCTTTCCAAAAACATCCAAGAAATTAACAGAAACCCCTAAATTTTTCCTAAAAAAAAAATGATAGAATGACACTTATAAAGATAGCAAGAGAAATACAGGCATATGCTCCACACGGAGTATTGTAAATGCTTCCTTCCCATTGGTATGATTCATTAACCTTATTCCACCACTCAAATGTACTTACAAAAAGCCAATAATTTAGAAACCAACAACTTAATCAAGCAAATTAAAAATTAGTTCTTTTTTTGAAAATGGAAATTTCCATAGAAGAAATTATATAAGCAAACCAAATAGAGTAATGATGTTAGGTTAATTTGATTAAGGAACTCAATAGCTACACAATTTGAAAGAAAAGAAATTGAACTTAATAGAATTACATAAAAATGAAATTCAAAGAATAAAGTTGAAGTGAGGTAAGCATGAAAATTTGCAGAGAGCAGGGGAAGCAAATAGAAATTTCTATTGAGATTAGGAAAGTAGATTGAAATTTTTATTGAAAGAGTTCGGCTGGACATGAAAGAATAAATTTAATAAAAGTAGTAAATCAAGGCAAGAAATTAGGAGATTGTCCAAAAAGGAAATTTGAAAGACTTTCATCTTCTATCTTAAGGAGGGGTATGCAACACCTCACTAAAAGAAACATTGCATCCTATAATGATGAGTGGCTTGCATGCAAATAAAAGATAACTTACAACAATGTAATGGGCTATGGAGAAAATTTATAGGAAATATATAAGTAGGAGATTTTTCCTTGACTTTTATTTTCTTATTTCTTTTAAACTTCCTCTTCTTCTTCTACTACAAATATCATAAACCATTGAGCAATTTTAACTACTAACTACTTTCTTTTCTTTGCAGTGCAATAGTCACTTAACTAAACTAATTAACTTTTTAGTACATAGGTCTTTCTCTCTTTCTAGTCCTCTTCTTTACTCTAATCCCTATCTTTTTCACCTTTTTCTCTCAATATTAGCTAAATAAGTGCTAGCATTACTAGTTTGGGTAGAATGGTGCAAATTGTCCAACTCAAAAAAAATATAAGATTTAAGTTCCTCTTTTATGGTCCGATATACTTGTTGGGTTTTTTTTTTTAATGGCCCAACTATTATTCAAGTTGAACTTAATTTATGATAATAAGAAATAGGTTGCTCTAGCCTAACCCCTATTTGATTATATTAATTTATTTTCAGAAATATAATTATATATTATAAAAAATAATTATATTTTTAATAAAAAATCTTAATCTGATATAATTAAATATTTTATATATTTAAATGTTTATTATCTCTCTAAATGTATATTTTCATATTGAAAAATTATTTTTACTTAAAATAATAATAAAATTAAAAATAATTAGACTTTCTAGTCAGATAATAAATTATTTAGACTAGATTAGGCTAATTTTTTTTAAAGTAAACAAATCAAGCTAGGATTGGGCCTTATTTTTCATGCAATTATGCATGAAAAACTTAGTTCGAAAGTCCAGCCCACATATGTGTATAATTTTAGGGAACACCTTGTTTTTTATTTCTGATTGAAGTTTGTTTCCATTTTCTTAAAGAAATTTCTCTCCTTAATCTCATTTTTATTCTTTGCGAATTGTTTTAGATTTAATTTTGACAAGTTTATTTTCACATTTTTAAACTGAGATTTGATGTTGTATTTGTGTTTTTGGTCATGGTGTTATGAATGAAAAAGGAATTAGATAATGGAGGAACTTGAGATTTGGACAAAGAAAGATTCATATCATGAATTCTTTTTTTTTTCTGGGGTAATTTTTTGGATTGATGATGGTATTCTGTTGCAATTTTTTTTCTTACAACACCAGAGTCTTAAATTGCCTTTTCTTTATTTTTTTTTATTTCCAAGGAATTAGATTCATAATTTAGTGTAATTGATGATTTGATGAAGAACTAGATGTTACAATTTACGAACTTCAATCTCCGGTAGGGCGTCGGGGTTCTCTCCTCTACTTTTCGCCCAGTGATTTTAGGGCAAATTTTTTTTTTTGGCAAAATGATTTCCGAATTAGGATTTTAGACTTTGTATTTACTCTATTTTTATTTAAATTTGTAAAAGGTAAATTAATAACTTATATTGAAATGAAAATTAAAGTCATGTGAAAATGTCTATTTATATATAGATGGAAGGATGATAATTGGACCCAAAGTGTCTCAATCAAAAATTTAAAAGCAATAAAATAGATTATTTTGAATAAAGAGGTTAAAATTAATTAATTTATATTTTGGGAGATCAAAATTACAGTTAAACTTAAATTTTAAATATATCCTTATAATGATATAGATTAATTCTAAATTAACATCTTAATTTTTTTTATTTTTCAAGCAATATTCAAATATCAAATATTATAATATTGATTAAGTAAAAAATTATTATCTTAATTTTTTTAATAATTTTAAAAATACTACATAAGCACTGATTAATTCTAAAATTGATGTCTTAACTTTTTTTGTTTTTCTAACAAATTTGAAATGTTAAGCATTATAACATTGGTTACACAAAAAATTGCTAACTTAAATTGTTCAAAAATTTTAAAAATATCACTATATTAAGATAGACATTGGTTATGTTTATTAATCATTGTCTTATTAATCATAATAATTTAAAAAATATTATTGCATCGGTATAAATATTAATTTTACTTTTTATTGATATAGAATTACAATTTTATAGTAGTACTTGTTTGGTATATCGATTAGAAATCATAATTAATGATTATAAATCAAATAATTTATTAATATTTTTAAATATATTTGGTTATATTTTTGAAAATTTTCAATAATTAATTATAAATAATAATCTTGATTAATATATAAATTATTCATTGGAAGAGAAATTTTAAATTTTATATCTTTATTAATCTCAATTTTTTTATATTTACTATCTTCTTTTAATAGTATAATTTTAAACTTTATACTCATACTAACCTATTTTTTTATTTTAAATTAATGAATGACTTTGGAGATTTTATAATTAAGTTATGGTAATTTTTTAAAATTTGTAAATATGAAAATATATATAAATCCTATGTTGATTATAAAAAATTGAGCTTTCTTACATAAAAAAATAATTTAAATAAATAAGAATATATATAAATTAAATAATATTATATATATTATATTTGAAAAATAATAATATAAAAATTATAATTAATCACGCATATTTTATTGTTCTTTATAATCATAAAAAGGTAATTATTTTACGCATTATCTAAATAAGAATATATTATATATAATTATTTATCTATTGATATTGTTAAATATAAAATAAATTATATATAATTAATTTTTACAATAATTATCTTTACTGTTATACCAAATAAGCTGTCGGCAGATACACATGGCCTCGTATTCCAAAGAAAGGGGAAAAACAGCCTTGCTGTCCCTACAAATATAAAAAAGAGTAGACCTCTACTTTTGTCCCAGTGAAATGCAATTTTCTTTTTCAATTTCATCTTTGTAAAAATTTTTTTATCAATTTTATTTTTGTAATATATTAATTTATTTAATTTTATCTTTTTGTTAGTACTTGTAAGAATATTAATTTATTCAATTTTATCTTTCTAAAAATAAAATTACAAAAATTAATATTTTTTAGATAGAAAATTAATAAAAAATATTAGAAATAAAATTAAAAAAAACTATATTTCACAAAAACAGAATCAAGAGTTAATTTATGAAAAAGTTGTGGGTCTTCAATGTCTAAACCAAGAAAAGAAAAACCAGTGACCCCATTTGCAATTCAGAAACGCAAGTGTAGGGGTTTTGTATTATTTAAAGTTGGGGTGGCACTTGTATCCACGATAATAAATAAATCATATTATTTATGAATAGATTGAATTTAATTTATATTTGAATTAAATAAACTTGAACTTAAATGATTCGATAAGTTGAGCTTAAGCTTTATAATATAAAACTTATGATGTTCATAAGTTTAAAAGAATTTTCGTATATATTTTTACTTCCAATGTTGCATATAGTTTTTATCAAAATTATTAATTTATTTAATTATTGAATATGTTGATATTAAAAAAATGCTTATTAGTTTTAGTTTATAGGGGCAAAAAATCATAAATAAAAAATTGTACCTCCGATACCGTTTATGTTTGAATTACATGAAAATATTGAAATTTCTAATAATAATTTTTTTTGCTTCACTCATTATTTGTGTAGTTATTAGACTCTATCTAAACATTATTATTTAACTATTTTATGTGTATATTTATTGAAATATAATGAAATTTATAATAGTGATTTCATTAATTGCATAAGAAAAATTATTTTGCATCTTTTTTTATTATTTATTTAGAAAATATATAATGTGTCAAATTTTATTTAGATTCGATTAAGTCCATTTAATAATTGAATTAAAACTTAAGCTCAAATTTATTTAATTTGATCGAGTGTAAATTCAAATTAATAAATACTGAGGTTAGCTCATTTATAATATTACTTGAATTGAGTAGCATGACTGGTCGTACAATTCAATTGATGAAATTTTGAGTTTACTCATTCAATTTGTGAGTAACTTAGTTATAATTTTTTAATATATATTTATTTATATAATGTAATATTTAGTTGAAAATCTAAATTGTTTTTTAATTGTAAATATTATACTTTTTTTATATATATTCTTATTTAATAAATTAAAAAAATATTAATTTGAATTTGAATTGACATGAAGCAGGGCTTAAATTCATTCTATTTTAGTGGTCTTGACTCAATTTTATCCCTAATATAAAAATATAGGATGTGTATCCCTCCTCCTTACCCCAAAAAGTCGTAATAGGAAATTTTGCAGCTCTCCTTCAGGGTCACCTTCAATTTCTCCCTCTATTTTTTCATGAATCTATATTTATGTGCTTTCAAGTTTTCAAGGTGTTGCCTTCAATGCAGTTTTTACTTGAACTATTCCAGTTTCGACAGGATTAGTATAATCGATTTTCTATTTTATAGTTAAATACCGATAATTGGATATAAAAACATATAGTTCTTTATTCAATTATGGTGAAAGTAAACTAATTTGTATCACAAATACCAAGTGTTAGTTGTAGTTCTATCCCTACGTGTGAATGGGGTACGTGTAATATTTTGGTTTCGGGAATTTGTGATATACAACTCAGTGGATGGATGCTTAGTTGCAATATCAAGATCCAACCAATAGCTAGTGAAGCTGGGCAGTGTTCATTGTTAATGTCCATCTTCTTGTAGTTTAACATGAGAAAATATGAAGGTTCTTAAGTAGAGTACAAATTTTGCTTGATATTTGTGTTACTGAGTGGTATTTACAATTATTTGTTTTTGTAGGAAGTAAAGCTCAGTTTTGTGTAATCCATAAGAAAAATGTCAAGGTATGATTATTTTACTTATGAATTTAATTACTGCGCCTTTTATTTTGTGTGTTTGGTATGCTGAGATAGTGGTTATCCTGTTGTTTTGTATAATGCTTACTTTTGAAACATGGAGGTCTCAAATTATTTTTTCCCTCCTAATGTATATGATATAGCATTTTGGATCAACATCAAGTATCTCAATATACTGATGATTTGATATGATTACCTTTTCCCCAATTTCATGCCTTTTAAGGTAATGTACTAAGTCTATCACATTTAAAACAAATTGTCTTTTGGATGACTGTGAGCCTTGGCTTGAATTCTTATCTACACTTGCAAGAGTAAATGTTAACTATGATGAGCTGGTTGTGACTTCTTCTGTTGCAAGTAAAAGTTATGGCCAATTTATATTACATTAATATCAATTAAAGGAGCTTGTCCTTGACATTTAGTTATTTGGTTTAAGGGTCTATCAGAAAGGAGAAGGTAGAGGTGCTAATACTAATATGGCCATCTTTTAATTAAAAAAAAATCAAATGCCCTCTTGCAACATATTTTCACTATAAAAAACTGCACGTTTTAACCTCTAATTTCTTCATATGTGTTTTGACTCCCTAGTCTCTGACACTTTAGATCTTTTTCCGTGTCCAGACTATTGAGAAACTTTAGATCTTTTATTACAACCGAAATAGCCGCTCCCATTCTCGGTGAGCCAATAGACATCATGACTGCCTTGCAGCTTCTGCTGAGAAAATCATTGGCCTATGGTGGATCTGTCCGCGGTCTTCATGAAAGTGCAAACGTCATTGATAAGCATGCTGCACAGCTCTGTGTTCTTACAGAAGATTGTAACCAAATGGACTATGTTAAACTGGTTAAAGCCCTTTATGTGGAGCATACTGTTAGCTTGTTGACAGTTCCAGGTGCAAAGACCTTAGCAGATCGGGCTGGTGTAAGTACCGTCAGCTTTATCTGTATTAATTGCATTCCTTTTTGAATATAATTGGTGAGAAGTAATCCCTAATTTGCATTCATATAAAATATGTTTAGGATATGTTGACAAGTAATTTTAGTTTGTTGCGTTTGGAAGAAATGGTCACAAGAATAATTCATTCATATGATAATGTTTCTCCCTTTAGTTGTCGTGAATGCCAAGTTTTGATGCATCATTTTTCTTGTATCAATTTGGGTGTTGGCCCTTTTATTGCAATTATGCAAGATTGATTCCGAAGGTAAGGCGAGGAAAGTAGTTAGTAGTGGTTGTGTGGTTCTCAAGGTAAGAACATAACTTGTATTGGAAATCTTTATGTTGCAGTGTTCTGTTTTACTTTACCCTTGTATAACTACTGGTTGCTTGCAAGATTTCGATGAAGAGCACAAGGCCTACCATGTGGTCTTGCGGCATGTGAAAGCTGATTGAGCTAAAAGCGGATAAAAAATGTGGATTATGTTTTGGGAATATTTGTTGACAGTAATTTTTGCCTTTTAGTTGGATTATCTTCCATGGGATTTTTGGTTGTTCTACAACCATTGCCATCCTATTTGTTTTTGTTAGTTTTAATTTAGCTGCATACTTCTAGTTTCTCATTTGTATATTTGCAGTATATAGATCATCAAAGACATCATAAGAACAGTTTGATATACACTTTGCTCTTAATTTCTAATCGAAGCTTGTTTCCATTTTTTTAAATAAATTTCTCTCCTTAATCTCATTTCCATTCTTCACGATTTGTTTTGGATTTGATTTTCACAATTTGATTTTTGGAATTTTTTAAATTATGAGATTTGATGTTGTATTTATGTTTTTGGTAATGGTTATTCTGGATGAAAAAGGAATTAGATAATGGTGGAACTTGAGATTTGATTGAAGAAAGATGCAATTGCCAAGATGCATATTATGATTTTTTTTTATTATAATTTTTTTGATTGATGTTACTGTTCTGTTGCATTTTCTTTTCTTATGACATTGGGGCCTTAAATTTCCTGAGTTTTAAGATAGACCGTGCTCAAAATTGGTGGCCTTTCCTTTGTTTTTTTGTTTTTTTATTTCCAAGAAAATAGATTCATAATTTATTGTAATGGATGATTTGATGAAAAACTAGATGTTACGAACTTAATCTTCAGAGAGTGTCATGGTTTTCCTCCGCCTTCCACCTAATGATTTTAAGGAAAATATATATTTTTTGTAAAATGACTTACGAATTAAGATTTTAGACTTTGTATTTACTCCATTTTTATTAAACTTGCAAAAGGCAAATTAATAACTTATTATTAAAATGAAAATTAAACTCAGGTGAAAATTTTTATTTCCTAATCCGTATGTCCATTAATATATGGATGGAAGGATGATGATTGGACTCAAAGTGTCTCAATTAAGAGCACCAAAATAAATTATTTTAAAAAAGGGATCAAAATTAAGCAATTCATATTTTAGGAGTGCAAAATTATATTTAAACTTGATTTTAAAAATGTCATCTCAGGTTAACAAGACATTGTTTAATTCTAAAATTAATATTTTAAATTTTTTTATTTTTTGAACAATCTTCAAATATTATACATTATGATGTTAAGCAAAAAATCATCTTAAACTTTTCTAATAATGTTAAAAATATTATCACATCTAAATAATTAGTTAATTCTAAAATTGAAGTCTTAAATTTTCTTATTTTTCTAGCAACCTTGAAATGTTATATATATTATAATATTAGTTAAGTAAAAAATTATTATTTTAAATTTCTCAAAAATTTTAAAAATGTCTAATGTGGGTTATATTTACTAACTATCATGTTATTAGTTCTAATAATTTTAAAAATACAATTGCATTAATGTAAACATTGGTTTTTCCTTTTATGGACGTAGAATTGTAATTTTATAATAGTATTTATTTGATATAGTGATTAAAAATCATGATTACTGATTATAGATTAAATAATTAATTAATTTTTTAAAATATTTAGTTATACTTCTAAAGTTTTTAATAATCAATTGCTGGCAAAAATTCCAATTAATATATAAGTATTATGTTCCAAAGTAATATTTAAAATTTTATTAATTTTAATGTCCTGTAAATGAAGAGGATAAAAGAATTATAATTATTTGATTAATATTTGCTTTTAAATTTTCTTTTTCTCTCAAAGTTCTTGGTTATTAAAATAATATTAATGATAATATTTAAATTATATTTATTTGGCCATAGTGTTGATTTTAAATAATTTTTATAGAGATTTTACTACCAAGATGAAAATAATTTGAATAATTGTGGATGTAAATATTTATGAAAATGAATGCTTATAATTAATAAATTATTTCTAAAAGTTGCAAAAACTTGACATATTTATTTTTTGGGCTTTCAAATTTATCAAGCTATTGTAAAAATATTAAAAAAGATTGTTGGAAAATTTAAAGTGATAAATAATAGATTTTATGGCTAGGATGGGATCTTATTTCCTATTCTTTAACTCCTTTAATAAGATTATTCAAAACAGATGGCTAAGATTGAAAGAAAGTGAGCGGCACTAAGAAGTATCAAATCAAAACTCTTAACTCTTTTTTCTATCTTTCCCCTCTTTTTTCTCTCTATTACTCACAGTAACCCCTTTCTTTCTCCTTTTTTACTCTAACAGCCTTTTTTATGCCGTCATCATCTTCGGTATCACATTGCCGGCATGGGTCATCGCCAACTTATCTCTACCTTCCTTCCTTTTCTCTTATTGTTGTGAGCCACGGCCACAGGAGGAAAATCATAGGCAACAAGAGTCAGCCGAAGGAAGAAGGCTTCCTCCACCGCGAGCCATTGCTAATCCACCTCTCCGGCCACTTTTACGCAGCTGATAGAAGCTGTTTGTGCCATAAGAAAGGAATCACTGTTCATCGGAGGAAAAAGCAACTCGGGCCTATTGACCTTTTTGTCCTTATTGGAGTTTCAATGCGGCCTCGCCGCCGTTGAGCTCCCGTGAGCACCTTCAATCATGGGTGAGCTATTTTACGTCATTAAGCTCTGATACTCTGTTGCCTTAAGCTGAATATGAGAAAATCCATTTTGTCCAAGTTTTGTAACATGATGATGACTTTGAAAAATAGAATTTTTATCCTATATATTGTGAGGATAAAATGATTTAGGCACTCCTAAAGTATTACTTTTTAATATTTTTAGGAGGTTCAAGTTTAATTTAAAAAAAATTTATTTTATCATCTTATTTTGATTCCGTGATATAGAACTAATAAAATAAGGATTTGATATTCTAAAATATAGAACCAACATATTCAAAGTATATTTAAATTTTCAAAATTTGGTGTTTGAAATTTGATTTGGAAAATCCTCAACATGATTATTTTCTAATTTCTTGAAAGAGAGCTAAAAATAATAACAGCTAAGTGTATGGTTGGTTGAAATAGTGTGATTGGTTCTTTCCTATATTATCAACTTTATTATTTTAAGTATAAGGAGTTGATTCAAGCAAATTCCTAAAATGTAATATTTGATTTCTTTAAAATGGAATTGAAAATATTAAAAACTAAGTGTATAATTTTATAATATAATATGATTTAGACCTCCTTCAAGTATAAAGTTCTAATATTTTGATTATTGTACACTTGATTCAAAAAAGTCCTCATTTATGAAAATCTTTAATTTCTTTACAATAGTTTTAAGATATAAGAAAGTGATGATAATGGATAGTAAAGTGGTATGAATAAAGTTAGTTACAAGCATCACATTTTAGTATTTTTACTTGTACAAGTTTTATACAAAAATTACTATGTAATAATATATTTTGATTTTATAAGTTAACGTTAGAGGACATAAGAAGTTGATGATTTTGAGTGTTGGAATGTTGTGAATTAAATCTTGAATTGTAATATTTGGGAAGGACATAAGTAATACCCATGTATTTATAATTTATCTTTGTAAATTGTAAGTAGAAAGATAAGGAAAAGATGAATTTAGATACTTTGAAATTTACAAAGTAGACGGATAATCCCAGGTGAATATATATCTCACACTAGATTAATGTTGTAATAATATTTTGTTTAAATATAATAATTTATACTTTTCTTATTGATGATACAGATTATATATATACATTCATATGTGAATTATAATTATGTAATATGAATTATTATTAAGTCACCCTTGTGTTCATGTATGAGTGATATGAAACTAATGTTTGTGATATGGTCATGATTACCTATTTGGGTGAATATTAATTTACTACGCTTAGTAGGCATGGTAGTAGTATTATCTAGTGTTGATTAATTGTGAATTGTTTGTGTGATAAACCATATAGTTCATGTTATGATTGGATTTGAAATTGTGACATGTAGAGCTTGAACTCTAATATATAAATTATATGGTGAATTATGTCACAAGTAGCATTAGAATTGAGAAATGTGATAAGTTGATATTGTGAATACTAGACAAAAAATTTTCAATAATAAATTTGTAGAGGCTAAAGATAGGCTCTGGAGGAATAACAATGGAAAACTTTTAGAGGTTATAAGATTGACCCAAGAGTCAAAAAGTGGATATATGTATTTTAATTACACCTTCTTATGCATTGTGTTGTGAAATTAGTGTCTAATTGTTTGAGTAATTCTATTTGATGTGATTGTGATAACTTGGTTATCATTGAACCTTATTGACTATTTGAAAGTTTAATAAATAATCAAGATGTGTTGCATGCAATATATTAATGATATTGTGAAAATTGAATGGTTGAGACTATTATGAATTGTGATGTGATATAGGAAAATTGACCCATGTGCAAAAAAATATGTTAACTTGATAATTAGTATCACAAGTTACATAATTCAAGAATTTAATTTGCAACTATTTTCCATTTTAAGATTTAATTAGTATTTGATTATCTACATAATTGATTTTAAGTATGTTTATAATAGATATATATTTATTAAGTTTTTATAACTCATTTCTTTTATTTTCAATATTTTCAAGTTCAAATGAGTTCTTTAAATCCTCACTACATCTATAAAGAATTAAAGATTGTCTTATTAGGAAAATCTGACAATTGGATTAGGATATTAGTTGTATCTATGCATTTAATAATATGGACTTGTGTATTTTTATGTGTATCCTATATTGTTGTTGAAACAATAGTTGTCAAAATTGCGACTTAAGTTACAAGATTGTACGATCCTATGATCTGTCCTATGTATTACAAGTTTGATTGCAGAGAAAACCCATATCTTCTTGGATTGTGGTGGGATCACGATTCTAGTCATAAGATTGTTAGAAACGGTCGAACATAATGATCCCACACAAAGCCCAAAAAATGATTATGAAATTGCTCAAAATGACGCTAAAGACATCTTTGTTGCTACAAAAGCCGTTGCTGAAGCTTGTAAGAGTTGTTACTGGAGAAGAAGCCGCTGACAAGAGACAACAAGGCTTCACCGACTTATAGTCACAGTTGCTGAAGTAAGGAGTTGCAAAAGCAGGGATGTCAAATCTTAGGAGTTGCTGCTACTAGAGAAGGTGCTACAGACAAGAGACAACAGCGAAGCTTCACTGACTCGTAGTTGCAAAAGCAGGGAGTTGCAGAAGTAGGGATGCTGAAGCTTGGAAGAGTTGCCGCTACTAGAGAAGACGCTGAAACAAGAGATAACAATGAAGCTTCACTGACTCACAGTCGCAGTTTCTGAAGCAAGGAATTGCAAAAGCACAAATTAGAAAAGCAAGCATGTTTTTATTTTACTTTTATGTTTTTTATATTTTATACTTTACTAT
This sequence comes from Sindora glabra, assembly GCA_020226215.1. Taxonomy (NCBI): domain Eukaryota; kingdom Viridiplantae; phylum Streptophyta; class Magnoliopsida; order Fabales; family Fabaceae; genus Sindora; species Sindora glabra. Next base: position 32,683,918 of record CM035226.1, on the reverse strand, counting down.
TTTCCTTTACTTTTATATATTCATTCAATTTATTTTAATTTTATATATTAATAGCAATATATAATTTTCATTGGTTTTAATTTTAACATTTTAATATATTTATTTGAAAATTTTACTTGTTAGTTCTGATTTGAATTTTATATATTAATAAGCGCCGCGTGCGCGCGGGCACATACTCCTACAAATTAGAATCTTAAACCCTTTATCTAATTTGAGGTAGGATCTATGATTTTAACAATCTTAATTAAAACCGTTAAAATGATGTGTCCATGTTTTAATGTCGTATTTACGAAAACTATAAATTTTATGTTGTAAGGCATGTGACCGATGTCTAAAAATAAAGGAAACTTCGTTTGTTTTTCTGCAAAATCTATAATGAATTTTGAGTTTTCATATAAATAAAGAGATTTTTATTCAATAAAATTAACGTAAATAGTGTTGAAACTGGTAGAAACTAAATAATAAGATCTATGCTAGTTAAAATTAAGTTCAGATCATGGTAATAAGGGAACAAAAATTTCAATTTTTATACCAATATTAATCTCATTTTTTATTTTTTTTACATTTACTTTCCATTTTTCAATAGTATAAATTTTAAATTTTATACTCATACTAATTTATTTTTTATTTTAAATTTTTGAATGACTTTTGAGATTTTATAATTAAATTATTACAATTTTTTAGATTATTGAATATGAAAAGAATATATAAGTCTAATGTTGATTATAAAAAATTGAGCTTTCTTATTTATAAAAAATAATTTAAATAAATAAGAATGTATATAAATTAAAAAATATTATATATTATCTTGTACAAATAATAATATAAAAAAGATTACAAATAATCATGCATATTTTATTGTTCTTTTTAATAATCGAATAATAAAAAATAATTATTTTATGCATTATCCAAAAAAAATATATTGTATATAATAATTTGTCAATTGATGTTATCAAATATAAAATAGATTATATATAATTAATCATTTAAAAATTAATTATTATAATAAATTATCCTTTTATAATAATTAATTATTATAATAAATCATTGTAATAAATTAAAAATCAAACAAGCTGTAAGCGGATATACATGGCGTCACGTCCGAAACAAAGGGAAAAAGCAAACCTTTGTGGTTGCTACAAATATGAAAGAGGCTGTGGGTCGCCAATGTCTAAACCAAGAAAACAAAAACCAATGGTCCCATTTGCAATTCAGAAACGCAAGTATAAGGGTTTTGAATTATATAAAGTAGGTGGCATTTGTGTCTATGACCGTAAATGAACCATATTATTTATGAGCAGCTCCTCAAATTTGATATTAAAAAATTCAATTTCCATTAAAGGAATTTATATAATTAATGAATTGAGCTTGGATCTCATAATATAAATTTTTTTATGTTTACGAGTTTAAACAAATTTTTATATATATTTTCACTTCTAATGTTGTATATGATTTTTATTAAATTATTAGTTCATATATTAATATTAACGAAAATTCTTATTAGTTTCAATTTATAGAGACAAAAAATAATTAAAAAAAATTGTACATCCATTGCATTAAACTCAAATGGTTTATGCTTAAGTTATTGAAAATGTTAATATTTTTAATGATAAATTTTTTTTGCCTGTGTTATTACTTGTGTAATTATTAGACTTTGTTCAACTATTATCATCTAATTATTTTATGTGTATATTTGTTGGAATATATTGAGATTTATATTTATGATTTCATTATTTGTATAAAAAAATTATCTTGCATCTTATTTTTATTATTTTTGTTAAAAATTATATAATACGTCAAAATTTGTTTAGATTTGATTAAGTCCCTTTAATAATCAAACTAGAGCTTAGCTTAAACTTATTTAATTTGATTAAGTTTAACTTCAAATGGTAAATACTCAACTTATTTCATTTATAGGCAGTCAAGTAGCTCGATTGTTCATATAGTTGGATTCAATTAAATTTTTGTTCAATTCATTTAGTTCGTGAGTAACTCAATATAATATAATATAATATTTAATTAAAAATTGAAATTATTTTTTATTTTAATTTTACTTGAATTATTCCAATTTTGTAGTTAAATATCGGTATTGGCTATGAAAACATATAGTTCTTGATTCAATTACAGTGAAAGTAAACTAATTTGCCTTATGGCCAATAACAAGTCACTATAGCAAAAAAGATCTTTAGCGGCTACATTTGTCATCACTGAAAAGCACTCGATCATCGCTAAAAGAAAAAGTCATGGTTGAAAATGTCGTCGGTATATTTTCGTACTTGAAACAATCAACACTGACGACATATTAGTACGGCTTTTTACGACGACAATGTCATCGTAGAAAATAATTTTAAAATTCAAAAAATTTTGAAATTTGATTTTTAACGATGACATTATCATCATTAAAAGTCAAAAAGTCGTCGTTGAAGACAATTGTTGTCGCTGAAAGTCATCTTCAATAATGATATTCTACCCCTATAGCGACGACAATGTCACCGCCAAAGATTTTTTGAATTTTTTAAAAAAATTTTAAATTGAAATTGTCATTATGATTAAGTATATTTCAAATAATATATTATATTGAATAACATTTATCTAAAATATTCTTTATGTTAATTAATTTGAATTGCTCAATATCTTTTTTAAATTTAATTTAATGTAAATTATACAACTATAATACATCAATAGTACTAATAATAATATCTAACAATTTATTCCAACATAAAAAATAAATACTCACAAAGCAATTGTAAAAACAATATTTATATGAATAAATTATATATACATAATCCATGTAAATGTGTACACATAAAAAATATAAACATACATATATAGAATATACTACGGGGAAGAGAGGTGTAAATATGTCGATACATCATCATCATCCTGGTAACGAGGACGATAAAACGATGGTGGCAGCTAAGATGGATCAGGTGGCTGAGCGGCAGGTCTAGGTGCAAATCTAGTCGACCTAAGCGGTGTAGCAGTAATAAATGGAGGTGGCAGTAAGATGATACCCTGCTGTCTAAGAATTAAGGTCATCTTAGTAAGGTAAGTCCCAAACTGATGCTGCTATGTAATCTGCTACTACTGCTGATCCAGCTGCTGTTGTTGCTATTGAATCAACCGCTGGCTTTGTTAAAACTACTCCTGCAACTCACCGACCTGAGACACAGACTATCAGCTCGTCCCTGCGCTAAAAGTCCCCGTCGAATGAGAGGACTGTTAATAAGAGAAAGGAACAATATATGGGATATTAGTTTAATGAATTTAGGAAGAAAAAACCCTTACCTTCGAATAAAATCACAAAGGGAATTTAATTTTCTATAAGTTGTCAATATTTTTAGCACCACTTCATTCGAGTTCCAATCGGTGCTCACTATAGCACATAACAATCTTAGTCTATTATAATCACAAAAAGGAGAAAAACACAAATGACCATAAATACTTATTAGAGATACTTTTTAATCTCAATATAATTATTCAAGATGTACCACACTGCAACATCTCAATCCTTCCTATCGAAATGAGAAATAATCTTCTTTCCCATCGGTCGACACTGGGATCGGAACACCGATAATACCCTTCTTGTTTGACTAGGTGTTACATTTTGATTTCTATTAGGCTGGTTGAATCTAGTTTCCACTTCTTCTAAGTACATAGAGAAAAACATTAATGTCTCATCAACAATATACCCTTCTGCAATTAAAGCCTCCAATTGAACACGATTTCGAACATAATCCTTTAACTTTTTTATATATCTCTCATATGGGTACATCCATAAAAAATGAACGGATCCTCCTTGCAATGCTTTGTCTGGCAAATGCATCACTAAGTGAACCATTATGTTAAAAAATATTGGAGGGTATATCCTCTTAAGCTTGCATAAAATAATGATAATGTCTTGTTTGGCTTACAGAATATCCTTCCTATTGAGAGTTCTAGCATATATTTGACTGAAGAAGTTGCATAACTCAACAAGCGGATATGATAATTCCTTTGGCAAGAAAGCCTGAATTCCTGGTCCTAATAGTCTTTGTATAATAACATGACAGTTATGTGATTTCAGCCCTTTCAACTTAAGGTCATGATCTGTGACATTCTCACAAAGACTCCTAGCAAACCTATATGAAAATTTCACATTCTTTATATATTGGCAAAATCATTTTCGTTCTTCTTGGTTAAGCGTATATGCAACATGCGGCTTAAAAAGTTAACCCATCTATTCATATAGATGTAAGTTGGACCTTATCTTCATGTTTGCTAGATCTCATCTTGCATTATCCGTATCTTTTATTTTGTGTTCAATATCTAATAATGTACCCAGGATGCTATCACATACATTCTTCTCAACATGCATCATATCAATGTTATGTTTTAAGTTCATTGTCAGTCAATACGGGAGATCAAAAAATATACTTTTCTTGCTCCAATTAAGTTCGTTGGTACCCTTCTTTCGTTTTAAACCACCAAATTGAGCATATTTTTCAAGAAGTCTCTATGCCACCTTGCCCAATTGTTCTAGATAACATTACTGGTAAGAGGACGAGGGGGCTTTCCTCTCCAACCTCCCATTGAATTCTTTTCTATTTCTCCATGTGTGATTTCTTAGAAGCCAACGACGATGGCTAACATAAGCTATTTTTCTTCTAACTCGAATTGATGGAGTATCCAAATTACATGTAGGACATGCTTTATATCTTTACCCACTCCATCTGGATAAACTACTTCGAGTAGGAAAATCATTTACAGTCCATAGCATCGCTGCCCGCATGTTAAACACCGTATTTGTATTCACATCTCGAGTTTCAACTCCTCTCTCCCAAAGATGCCTCAACTCTTCTATGACTAGTTGTAAGAAGACATCGATATCCTTACTTGGCAATTGCGGCCCTAGGATTAATAAGGTCAATATTAAAAAAGATCGATTCATGCATACCCATGGTGGCAAGTTATAAGTGGTCATAACCATTGGCCACGTGCTATAAGACAGGTTCCTATCACCAAAAGGATTAAATCCGTCTGCACTTAAACTTAACCTAATGTTTCGTGGGTCAACGGAGAAATTAGGATACCTTTTATCGAACTCCTGCTAGATTTTTCTATTAACGGGATGTCGCATTACCCCCTCCTTTTTTAACTTTCCAGTGTGATGCTATATCATATTCTTCACAATATGTCTCGACCCATACAAACGCTTTAACTGAGGATCTAATAAAAATATCAAACCACTTTTTGATGTATCTTTTTTGCTTTCGTATTTTTATCTACCCATTGGCTCTTATCCTCAGAAGCATGTTCTTTCCAGAAAAGTGCGCAATCATGTTTGTATACATGAATTGATTCATACCCTAATCCCAACTTGTTGAGCCATTTCCTTGCACCATAGTACGAAGAGGGCAATTTATTATCGTTTGGAAGTGCCTCTTTTAACAATCGCAGAAGAGCATCAACTGACTTATTTGTCCAATTATGCAGAACCTTCAAGTGCATGAGTTTCACCAGAAAGTTTAAAGTTGAAAACGTTGTGCATCCTGGATACAATTCTATTTCTACTTGCTCGAAGATGTTATCATAATTACTATAATTTATTCCAGTGTCTCTGTCAGTCGCATTCTCACTCCTGTACTTGTCATTGCGAACATCGGCTTCAGGTACCTCAGGGCCAATGAAATCATGTATAATATCTGCCAGCTCATCTCTTTTGTTGGGAGATGCCCCCCAAGTACCTCAAGAAGTTAAAACATCCGCTTCATCATGGTGTACCTAATTTATATATAATGGATGAAATCCATTATCTTTAATATGTGCCTCCAACGTTGGCAATATCTAGAATATTAAATTCACACACTTTTTGCATGGACATTTTACCAAACCCCTTTTATCGACAAAGTTCTTGGCTCTTTGAACAAATACCATTGCACCATTACAATACTCATCCGACAAGCGATTTAGTAGATGTATCCAACTTCTATCGACGGACATTGTATCACTAAACGAGAAAAAAATAGCTTTAGGTGGAATAAAGTAAGGTGATTAATTTTTGAAATGTACTCTAAATACACCGTATCATTCTAACTTTGAAGGGTAGGGTTCTATCCCATTCGAGATATTTCTATAGTTATTATTTTCTCCAATTTATCCATGCTCATCGTTTGCTCCGTGCAGAAATTTCGGCAGCATCTACCCATGGTTCTCCAAGTGCCTAAACTATACGCTTGTATAGTTTACACCTACAAAATAGTTAGGATGCTAAGATATTTTTACAATATCAAACAAGAACTAGATAAATTGTTAATAATAACTACATGACATATTTCAAACTGTCTAACTTTTTAGGATAATTCAAGGGTTGGTTGATGTTTAGAGAACAACCAACCCTTGAACGGGTCTAAGCTTATAATGTAAATGCAAATGCAATTTTATTTAAAATTATTATAAAAATATATTTACAATAATTAAAAATAATGATACAATATTTTATGAGAATCATTATTTAAGTGTCAGTACTGTTATTTAAGTAACTTATTACGTGAATTATTGATTTTTTTTAAATATCCATAACAACTATTATGTTTCACACTAAATTTATGGGAATTCAAACGTATAACCTACTTTACTATATTTATAAGATACACGATTCAGCTTCTCTATAGAGAGGTGTATTTTATGAATACTTATAAATTATTAGACATAGGAACTTTTCAAATTTCTATTATGGTATAGTCGTTTTGATTATTTTGCCAGGAAGTCTTTTCATAAGAGTTATTATATATATTTTTATACAAGTATAATATGTCACATGTTATTATAACTAAATAATAACATTTATCATTATAACATTGAAAAAAAGTAAGAGGATGCTATCACAAAATAGGGAACCATTATTTGTCAATATTTCTTTTTTTTCATTGTCAATATTTCTTTTAATATAATTCTAAATAAATTAAATAATTTTCAGCATTTCAATTTTTTCAAATTATATTTTTTTAATTAATTTCAGCAAACTCAAAGAAGCTTCAGAATAAATAACACCGAATTAATATCCAAGAGATTATAGCATTAGTAGATTGAGCTTAAAAAATATTTCATCGTACATTTTTTGTTAGTTTCATGACTTATTCATTAATGTAATGTTATTGTAACTTTCTATTAGAATTATGTACATAACATATATTCCCTAAAATAATTAAGAAATGTTTCATAATCTTTAAAAATTTACATTTCCTTATTTTGAAAATTAATTTTTAATCCAATTAAAAAATCAAGATACATAGTAGTTGAAATTGTAAATAAAAAAAGAATTCAATTAATGACAAAATTGGCATTGAAAATAATAAAATATAATTCAAAAATTATATAAACTATATTTATTTTAGTTGTGTTTAGGGTCTAGCTTTAAAAAATAATTTTAACAAATAAATTTTGAAAATTAATCAATTATAAATTTTATTATTTTTAAAAGAAAAAAGTAAATTTAATTTATTCATAAAGGGAGTGATTTTCATGCAAACTTCCTAGTTTTTTTACTTTTTTTCTATATAATGTAGATAGTATAATTTGGATTGTTAGATTTGATTTTCATGTGGTCTCAAGTTTAATTAAAATTTTCTTGTTATGTGGTGTAAATAGTATAATTTGAATTATTAAGTTTCAATTTCAATTAAAAAAAGATTATATTATTATAATCTCTTATTTTCTAAGCTATATTTACATGCTTATTCTAATTTTCTATCTTACATTATTTCAACAAATCTAATAATTTTGAAGTTTCCTAAATTTCATCATAAATTTTAGATTTTATGGATAAAATATCATAACTACTCTATCTTACATTAGTCTAACTGAATAATCTATATATATATATATTATATATTAGAAAGTTATAATTTAAGAGATACATAATAACAACAAATTTTATATTTATAAATTTTATGCTAAGTTAAATTTATATAAATAAATTTAAGATTTACAACATGCAAAACTAAATAATACAGAGTTTCATATTAAATTAAACATACTATTGATTCTATTAATTCATTGCAAACTATTAATCTCACATATAATATTTTACAATAAAAATATTATAAATTTTAGCTCACATACCTCAATGGCAAAAATCTACTAATCAACACTGAATACTCTCCATGAACAAAGATAAGTACTAATAATAACTAACAAATTAAAATATGAAATATACAAAATTAATACATATCAACATATATAAAAAATAAATATACTAAATTACAAAAAATTATAAGAGAAACTTACCTCAGGTCCACTGCTTCTCCTTTACAAGCGCGCAAATGAAAGGGGAGGAGGCAGGAAGGGTTTATATAGGTAGACATTGTCGTCGCTGAAGGCCTTTTTTTTCTGGTAGACAAGTCTTCAACGATGACATTTGTTGTCATTGAAAGGCTAACCTTTCGGCGATGACATATGTCGTCGCTGATGGCCTATCTCAAAAATTGGACAAGGCCTTTAGCGATGGGTTCACCTTTCAGCAACAACAAATGTCATCAATGTAGGTGATCTTAAAAAATTGGGGCAAACCTTCAGCAATGATATTTGTCGTCATTGAAAGCTACACCTTTTAGCAACGACAAAGTCGTCACTGAAGGCCTACCCAATTTTTGAGGTTGTCTCTTTAGTGACGACAAATATCGTCGCTAAAAGGTAGAACCTTCAATAATAACAATTGTTGTCGCTGAAGGTTAAATTTTTCTGCCAAATTTCTTTTAGGCTTTTAACGACAACATTTGTTGTCGCTAAAGCCTAATTCTTTCTCACTGCAGTTTTTCAATTCCCTCTAATCATTTGGCTTTTACCGACAACATTGAAATACTTTTAGCGACGACCAAATTTTTGTCATCGCTAAAAGCATTATCATTGTTGCTTCTTATTCTTGTAGTGAGTGTTTGTTGTGGTTCTATCCTTGTTTATGAATATGGTACATGTGGTATTTTAGTTTGGTGATTCTACATTATACAAGTCAATGGATGGTTCTTAGTTGCAATAGCAAGGTTCAACCAATAGGTAGTGAAGTTGGGCAATGTTCATTTTTTATGCCTGTCTTCTTGTTACTTAGCATGAGAAAGTATAAAGATTCATGAGTAGAGTACAAATTCTGCTTGATATTTGTGTGACCGAGGATACTTATAATTACTTATTTTTGCAAGAAGTAAAGCTTGGTTTTCTACAATCCACCAAAAAAATGTTAGGGTATGATTATTTTACTTATGAATTTTATTACTTTATCTTTTATTTTGTGTGTTTGGTATGCATGATGAGATAGTAGTTATTCTATTATTTTGAATAATACTTACTTTTGAAATATAGAAATATTAAATTATTTTGTTCCCTTGTGATGTATATGATAGAGCATTATGGATTAACATCAAGTATTTTAATATACTGATGATTTGATGTGATTACCTTGTCCCCCATTTCATGCCTTTAAGGGTAATGTATTAAGTCTATCACAATTAACAAATAGTCTTTTAGGTGACCGTGAGCCTTGGCTTGAATTCTTGTCCATACTTAAAGGAGTAAGTGTTAAACTGTGATGAGCTAGTTGTGACTTCTTCCATTGCAAGTCCAAGTTTTTGCCCTTTTGTATTGCATTAATCTCAATTAAAGGAGCTGGTCTTTGACATTTTGTTATTTGGTTTAAGGGTCTAATAGAGAGGAAAAGGTAGAGGTGCTAACACCAATATGGCCTCTTTTTAATTAAAAAATCAAATGCCTTCTTGAAACATGTTTTCACTTGTAAAAACTGCATGTTTTAATCTTTAATTTCTTCATGTGTGTTTTGACTCCCTAATCTCCGACAAAGTAGATATTTTTCTACATGTCCTCATTGTTGAGAAACATTTTACTATATAATGAAGAAGGTGTTGTTGTAGCTAAAACAGCCGCTCCCATTCCCGGAGAGCCAATGGTGGACTTGTCCGCAGTCTTCATGAAGGTGCAAGAGTCATTGCTAAGCATGTTGCACAGCTCTGCGTTCTTGCGGAAGATTGTGACCAAATGGACTATGTTAAACCGGTTAAAGCCCTTTATGCCGAGCATAATGTTAACTTGTTGACAGTTCCTAGTGCAAAGACCTTAGGAGAGTGGGTTGGTGTAAGTACCGTTTGCTTTATCTGAGTAGTTGCATTCCTTTCTGAATATAGTTGATGAGGAGTAATCTGCTAATTTGCATTCATATAATAACATGTTCGTGATACACTAACAAGTAATTTCAGTCTGTTACGTTTGGAAGAAATGATCACAAGAAACGTTTCTCCTATTAGTTGTCATGAATGCCAAGTTTCGATGCATCATTTTTGTTGTATCAATTTGGGTGTTGGCCCTTTTATTGCAGTTATGCAAGATTGATTCCGAAGGAAAGGCTAGGAAAGTAGTTGGTTGTGGCTATGCAGTTGTCAAGGTAAGAACCTAATTTGTATGGGAAATCTTTACAATGCAGTGTTCTGTTTTACTTTAACTTTGTATAACTACTGGCTGCTTCTAGGATTTCGGTGAAGAGCATGAGGCCTACAATATGGTCTTGTGGCACGTGAAAGCTAATCGAGCTAAAAGCGACTTAAAAATGTGGATTATGTTTTGAGAATATTTGTTGAGAATAACTTTTGCCTTGTAGTTGGATTATCCTCCTAGCGATTTTGATTGTTCTACAACTATTGCCATGCTATTTGTTTTTTTGGGTTTTAATTTAGCTGCGTACTTCTAGTTTTCTCCTTTTTATATTTGCAGTATATAGATCATCAAATACATCATAAGAAAATGCTACGAGTATGACAATTGTTTGATATACCTTAAAGATGCATGTTTTGTGATCATTTGAATAAGGCAATGATTGGTGTGAGAATGGATGAACCCAACCTTAGTAAATGTGCGTTTTACAGTCTCATTAGTGTTGAAAAACGATCTTTTAAACGAAGAACCGGATTATATAATATAATTTGGTATTTGTGGATGTGAAGTAGTAGGAAGAGAAAATGACGAAGAACTTTTGGTTTGTACAATAATCTGGTTTTCTTGAAAATATTTGAAAGAAAGAAAAGGCTACCGTGTGAATCTCTTAAGTTCGGAAAGCCAATGTAACTTATTCATATCGTCTCGCTCTTGTGTAAATTGCTTAAAACTGAAGCGATTAATCATGGAACAGTTTATTTCATAATTACGACGACCAATATTGTCTTCTGGTTCTGTGAAGTATCCCTTAAGAAAATTGTTCTCTCTTCAAATAAAACATGTATGGATTAGAACAATCAAAGTAGCATAATAATATACATGGAACTAAATCAGCTCTCGTGCGTTGCATCAAATTTTATTTTTATTCAAAATTAATATTTCATATTTCACAAAAAAATATTATCAAAAAACTATTGTAAAGTTAATATAATTATATAATTAAAAAATTACAATTCAAAACATAAAGATATATATATATATATATATATATATATATATATATATATATATATATATATATATATATATATATATATAGTACTTTCATCCTCTAAATTTTTTATAAAAATATTTTATTTTATGAAAAATTTAATATAAAAATTGAAATCAATAATCAAATAAAAAAATTAAAATCTGAGAAATCAAATGCTCAATTTTATCAAATCCACATATTTTAAAATTAACTTAAAAGTATAATAGTAATTATTTTTACTAATAAACAATTGTGATTTATTATGCATGAACAATATAATGATTTACAATATAGATAGATAAAAATAATTTATTAAGAATATACAATATGTTTAAATAAAAATAATTATTTTATATTACACAAATATTCTACATGAAAATAGTTTTAAATTTGGTTTGTTTAAAACATTAACTAATAAGAATATTACTAAAGCTAAAGAATTAATAATTGAAAGTTCAGTATAATTTAAAATATAATGATGAATCTATTATAATAATTATTAAATTAGCTAATAGTTTGAAAGAATAGTATTATAAATAAAATTTTTTAAAAATATATTTATAATATAAAATTTTAAATTAATTTTAGTAAAATAATTTAATAAAAAATATAAAATATATGCTCATATGAGTATTATAATTATAATAATATTAGGTAAATATGTATGATACTATAACAATTTATAATATGAATATATGCAAATAATTCATTAAGAATATAAAATATATTTGAATAAAAAATAAAAAATTATAAAATTTTTAAGATAAATATTAAATATACTTTATTAGTAGATTGTAAAATTTTTTATTTATTTAAAAGGGATAGTAAATTAAATAATTCTAATATATTAAATTTAGAAATAAAGTAAATTAATCTAATACAATATAAAAATGGCATATATTGCCTTAAATGCTCTGACATAAATTTTTTTGAAGGTTGTTTGGGGAGAGAAATTTTTTTTGTTTTGAGAGGGAAATTTACATGTAAAAAAGTTTTGGAAGAAGATAATATAAAATTTTAAGATTCTTAATATTAGCTTTTTAAGATTTTTAATATTCTTAAACACCCTTAAAATTTTTAATTTTCTTCTATCCATATTTTTTATAAGATTTTTAAAATTATTCATATTTACCTTTTAGAGAAATAAAAAAAAGTTGTACAAACATAAAGTGATATATCAAGTTCTTATTCAAGAAAAACATAAAGTGATATATCATCACTTCCCTTCTCATTTCATTTTCTATGCATTTTTTAAAAATATTTTTAAGATAAACACTAAAATTAGTTTAAAAATAATTATAAAAATTTTAAGATAAATATTAAATATAATTTACTAGTAGATTATGAATTTTTTCCATTGATTTAAGAGAGTATAGAACATTAAATAATTTCAATATATTAAATTATAAAGAAAGTAAATTAATGTCATAAAATATGAATTTCTAATTTCATTCTCAATCCATATCTTTTTTAAGTTTTTAAGATAGATATTAAAATTAATTATAAAATTTTTAATATAATACCTTATTAGTAGATTGTAAATTTTTTTATTTATTTAAAAATTATAGAAAAATAAATAATTATAGTATATTAAATTTAAAAAGAAAGTAAATTAGTATAATAAAATATAAAAATGGCAAATATGACATTAAATGTTCTAATTATTTTAACTTTTTTGAATAAGAAAGTGAATTAGCCCACATTTGATATGATTTTTTTTTAAGGTTGTTTTGGGGGAGTTTTTTTCTTTTATTCGGGATGAAAATTTGGAAGGGAAATTTATAAGTGAAAGAGTTTTAGAGAAAGATAGATCTAATTTTGACAGAATATTTTCAAATTTTAGAGAGAAAATCACAGATAAAAAGAGATTTATTAGAAATCAAGATTACAATGTAATGTGTGTGAAGATTTTTAACTAATTTTAGAGCTTTATAATCATATTTATGCAATTCATCCAAACTTCTATCAATTCTCTTAACTTCTACACCACTTCTTCCAAACTTCTGTCAAGGTTTCACATAATTTCTACGAGTGTTCATATCACATTTTTCTAGCAATTCAAAATTTTAAATAATATAAATATTTATAACTCCGAGTACTTGATTAAAAATTAGTTACAATTCTATTCTAATGCAAAAAATTTAATTAAGAAAATAACTCATAATAAAAAAAAAAAAAACCATTAGAATTTATATCAAATTCAACTTTTCAAATCTAAACTCTCCAAACATATTGACATTCGGATAGATAAATTGACTAACAAACTTACTCAATGGAACTTGCTGGTCAATTCCTCAATCACACACTTTTTGAACCCTTACATTACACGAGGTTGCAGAAGGAGAAGCGACCTGAAATTGCTAGCATCTTTAGTTATTCTCATTTTGAACCATTATGACCTGAGATTGCAGAATGAGAAGTGATCTGCAATTGCCAGCATCTTTACTCTTATTTTCAAACATTATTAGATTTGATATGAAATTGCTAGCATCTTTGACGATGTAAACATATCTGATGTGAAATTACTTGTAATAACACCTGATGTAATGTTATTATGTGTTAAATGAATTATTATTTTTATCATTAAAAATTAAAAGATTTTCACAAGGTATAATATATTAAATAATTTGTTACTTCTACTATTGAAAAATAGTAAAAGATTGGCATGTGATATAATATGTTGAATCACTTGTTGCTTATACTAAAAAATCCTCACATGATGTCTTACGTATAAAGCTTCAGGTAATGTGGCCGAAATATTTAGTGATTGCTGATGTTTCACCAGACAAAGTTGCATGGGCACCACTCAATATGAGATGCAATTCTCATGATGTAGATATAGATTGTTTTGGGTGATAATAATTGCATTGTTTTGAATAAAACGATGGAAATATTACACAAAATTATCAGTCATCCTCCAAAATAATAGTTATTTTTTATAGGAATGAAAATGGTTCAAAAGCAATATGTTTTCTCAATCCAATCTCATCATATTATATATCATATTATATATTGTTGTAGGAAAATTTTCTAATATTGTGGATGTGCGGGAAGTGTAATTCAAGATTAAAGAAGAATGAAATCAGAAAAATACAAATAATTAGTGTGATTTAACTTTTAACTTACTTTATACATGCAGATGATAAATAAATCTACTAAAAAACTTATAGAGAGAATATAAATAATTTAATTACTCTTAAACTTGCATTTCAAATACACCCAAATATCTCATAATCTTTTATTAATCAATGGTATATTTTTTTCTTAAATAGTAGATACACTTTTCATTTTCAAAATTTCATTAAAAAAGTAAGAGTAAATTATGAAATCTGAAGTCACTCCCATAAGGGGTTTTTTCCCTGAACCTATTTCAGTATTCTGGATCTTCTTCTCATTTCTAGTCTACTCCATTCACGATCTTCTTCCTTTTCCTTCTCATTTTTCTTTCTAGTTTATTTCCTTTCTTGTTCTTTTTCCTTTCGCTTCTCACTTTTCTCATTCTAGTCAACTCAATTCCTTTAGTGGAGAGCTTGGTTTGAAAAGGCTAAATTATGACTCCACCATGACCTCCAAACTAACACGAGGGCACTTCTCTGCCTTTGTTGGATGATAAAGTTATTCCACTCATCGCAAACTCCCCTAAACAAGTTTCTTCTCCAAAACTATGCTTATAGGTTGGATCCTAACGACTAAGCATTTCAATGGATTTATAACTCTGAATATGTTAAAAAAAAGATGGGGTAATCCCCAGGGGCTAGTTATTGGAGAACTAGGCATTTACACTTTTTTTTTTAATTTTCCTAATCCAGAATTACCCAAGAAGATTCTCCAGGATGCCCTATGGCATGTCACAAGTGCATTAGTGTGTCTTCAACTTTGGCACCCTCAAATGGCAATCAAAGAATTGGATTTCTTTAAATGCATATTTTGGATTTAAGTTCATGAACTTCCTTTGCAGTTTCTTAATAAAAAAATGCTATTCTCATTGGTGCTTGCATAGGAGAAATCATTAAAATAGAAGATCCTTTGACTTACAATAGTCGAAATTAGGGATTCTTATGCATTATAGTCCTTGTGGATATTTCTAACCTCTCCCCATGAGTTTATGGATTCCTAAGGAAAATAATAACTGATCTTGGGTTGCATTAAAGTATGAAAATCTTCAAGATTTTTGCTTTAACTATGGCATTATCGACCATAATTAGAAAGTTTGCAGTAAGGAAAAAGCCTTATCCGTGTTAGATCCAACTTAAGCCAAATATTCCTAGAATTTAAGAGCAGCACTTCGCAAATATCATGTCTTTGTCACATTGGACAATCCCTAAATATAGTTATCATATAAGTCTGGGATAACAATGGTGACATGTGATCAGAAAAAGTGTGAGTGCTCTAATGAATCTAGGGAATTCGTTTCCCACTCCCATGAGAATCATCATCAACCACCATGCTCTTTTATGAAGTACTATCCCTAATACCTTTTAATAGACAAGGACAAATATGGTATAAGTGGTGGCAAAAAAATCAATTTGCAGAGTAACCTGTACGAGATAAAAGTTTCCACCTACTAAAACACAGTTTTAGCATTTTCTTCCTTTAAGAAGACTAGGGGTCAAACAATAATAAGGGATCATGGACCTTGTTTCAAAAATTCCAACCCAGAGCCACTGAAGCTAGCTCATTACATGGGGTTGGATGTGAGTAGTGTCATGTCTAACCTAAGTTATCAGTCTTATAGGCCCAATTCACACTTAAATAATGTAAATCCATACCTTGGCATCATTCCACTGGGAAGCACTAAAAAGGATTCAGGACTTAGGCCTGCTTCCATTGACATTCTAACCATTGAAAAAGAATGTATCAGTTTGGGCCATCCATTGATTATTATTGATGTTCTAAACCTAACAATACAAGCCTCAAAATTAAACATTCCAGTAAAAAATACAAATATTCAAAGCTTGCAAATGGACATTTCTCTTAGTCCATCTCTTATTAATAAGTGCAAACAAAGAATTTCACTTTCCTAATCTAGCCCATATGTTGTTAAGTTTCTTGATAAAAAACTACCAAAGACTTCCCCTATTGAAAATATAGCACCTTTAAAAACCATCTCTTTTACAAAAGAAAATGAAATTTTAGCTAATTTGAACCGGCTCTAAATTAAAAGGAAGACTGATGTTTTTGAACCCCCTAGTCTAGTAAGAAAGGAAGAGTAGTTGCTATTAAAGAGGTCCAACGTCCCTCCTATAAAGGAAGGAATAAATTTAGGAAATTTCTTTCAAAATTAAGAAATCATTGAAGCAATTTCACCTGTGCTCTATGATGTTCCCATTAAAGCTGCTAACTTTATCTTTATTTAATATTCCCATGCAACAAGCAGTAATGGCTAGCCTACAACAGCCACATGGGACCTATGAGTTTTCTAACTTGGAACTATCAAGGTCTAGGTTATACTTTAATAGTTGGAGCTTTAAAAAAGCTCATCAAAAAGTTTAAGCCCACAGTGATTTTTTTTTATGAAAATAAAACAAGATTCAAATAAAATTGAAAAACTCTAAAGCAATCTCGGATTTATGAATAGGTTTCATGTTAATCCTCATGGTAAAAATGGAGGCTTTACTCTCTGGTAGAATGACTAGGTTAGCTTAGCTATTCTTTATTCCAGTAGTCATTATATTGATGCTGAGATTTCTATAAGATAAATAAGGTGCTTATTTAGAATTATTTTTATTTAGGCTCCTTCCATCTATAACTTAAGATAAAAATTATGGGAGTTTTTGAAAAATCTAAGTAGATTTTGCAACAATCCTTGACTATGGTTAAGGGACTTCAATGAAATTCTAACCTTAAAAGAAAAATTAAAAGTAGCTCTAAAGGCAGGTTTCAAGGTCAAAAATTCTCAAGATTTATTGAATTACTATCATATGATCAACTTGGAAGTGAAAGGAGATTTCTTCACTTGGACTAATAATAGAGTTAGCACAGTTGATGTTAGACAAAGATTGGACAAAGCCTTGTGTAATTCTGATTGGAGATTCCTATTTCTAAACTCCAGGTTTTTGTCCTTCTTTATGTTGGTTCTGATCATGCTCTTATTTTACTTAATTTAAATCCAAATGAAAGAAAATGTTTCAAACCTTTTTATTTTGAATTGAAGTAGACCACTAAAGATTCCTATAGCCATGTTTTTCAAAATAGTTGGGATGATAATATCTCCCCTTCTCATATCTCACTCCTTTAAAATTTGAAAGCATGCAAGAAATCTCTTTTTAAATAGAGTAAAGACCTTTTCTCTAACTCAAGTAAAGTAACAGAATTTATTCTCTCCTAACTTTAAGTTTTTAATTGTTTGCCTCAATCATCCACGGTTATATCTGCAAAATAATCCCTCATTTCTCAATTAGATAAACTATGGCTTCAGGAAGAAATATTTTGGCTCCAACGATCAAGATTCAAATGGTAATAGGGAGGAGATTAAAATACCAACTTCTTTCATATCATAACTATCCAAAGGTGCTAACGAAATAAAATTCTCCAATTAAAAGGGGAAAATGGCTCCTAGTTAGAAAATGATAGATCTATTTTAGACCATATTACTAAATTTTTCAAAAATATATTCAAGCTTGAAGTTGATGATTAGAATGAAGATATCTTAGATGTTTTGCTTGAAGTTATATCCCTGGAGGATAATCCTAATCTAATAGCCCTAATTTCCCTTAGTGAAATTAAACATGATATCTTTAGTTTAAGAGCCCTCAAAGCACCTAGGCCAGATGGTTTTTCAAGAGTTTTCCATCAAAAATACTAGAATATGGTAGGAGATACAATCTGCACAACAATTTAAGATTTCTTTGCTTAGGGGATCCTTCACACCTGTTTCAGTAATACTAACCTAATCTTCATTCCTAAGATTGAAATTCCAAAAAAGGTTAGTCATTTTAGACCAATTAGTGTATGTAACTTTTCTTTCAAATTCATCTTAAAGGTTATGGCCAACAGAATGAAGGAAGTTCTTCCTTTTTGTATCTGCCCTTATTAAGGGCTTGTATTCTAGAAGGCAGATTCAAGATAACTTGTTGATTGTTCATTAATATTTCCACTATATTAAATATAAAAATTAATGTAAAAGAGTGGATGTGGCCATAATGGTTGATATGAACAAAGCCTATGATTAGGTGGAATAGAATTTTTTGGAAAGGGTGATGCTAAAGTTAGGGTTTTGCTCTAATTGGGTCCACATAATCATGGAATGTGTTCGAAAAGTAAAATACAATATCATTTTGGGTAGGGAATCTAGAATGTCTTTTAGGCCTTCTAAAGGACTCCGTCAAGGTAATCCTATGTCACTTTATCTTTTTATTTTTGTTACTGAGGTGCTCTCTCAGCTTCTTTAAAAATCAGAAAAAGATGGTAATCTCCAAGGAGTCCAAATTGCAAAGGCTTGCCTATCCTTCTTACATCTCTTTTTTACGAATGACTTATTATTTTTCTTAGAAGCCTTTTCTCAATCACTTTTACATTTGATCAAGACTCTTGAAGTTTACAATCATGCATCTGGTCAGTGTATTAATTTTAAGAAATTATTATTTTTTATAAGTACGAATACTGACTCTAATGCCATTGCTAGAATAAATTCTATTCTTAAGATCCAAGTTGTCCAACATCCAAGCTTCTATTTAAGTATTCCTTTTATATGGGGACAATCCAAATAGCATGCCTTGGCTTTGTTAAATACAAGATTGCCTTGAAACTTCAAGGGTGGAAATAAAAATTATTGTCTTAAGTTGAAAAGGAGGTGCTCATTGCATCTGTAGCTCTAGCCATCCTTACATATCCTATGACATGCTTTAAATTTCCTAAATCTATGTGTAATCAGATTAAAGGCTAAATTTCTAAATTTTAGTAGGGTTAGAACAATTAAAAGAGAAAGATTCACTAGACATCATAAAACACCATGACTTGGAGTAAGAAAAATAGGGGTATTAGCTTCAAGAATTAAGAACTATTTAATTTTGCTCTTCTAGCTAAGCAAGTTTAGAGAATTATTCATAATCCTGATGCCTTTTAGGTGAAAATTCTTAAATTTCAATACTTTCCTAATTCATCCATTTTATCATCTCGAAAAGGAAGTAAACTATCTTGGAGGTGATTTAGTCTTCTTAAAGGGGTAAATATTATCAAACAGGGATTTTTTTGGTAAATTGGAAATGGCAATTCAGTTAACATTTGACAAGAAAAATGAATTTCAAATCTATATTTTTTCTTTCCAAACCTTTTCCCTCATTTGACAACATGATAAGTTTGGTAGCTAATCTTATTGATCTTGTTTCTAAGAGGTGGAATCTTGCTCCATAGATCAATGGCTCTCTCCATTGGAAAAATAAGCCATTGAGAAATTGTATATTCCAAGTAGTGATCAAAATGATTCTCCAGTATAGCATGGTATCTCTAATAGAATCTACATAATTAAGTTTGGTCATTTCATGCTTTTGAATAATACTTCTTTTGCTTTAGGATTAGGATAATCTAATTTAGTTCAATTTCCTTTATCACTTTAGTCTTTAATTTGGAGACTAAAAGTTCCCCCAAAAGTGAGAAATTTTACATGAAAAGTGCTTAACAATGCCTTACCTGTAATAATAGATATTCATAAAAGAATCAATACATAATGTCCTATATGCACTCATAAAGCAGAGGATATTAACCATCTTCTATTTGGATGCACTTGGATAGCTAGGGTGTGGTTTAGTATCCCTCCGTGTTTAAAGCTAAATCAGATTCAATTCTCTTTAGGTGATTGGTTAAATTATTTTTAGAATGACTCTTGCCATAATTATACAGATAAGATTAAGATCATGTCCCTCATAGTTTTCACTATTTAGTTCATATGGAAAGCTTGCAATGAGTTCATTTTTAAAAAGTATTCAATTCTCCTTAAGTGATTAGTTAAATTATTTTTAGAATGACTCTTACCATAATTATACAGACAAGATTGAGACCATGTCCCTCACGGTTTTCACTATTTAGTTCATATGGAAGGTTCGCAATGAATTCATTTTTTAGAAGAAGGAGATCAATGCTTGCTTTATTGTTTTGAATATTATTGCTACTTTTAATGAATTGGAAAATGCTTATCTATGCAATTCTAAGGATTCTCATCCCATCTTATCCCATTCCCATTAATGGTATCCTTTATTTGCTGGCTATCTCAAGATTAATGTAAATGTTATCCACATACTAGATTCAAGGCAGTCAGCCAAGGTTGCCATTGCAAGAGATTTTGCAAGTGTCATTTAGTATGGCCTTGTTAATCTGGACCCTTCTCTTTCACCTAGAGTAGCTGAAGTTAGAGCTATTTTACTAGAAGTCAAATTAACTATTTCCATATATAATGGGCCTGTTATCATGGAATCTGATGCTTTAAATGTAGTCAACTATCTCACCAATCCATCAGTAACTCTAACTTAGGAATTTCAGCAAGTTATCAATGACATTCTGCACCTACTCCTTAGAGCTACTTCTATTTCTTTTAGATACATCTCTAGACATGTTAATAAAATTATCGATTAACTAGCCAAGAACTTTCTTAAGGAGAAATGTCCATTGGATTGGGTTCAAAATCCCTCTTCCCCTTTGAAATCTATTTTAGCTCATGACTAGGAGGCCTTTCCTCCTTAGTGTCTTTATTATCCTTTTCCTGTTGTGTCTGTTGTTTCTAAGTTCTTTGTGTTTTTGTTATTCCTGTGCTCTTTGTGTATTCAAAATGTTTTAGGCTAAAAAAAATAAATAAACTTTGCACAATAGAAGTATTTATAATCTAAAATTCTTAGTAAAGGGTAAATTGAACTTAATCCCAATATCAAATAATAAGCTAATCTAATTAAGATTCAAACTATAATAGGATGAAGACATAAATAGGAATATAGAAATGGCCTATGATGAATAGAGTATAGAGCAAATACAAGCTGGGGTGGATAATGTGGGCACATGTAAGCCACGACTTACATAGGTGTGGGCAAGCTTACAAGCATTTATTGTATGCATATATGTATATATATAATATTTTTTTAATTATAATGAAAATGAGATGATACATTGAAGGCTCAATAACTTAATTCAATGTAATTTATAAACTATAAATTATGTAGGCTAACTATTAGAACATTATTTTTATATATAAAAATATATATATTTAATTATAATAAGAATAACTCAATGCTTTTAAGGCCTAATAATTTAACTTAATATAATTTATAATGTGTAAATTTTGTAAGTAGGCTCATGGGCTTATATAGGTGGGTACGTGGGGTGGGGTGAGCCTAATTTTCTAGTTATTAAAAATATGGGCTTGTGCAAGTAGGCTTTTGTAGGCCTACTCCGTTTAAACCAGTCTCGCCTATTATGCATCTCTAGATATAAGTAGTAATTATCTTGTTTTATAAAAAAATAGAATTTAGGTCAAAATGCCAATGATCTCCACCATAACACAAATTCAATTTATCAATAGTCTTCAATCTCTTAATCAAACAACTCTAGATCAAGTAGTTTGCTAAATTTGAGTCATTTTTCACAAAAGAAGAATATCTTCAAAACTACACTTCTACTGAAGTACTAGCACATTACGTATGCTTCAAAGAAAATTTCATCAAATTAGCTTTATCTTCTTCATAAACAAGAAATGTCTTTAAAACTCTAGCTCAAATGATTGACTAGCACTTTACATGTGGAATAAAAATGAATTTTACCAAATTTGCTCAATCTTTTTTGTAAAGAGTTCTTTCAAGAAAATTACTAGAAAAATACAAATAATTGCTTAAACAAAATTTAGGATTAATAAATTCCAAAACAAATTTGTTTCAAAATTTCTTTTATTAATCTCAACACACTATAAAACTAACAACATCATTAAAACAAATAAGACCTAAACCTAGTAAAATTAAACTCTAATATCACTTATTGGAGAACTTTTTAGATATTTATGGTGATACAAAATTGTTCTCATGACCTTTCCTAGGCCATGGTTAGTGTAAAATCTAGTTTACTAGTTTCCATTAACCTACCTTACTAAATAAATTGCTTAAACATTTTGAACAAGTTATTTTAAATATTAATATTAAATACTAAAATTTTTATTTCAAATTAATAATGATCATTACAATTAGTTTTACATATAAAGGGAGCCATAACTACTTATAATTTCCAGCATTTTCCAAAAATAAACTAGTCTAATTGATTCCCTTAAGGAAAAATCACTATTATTTGTAATATTTACCTAACTACCACTTACTATCGATCAAGGCCCTTCAAGGAAGGATTTAGGAAATATATATCCATTCACAAGCAAAATATCCATACACTTCCCTTGTCCAACAAAAAAAAAAATCTAATAAATTTATCCTTATTATAGTGGTGATGTGTTAGCCTATGAATTTGTAAAATAAAACATAAATGAGTAGGTTTGGGGTTTAGTGAATAAACATTATAGAAAAGTATAACAATTCATCACAAACTAAGCCTTACCAATGAGATTACCCTTTTTTATCCTAATTTGCAATTCATATGATCTAATATGTCAAATAATTAGGAAAACCACAACATTCACACAAGCATAGTGATTCCATTTTTCCATAATTCTCACCACTCAATAATAATATATTAATATCATTTATGACAACACCAAAAAAAGAAAACATGTAAATTTTCTTTCAACTTTTATTTGAACTTATATCTTATAAATCCATCTTTGTCCTTCCAAGATATCTTTATTCCTTATAAGCAAATTTTAGATCTAGTATCATAGCCAAATGTTTAATAACTTGCCTTATCATTCATCTTGATGCATATTACTGTAATTACAATCATATTTTAATGAAATCATACTTTAAGGATAATCCACACAATTGGAATAGATTTAAGACTCTATCACAACTTTTTCAAGTTATATAATACATAAACATATCACAAATAATCAATGATACTTGATTCAAAGACAAAATGTGAAATTTGACGTTGTGAATTAATTAAGAAATCAATTCATGTCTTTTATTATGTCTCCAAACTTCTAGTAGACTTTTAAAAGGCATAAATCAATTGGGGACTCTATTTAGGATATTAAATTTGCTTTTGTATGCTCTAAATCAATTAAAGAATTA
The DNA here is from genome assembly GCA_020226215.1 of Sindora glabra. Classification (NCBI taxonomy): domain Eukaryota; kingdom Viridiplantae; phylum Streptophyta; class Magnoliopsida; order Fabales; family Fabaceae; genus Sindora; species Sindora glabra. The sequence continues at coordinate 32,660,320 of CM035226.1, read as the reverse complement.
ATTTAGTGTGGAGGACACTAAATTGATTCACTAGACAAATAATTATTTTAGGTTTGATTCTAGAAAGAGTTGAATTAAACTAAAAAAAAAAGTTTTCACATAATAAGCCTAATGGATTGACCAAAATATTATAGTTTTTTGTTCCAAGATAACTTATCTTCTCTCATAGTGGCCATCGGTAACTTGATCAATAGCAAAAATGCAAGGAATCATTGGTAAATTATAGTGACAAGGGCCCTAATTCAACCAAGACTAGTGTGGTCTTAGCTCTTCTAACAACTACAACTTATGGTAGCAATGGCAAAGAGGAAGAAAGCAATAGCATGGTGCCAAGTGAAGCTTCGATAACTAAAAACGTTATCATAAAATGAAGGATGTTAGGGGAGAAAGGTCAGGCCAAAGGAGAAAGGGTAGTTCAAATTGCCTTTTGCACAAAAAGAAAGGGAATTTAGCTAATTAAAAGTATTTAACCCTTTCAATTATAACCACTAATCAGGTTGACTTTGAGGGTGGGGGTGTGCATGGGTGTATGAAAGAGAGAGAAGGGATCAATTGATACTACTATAAAAATTACACTTTTATATCAAATCTAAGCCATTCATTCTTACTTCATCTAATGATTATAAACAATCCAATTTAATAATGCAATCAAAATTTAATAATGAAAGAGAATCCATAAGATAACTTATTTAATTATTTTTTCACTCTTTACCTCTTTTAATTACTCTTAATTCTTTGATTATTTTTTCTCTCCTAAAATTTTTTTACATTTTCTCTTCATTAACTAAATTAAAAAATAAATTTTTCTTAATTTTTTGCTTGGTCCTATAAAAATATTTCTTGAATAAAAGACATGCTTGTCAAAATAAAAAATATATTTTCTATACATATTATAATATGATAAAATATTATAATTTACTAATTTATATATAACATATTAAAGAAACAAAAAAACTACTTACATAAAACAAAATTAAATTCTATTTATTCTTCTTTTCTTTTAGCATTTGAAATTATTTTTTTGTCTTTTTTATTTTACTTTTAAAAATTTTATAACAAGATTAACTTGTTGGATAAAAAATAACAACATTATGTTTACTATTTTTCAAAAAAATAGAAAAATAATTCTATGCTTACTTGCAAAGGAAAACCATCAGATAAATAATAAATTACATCTCATCACTTTTTTACATATAAAAAACAAACATCATAGACAATTATATATGCAAAAAAATTCTAATAAGACTTATATTTTGGATAAAGAGTAAAAATTAATTTTGATTTGTGACGGGTATATACATATTTTTCTTGCTTTTATTTTTAGTGTAAATAACATTATTTAATTTATTATTTTTATTCCATTTTTTTAGAACTATTAAATATATTTTTATAATTTTATATCACACTTTATTATTACAAAAAAGAATACATTATAATAAAAAAAGTAATTAAATAAGTTAATTTATTAATTCTGTCTCATCATTAAATTCTAATTATATTATTAAATTGTATTATTTATTATTATTAGATGAAATCAAAATGGATAGCTTAAATTTAACGTAAGAGGATAATTCTTATGCTAGTTTCAATTGATCACAACTCTATATATATGTGTGTGGATAGAAGATTGCAATCACATAACATATCCAATTCCATAATAATTCAATTAAACTTGAATCAGGAACTTGATCGATAAATATAATTTTACTATTACTAATAAATTTATTAAAATTCTCTATTTTATCATAAGGTATAATAGGTAACGTTTAAACGATCATATATACAAATAAATAATATAATTACTCAAAAATCAATTAAACCAAAGAATTTTAAATAGTATAATTATTTTAAAATGAATATTTTAAAATTTTTATAAAAATTTAAATACGATAATAAAAAATTAATTATTAAAAAATATTATGTTATATTATATTATATTATATGATATGGAAAACGAAATCTTAATTTTTGTTTCATCCACCTCCGAATCTCGGATGGTAATATCTTTACTATTTGTTTACAGCTTCAACCGATAGTTTCCGCCGAGTCAGACCACCTACTTTGGTTTCATTTACACTTAACATTTCTTATCATCTAGAATTATACACTTCCATGGTTTTTTTTTGTTAATTATTCTCACTATTATAAAATATAATGGTATTAACCTTTTAATTATAATTCATTTTCTAATATTATTTCTCATGGTTGGAAGATAATTTTTAAAAATTTTTAGGTATAAATATTGTAATATAATTAGATATAAAAATGAGAGTATTATCATTCTTAAAGGAAAAACACATTTCTACATAGAGATACAAGGCAATGACCTTCCGATCCCTAGAGACAATATCAAATATGGGATTTTAATTTAAAATTTTAAAACCATTATATTTCATAATGATAGAAATACTTCAAGGAATGAATGTATATATGTTTCAAAAAAAAGAAGGGCGACAAGTATAATTAAATCAAATTTGAAAGGAATTCAATGTATTTTGCGATCAGAATAATTATATTATATTACTATGTTATTTTCCAGCAGACAATGCTAGTGTCTTCCAATGTAATGATAAAACATTATACGTTTTCACAAAAAAAAATATATTATTTTCTTATTTAAATAATTTTCTGAGATCAAGATGCACTTTTCTTAAAAAAAAATTATGAGGGTGTTCGTTTCTATTTTATTTTATTGTTTTTTAAATCAATTTTTTAAAATTAGTTTGAAAACAGTTTTAAAAGACAACGCAATTAAAAAAATTCTGTTTGGTAACTTTTTTTTTTGTGGTCATATTCTCCATTGTTTTCTTTAACTTTGTTTATAGATTTTTTATATGAAGGAAGATAAAATGAGGATTGGAAAGCCCCAATGAGTTTTGAATCATCCTCTTTCGGTGATTTTGAAGATTTTTTTTGTTTCCTCCCTTCCTCCCTATGTATTATGACTCTGTTTCATACAAATAGTTAATAAGTTAACTGATAACTAATAAATTATTTAATAATTAATAAATTAATTGATAACTGATAACTTATAATTGATAGTTGATAAACTAATTAAAATGTTTCATAAAATTAATTATTAAATTAGCTGAAATTATAAAATAACATGAAAAGATATATTAATAGACATACATATATAATTAAAATAATTTATATTTATTTAAAAATTAAATTATATTAATATAATTAAAAAAGTTTAAAATAAAAGTATAATTTCTAATATTTAATTAATTATATTTTATAAACTTATATATTTATTTACTTGTATAATTTTTATTTTATTATTTATTATAAAATTATAGTTACTTAAAATATAATTAATTATATTTTATAAAAATTATTTAAATTTATATTACAAAATGTATGAGTTATAAATTAATAAAAAGAATAAGGATAGATTTAAAAAGAATTTAAAAAATTAGTAACTTATAAGTTATAAATTACTTTAGGTAACTTATTAAATTAAATATTATAAATTATTCTAAGTAACTTATCAACTAGTATAAAAAATACTTCTAAAAATTAAATTATAATTTATTGATCAGATCAATAAATTATAAATTAACTTATTTATTGTGTGAAATGGATCCTATGCCAACGTCTGCCGCCAACCATATCAATTAAAGGATTTCTCAACCTCATCTTTTGTTCAATTTCTCTGATGTTGTTTTCTCCTCTCTTTTTTTAATGCTATTATGCACCAATTATCCCATAAATCAACTTATGCTTTATTATGAGTTGATTTTGACAATAGATAGGAAACTAAAAGGAGAAAGATGGCAATTAAAAAAAATGACAATGGAGAAAGATGGGTGATTGAAGACATAGGAATCGAAAAAGATGAAGTTCATTCTTTAGTTTTATTTACTAAATTGCCATTACGAAAATAGAGATAAAAAAACCGGTTTAGAGAACATGGACAAGTTGTTCCTGTTTTTAAGCTTTTAAAACAACTTTCTGAGTTATTGCTTTTAAAAACAAAATGAATAAAATAAGTTATCAAACAAAAATTTTTTGCTTTTGTTTTCTGAAAACTTAAACAGTCTTAACAAATAGAAATATTCTCCTCTTTTTTTTTTTTTTTTGGTTTTTTTACAAAGCGGATACACATTGCTTAATGTTTGAAAGAAGGAGGCAGGGGAAAAAAAAAACTCGCCACAAATACGAAAGAGGTTATGGGCCTTTAATGTCTAACCCGTGAAAAACACCGATGGCCCATATTTGCAAATCAGAAACCCCACTATAGTGGGTTTTCGTAATATATAAATATGAAATTTGCAGCCTTCACCAATTCCCCGCAAAGTCGCGGTAGGAACTTCGGCTGCATCTCCTTCTAGGTCACCTTCAATTTCTTCCTCTATTTTCCCTTGAATCTATATTCTTACGTTTGTGCTTGGAATTTGTTTTCATAGTGTTGTCTTCAATGTAGTTTTTGCTTGAACTGTCCAGTTTTGATAGGATGATTGTGATTGATTTTCTATTTTGTGTTAAACACCGGTAATTGGTTCTGAAAACATTTTGTTGTAGATTCAAATATGGTGAATGTAGACTAATTTTCCTTATTACCAGGTGTTTGTTGTAGTTCTATTCCGGTTTATGAATAAGTTACATGTAGTATTTTGGTTTGGTGATTCTGCAATATTTAAGTCGATGGATGGATGCTTAGTTGCCGTGTCTGGTTCAACCAATAGTCAATGAATCTGGGCAGTGATAAATATTGTTGATGCCTTTCTTCCGGATAGTTTAACTTGAGAAAAAGTGTGAGGGATCATGTGAAATTTACAGATACTGCTGCATATTTGTTTTACAGGGCGATGCTTATAATCATATGTTTTTGCAGGAAGTAAAGCTGAGCTTTCTATAATCCACAAGAAAAATGTCAGGGTATGATCATTTTGCTTAGGAAATTGGTTGCTACGTCATCTATTTTGTGTGTTTGATATGCATGATGAGATAGTGGTTATCTTGTTGTCTAGAATGATTCTTACTTTTGAAATATGGTGATCTCAAAATTTTTTTTCCTCCTGATGTAACTAAATTTAGTATTTTGGATCAGCATCAAGTATCTTAATGTACTGATAATTTGATGTGATTACCCTGTGCCGCATATCATGCCTTGAAGGTATTGGTATCAAGTCTATCACATTTAACAAGCAGTCTTTTAGATGACCATGAGCCTTGGCTTGAATTCTGGTCTGCACTTACAGAAGTAAATGCTTACTCTTATGAGCTGGCTGAGACTTCTGTTGCAAGTAGAAGTTATACGTGCATACATTTATTCCATGTCCATGATTGTCATTACAGAAGACATTACTAACATTTGGAGTATATTATGTTATTTTAAGCACTTTAGCTCTATTGTATTGCATTAAGATCAATCAAAGGAGCTTGTGCCTGACATTTAATTATTTGGTTCAAGGGTCTATCGGAGAGAAGGTGGAGGAGCTAACATTGACATGACCTTTTTAATTAAAAATAAAATAAAAATCAAGTGCCTCTTTGAACACGTTTCCACTTTTAAAAACTGCATGTTTTAACTTTTAATCTCTTGTGTGTATTGACTTTCTAATCTCTGATAAAGTAGATATTCTTCTCTGTGACCTCTGTTGAGAAACATTTTTCTATGCAGTGAAGGTGTTGTTGCTGGTGAAACAGCTGCCCCCATTCCTGGTGAGCCAATGGATATCATGACTGCCTTGCCGCTTGTGCTGAGAAAATCATTAGCTTACGGTGGACTTGTTCGAGGTCTTCATGAAGGTGTAAGAGTCATTGATAAGCATGCTGCACAGCTCTGTGTTCTTGCAGAAGATTGTGACCAAATGGACTATGTTAAACTGGTTAAAGCCCTTTGTGCGGAGCACAATGTTAGCTTGTTGACAGTTCCAAGTGCAAAGACCTTAGGAGAGTGGGCTGGTGTAAGTACTGTCTACTTTTTTTGTATTAGTTGCATTCCTTTCTGAATATAGTTGGTGAGGAGTTATCTCTAATTTGCATCATATAAAATATGTTTGGGATATGCTGACAAGTAATTTCAGTTTGTTGCGTTTGGAAGAAATGATCACAAGGAATAATTCATTTATATGATAATTTTTCTCCTTTTAGTTGTCATGAATGCCAAGTTTTGATGCATCATATTTCTCTGTTTCAATTTGGGTGTTGGCCCTTTTATGCAGTTATGCAAGATTGATTCCGAAGGAAAGGCTAGGAAAGTAGTTGGTTGTGGCTGTGTGGTTGTCAAGGTAAGAATCTAATTTGTATTGGAAATCTTTATGTTGCAGTGTTCTGTTTTACTTTACCCTTGTATAACAACTACTGGCTGCTTGCAGGATTTCGGTGAAGAGCATGAGGCCTACAATGTGGTCTTGCAGCACGTGAAAGCTAATTGAGTTGAAAGAGACTTGAAAATGTGGATAATGTTTTGGGAATATTTGTTGAGAGTAATTTTTGCCCTGTCGTTGGTTATCTTCCTAAGGATTTTGGTTGTTCTAAAACTGCCGCCATGCTATTTGTTTTTGTTAGTTTTAATTTACCTGCATACTTCTAGTTTTCTCGCTTGTATATTTTCAGTATATAGATCATCAAAGACATCATTAGAACATTTTGATATACACTTTGTTTTTAATTTCTAATCGAAGCTTGGTTCCATTTTTTTTTTTTAAGAAATATCTCTCCCTAATCTCATTTCTATTGTTCACGATTTGTTTTGGATTTGATTTTGACAAGTTTATTTTTGGAATTTTTTAAATTATGAGATTTGATGTTGTATTTGTGTTTTTGGTAATGGGTGTTCTGGATGAAAAAGGAATTAGATAACGGTGGAACTTTGAGATTTGACCAAAGAAAGATGCAATTGCTAGGATGCGTAATATGATTTTTTTTTTTTTTCCCTTTCTTTCTTTTTCTTTTTTTTTTTTTGGTAATTTTTTGGATTGATGTTAGTGTTCTATTGCATTTTTTTGTTTTTCTTACGACATTGGAATCTTAAATCTCCTGAGTAAGAAGGTAGACCGTGCTCAAAAATTGGTGGGCTTCGCTTTGTATTTTATTTCCGAGAAATTAGATTCATAAGTTATTGTAATGGATGGTTTGATGAATAACTAGATGTTACGAACGTCAATCTCCAGTAGAGTATCGTGGTTGCCCCCCACCTTTCGCCCAATGATTTTAAGTTAAATATATTTTTTTTGTAAAATGATTCGTGAATTAGGATTTTAGACTCTATTTATTTTATTTTTATTTAAACTTGTAAAATACAAATTAATGACTCATATTAAAATGAAAAGTGGAGTCAGGTGAAAATTATTTTCTCCAAATCCCTATGTGAGATAATATATGAATGGAAGGATGATGATTGGATCCAAAGCGTCTCAAAATAAAGGATCAAAATTAAGTAATTCATATTTTAAAGGAGTAAAATTGTATTTAAATTTAATTTTAAAAATGTTATTGTATTCTAAATAGAGTTATTTAATTTTAAAACATGTTAAATTTTTTTCATTTTTTTCAAAAATCTTTAAAAATCATACATTATGACACTAGTTAAGTAAATAATTATCATTTTAAATTTTTTAATAATTTTAAAAATATTAAAATATTTAAATAATTTTTGGTTAATTTTAAAATTGACATATTAAATTTTCTTATTTTTTTAGCAACCTTGCAATATTATATATTATGACGTTGGTTAAACAAAAAAATAATTGCTTTAAATTCCTAGACAATTTTAAAAATGCCTAATATCAGTTATATTTATCAATTATTATTTTATTGGTACTAATATTTTCAAAAATACAATTGCGTCAATATAAATATTGGTTCCTTTTTTTATTTACATAAAATTACAATTTTGTTATAATATTTATTTGGTATAGCAATTAAAAATTATAATTAGTAATTACAAATTAAATAATTAATTAATTAATTAATTATTTTAAAAATGTTTGGTTATACTTTTAAAATTTTTCAATAATCAATTATAGGCAATAATTCCAATTAATATATAAGTATTATATTCTAAAGTAATATTTAAAATTTTATTAATTTCAATCCCCTATACTATTTATTTTAAATGAAGAGGATAAAGAAATTAGATTATTTAGTTTCAAAATTTCTTTTCCTTTTGAGGTATCTAGAGTTTTAATTCAAAATTCATTTAAATAATTTCTATAGGAATTTTCTCTCCAAGTTAAAAATAATTTTGATAATTGTGAGTGCAAATATTTATAAAAATAAATACTTCTAATTAATAAATTATTTTTAAAAAATTATTTCTGAAAGTTACGAAAGTTTGAAATATTTATTTTTCAGGGTTTTCAAATTTATCAAGCTGTTATAAAAACATTAGGAAAAATTGTTGTTGGGAAATTTAGAATGATAAATAAGAAATTATATAGTTAGGATGAGATTTTTTTTTTTTAGCCTTCTACCAAGATTATTTGAAATAAATAGCAAAGTCAGAAAGAAAGTGAGATTACGGTGCATTAAGATTTCCCAGATCGGAACCCATAAGTGCCCTTTTATCTTTCCCTTTTATTCCTTTGTCCATCACTCATAGCACCCCTCTCTCTTTCTCCCCTTCACTTACAGCAGCCTTCTTCTGCGCTACTGCCATCTCCGGCGTTACGTCGCTGGCTTGGGTCGTCACCAACGCCTCTCCGTCTTCCTTCCCTTTTCCTTGTCGTCGTGAACCATAGCCAAATGAGGGGGATCGCAGGCAACTAGAGTCAGTCGAAGGAAGAAGGCTTCCTCTACCACGAGCACCGCCATTACACCTCACCGGCCGCCTTCAATTAGTTGATGGGAGCTGTTTATGCCACAAGAAGGGAATCGCTGTTCGTGGGAGGAGGCAACAACTCGGGCCTATTGGCCCTTCTGCTCTAATACTCTGTTGCCTTAAGCTTCATGTAGGAAAATCCATTTTATGCAACTTTGGACACACGTGATAATGACTTTGAAAAATAGGATTTTTAGGTTTGTTAGGACAACATAATTTGGGCACTCCTAAAGCATTATGTTTTAATATTTTAGAAGATTGGGAATATTTTCAAAACTACACTTTTAATGAAGCATTAGCATTTTATGTGTGTATTAAAGGGAATTTCATCAAATTGATTTCATTTTCTTCGTAAACGAGAAATGTTTTTAAAACTCTACCTCCAACGATTGACTAATACTTTGCACGTGCAACAAAACTGAATTTTACCAAATTTGCTTAATCTTTTCTATAAAGATTTCTTTTAATAAAAACATAAAAAAATACAAAAAAAGTTACTATTCAAATAAAATTTAAGGTTGATAAATGTCGAAATAAATTTGTGTCAAAATTTATTTAATCAATCTCAACGCAATAGTAAAACTAACCAACATTATTAGAACAAACAAGACCCAAAACTAGTAAAACTGAGTTTTAATATCTCTTATTAGAAATTTTTTTAAATATCTACGATGATACGAAAGTGTTGTCATGATCCTTCCCAGACCATAATTAGTGTGGAACCTGGTTTAGTAGTTTTCATAAGCCTACCTTACTAAATAAATTACTTAAACACTTAAACAAATTATTTTAAATAATAATATTAAATACTAGAATTGTTATTTCAAATTAATAATGATCATTACAATTAATTCTATGTTAAAAAGAGTTATAACTACTTATAGTTTCCAACAATTTTCAAAAATAAGTTGATTTAATTGATACCCTTAAGGCAAATTTACTATTATTTGTAATATCTACTCCAATACCACTTATTATAGATCAAGCCGTTTAAAGAATGATTTAGGAGATACATATCCATTTATAAGTAAAATATTTATATGCTTCTCTTGTCTAACAAAAAGGAAGTTTTGAAGAATTTATGCTTGTTATGGTGGTGATGTGTTAGCTTATAAATTTGTAAAATAAAATATAAAGGAGTATGTTTAGGGTTTAGTGAACAAATATTTTAGAAAAGTATAATGATTCATTACAAATCATCACAAAACTATATCTTACCAACTAGATTATCTTTTCTTTATCCTAACTCACAATTCATATAATTTAACAAATTAGATAATTAGGAAAACCACAACATTCACGTAAGTATAAATCCATATAATCTAGTATCAAAGTCAAATGTTCAATAACTCACCCCATTATGCATCTCAATACATATTGTTGTAATTACAATCACATTTTAATGAAGTCATACCCTGTGGATAATCCACACAATTGGAATGGATTAACAACTCTCACAACTTTTTTTAGTTATATAGTACATAAACATATCACAAATGAGCAATGATACTTGATTCAATAATAAAATGTGAAATTTTGCTTCGTAAATAGATTGAGAAATTGATTTATGTCTTCTATTATGTCTTTAGACTTCCATTAAATTCCTAAAAAACATGAATTAATTGGTGATTCAATTCAAGATATTAAATTTACTTTTGTAAATTCTAAATTAATTGAGGAATCAATTTAGCATAGGGGACATTGAATTGATTCACTAGTCAAATTAGTTATCTTGGGTCTGATTCTCAAAGGAGAATTAATTTAGGGAAGAAGTTTTCACACACTAAGCTCAATGAATTGACCAAAATATTATAGGTTTGGTTCCAAGATAACTTATCTTCTCTCACGGTGGCCACCGGCGACTTGATCAGTAGGAGAGATTCAAGGAATCACAGGCAAATTATAATGACAAGGGCTCCATTTCAACCAGGACTAGTGTGGTTTGGCTCCTCTCACAGCTACAGCTTGCGGTAGCAATGGAAGAGAGGAAGAGGCAGCAGCGTGGTCGCGGGCGAAGCTACGGCAACCAAAAACGCCGCCGTAAATTGGAGGATGAGGGGGAGAAAGGTCGGGCCAAAGTAGAAGGGGTAGTTCAAATTGCCTTTTGACAAAAAGAAAGGGAATTTGGCTAATTAAAGATAAAGGGATTTGAAGGATTTGTTATGGTGTTGTATTTGTAGCTTGTGAACTCTAATCCCTTTTAATTATAACCACTAATCTTGTTGACTGCTGTAAGACTATATATATATATATTAGGGACAGAAGATTGTAATAACATGACATTCCAATTCCATTCATCTATTTTTGTTATTTCTTTTCCCCTTTTCCCCGTAAATTAATCTTGAAACAGGACCTTGACCAATCAATAAAAATAATTTTACTATTACTGATAAATTTATTAAAATTCTGTATTCTATCATAAGATATAATAGGTAACGTTTAAACGGTCGTATATATAAATAAATAATATAATTACTCAAAAATTAATGAAACCAGAGAATTTTAAATAGTACAGTTACTCTAAAACAAATACTTTGAATTTTTTTTATAAAAATTTAAATAAGATAACACAAAAAATTTAATTATTAGAAAATATATTACATTATATTATATTATTTAATAATATTTATATTATAGCCAAATAAAATCTTAATTTTTTCATCCACCTCCAAATCTTGGATAGTAATATCTCTGCCGCTTGTTTGTTGTAAAGAAACAAGAAACAACTTCAACCGAAAACCGTTAGATTCAGCGAGTCAGGCTTACTTAACATTTCTTGTCATCTAGAATTATGCACTTCCATGGTCTTATTTTTTTAATTATTTTTACTGTTATAAAATATAATGACATTAACCTTTTAATGATAATTCATTCTATAATATTATTTTTCATGGTTAGAAAATTATTTTTAAAAATTTTTAGGTATAAATATTATAATACAATCAGTGGCAGAAGAGGGGCCAAACATAAATATCATGAAATTTAAAGGGGTCATATATAAATTTAAACACTATATTCCATATAAAATTTTTTAAATTAGAGGGGTCGGGACCCATCCTAACCCCTTATCTCCGTCATTAAATACAATTATATATAAATATGAGAGGGTTATCATTTTTTAAAGAAAAGACACATTTCTATATAAAAATACAAGGTAATGACCTTTTGGTCACTAGGAATAACATTAAATAAGGGAATTTAATTTAAAAGTTAAATATCATTACATTTCATAATAATGGAAATACTTCAAAGAGTAAATGTATATATTTTTTTAAAAATGAGGGGTGATGAGTATAATTAAATTAAATTTGAATGGAGATCAATATAACTGACTATTAGATTAATTATATTATATTAATATATTATTTTCCAGCAAATAATGCTAGTGTTTTCCAATGCAATGATAAAACATCACACGTTTTAAAAAAAATTATTTTCTCATTTAAATAATTTTCTTAAATCAAGATGCACTTTTCTTAAAAAAATTATGAGTGTGTTTGTTTCTGTTTTTATTTTATTTTTTTAAAACTGGTTTGACAACAGTTCTAAAAGATAAAGCAATTAAAAAAATTCTGTTAGGTAATTATTTTTCCCCCCTGCTTACCCTCCACAATATTCTTTAACTTTGTTTATGGATTTTAGCAATGAAGGAAGATAGAAAGGAGATTGGAAAGCCCCCCATTAGTTTTGGATCATGATCTTTCAATGGGTTCTGAAGATCTTTTGTTTCCTTTCTTTCTATTATAGCTCTCATATTTTGTTCAATTTTTCCATTGTTATTTTTTCTTTTCTCTATTCTATTATTCTCCAACTACCCAATCTCCAGCAAATCAACTTATCCTTTATTATTAACATCAAATAACTTTGACGATGAATAGGAAACTAGAAAAAGAAAGATAGCAATTGAAAAAAGATGACAATGGAGAAAGATGTGTGATTGGAGACAAATGAATCGACAAAGATGAAGTCCATTCTTTAGTTTTATTTATCAAACTGCCATTGCAAAAGGAAAGAACAAAAACAAGTTTAGAGAACTTGCACAAGTTGTTCTTGTCTTTAAGATTTTAAAACAACTTTCTGAGCTGTTGTTTTTAAAAGACAAAATGAATAAAACAAGTTACCAAACAAAAATTTTGTGCTTTTGTTTCCTAAAAACTGAAAACAATCTTACCAAACATTTTTTTAAGCGGGTACACATTGCTTAATGTTTGAAAGATGTTGGGGGGCGGGGGAAGGAAGAAGAAAAATAGACTCGCTACAAATATGAAAAGAGATTATGGGCCTTCAATCTCTAAACCCATGAAAAAAACCAGTGGCCCGCATTTGCAATTCAGAAACCCTACTATTGTGGTTTTATAATATATAAAGCAAGATGAAATTTGCAGCCTTCCTTCTTTCCCTTCGAAGACGCAATAGGAATTTCGGCCGCATATCCTTCTAGGTCAGCTTCAATTTCTTCCTCTATTTTTCCTCGAATCTATATTCTTACGTTTGTGCTTTGAATTTGTTTTCATGGTGTTGTCTTCAATGTAGTTTTTGCTTGAACTGTTCCAGTTTTGATAGGATGATTGTGATTGATTTTCTATTTTGTAGTTAAACACCGGTAATTGGTTCTGAAAACATTTTGTTGTAGATTCAAATATGGTGAAAGTAGACTAATTTGCCTTATTACCAGGTCTTTGTTGTAGTTCTATTCCGGTTTATGAATACGTTACATGTAGCATTTCGGCTGGGTAATTCTGCAATATTTAAGTCGATGTATGGATGCTTAGTTGCCGTATCTGGTTCAATCAATAATGAGTCTGGGCAGTGATAAATATTGTTGATGTCTTTCTTCCTGATAGTTTAGCTTGAGAAAATTTGGGAGGGATCATGGGAAATTTACAAATACTGCTGCATATTTGTTTTACAGGGCGATGCTTATAATTGTATGTTTTTGCAGGAAGTAAAGCTGAGCTTTCTATAGTCCACAAGAAAAATGTCAGGGTATGATCATTTTGCTTACGAAATTGGTTGCTGCGTCTTCTATTTTGTGTGTTTGATATGCATGATGAGATGGTGGTTATCTTGTTGTCTAGAATAATTCTTACTTTTGAAATATGGTGATCTCAAAGTTTTTTTTTTTTCCTCCTGATGTAACTAAATTTAGTATTTTGGATCAGCATCAGGTATCTTAATGTACTGATAATTTGATGTGATTACCCTGTGCCGCATATCATGCCTTGAAGGTATTGGTATCAAGTCTATCACATTTAACAAGCAGTCTTTTAGATGACCATGAGCCTTGGCTTGAATTCTGGTCTGCACTTACAGAAGTAAATGCTTATTCTTATGAGCTGGCTGAGACTTCTGTTGCAAGTAGAAGTTATAGGTGCATACATTTATGCCATGTCCATGATTGTCATTATGGAAGACATTACTAACATTTGGAGTATATTATGTTATTTTAAGCACTTTAGCCCTATTGTATTGCATTAAGATCAACCAAAGGAGCTTGTGCTTGACATTTAATTATTTGATTCAAGGGTCTATCATAGAGAAGGTAGAGGAGCTAACACTAACATGACCCTTTTTTAATTAAAAAAAAAAATTCAAGTGCCTCCTGGAACATGTTTTAACTTTTTATCTCGTGTGTATTGACTCTCTAATCTCTGATAAAGTAGATATTCTTCTCTGTGTCCTCACTGTTGAGAAACATTTTTCTATGCAGTGAAGAAGGTGTTGTTGCTGCTGAAACGGCTGCCCCCATTCCTGGTGAGCCAATGGACATTATGACTGCCTTGCAGCTTGTTCTGAGAAAATCATTGGCCTATGGTGGACTTGCTCGTGGTCTTCATGAAGGTGCAAAAGTCCTTGAGAAGCATGCTGCACAGCTTTGTGTTCTTGCAGAAGATTGCGACCAACCAGACTATGTTAAACTGGTTAAAGCTCTTTGTGCTGAGCACAATGTTAGCTTGTTGACAGTTCCAAGTGCAAAGACCTTGGGAGAGTGGGCTGGTGTAAGTACTGTGTGTTTTATCTGTATTAGTTGTATTCCTTTCTGAGTTTAGCTGGTGAGGAGTGATCTGCTAATTTACATTCCTATAAAACATGTTTTGTTTCATTGAGAAGTAATTTTAGTTTGTTGGGTTTGGAAGAAATGATTGCAGGGAATAGTTCATTTATATATGATAAGTTTTCTCCTGGTAGTTTTTATGAATACCAAGTTTTGATGAGTCAATTTTCTTGTATCAATTTGGGTGTTGGCCCTTTTATTGCAGTTATGCAAGATTGATTCTGAAGGAAAGGCTAGGAAAGTAGTTGGCTGTGGCTGTGTGGTTGTCAAGGTAAGAATCTAATTTGTATTGGAGATCTTTATGTTGCAGTGTTCTGTTTTACTTTATCCTTGTATAACTACTGGCTGATTGCAGGATTTCGGTGAAGAGCATGAGGCCTACAATGTGGTCTTGCAGCACGTGAAATCTAATTGAGTTGAAGGCGGCTCAAAATTGTGTATTATGTGTTGGGAATATTTGTTGAGAGTATTTTTTGCCCTGTAGCTGGATTATCTTTCTAGGGATTTTGATTGTTCTACATCTGTTGCCATGCGCTTTGTTTTTGTTGGTTTTAATTTAGCTGCATACTTTTAATATTTTCACCTATATATTTGCTGTATATTAATCATCAAAGACATCATAAGAACACGATGGGAGTATGACCGTAGTTTGTTTTACCTTAAGGGTGCATCTTGTGATCATTTGAATGAGGCGTTGATTAGTGCGAAAAGGAAAGAACCCAATCTGCTAGCAAATGTGCATTTCCCAGGCTCATTAGTGTTGAAAAATGATCTTAAATGAAGAACTGGGTTATATAATATACTTCCTCCATTTTTTTTAATTGTTGTATTTTGAAGAATTTTGTTTAATTTATCATTTTGGAATTTTAATGAAGTATTAAATATTTTTTTTTTATTTTTTTATTAATGAATACTTTATTATTTTATAATTTCAAATTATTTGCACTTATTTTATTATATTTTTCTCATTATTTTTAACTATAATTATGTGCATAAGAGGTAATTCTGAAAATTTTATTAAAAATAAATAAATTAAATCACGTTTTTAGTATTTTTGAAATCAATTAAATACAATACATCGAAAGGAATGGAAGGAGTAATTTGGTGTATGTAGGTGTGAAATAGTAGGAAGAGAAATTGATGAAGCAACATTGGTTTGTACGATTGTTGGTTTTCCTGAAAATATTTGGAAGGGAAGGCTGTTGGTTTCATGCTCAGAAAGCTTAACCAGCCAATCTGTATCATAAAGATCTGGATGTCTGTGGTTACACTTGTTCAAATCGACTTGCTGTTGTGTAAATCGACTAAGACTGATTCGGTTAATAAACATAGTACAGTCTATTCATAATTACGACCAATATTGTCTTGTGGTTCCATGAAGTATCTCTTGAGAAAAATTTCCAGTTCAGTATCAACAAAAATTAAACAATTAAAATAGCATAATGAAATACAGAATTCATAGTCGAAAAATTTTCAACTTTACGGATGAACATTCACAGATAAAGAGTGATCTACAAGTGTCTGGACTGTACTCCTGCAATGTCCTCATTACTATATCTGCAATTATTTCAAATTTCTATCTAGTCTTGTAACTTTCTCACTATCTTGACAACTCTCCCAAATTAATATAAGGTTCCAAACAGATATTAAGGTTTTATATAATTTCTATGGATATTCACATTTCTCTTATATTTTAAATTTCTAGTAAACACAAATATTTATAATTCAAAATACTTGCCTGGTAAGGAGAACAATTCTATTCTAACATAAAAAAAAAAAACTACCTATAAAAATAACTCTCAAATTACAATAAAAATTAATTATTAATTAATAATAATTAGAATTTAAATTAAATTAATGATATCAAATCTAAACCTCCCAACAGATTCACATTAGATAAATAAATTGTCTCATTAACTTACTCAGTTAAACTCACTAGTCAAGCCTATGCAGATTTCTCCGGTTTAGAACCTTTATTACTCGAGGTTGCAAAAGCAGAAGTGGTCCGAAATTGTCAGCATCTTTAATTATTCTCATTTTGAACCATTGTTACATGAGGGTGCAGAATGAGAAGTGATCTGAATTTGCCAGCATGTCTACTCTTATTTTCAACCATTATTATAATTGATATGAAATTGCCAGCATTTTTAATCGGTACAATCACATTTGATGTAAAATTACATGTAATGATAGTGTGTTAAATTACACGCTACCTTTAGGCCCAATTAGATTTTATAGTTATTTTGGAGTGACCTTCCATTAGCAGTCTCAACATATTATCGACGCTTTGCTTGGTAGGATTGAGGAAATGTTTTCTTTCTACCACTTTTATGTACCAAAATAAAGAAATTGCATGTAATGATATGTGATTTAATGATACCATGTATTAAATTATTTGTTATTTTTATTATAAAAAAAGGAAAAAAATTGTATTACCTTTGTAATTTTGGAGTGGTTAAATTTTAGTTCTTTTAATTTTAAAAATTTAAAATTTGGACTATTGAACTTTATAAAATTTGAAATTACTATCCATCATCTATTTAATTATGCATTTTATCAAATTATGTGATATTTTTATAAAATTTTTAACCAAAAATCATAATATTATAGTATTTTCATTTTTTGATCATTTTTTCACATATAATTTTTAGGAAAAATTATACTTTACCCATCCTTGATTTCGTTGATTTTCATATGACCTACTTGTGCTTTCAAACATTCTATCTATGCTTTCTATTGTTATCACTTTATCTAGCTAAATTTTTTTAAGTTTTTTCCATCCAAATTTTAATGGAATATTTCATAATAAGTGAGTTAAGTAAATTTGGAAAAAATCACATGAGAATAAATTATAATTTTTCCATCTTTATGTAAATTTATATTTAGCATTTTTAATTGACACTAAAAAAAAACATACTAACCAAGTCTTCTTAATTTAAATCTATAAATTATATGTTATTCTTACTTGCTTTACAAGACCAATATATTTGAGTCCATATTAAAATTTCTAACATCAATTTACATAAATATAAAAAAATTATAACTTATCGACATGAGATTTTACCTAGCTTCACTTAACAATTAGATGAAAGAAAGTCTAAGAAGGCGAGTCATTAAGTGTTAGAAGCATGGGTGCACAAATTATAATGTTTGAAAATATAAGTGAGTTAAGTGAAAATTAACTAAATCCCAGGTGTGTAAAATATAATTTTTCTAAATTTTTTATTAAATAATTAATAAAAATTAAATTATGTATAAAAATTTTAATTAAATATTTGTAAATAAAATACAAAATTATATGTAAAAAAATAAAATAGATCAATATTTTATAATTTTGTGACTCTTGTTTAAAAATTTTATAAAAAAATTATATAATTTGATAAAATAGGTAATTAAATGAATAATAAATATTAATTTTAGATTTTGTAAAATTTAAATGGATAACTTTTAAATTTCAAAAATTAAAAGAATAAGATTCAATCATTTGAAAGAAATATTTTACATTTTTCTTAAATAAATTAAAAGATACATAATAAGATCTGATGTTAAAATTGGAGGCAATATAATAGGGATGGCAACGATATGGAGCAATAATAAATTGGTGATATATTATCTCACCCCATAATTGTGATGATCTATCTTATCCATACCCTTTTTTGATTGCAGGGCAAGTTAGTAGTCCATCCTCATGCAGGACACTAATGATCTGCAGATAAATTTGAAAAAAATTTAAAATTTATAAATTTTAAATACATATATAATTAATATTTAATATTTAATATAATATAATATTATTAATTTAAAAATATATATAATTTATGCAACTAATTTTAAATTTAAAAAAATAATTAATATAAATATTTTTAATTATCAAATTAATAATATATATTTTTTAATATAATATAAAAATAAAAAATAATTTATTATTTTAAAATAAGTAAGAGTACTGCAGTACATTATTACCTTACATCGTATAATTACTTCAAGTTAAAAACTTATTTTGCAAGGCAAATTTTTTTATCAAATTTACGCTCTGGATAACAAAATTCATGGGGTAAAATCCGAAATCCTCTTTTTTGCCATCGTGAGGGATAGCATTGCCCTAATTCCAAGGGAATGACGCAAAATCGTCCAAAATGATCAAAATTGGTTCGCAAGCAATACGTCACGAATCAAAATTGGTTTAGTCTTTGCCCTTCTCCTAGGGTCAGTTACACTTCAGTAGTCCTGAAACATCAATGATCCAGATGACAAAATAATAACATGTGAATAATAAAATAATTTAGATTTATTAATTTGTGTAATATTATATAAAATAAATGAAATAAAATAATTTTATTTTATTGACATATCATAAAATAATATATTTTAATTTTTTTATATATTTAATAATTTAAAAATATAAAAAAAAAATTAAAATGCATAACTTCACGACGTATTAATTAATTTAAAATCATTAAAATTTACTCATCTTCCTACACAAATAAACAAATTTAAACTATTTTATTATTCCGATGTTATTGTTTTAGCGTATGAGCTATAAATGCCCCTGAGTTGTTGTGGTCTGGTCCCTTCTCGTTCCTCCGCTCTCTCCATGTTATTGTTACAACAATGACGTTACAATCCCCATTTTGCAATTTCAAACGTATCGGTAAACTTTCATTATCACTGTGTCATAATCAATATGCTAACAAACCGAACCCCGAATATCCTTGGCACGCAAAGGATCTGAATTTCTGGTTTTTCCACCCGAGAGTCCTTTCCTTCGTATTCGTCGAAAAGGAGCCAAAAGTCCAAAGAAAATTTGGGTAGTAGTATTTAAATAAATAAAAATCTTTTAGAATGTGAATCATTCTAAACTTCAAATACTAAATACTAATGCAAAAAATAAAAAAGCACCAAACCCCAGGCATATGCAGAAAATTAAAAACACATTTTATGTTATATATGTTGGAGGGAGATGAACATAATAATTTTAATTTTTTTTTATTTTTTTTAGTCCCATTTTATGAGAAAGATAGAAACAAAAATTTTAGAAGTAACAAAACTTGTAATTTTGGGATCTACAAATTAGTTTCTGTCTACATTTCTCATTGAATAGAATTAATAGAAAATTCTATTGACTTTTTTGAGTTTTAGTAAAATTATACGAATATCTTTTTTTATTTGAAAATTTACATAAACTTTCTTCAAAACATAAAATAATGTTATATTTAAATCCAAATTTAAATCTTTCTTCAATAAAATAATGAACAAATTGATTATGAGTTCAAATTGAAAGTATATGTTAATGTAAGTAATTTTTATTCAAGATATGCTTTGATTAAATTTAAACAGCCAAAAATTTATCATAGTTATATTAAAATTTGACTTTTTCATTATCTAAATCTAATAAAAATATATTTTTTAACATAAGAAACTTAGAATATGTCATCTTTTTATGTATGGTTTGATTTAAATTTATGATCATCCTTTTTTATTATTTTATTAAAGAAAAGTTAAAATTTTGATTTAAGAGTAGGACTATTTTATATTTTAAAAGAGTTTTGTGTAAGTTTTTAAAACTAGAAGAGAGGTCCATATAATTTTTTAAAAATTTAGATGACGCTAATGTATTTTTTTTTTCTAAAATTATCAAACTACAAA
This sequence comes from Sindora glabra, assembly GCA_020226215.1. Lineage (NCBI taxonomy): Eukaryota > Viridiplantae > Streptophyta > Magnoliopsida > Fabales > Fabaceae > Sindora > Sindora glabra. The sequence goes on along the minus strand of CM035226.1, from coordinate 32,639,846 downwards.
CTTTATTCTTTCAATATCTTTATGTGTAGTAAAACTTAAAATCCTATTTTGATGTGCGTTAAAATTAGGAGAGGCAAGTCGAGTTTGTGTGCTGGGTCAAAGAATAATAACAAACTGAATATTCTCAATTTGACCCAACTAGACCTTAATAATAATTATGTTGTACGAAAATAATTTATTGATTAAACGTATTGACATGTGTTAATTTATTAAAAATATTAATTAATAAAATTTATATTATAAATGTAGTTATCATATTCTATCACTTATTATATTTCATTAACAATATTATAATCATTAATTAGATATTTTATTGAATTATATTCTCATTTAATTAAAACCTTAATTTTGTTTTTTATTATACATAATTATTCATAACTTGGCTAATACTTATTTCTTAAATAATATTTTTATAATTTTAATATAAATTCAAAAATGATTGGTGGGTTAATCTTCAAATAACCTCAATTCAATTTATATATCATTTGTATTAAATGAGTTAGTTCATTTGTAATTAAAATTTACATAAGTTCAATTTAAATTTATGTAAAGATATAATGTTAGTGTGAGATCATTGCATGGAATTATTATATCATATAAAAATTTTGCCGCTCTTAATTAGGACATTCAAAATATATTAAACATAATATTAATATGAAAAATAAGGTGGACGTACAAGAGAAACCGATGTTGGTGCCAGTTATAAACTCGGGTAAGTGGGAACACGCGGGGTTTTCCCATTAGAGTGGGGTTTTCCTAGTTATAAAAATATTACTAGAGTGCCTCTGCGGCTGCTAGTACTAACTTTGACGCAGGAATTACAAACTTACGAGATATAGTTTATTTTAGCTCGACATAATCTAAATCTAAATATTGTATAATTATGTTTGTTCTCAATTTATACTTATATTGCTACTTGTTAATAAGTATGTGAGACTAATATTCAATGGTCCAATGTTCGTACGTGTTCCTTATCAAACTACAACGTATTAGAAATAAAATTTGTTAATATGTTTCATCACTTGGTTTCCTAAAATTTTATTTTAATTCTTGAAATATTTAATTTGTATTAATTTTATTTATGAAATAAGATTTATAATAATTTGATTCTTAAAATTTTAAATTCAAGTAAAATTTTAATTTTTCATAAAGATTAAATTAATATGAATTTTAATTTTCACAGATATTAAAGTTTTACTTGAATTTAAACTTTAAGAATTAAATTGATACAAATCTTACTTTAAAAATAAAATTGATGCAAATCATATATTTTGATGACTAAAATAGGATTTTGATCTTGTTAATTTATATCTTTCATTCACATGCTATGTTTTACAAGAATAATGTGTATTGAGTCACACTACCCTATTGCAAAAGTTATCATCTCTTGAGTTGAATTTATGACTTTTATAATAAAATAATCTAACTATTATTATTATTATTATTAGTTCAATTACATCCTAAATTTGATGTGTCATAATTTTAATGAAAAATATTTTATTTATTAATATTTTTCTATAATGATAGGACTGGTTAAAGTATTCATAGACACAAGATTAAAGATCCAATCCAAAATGTAACAAAAAAATCAAAACATAGAAGGTGCCATTTGATAAGGGTGGGTTGGGGTTGGATACCTGATCAAAATATAGTTGGTTAGGATAAGGAGAAACCATTTTCAACTGGCTATCACAAGCGCTCAAATTATTGCATTATTATCGAGGTTTTAATGGGTCAAGTAGGTTGGATCAAGTTTGTTCAAATGGAACTTTTGTCTACTTTAACCTTTCTTTAAGTCCGAATCATTAATTTTTTGGGCTTAGGATCCAATTTTTTTTAGGCTTGAAAAAGAAATAACATGTAATTAGAGAATAATTTTATGGACTTACAATCCAATTTTTTTGTAAACCATTAAATTTTTTTTATGCTTGAAAAGAATCTTAAAAAAACACGTTCTAATATTAGCATTTTATTACATTTTTGAAACCATAAAAAATAAGCAAAACCACCTGTAACTGAGGAATAATTGATTAGTAGAAAACATAAAAATAGGCTCCATTTCTCATCAATCCAAACCAAAATGAATGAACCAAATAGAGGCTATACAAAAAAGAAATTTTTTTATGTAATATGGTATCTTCTAGCTGAATTATTTAAGGTTAGAATATAGTATATTGCATTATATACTTCTAGATCCCCTACTATTTGCTTGCAAGTATCACATTTACAATTTTTCATCTATCCAATGATTCATCTATCATCAAATAATTAAGGTGTCTAAAAAAATTAATATTACACTTTAACTAAATGAATTGACTAATTATTGATAAATAAAAGTGACAATTTGCTACTTACAAAAATGAATCACATGCCTCATTAACAAAATAAAGGCATGTAGCTTTGCTAGATTTTCCTCCCTATACTTACATTCCATAATTAGTTATGGAAAAAAATTTCTTACAATCAATTATTAATAAGCCCAAAGTGTTGCACCAATACACTTCAATTCTAATTTTTCAAAGTCTAATGCAAGTTTTATATACCCTAACATCAACATGCAGTTAGAAAATTAATAAAAATAGTAAAAGTTAATTAATAGCTTAAAATAAATAACAAAACTAATTTTTTATACAACTAAAGAATAGAAATAATATACCTTTTAATGAACAAGTTAGTTAATAGCTATAGGCAAATATTGGGTCCTTGCTACCATATTTCCCTACATGAATGTTGTTATCTTATTGCACCAAAGTGTTATAGTCTACTACCAACAAGTTTTACAACAAAATTTGAGATAAAAAAGTTATAATAAATGAGTATGTAAGAAAAATAGGTTAAAAAAAAAAGAACATAGGAGTAATTTTTTTTACCTTCCTTAATTTTTTCATAATCTACCATAACTAACTCTTTTATAAAATCTAGTTCTTTCTTAGGAAATAAGGTTGGTTTTAACTAATTTTACCAACAAATCAAAGTTTCAACTACTTTAGGTAACAATGATAAACTAAACACATCTAAAACCTTACCACTAATGGAGAATGTAGATTTTAAAGTAATTGTGGACATCAGAACAACAAGGACATCTCTTACAATGCAAGAGAGAATAGGAAATAAGGAGACACTTAATTTCTACCATTCTAAAACATCAAATGATACCTTTCCATCAATACATACTTTAGCCAAGTATTTCTCCACTTCATTCTTGACTTTAATGAAATCTCTTATCTTTAATGGGATATAAAAGTTGTTGTTCTAGCTTAGTGAGCTTTTTTGTTTTCTTAACACTTCCTTCCCTTATTTCAACTAATTGAATCATATTAGATGCTGAATTTTTGGGCTCATATAACTTGTAGTACTATGTATATACACATTGTAAATCTGACTTAATTTTGCTAGCCATATCATAAGAAGTGGTAGGATAACAAATGTCATCAAATAATAATTTTATAAAAGTAATCATGTACCTAAGGTCTAAGATAATGGCGATAAAGAAAAGTAGATTAATGTTTTCTAAATTTCCCTAATACTTATTAGATTTTTTCTTCATTTAGTCACCATATGACTTAAGACAAAATCATCACTTAAAACCCATTTAACCAGCTTAAATTGGATAAGAGAAAGTTGAGGAAAAGTATTATTAGATATGATATACTATGACTTGGATAATTTCAATGTCATATCATAGGACATTTTGAGGAATTTTTTGAACACCCACCCAATCATCAAAAGTAGAGGGACCTTTTGTCTTTTCATCAAGGTGATCTAAATAGCTTAGTTCATTATTTTCTAACTTTTCAAATGCTTCTTGAAAGATTAAGATAAATTTTAACATGAGATAGATTGGATCCCAATGAGTTCCTACATCTAGGCAAACTATTTTCTTAAACTCAATTTTAACTTGTTCAACACAAGCTTTAAATTTAGCCAACTTAAATGAGGAAGACCTCACATATCCAAGAGCAGTATAAATTATAATAATAAATGAATACAACTCTTTCAAACCTTTATTTATAACCAAATTAACTACATGAGCATAGCATCTAACTTGTAAATAATCATAATCCAACACCAACTCATTAGAAGTTTTAATTCTTTTTTTTTAAGTAAAAAAATTGCTATGTTATTAATAAATGCATTATCTACTGTGATAATAAACACCTTTTTAATTTCCTATTATTTAAGGCATATTTCAATTTATTTACCAATGGTTTCCCCTTATGATTAAGAATTCAATAGAAATTTCAAAAAAATTTATGAAGCTTTCATTCTTTATTAATAAAATATGTTGTGAGTGTCATGTAATATCAATTTTAAATAAAAGTCCAACAATCTATGGAAAGGCAACCCTAACATAATTACTTACTAAATATACACCTAAATTTTTTTTATTCTTCTAAATACAATTTAAGACAATCTATCATAATCGTATGATGTGAGGGGATAGCAAATTAGGATTGTAACTTACTACAAAAATGTTTAAAGCCATAACCCTCTACAAGCTTGAATGGTAGCTCATTAACCATGATAAAGGTAGTCAATTCCTTTCTACATATAGCTACATCGCACATTTGACTAAAAGCTACGATTGAAGTCCTTTCATTCTTTTTCTTAGGTTTAAATCTAATCAGTTTTTGTTTAGAGTCAAAAACTAAAGTATAAGGAAACTTTAGCAAACTTTGAGGTGTTTATTTATGTTAGTAATGCTATAATCTTTAGGATCACACAAGTACCTCTTATCACAGTGATTATATTGTGCAATAAGTTCTATTACCTTATCTTCTGGCACCATTGTGAAGTGTTCCTAGTAGAAAGCTCTCTTCATTAATCCACTAGCAGCTAACTTTTGTTCCTTAGTTTGAGTAATTTCATTAGGTGGAGGGATATCAGTAGAAGGTAGGGGCATTTCGATTGGTTTTGGCCTTTTTGATAGTCTTTCATTTTCTTGCAATGCTAGACCCACTAGTTCTATAGTTGGATTTTTCCTAGCTAGTGGTTGTGAATCTGGGTTAGCATTTGTTAGGTTTGTAGCCTCTATATGACCTTTAAACACAATAAGATAAGACATGCATCAATACTTATTACATAATAGAAAAATGTGTTTCTTTGCTAACCCAATTGTAAATGATAAACAGAACCATTTTGTTTAAGTTTGGTTCATGAAAACTATGAACTTTTTAAATGAGAATTCAAGTTTTAAAATTATCATGAACTTTTCTTTTTTCAAAAAAATATAATTTTAAACCTTTTTAAAATAATTTTAAATTTCAAATAATAATGGTAAATTTAAAAATTGCATATTTAATGTATTTTTAATTCAAACAAATAATTTAAGACTAAATAAACTATAATAAAAATTAGATAACTTTAAAATTATAAATTTAGAAATAAAATCATTAGCTTAAAAATAATTTATTTAAATTGAGCTAATTTGAAAGATAAAAAATTAATTTTGAAAATAAGTATTGGACTAGTTAAGTAAAAATTTATGTATTATACTAGTTCGATTTAAAGATACAAATATAAGAATAAATAAATAATACTTACCCATGTATAAATCATCCGGTCCAATCCATACTAATCATAAACTCCACAAATCAAACCACTTTAAATTTATATTTAAATGAATTTACTTTTCTAAAAAATTTTAATTCTTAATCTTCTTTTTTTTAGCCAAATCGGGACCAACTTCATTCCAGTGTCTCTAAACCCAACCTAACCCAAGAACTTTGGCATCTTATAATTTCCCATTTGGAATTGATTATGTTAGAACAAAGCCCTTATCCCACTTTCAACGGACAAATTGCGGTTATTTAATGCAGATTTATGGTCAATACGGTCATTTTCATAGGTAAGATGTCAAAGTAGACCTAAATTCACCAATTTCTCTACAGGGTTTGCAAGGTAATTCATTAATGCATATATGATTTTAAATTCAAACTTTAAACGTAATAAGAAATAAAATTCTTAGCATAACATTAAATAATACAGTTGTTGGATTCACCAACCTTTTTATTGTAGAATAATGGGTATTACGTTAACTTACATCGGAGAAAAGATGATAGCGAAAAAGGTGATATGGTGACAACTTCAAATTGCAATAAAAAGAAACGCTGTAACATCAGTCGATTAGGAAAGACTGGAAACGGGAAAATGAAAAGGTTGACTGAGACTGAGTCCTAAAGACCATCACTGGCATATTAACATCAACGTACAGTAACCATTGTGGACAACAAGTAGAAAGATGCCTGAGTTGACCAATTTTTAAATTGTACAATGATTGCTATTATTACATTTTAGAATAAGTGATAATATTGGAAAAATATAATAAAAATTAATTGATTTTAAAATATTAATTTAAAAATAAAATTATCAATTTACAAATGATTTATTTAGATTAGGTTAGATTGAAAAAATAAAAAATTGTATTTAAAAACGAATATTGAATTGATCAAATGAAAATTAATATCACGTGTTAATTTGATTTGAAAATGAAAATATAACAGAAAAAATTATGAGCCCATTCTGAAACCGGTCATCCTAGTCCAACCTACATGAACTGCGAAATCAATGAATCAAATTATTTTAAATTCATATTTAAACAAGTTAATTTTTTTTTATAAATTTTAATTTATATTTTTTTATGAACCGATAAGGATCTACGCGAACTTGAATTCATTTTGACCAAAGTATTTGAACCTCTTCCACATTAACTAAGTTGTACAAACCACAACCATGCAACTTTTTTCCTACGGTGATTTTACCCCTCCACTGCACATGTTTATGTATTAAATAATATGTCCTAAAATTTTAACTCATTTTCATAAACTCTCTGCCTATGCTCCAACAAAATAATGACTTAAAAATTTTCCTATTACAGGTCCCTAAAACCACCCTTCATAGGCCCGACGCTTATCATATGGCTATTTAAGCTACTAAGAAAATCAATATAGCAGCTAGCCTTTATGCTTATAAACCAATAATTCTTCAAAAAAGGTTATTATGTACACCCTATCTCAATTGCAACACTCCGGTAAGTTAGTAAAGATTGGAATTAAGAATGATTTGCGTTGCATTACACTATAAGGCTGGTTGAATCAGGACTCCGGAGTTCGAACCAAGACGGTGCGGCATGGGTCAAGTCCTGCCCAAGAGGTGATTGTCAATCGGTTATTTTTAATCGGCCGACTGGCCTTCTCCAATAATTTATATACAGAAAGAGTTTCTTTAGTGTAATTCACGATCTTGTTTCACAATAAAGAGTTTTTGAAAGAGACGAACTCAAGGAAGTAGGGTAGTGATTTATAACATGTAAGAGTGTTGGCTTAAGGTAAAAAATTTTGGCCTAAAAAGGCTTATATGTTGGATCAAAGTATACACATGAGTAAAAATTAGAATTGAAACAGGAGAAGAATAATAATCAACGTCAAGAATTTAACATGGAAAACTCTCTTCAATTTTAGAGAGAAAAATTACATAACAAATTATGAAAAATATCCACTATGTGGTAAAACTGGTACGAGAGATATTATAATATTTCTTTTATACTTAATATTCTCCTTCCCAAATTTGTAATCAAATCCTCTATGATACTTTGGAATAATATTTTAAATTTTATTATTTTAAATACTGCAATATAATTATTCTAATCAATGAGGATAGTTGTATTTATTTAACTAATGTTTTATTTTGAAATTTGATTAAATAATTACATCGGTGATTCTCTCATAAAGTTGCGAGTGAAAGATTTTGAAGTATACATATCAGTTTTTGGTAGATAGCTTTTATTCACAAATTTATAGATTTATAAGAATATTTTCGAAACTTGAAACATATTGAATTATGATATCTATCTATCTATAAATATATGTATTCATGATTTAATAAAATGATCTCTTAATATTTATTTGAAATATGAGGTAGGAATTTTAAATAAGATGGGAAAAGGAATTCTATGAAAATGGATTTTCTTTTAAATACAAGGTTAGGATTGATTTAATTTGAGCATGAGAGGTTAAGATATAATGGGAAGAGAGCTTATAATACAATGCAAAGTATTTGATAATACCCTATAGGTCATTTCTTTTTTTTTTTTTCTATCTTTTCCTTCCTCATTTCTTTTTCCTAACACCTTTCTCTTTCTCCTTTTCTTTTTCCTCTTTTGGCTTAGCAATTCTCTGGCCACTCCCTCATTGCCGGTAAAGTGCTACCATGCAACCTCCTTCCTTCCTTTTCTCTCTCTTCTGATCAATCCAAGCAGTGGCCCATAAATGGATTAAACGAGTAGATCCATAACCGAGCTCTATCCGTGCCTCCTTTTGATTTACACCACTGTTGCCTTATTACCATTAGCTTTCTCCATTCATTGCCAGTTGCCACTATCTTCAATGATGTGCGAAGAGGCTATGAAGTGCAACATTGGTTCCACGACAAGGAGTTGCCATTTCTCTTCAATCTGCCAACATTTAATGCTATCTTACCACCAGCAAGCATTGCTTTAAGGGAAGGAAGACAAGAGAAAGATGAATTCGGATATTTTGAAATTTATAAAGTAGATGGGTGATCCTAAGCGAGTATATTTCTCATCTGAAATTAATATTTTAATAATATTTTATTTAAATGTCATATTTTATACTCTTTTTATTAATGATGCAAATTATATATATTTATATATATATATATATATATATATATGCATATCCATGTGCAAATTCTTAAAAGTATAATTATGTAATATGAATTATTATTAAGTCACCATATGTTCATAAGTGAGTGATATGAAGCTGATATTCGTGGTATGGTTGTGATCACCTATTTGTGTGAATATTAATTTACAATGCTTAGTAGGCATGGTGGCATTACTATTTACTATTGATTAATTTTGAATTGTTTGTGATGATAAATGATATAATTTATGTTATGAGTAGATTTGAAATTATGATATATAGAGCTTGACCTTTAATGTATAAATCATATTATGGATTATACCACAATTGACATTGGAATTAAGAAATGTGATAGAGGTAATAATATGAATATTGGATAGAAAATTTCTAATGCAAAATTTTTGAAAAGTATAAAGTTAACTAGAGAGTTAAAAGGTTAATGTATGTATTTACTATAAATTATTATCTACTGTGTTGTGAAATTCGAAACTAGTTATCCTTGAATGTTTTTGTTTGAAGCGACTATGATGATTTAATTGTGATTAAGCCTTGTTGGCTATTTAAAAATTTACTGCTACTTAGGATGGGTTATGTGTGATATGGTAATGATATTGTATAAATTGAATGGTTAATGTTATCATGAATCATGATATAAAATAGAAAATTGAACTGTGTACAGGTAAATATGTTATCTTGAGAATCGTTATTGTGTTATAGAATCCAGGAGCTTAGTTTACAATTATTTTCTATTTTTATACTTACTTAGTATTTAATTGTTGTATGTAATTAACCCTAAGTATGGTTTTGATGGATATATGCCCATTGATTTCTTATATCTTATTCCTTTCTATTTTTAATATTTTTAGGTTAAAATTAATACATTAGAACTTTGTTACATCTATAGAGAATCAAAAACTATATTGTTAAGAGATTTTAATAGTTGGATTACGAGTGAAGTTTAATTGCATCTGTATAAATATTATATATGTCGAGATTGCATATTATTGTAGATATTTTGTGTTGTTAAATTTGTAAAAATTACAAGTTATATATTTTATAGTGTGTGACTCTCAAGAAGCATCTAGAAATAAGAAAGACTCTATCAATTTTTAAAAAAAAATTGAGTCACCATGGAAATTAGGAAAATTTTCATCCTAAAACAAAATAAATTTTTCTCCTAAAATAATCCCCAAAAGAAATTATATTAAATATAGGTTAAATCACTTTCTCACTTAAAAAAGTCAAGATAATTTAAAGTATTTAATGTTATGTCTGTTATTTTCATATTTTATTACACTCATTTATTTTCTTTCTAAATTTAATATATTATAATTATTTAATTTTTTATCCTCTTTTAAATAAATAGAAAAATTTTGCAATCCACCAATAAAGTATATGTAATATTTATTTTAATTTTTTTTGCAATTATTTTTAAACTAATTTTAATATTTATCTTAGAAATCTTAAAAAAGATATGTATTGAAAATGAAATGAGAAGTTCATATTTTATTATACTAATTTAATTTTTTTTCTAAATTTAATGTAATATAATTATTTAATTTTCTATCCTCTTTTATATAAATGAAAAAATTTTACAATCTAACAATAAGTTATATCTAATATTTATCTTAAAATTTTTATAATTATTTTCAAAACTAATTTTAATATTTATCTTAAAAATATTGGAAAGAAGATATGGATAGAAAATAAAATGAGAATGTCATATTTTATTATACTAATTTACTTTCATTCTAAATTTAATATATTATAATTATTTAATTTTTTATTATCTTTTAAATAAATGAAAAAATTTTGTAATATATTAATAAACTATATTTAATATTTATATTAAAAATCTTTAAAAAAAATTATATGCATAGAGAACAAAATGAGAAAGGAATCATTGATATACCACTTTATATTTATTTTCTGAATAATAACTTGATATATCACTTTATATTTGTACAACTTATTTTTTTCTTCAAAATGCAAATATCAAGGATGATAAAAATCTTATAAAAAGATATGGAAAGAAGAAGAAAATATTTTTTAATGTATTTAAGAATTTTAAAAATCTTAAAAGGTAAATTTCAAGAATCTTAAAAAATTTATATTACTTTCCTCTAAAACTTTTCTACTTGTAAATTTCCCTCTCAAAACAAAAAAAAAATTCTCCTCATGCAACCTTAAAAAAAAATTATGTCAAATAGTATTTAAACAAATGAAAACTTTTGCGATCTACTAATGAATTATATTTAATATTTATTTTAAAAAATTTTATAGTTATTTATTCTTATTGGAATATATTTTATATTCTAATTGAATTATCTGGATTCATATTTTAAATTCTTATAGTATTCTTTTATATTTATCTAATATTATTATAATTATAACATTCATGTGAGCATGTATATTATATTTGTGATTATTTTATTTTACTTAAATTAATTTAATTTACAATAAATATATATTTAACTTTTATATTATAAATATATTTTTAAAATATTTTATTTATAATACTCTTGTTTCATACTATTAATTAAATTTAATAATTATTATAATAGATTCCTCTCTATATTTTCAAATATATTGAACTTTAACCCAATCTCTTGCTAACTTTTATTAATTATTTGTTTGACCTCTCATTTTCCAAGAAGACTTTTTACTTATATTTCTTAACTACTTCCTAATTCATGGGCAATTACTATTACTCTTCTTTAATTTATTTTTACATAATGGATTGATTCCTTATATATGCTAGACTTCTACATTTCTCCCCTTTTAACCCATGATAAAGGAGGATTAATTTCAACATTATTTGTTTAGAGTCAATGTTGGCCAGCCTAACATATAACTCAAACTATTTACAAGTAATAACTTTTATTAACATGTCAATAGCATTTTTATCTATATGAATCTTTTTCAACTTGGATAATTTTGCTTTAATGCCTCGTGCAATCAATGATACCTTATATCAATATGCTTTGTATGAGAGTGATACATAATGTTTTTGCCCAAATCCAAAACATTTTAACTATCACAGTGAATTATAGAGCAATTTTTCTTGATTCCCAATTGTTGAAGAAATCTATGCAACCAAAGCATTTCTTTTCTTACTTTGACCGCTGCAATATATTCAGCTTCAGTTGTAGATAAAGTAATATGCTTTTGCAACTTAGATTGCCATGACATAGATCCTTATGTAAAAGTAGATAAATATCTAGAGGTAGATTTTCTACTATCTAAGCCACATACCATAATTGCTTCTGTACAGCCTTCTAGAATTAGTTTAATTCCTCCATAACATAAAAACATCTTGGAATTACCTCGAAGGTATCTCATAATTCATTTAATAGTTTCCTATTGTTATTTTTTAGGATTTGAGAGAAACCTACTAACTACTTGATCTGTATGTTGCAATACACTAAACTTAGTTTATCACTAGTTTCCTTAATATAATGTAGTATAGTGAAGCGAATCAAGTCGTACCCCTAGTAATCCTTTAAATTATCTTCTTTAAATTAACTCATTAACAATATTTACATAATTGTTTAATTTATTATGCACTAGAAATAAAAGAAATAGAAGAAACAAATGCAAAATAAGTGTTAACAAAATACAATATGAATGTAGATAATAGTGCAAAATGCAATATGAATATCATATGTAGAGTTATACAGAACACAAAATTAAGCAAGTTTTGCAAATTGAAATTAAATTGAATATATTAAACAAAGTAAAATATAAAATAAATAGTAAGGAAGAAAACTAATATAATGAAATAGTCAATTTAAGGGATTAAAAGCTTTAGTTTAGATTAATCATGAATCAATTGAGATTTAATTTTTCTAACTAATCTTTTAACTTTGAATTATCTGAAACCCCTACATATTATTCATGAACTCTATGCCAGATAATTATCTAGGATTTGATTAATTAAGATTAGCTAAATTAAATGACCACGATAATCCTTAAGCTAAATTGAAATTGACTTAAAGATAGAATTTAATTAATTTGAAAAATTAAATTAGAAACCTCTAATTTAATCCCTTAACCTTCTGCCCCTATGTATAAAATCGTAATTAACTAACCCTAATTCAACATCAAAATAGCAAAAGTTTAGAAAGCACAAGGATGAATACTAATTATACCAAATTAATATCCCACATATGTAATTTCAAGAAATTAGCGCAAGTAATTGAGGAAAGAGAAAATTTAATTAGAGGAAGTTAATATTACAAATAATAATCTAATAATTGGTAGAGGAGAGCCTTAAACTTCTTGAATTAACTCTGAAATTTACCTTTCTATAGTTAGAGAATATGACTTAAAAGAAAAGAAAGAAATTTGAGTTGTTATCTAAAGCGTAAAGTCCCTAAGTCTAATATGTGTTTTATATCTGACTTAATTAACCTAAAATCCTATTGGACTTAAATTTTATGTCTCTTAGGATTACAAGAATGGGGTCTTCCTAATTTTTAAAAGCTCAAAACTTATTTTTACAAAGTAATTAACTCTAGGAATTATAGTAGTAAAATCCTATAAGTTTGACTTTTAACTAGTATAGGACTACTAAAATAATATAATTTAAGTAAACTATAAATTGGGCACTTTCACATTAATTGGACCTTTATAGCTCTAGATATGACTTAAAAACCAAGATTGGCTTAGTTGAAATAGAAATAAGGCTTCAACTTTTCAGCTAAATAAAAGCTTTAAGGAGTTCAAATTTGGTTTTGACCAAAACACCAAAGTTATAGGTCTTTCTTTAAACTTTCTAATAGTCTAAAAATCACATTCATCAAATATTTGTAGCCTAAGATATAGCTAAGAAATAAAATTAATATCAAAATCTAGTATTAATCAAATAAATTCAAAAAATTGTAAAACTAATCCTAACTTATAAAACAAAGTCAATTTTGTGAAGTTTAGCAAATATAACACACAAAAAGACATAAAATAGGAAGAAATAATATAGTAAATATTTTTCTCATCATTACTTCAACTGCATAGGCAATATCTAGTTAAGTACACATCATTACATATATTGAACTCCCAATTATAGAGAAGTATGAAATTGCTAACTTAGATTCCTTTTCTTTATGCATACTAGGGTAACTCTTTTTGCCAATTTTCAAATGATTAGCTAATGGCATGCTTACCAGCTTAGCATTCTTCATCTCAAATCTCTTTAAAACTTACTCAACATATTTTTCTTATGACAATCAAAGCTTTTTAACTTTTCAATCTCATAAAATCTACATTCCCAAAATTTGCCTTATAGGGCCTAAATCTTTCATATCAAAGGATTTTGATAATTCTTTCTTCAAATCGCCAATTATCTTTAAATCATATCCCACTATCAATATATCATCTATATATAAAGATTAATAATATGTTTACTAGAAGTTATTTCACGTGTACACAATGATCTATATCAATCTTGGCATGTCCATAACTCATCATAAATGAATCATTTCTTATACCAATACTAGGGAGCTTACTTTAATCAATATAAGCTTTTATTCAATTTATAGGTCATATGCTTCTTCATTTTTTCAAGAAATCATTCAAGTTGTTCTATGTATATTTCTTCCTCTAAGTTGCCATCAAGTAATACAATTTTTACATTAGGTTGCTCTAATTCAAGATCCATGCTAGCTATTAAACCTAGTAAAAGTTAAATTGAACTTATCTTTGCCATTAGTGAGAAAATTTCATCAAAGTTAATACCTTACATTTAACTAAACCATTTCACCATTAATCAAGCTTTGCATTTTAGTAACAATTTTTTTTTAATTTAAACACTAATTTGTTTTTAAGTGTTTTTCTTCCTCTAGGAAGATCCACTAACTCATAAATATTATTTTTATGCAATGAGTCTATTTTCTCTTACATAACTTTAATCCATAAGTTTTTATCATTATGAAACTGAACTTGTTGAAAATTTTATGGCTCCCCTTATTCAATAATTAAAATATATTCAGAACTAAGATACCTTATAGATGGTTTGTTTCCTATGGTGAACTTTCTCAACTAAGGTTCTACTTTTTAGGTTTGCCTTTCCTACTTAACACCTTCATTTATAATGTTACCTCCATCTATATTAGGTTTTTCTATGTTTAGCTTTTCATCATTCAGCTCATAGTTTAATTCCTCTATTTCTTCTGCATTATAGGCACTTTCAGATAGAGTACTTAGTAATGCTTGGTTATCCACTTCTTTATTAAAGTCTTTCACTTTTTCATTCATTTAATTTTACTTCATTTATTCCTTAATGTTGAAAGAATATAATGTCTCCACTTCTGACAACTTTCTTTTTCTTTGCATCCTATAGTTGATAACTAAATTTCTTATCACCATATCTAACAAAGATACATGGAGCAACTTTGTCATTATACTTTAATTTTTATTCCTTTGCACATGATTAAATGCTTTATAGCCAAACACCTTCAAATGAGAGTAACCAACATCTTTTTCTATCCAAACTCTCTCTAGTATTTCAAAGTCTAAAGTGGTTCATCAAGTAAACTATAGTCTTGATAGATTCTTTCTATAATGATTTAAGCAAATTTGCCATTTTGAGCATGTATTGAACTTTCTCCATAATTGTCCGGTTTATTCTCTCAATGACACCATTATGTTATAGAGTGCCAAAGACTATCTTCTTGTGTCTTATGCCATAATATAAGCAATATGTCTTAAATTCTTAAGATGTGTATTCTCCTCCGTTATAAGTTCATAAACACTTCAAAGGTGATATGATCTTTCTTTTCACGTTGGCAAGGAATTGTTAGAAATACTAAAATGTTTTATTTTTTAATTATAACAAATACGCTTATGTTTTTTTATGGCATTATCAATGAAAGTGATAAAGTATTTATTACCACCTAAAGATTCAACTTTTATGGGCTTGCAAACATCAGAGTGTACTAACTCTAATTTATTTATTTTTATTTCAAGTCATTTTGAAATGAAACCTAGTGATACTTTCTATATAGATAGTGTTCATAAGGGTTTAGAGATTCACTTTTAGTTGTTGTTTGGCTAAATAATCCTTTCTCATTCATGTGTGCTAATAATTTATGCTACAAGTTTGGTGAAGCATCATCTTCAATTGCATTTAACTATCCTTTACAAATCTTTATTTGAGTTTTTTATAGTAAACACACATATTTTCCTTTGCTACCACTAATGATCCCTTAGTGAGTTTTCACAGGCTTTTGTCCATATTGTGCCAGTATCCTTCTTTGTCTAGAATGCTTATAAAAAGTAGATTTAGTCATAGATTAAGAACATGCCTCACATCTTTAATGTTATTGTGCAACCAACTTCTATTTACATATAAACATTATCAATTCTCACAATCTAAAAAATACTTTTGTTTTTCATGTTAATGGATCCAGGGCTTTTAATTATGTAAGTTATGAAGTATTCTCTTTTTAGAACATAATGGTATAGGGTAATAGAATCTACTATCCATTCAATTTGAAAACCTATTAAATGGCAACATTCTTTTTCATAATTATATAGAAGAATTACTCCATTATTATTGGTTAAGGTTGTGGCGATTGTGTTATCATTTTTTTTTCTCTTGCCATAGAAGTTTGCAATCTTTTTTCATATGTTTAACCCCGATTTTTTGCAACAAAGGCTTGTCTATTGTAGCCAATCATATCCTTTAAATAAGTTTCTTAATTGAAAAGGTTATTTTTTGCCATGTTCATTATCATTTTTTAATCAGGTGCTGAATTAGATAATGAAATTGCTAACAGATTCCATGATTCAAGAAGAGACTCTAAAAGTATTGTGACTTGCATATCATCATCCATGCCTTATCTTGCAAATAATAATTGTATTATCAAGCCTTCAAACTTGTTTAAGTGCTTTGTAATTGATTATCCTTCTTTTAGTTTCAAATTCATAAGTTTTCTCACTATGAAAACTCTTCCTTAAGCATTTTTTTTATACATAATTTCAAGGTTTTTCCAAGGAATGTGTGGATTAATTTCTTTGGAACAAACTGATAGCCATTATTTTCTTCTCCATTATTTGCCATTTTTTTTCTAACAATTACCCTAACTTAGCCACATCACCTTCTACTAGTTCATATAGATCTTTACAATAAAGGTGATCTTCCTTCGTAGTTTTCTATAATGAATAATTTGTTAATAACAAAAAATGAAAAATTACAATAACCACAAGCAATAAAATCATTCAATTAGTGGGACAAAAATAATTCGGACCGCTTGGCCAGACTAAAGGTAGTATAACTAGCCAATATAAGTTATAAACAATACAACCAAGCTTTAATACTAATTGCTGTATAAGCAATGAAAAAAATTAAAATTGAAATAATCATTGGACAAATTCTAAAAGACATTCACTATATGATAACATTGTACAAGAGACATTCTAATATTTTTCTCACACTCAATATTCTCTCTTTCGGATTTATAATCCAAACCTCACAATTTTACCACTCAAGTATTCTTAATTTAAAGTATTATAATTTCCTCACACTCCACTTACAGTGACATTCACAATTTACTCTAAGAGAAATTATAAGAATTAAACTCTCTCTCCTACAAGAAGTATATTCTTACTAATTTTTTCTTTTGCGCGGGTTGCACTTCAATAGAAAAAAATTAAGCTCTATTTATACACCTTTTCCCGAGGTGTCTTGCAGGTTTTTTTCCTTTTTCTTTTTTTTCTTTTTCTCAACTTTCACCCAACCGCTTGCTAATTTGTTTTAATTGTTTGTTTGACCTCTCATTTTCCAAGAAGAATTTTTACTTACACTTCCCAACCACTTATAAATTCATGCGGGCCTCTTCTTCAATTTATTTTTAATACAATGGATTGGTTTCTTATATATAATCTCTCTTTTGGATTTATAATCCAATCCTCATAATTTTACCACTCTAGTATTCTTAATTTAAAGTATTATAATTTCCTCACACTTTACTAACTATGATATTCACAATTAATTCTAAGAAAAATTATAAAAATTAAACTTTCTCTTCCATGGAAAGTATATTCTTACTAATTTTTTCTTTTGCGCGGGTTACATTTCAATAGATAAATAGTAAGCTCTATTTACATACCCTTTCCCAAAGCATCCTGTAGGTTTTTTTTCTTTTTTTTTCTCCCTCAGCTTTCACCCAACCACTTGCTAACTTTTATTAATTGTTTGTTTGACACCTCGTTTTCCAAGAAGACCTTCTGCTTTTACTTCCCAACTACTTTTAAATTCATGCGGCTGTTGCTGCTTCTCCTCTCCTTCAATTTATTTTAATACAATGGATTGGTTTCTGATATGGGCTGGACTCCTACATATTAATTATAACCTTTTTTATCTATTTTTTTTAATCATTCTCTCTTTGATTGTTGCAAGTTCCTTCAATGGCTATGGACTTAGTGTTTGCTTAGGAAGAAGACTCGAGTATGTCTTTGAAGGCAGCACTCTATCCCAAGAAGAGTGGGTTTCTAACTCTTCCCCTTCAATGATAAAAATTAGGGAAAATTAATATTGACTAAAACTCTATTTTAATATTCGAAATATTCAATTTCCATCTATTTTATTTCTGAAATTTTAAGTAAAATTTTAGTTTTTATGAAAATTAAAATTTACATCAACTTAGTTTCTATGAGAAATTAGACAAGATGAATTATATAAATGTTTACATAATAATTATTTGGTTGTATATATGTTATGATAATGTTTGCCTGTCGTGTAAGTGTTCAATGCTTGTGATATGAGAGATATAGATAGTTAAGTGCATATAAGAAAGGTTCAAAGATTACGTTATAGTTTCAATCTATATAAGTAATAATTATGGTATAATTTCAGGGTATATAACAAATGTTACCGTGGGGGTAACTAGCTATATACCTTCGGCATTTCATGTTCAATAATGAAATGATGTGATAAATGACTATTAATATGAAATGGTGTGATAAATGAAATGCTGTGTTATAAACTATTTGGATCTCAATTTATATATGAAAAATATGTTTTTCATAACATAACTGAACTTTAGAAATATATGCATCAATAAATGTATGAGTATATTTTCGTATCTATTATATGTATGACCTAAAGCATTATTCCAGCCGTAGGCTTTAGAGTGAAAATTGAATGGTTGTACTCACCGCTCTTTTTACTTTTAGATTTTGATATTCAAGCTGCCCTTACAATTTTAGGATACCCACATCGAAGACTTTATTAGTTTAATTTAGATCATGATCTATGTGGACACAAACTCTTCCAAAATTTTTATCTCCAAGTTTACTCCATGTATCCGATGGTTGTAGAGTACGTACAGAACTCTTCATAATAGAAATTACACCTTATATATATATATATATATATATATTGATCCATTTAGGAGTCATCAATCTATTCAATTTACCGAACTTAAGGAATGGCTACAAAATCAATTTATGGACAATGTGTTCATAAAATTTCAATTAATTACCATCATAAATCAATATAAGATTTAATATCTTTATATTTTTTTTTTTGAAAGTTGTAATTTTTATATAAAAGTTGAAATTTTTAAAAAAATTTATACAATTTTGAATAATAAAATTGTAACTTTTCATATATTTATTACCAACAAAATTTTATACATATTGATAAATTTTATGAAAAAATGACAAAATTTAATATAAAAATTACACTTTTATAACTTTTATATCATACTTTCACAGAATCAAATAAAATTTTTGAGCATGTAACAAAATATAACTCTTAAATTAATAATATAAATATCTTCTTTTATCTTTTGAGTACATAACAATTTGCGAGTATCATTATTCTTGAAAAATGTTGATAGCATATCTTAATTTTTTATTGGAGCAACTAAGCCAAAAAATTTGGCATCTTGATTCTCCGCCGTGTGAATTTGACAATGATGGAACAAAGCTCTTGTCCCCATTCCACCCCCACAAATGGGTATTATTTACAGTAGAGTTACGGTCAATCCAAATACATGTTCGTAGTGAATATGTCAAGGCAGACCTGAATTCACCAACCTCCAATTTCTAGCATAATGGTATTTCATTACATTACGTTACAAGGAAAAATTATCGACGGAGAAAAGAATGATATTTGACAAATACTTATATACTTTGTATTTTTATTATTTAATTGAAAGAAGTTAATTATAATTTTTAATCTCTTAAAATTTACAAAATATTTTATAAAACTAAAGTATAAATAATAAAATTGATAACTATTATCAAAATACGAGTTGAGACAAGTATTACAGTGGAATATACAAGTATCTTGCATATAGTGATAACTTGCAAGTTGCAATAACATTTGACATGGTTAGATTTTAGTGCCTCTTAAGTAAAATTTTCAAATTCAAACTTTTTAAACGAAGAAAATTGATATTAGAATGCTTTTCTCCATATTAACTTCAATTTAATTTAATTTCAAATCAGTCAGAACCCCAAAGTGATCTGGCAAATAGCTGAAAGATCTCCAATAGAAAAAAACATTTGGTAGCATATTTAATAAAAATAAAATGTCAAAACATGAGCCAATTAGAAAAGGGTGGAAAAAGAAAGTTTAAGACTCCGCTTGTTTTTATTTTAATATTTTTTAATAAAAAACTTGTTTTTTATATATAAATAAAAGAATATTACATAAATTTATATTTTATGATTAAAAAAATATATTTAGAACTATGGTTAATGTGGAAAACAACTCTTCTTTAAAAGAAAAAAGGAAATGCATCTTTCATAAAGTTTTTTACATTTAACATTAGATATATAAATTATAATTTAATATTTTAATATTTTATAATTATATTTATATGGAAGATATTCACATTAGATATATAAATTATAATCTAATATTTTGATATTTTATAACTAGAAGATATTCACCGAAGCACAAGGAGCTAAATCTTTAAGAATTCATCACTGGGATATCAACATCAGCAGTAACATACATAATAAATATTGCGGACAAAAATTAAGCAACTTGAATGGGTTACGCTTTCTTTTGCATAATATTTTATGTCTGAATATATATATATATATATAGCTACTTAAGCTATTAAGAAATCAATATGGTACCAATTTGAGGAACCACATGGGAATTCAAGAAATTGGATTGATTTGTACTTTGGACTATTAGGTTGGTAATTGGATTTATTTGTATATCTAACCAATTTATTTGTGCATAAATTTATTAATTTATTAAATATAAGCTCATCAAATATTTTAAATCAGTTTTAGACCTTCACACTTTTAAATATGAAGCTCAATTTACTTTATAAAAGCGTATTTTTCCACATGATAAAATGCTATTAAATTTTCTCATTTTTTTATTTTAAAAATATCAAATTTGGTATTCAAGAAACCATCTTATTGACTAGCATTTTAAATTATATATTTCAAAAGTTAGGTGACCCAATTCAATGATTAATAGTCAAAAGACATTTTAAGCCTTTGATCTTCAAAGAGTGAAAATTTAAAAGAAAAGGGAATTTTAGATTTAAACTAATATTATATATGCTAAAATCAAAATAAATTAAAATGTAAAATTATTGTACCATTTTACAGCCAAAAAACAATATACATATAAGACTAGACAACTACACTAAATTTTAAAATCAAACTCAACTCACAACGAAATAATAACTAGGTTGTTGTTTTAAACAAAAATCTTATATTATGTGAAAAGTGCTTGGATTTTATTTCTTATGGTACATACAAGCTATTTTTAACATATGAGTTAAAAAGAAGAAGTTTCTTGAGCAAGGCAAAATTATGTTGGAATCAAAATTTAATTTTTAAGTTTGGAGTTAAAAGTATTTTGAAGCTAAAATTTCAAATTTCAAACTTAAAACCAAATTATAACTTAGAGTCAAAGAAAACTTGGAATTAAACAAAAGATAACTTGAAGTTAAAGTTGACTACATCAAATTTTCTTTTTTAAAAAGGATGCTTTCTTAGAAAACAACACATTAAGTAATTAGATTATAACTTGTAAATTCTTTCTTACTCTCTCTTTTTCTCACTCTTGATCCAAAACTTGCATATCCATTTTGAGAGTGTTATTAAGTGAAATTATAAAATCTGTTTGTGAGATTGTGTGAAAAATCCTTCTTAAATATTATTAGAAATCTTAGTATAAATTAATAAAATTTTGTAAAGTTAAATAGTGATTGAAATTTTATTACAAATTAATGAGATCTTATAAAACTAGTTAGTAATTGAAATCTTAGGAAAAATTGGGAAGATCTTATAAAGTTAGATAATAATTAAAATTCTAGTGTAGATTAGTAAGATCTTATAAAATTAGGTGGTAATTAAAATTCTAATGGAGATTAGTTAGATCTTGTAAAATTAAGTGATTTGTGGAAATCCTAGTAAAAATTGGGTGAATATTATAAAGTTAAATATTGCAATTTCATGACAAGTTGATAAATACCTCAAGTAATACTTGATAATTCGAGAAAAAAAGAGTAGACCTAAAGAGTATTCCGTTGAACCTGTATAAAATTTTTTGAGTTCGTTTTTCTTCTCTACTCATCTATTTATATATTTTATTGTTTTGCATACTTCACTTTTTCACATTTTTAAGAAAAATAATTACACAATTTTATTTCTATTTTTCTTGAAGAAATTATTTTTAATTTAAAAGAAATATATTTAAATTTATTTTAAAATATTTTTGAAATATTTTATTTTTTAAAATAATATATTCATCAAAATTTAAAAAATTTATCTCTTAAACTTCATGATTTTATATAAAATTTTATTACAAATTTTAATAATTAAGTTTTTATTAAATCTAATTCACTCTCTCATAACCTATAAGTTTTATCACCAATAATTCTACAAAAAAAGATTATCATAGATACACTATTGTAACAAAGTAATTATTACCGGGCATTTTCTTAACTAAACAACCATCAGGATTCTGGAAGCTATCGTTGTGCCAATAAAGTATGGCTGATGTCCCCAAAAGGGACAACAAAGAACAGTGAAAATCTGAAATGTAAAGCAAATAATAAGTTACAACATCTTAGTTACTTTACCATGAATCTTGGAGTGAATCAAAGGTTTGTGCTCAGTCACGGCAATTTCATTTATTTTAATAAAAAATATTATCTATAAGAATATAATTATAATTATTAAAAATAAAAAATAATTAATATATTTAATTTTAAATATAAAAAATTTAATAAAAAATCATTTTTTTCATTTTTAAATATTTGTCGTTTCTACTATAATTTTAAAAATTATTTTTTAAAACATAAAATATAATGATATGGGACATTCCTTTATTTATATATAAAAAGATGATATTTTTGTAAAAAATATTCTTAAAAAAACAAATAGAACCTAAATTTAAATATTAGTAATCATATTATGCCTTGGACATGTATTTAAGAAGGATCATGACATCAGCCGATCAGGAAAAAATGGAAACGGAAAAGACGGAGTTTCTAAGAATTCATCACCGGGATGTTAATAACATCAACATATACTAAACATTTTGGACGAAGAAGAAGAAGCAGCTCGAGTTCACCGGCCTTTAAAGTTTAAATTGTAGAATAATTGTTATTACATTGCAGGATAAATGACAAAGAAAAAGGTGATATGCTGATCAACCTGCAAATTGCAATAACATATTTAATAAAAAGAAAATGTCGTGACACCAACCAACGAGCAAAGTATGGAAAAATGAGAAGACTGAACGCCTTGATGCGTCGAAAAATATTTTTAATTAAAAAATTTTATTATTTATGCATAAGTAAAGGAAATAATATGTGGCTTATATAATTTAATTTAAAAATTATAATATTTGATGTCATAAAAATAAAAAAGTAATTTTTAAATGAAAAATATTATTTTTAATCATACTCTTTATATTTAAAATTATTTAAATTGTATGTGCTATGGCAATGTTTGCGATTGCACGTGATATGAGAATAGCTCGGCACACAAGGTAGAGGTCTGTTAACTATGATATAGGTTTAGAAAAAATTTTAATATATTATTAAATTTAATTATATATCGAATTCTTTTAATTTAATTTCTGCAACCACAATCGAATTTATTAATAAGTTGATACATGACTGTGCCAATAGGATATAAACAACAATAGTTTTGGCCTGTACAACAAATGTTATTGTATGGTCACGAGCCAGACGCTATCGGTATTCTCTCCTATATATTATTGAAATTTTGAGGAAAAGGTACGATGAACGACTATGACTATGATGATACGAAATGCCGTGATATGAATGCTCTGAATCTCTGTTAGTGAAAAATATGATTTTCATGGCATAATTTAAGTTTAAGAATATGTGCATCTACAAGCGTGTAAGTATTTTTCACCTCTCCTTTTATCTTTAAATTCGAGTATTTTAGTTGTCCCTGTAGAGTACCCACACGATTTCTTGTCGAAGTAGGTTTCAGCATGCAAACTGTCACAATTTAATCATCGCCGGTCCAAAATATCTACTGACCTTAACTCATGTGACTCAAAGATCTAATAGGAGTTATCTAAATATATTACGAGAAATTTGAAATTTAGCAACGAAATTATCAATAACAAATGTATTGTAAAATTAATTTTGAGCCTAATTTTGAAAATTAAAAAAAAATGATTTTTAATGACAAAATTAGCAACAATTTTTCCTTGGAATTGCTAATTTCATTGCTAAATAATGTGAAAATTTTATTCATGAAATTAGTTATAGAATAAAAAATATTTTTTAATGTACTAATGGACAATTGTATGAAATTTTGAAAAATCTATGATGAAAATTTTTAATTTTTTGCAAAAAAAATTGTAAAAATATGTTTTTCATAGCATGTTCAATCAATTTGAAAGTTTAATGAAATGGTGTGATGAATGACTATTAATATGATGGTATGAAATGTTGCGTTATAAACTATTTGTATCTTAATTTATATATGAAAAATATGTTTTTCATAGTATGACTGAACTTTAGAAATATTTGCATCTATAAATGTATGTATTTGTATGAGTACATTTTCGTATCTAATATATGTAAGACTTAAAGCATTATTCCAGCCGTAGGCTTTAGAGTGAAAATTGAATGGTTGTACTCACCACTCTTTTTACTTTTCGATTTTGATATTCAAGCTGCCCTTACAATTTCAGGGTACCTACATCAAAAATTTTATTAGTTTAATTTAAATCATGATTTATGTGGACGCAAACTCTTCCAAAATTTTTATCTCTAAATTTACTCCATGTATCCGATGGTTGTAGAGTACGTATTACAACTCTTCATAACAGAAATTACACCATATATATATATTGATCCATTTAGGAGTCATAGGAAGATCTCATTTCAATCTATTCAATTTACTGAACTTTAGGAATGACTACAAAATTAATTTATGGACAATGTGTTCATAAAATTTCAATTAATTACCATCATAAATCAATATAAGATTTAATCTCTTTTTATTTTTCTTAAAGTTGTAGTTTTTATATAAAAGTTGAAATTTTTGAAAATTTTTATACAATTTTGAATAATAAAATTGTAACTTTTCATATATTTATTACCTACAAAATTTATACATATTTATAAATTTTATGAAAAAATGACAAAATTTAATATAAAAATTACACTTTTATAACTTTTATATCATACTTTCACATAATCAAATAAAAATTTTGAGCATGTAACAAAATATAACCCTTAAATTAATAATATAAATATCTTCTTTTATCTTTTGAGTACATAACAATTTGCGAGTATCATTATTCTTGAAAAATGTTGATAGCATATCTAAATTTTTGAGTGGAGCAACTAAGCCAAAAAATTTGGCATCTTGATTCTCCGCCGTGTGAATTTGACAATGATAGAACAAAGCTCTTTTCCGCATTTCACCCGCACAAATGGGGATTATTTATGGTAGAGTTACGGTCAATCCAAATACATGTTCGTAGTGAAGATGTCAAAGCAGACCTGAATTCACCAACCTCCAATTTCTAGAATAGTGGTATTTCATTACATTACGTTACAAGAAAAAATTATCGACGGAGAAAAGAATGATACTTGATAAATACTTATATACTTTGTATTTTTATTATTTAATTGAAAGAAGTTAATTATAATTTTTAATCTCTTAAAATTTACAAAATATTTTATAAAACTAAAATATAAATAATAAAATTGATAACTATTATCAAAATGCGAGTTGAGACAAGTATTACAGTGGAATATACAAGTATCTTGCATATAGTGACAACTTGCAAGTTGCAATAACATTTGACATGGTTAGATTTTAGTGCCTCTTAAGTAAAGTTTTCAAATTCAAACTTTTTTTCAAATTCAAACTTTTTAAATGAAGAAAATTGATATTAGAATGCCGTGCCAATGAGATATCATGAAATTTTTCTATAGGTATAGGCTTTATAAACAACAATAGCTTTAGCCTGCACAACAAATGTTATTGTATGGTTACGAGCCATACGCCATCGGTCTTCTCTGTAAATGAAAAATATGATTTCCATGGCATAGTTTAAGACTGTGCATCTATAAGCGCGTGAGTATTTTTCTTGTATGTAAAACGTTTATTCACTCACAAGGTTGCAGGTGAAAATTCCTTCTTAATTACCAAGTAGTTGTACTCACCTCTCCTTTTTTTTTTTTAAATCCAAGTATTCTAGTTGTCCCTCATGATTTCTTATTGATGTAGGTTTCACTATGCAAACTGTCACAACCTAATCATAACCGGTCCAAAATATCTACTAACCTTAACTAGTGTGACTTAAGTTGTCTAAATATATTACAAGAATTTTGAAATTTAGCAACGAAATTATTGATAATAAATGTATTGTAAAATTAATTTTGAGCCTAACTTTGAAAATTAAAAAAAATAATTTTATTGACGAAATTAGCAACAGTACATTCTCTTGGGATTGCTAATTTCATTACTAAATAATGTGAAGATTTTATTCATAAAATTAGCAATAGAATAAAAAATATTTTGATCAAAATGTAAAAAACCTTCTAACATCAATGCTTAAGAGTTTTATGATATGTTGGAATCAACCTTTGTATGAAAGTTGCAGTAACCACATTGTGTTATCCTTTGCAATTAGGCCATTGAGTATAAAATCAAATTACAACCTTCCAAAGCACTATTATAATTAAATTTGCTAGTTGATAAAAGAATGCATGCTCATAAATTTTTATAGAACAAAGAAAATGGTTTCCAAGTTAGGCTTTGAATATGAAAAAAAAAAAGATTATTGTGCCAATGGTTGTAAACTTTATTACAAACAATATGCAAATGAAAGGGAATGTGTTTTTTATAACCATTCTTGCTACATATCTCAAAAATCTAATCGAGGGTGATATAAGAAGATTTCTAATAAAAAATTATAGTACTTTCCCCTCACTCCCAAACTCCAAAAGTTATGTATATCGAAATTAACTACCAACTCAATAAGATGACATGCTCAGAGATTTTTACAAAGCAAAGAAAATTGTTTCTAAGTTAGGCCCTAGGTATTAGAAGATAAATTATTATGCCAATGGTTGTATACTTTATTACAAATGATATGTAAATAAGAAAGAATGTGTTTTCTACAATCATTCTTGCTACACATCCCAAAAATCAAATCCAGGCCAATAAAAGGAGATTTTTAATAAAAAAACTATGGTACCTACCCTTTACTCCTAAACTTCAAAGGTTGTGCATATTGGAGTCGATTGCAAGCTCAATAAGATGATATCATGAAAACCCTAGTAACCCAAGGTTCTATCTCACCTATGAAATGGAGAAGTATGAAAATATTTTGACCACACATCTTTAATTTGCAAATGATCGTAAAGAAGTAAGGCTAGGGCTATGTGCAAATGGCTTCATTTCTTTTGGCCAATCTAAGCAAACATATTCATGTTGGCTTATGATTATAAGCCTTTATAATATCTTTTTATTGGCATGTATGAAACAAGAATACATGTTATTTAATTTAATTATCTCAAATCCCAATAGTCTAAAAGTTAATATTGATGTTTACTTATAACTATTGATAAATAAATTGAAAATATTATAGGAAGATGATGTATATACATATGATATATCTTTTAAAAGAATTACTTTATAAGCTACATTGTTATAGACCATCAATGATTTTAATGTATATGAGATGTTGTTTATTTAGTAGATGCATAAGAAGTTAGCATGCCTATTTGTTTAGGGTTTTCTAAGGTATTCATATTAAAATATGATCAAAAAATTTCATTATTTGACTATCATAGATGTACATAGCTTCGAGATTATCCATTTAGGAGGAATACAAATGCTTCTAAGAAAAATAAAGTAGATAAATCATGTCCACCTTTAAAAATTAATGATGAAAACCTTTAAAAAAGGGTTATATATATCCAAGTTATGGATAAAAGGTATGTAATACATATTGAAATGTATATAGAAACTCAAAATTAAACAAAATAAAGCATTTTTTAGGAGTTGCCCTACTGGCAGATAAATCTTGTTCATCATAATCTAGATATCATGCACATTAAAAGGAATATGTTCAATAATGTGTTCAACACAATATGGATATGCCTAGTAAAATAAGAGGTAATATGAAATTTATGATGGATTTAGCTAAGTTGTGTAAGCATAATAAACTTGAACTTAAATTAGTTCAACAAGATAATAGAAGGACGTTCAAGCCAAAAATGCAATGCATATTAAATTTTGAGTAGAAACAAGCAATACTTAAGTAGATACAAAACTTAAAACTTTTAGATAATTATGCTTTAAACTTGGTTAGATGTGTAGATTTACAGGAATGAAGAATCATAATTATTATGCATATTAAGAAGAATATGTTTGACAATATGTTCAACACAATGATGGATATGACTAGTAAAACAAAAAATAATGTGAAAATTATGATAGATTAAGTTAAATTGTGTAGGCACGATAAACTTTAACTTAAGCTAGTTCAACAAGGCAACAAGAGGATGTTCAAGCCTAAGGTATAATACACATTGAATATAGAGTAGAAATGAGTAATACTTGAATGGATACAAAAATTAAAACTTCTAGATAATTATGTTTCAAAGTTAGCTAGATATGTAGATTTACAGGAATGAATTGTCACATATTCATGAAATAATTACTTTCTATTGTCTTAAAAGTGTTGTTAAAATTCATTAGGAAAGTGCTAACTAATTTAGTTTGTTTTTCAAGGACTTGTGCTCAAACATCTTAAAAGAAGTACACTTGCTATAAATAAAATAAAATATTCATGTCACTATTTACAAGTTGAAATGAATATTTCCTCTATCCTTTTTTAATTCAACAAAGCATCTTCCAATGCATTTATTGTATAAAGCTTTAGTAAAAGGCCTCATCCAATACTATTAGATGTATCCGTTTGAGAGGTGAATTCACTAATTAAGTCATTGATTTAATATTGTCTCTAAACCATCAACAAATAATTTATCTTACTAATTGGTATGTTCCTTCACACATTGAAAAAGAAAATGAAAAATAAGGCTCATGTAGAAGGGTCTATCTATGAAGCATAGCATACTAAAGAGGCATTTATTTTTTGTTCACATTACTTTGAACTTTATGTGCAATTCAAAAAAACTAGATTTCCTAAAAATGATGATTGTAAAGACGTAGAAAATGGTGATGATGTTTGTTCCACATTCAATTATCCTAGTAGTCTAGCAAGGGAATGTAAAAGCTTATAATTGTCAAACTAGGAGTACTTTATGGCTATGATATATGCATTGTTAAATTATGATGAGGTGCAACCATATGTAAAATAAATGCTTAATATAATGAGTCTAATTACTATAATGATATACTTAATAAATCTTCGAAAAGGACTAATGATAGGGTATAAGTTATAAGTTATTTGAACAAATGTTATGACATGTTTTCTTAGGCATAACTAAAGATAATGTGAACATGTGTATTAAAAATGAATTATCATCATGGCTTCACAATTATGTAAGTTAAGTCATATCCTATTTGATTAAAGTTTTATTTACCCTAGACATAAGTTTTAATAACAATGTAAACTTATTTAAGGATTAGGTTTTAACTATAAAGAATGCAATCATTAATAAAAAAATATTTAATATCACACAAGGCCCAAAAAGAAAAGTGTGCACATAGCTTATGCATTTTATTAATGGTTGTAAGTTCCATACTGAATGATAAAGCTTGCACAAGTCCATCTCTAACTTCAATGTATGTATTAAACGATCTAATGATAGACATTCAAAAAATGATTAGTATGAAAAACTTCAAGAGATCATCGAGTTATATTATGATGAATTTCTAACAAAGAAGATAATGATGTTCAACTATGAATGTTTCGATCTCACATATAATAAGGGAACAAAATCGAATAAATAATATGATATCATTAAGGTTAAAGTATATTGATACTGTAACAAGTTTGATCTTTTCATCTTCACTCAACAAGTTATGCAAATATATTACACTTCATATTTAGGCTATGGAAAAAATTGCAATAATTGATTGGTTATCATTAAAACCAAAGTAAGGAGTGTTATCAATGCTATATCAATGACTAATATATGTGAACTTCTAGACCAATCATTCTATAACTTACTTGAATGCCAAAATACTTAAACAAACCCACTTCCAGTTCATCTAACAACAATTAAGTACCTTAAGAAAAAAATCTTCTAAAAAAAGAAAAAAAAAGAAAGAGAGTGATTTTTTTGAAACCTAATAAGTAAACATATACTAGAAAATAAAATTAAAATAAATGGTATGATGATATTTGGTTTACATCTATTTACTTTTATAATAAGGGCATACAAAGGAGTAAATGGGCTTATATACCTTTGTTAAAGGAAAATGAATGACATTTTGAATGAGTAACCTATCTTTCCAAGAGATAAATAAATGTACAGAATATTAAAACTTAATCAAGATAATATTACTTATTCCTCATCATCCCATTGATAAGGAGAAATCATTCATACAACTAATACATCCATTTCTATAATTTCATAATTTAGTCATAATAATTCAATAATAGTCATTAAAAGGATATTAGAAAAAAAGATTATAAATTTCCTTGTGACTTCCTTATAGTTTTATCCCTCATAAACTCATTCCTATCTTTTAAAATTAGCCTTATCCCTCACAAACAGGTACATGGATTTGGTACATAATGCCATAAAATGTATATAATCATTTTTGTTATCATTTCTCATCAATAGCACAATTATTAAAATAACCAAAAGTGCCTTAACTAGCACTTCAATTCCATAACTATGATATGAGCATGCATATTTTAGTAAAAGCTATAAAAGTTATATCAAGCCAAATATAACTAATTCACACAATATACATATAATGTTCAAGGTCAAATAATGAATGTAAAATAAGTAATCAAATCATAATATAATAGTTATACTTTGATTTACTCAAATCACATTGAAAATTCTCATATTTTGATTAGAGTCACATCTCTACCATAGTTTTTTTTGTTAATATATTAATTAACTTAATCATAAACATTCCTCTTTGAATGATCTTATGGCAAAAATTATGAATCAAGCCTTATAAATTAATTTAGAAATCAATCTAGAGCCTTTAGTAAATTTTTGTGTCAATTCGAGTCAATTTGTAAAGTATAAATCTAATAAGCTTCTTCATTATTCCTTACACACACAAGATGTGTCGTTTTAACCTTTTTATTATGGGCAAAACTTCCATTCCCCCAAATGCAAAATAGGATTAATAAATCCTAGACATGTGGCATTTTAAAAGTCACAAAACCTATAAGGTTAGGAAGAAGATAAATTAGGCTAATAATACTTTGGTCACCATCACCCAAAGCCATTAATGGTTGATATAATTTACAAATTGAAATCACAAAAGATAATAATTATGAGATAGCATCAATGTTAGAAATGGATTGACAAATAAAGTTTTTTGATAAAAAAATAAAAAAATTAAGAAGGATTAATTGATAGAGACTAACAATAAGCAAGAAAAAAATTATTATTGGAAACTCCAAAAAGTTTAAAATTTCATTCATTCATTTATTTATATTATCTAAAAATAAGCTCATTCTCCTAAAAAGTATGTCCATTTATCAATAATTAATAAATTCTAATGTGTCATATAATCATTTTAATTGTGCAAGTTCTTAATATCTTAAATATTTAATACATGTAACTATTTTTTTATGGTAACAATGGTTAAACTATTAGATGCATATATAAAGTAATCAAAGATTAAGCCTTAAATGCAAAGAAATATACAAAACTCTTGATTCATACATGTAACTATTTGTTATTAAATAGAAATCACTGTTAATATTAACATAAATTAAATATAAAAAAATCATTAATTATTTAATTGAATCACAAATATTAATTAAAATTGCTGGAAGCATTTTATTCTTACACTTTTTATACTTTTTTATGTTAATTTTTATACTTCTATTAAATTCCATTGTATTCTCCTAATTATCATTAAATTAATTGTAATATTATAACATTATAATTTCAAAATTTTTTAAAGTTCAGTAAATATTTTTTTTACTTAATTTTGAATTTGAAATAGTCAATATTTTTAATAAGTTAAATATTTAATTTTATTAAAATACTTTGATTATATATTCTATTTTTAACTTGTATTATTTTATATCTCATGAATTGGTTTTCTTCTTTTATTTGTTTTGTAGCATATCTTTCCTTTTTATTTTTATCCAATCATGTTATTTACAACTTAAACACTAATGTTACAATGTAATAAAATGAAATGAGAATAAGAAAGGGAGTAAGAATAAAATAGAATAGAATAGAATAAAATGACCATTTCATAATTATATTTAATATGATAAAAAAATAAAATAAGCATTCCATTTCATTTTTATGTTTGATATAACAAAATAAGTAGGAATGAAAAATGGAAAAAAGTGTAGTTAATGGTAATAATATCCTTATTACAAAAATAATAAATACCTTATTAAATAATTCATTATTACTATTATACATGATATAATCAATAATAAAATTTGTCACAATTTAAATTTTATCTTCAGAAATATAATTAAGAAAAAAATTCTATAATAAAAGCATAAAAAATCTAATTTACTAAATTTTTATATTAA
Organism: Sindora glabra; assembly: GCA_020226215.1. Taxonomy (NCBI): domain Eukaryota; kingdom Viridiplantae; phylum Streptophyta; class Magnoliopsida; order Fabales; family Fabaceae; genus Sindora; species Sindora glabra. Next base: position 32,607,029 of record CM035226.1, on the reverse strand, counting down.
ATATATTTTGTAAAAAATACAAAATATCCTATTTTAGATTTTGTTATTAAGTATAATTATTGAAATACTTTAATAGAGAAATATTTAAAAATTAATATTTTTATTATATATTAATAGAGAGTAATGTTGAAATATATGACAAATATAAGGGGTGTATATGTAAAAAGACTATTCCATGAATAATGGAATAATTCATCTCATTATTTTTGTTATAAAATAGAGATTTTATTATTTGATAAAATGACCACTCTTAGTTTATTCTATTCCATCCAATATTCTAATAAAACTAAATAGTATATATATAATATCATATATTTAATTTTTATTATAAGAATATTTTAAAATAAGTTAAAATGTTTATATAGAAAATATAATTGAATCTTTTGATTACATATTCTTCTTTTGTTTTTGTATAATTTTGAATGGCATTATTTTTTATGTATTTATTATATGTAAAATTTATAGCTATTATAGAAATTATAGAATTTTATATAAAAATTTAAAATTTCATCATTTTTTTAATCTTTCATAACAACTTACAAGATATTACAACATAATTCATATTTTGAATAAATTACCATCACATTTCTTAAGATTTATATTGATTTTAATTTTTATTCTTAGATTTTTAAAAATATATGTATTTATATTTTATTTATATATTTTAAATTTGCATTTATCTTTTGTGCTAAAAAATACAAATTTCTTTATATAAAACTATATTATAATTAAAATAAATTTCAAGAAAGTAGATTAGAACTACCGTACATGCAATATTCAATATTTATGGTTTTATAATGCCAAACCCATGTTAGTATAAGTAATCAAATATAAAATGCCCTTTATTTAGTAAATAACTTTTTAAATGACTTTTAAATGTTTGAATAAACTTTAACTGATTGACTTATTAATAAACTATATTTGATATTTGGTTAATAACTGTTCAAAACAGTTAATTCTCCTTTAAACTGTCAAAATGAAAATGCTGAGGTAGCCAGCATTTCTGTGTAGTTTAGCATTTTGTTTGCTTCTCATATCTACCCCTTCAAGCAGCATCATTTCTGATTCTCCATCTGCCCATAGCATCATTCCGACCTAAAGGTATGTTTTCTAGATTTACCTTTTAAAAAAATGAATAATTATAAAAATTATATTAATTTATTTTAAATAAATATTTAATATGTAATAATTTATAATATTATATTAATTTTTATATTTCTAACTTTATCATTCTTATAAAAAATTATAATATTATTTTTACATAAAAATTAAATAATTATTAATTATTTATTTTTAAAAAATTAATGACTATAAAAATTATATTAATTTAATTTTAAAAAAATATTTTATATGTAATAATTTATAATAATATATTATTTATAAAAAAAGTAATTTTTTGAATAATATATAAAATTTAAAATATTAAAATAAAAAATATTCAAATAATTCATAAAATATATTCATATCCTTATTTATCATTTTACGTACAAACAGCTAATCAAAACTAACTAATTTTACTAAATATATTTATTTAAACAGTTAATATAATTAACTCATTAAATCAGTTAATATAATTAGTTATTAACTAACAACTAATTAAATTAGTTAACTGCTATAACTATTAGTTAATTGCCAAATAAGACCAATATAAATCTAGCCACCTACTCTAAAATGTAAGATATATTTTGAAATATAAAGTGAATTATTACACTTATTATTGATAGAAAAATAAGACCAATATAAATCTAGCCACCTACTCTAAAATGGAAGATATATTTTGAAATATAAAGTGAATTATTACACCTATTATTGATAGAAAAAATGTGAATAAAATATAGTTCTTTAAGTTAAACAAATTATTATTCTACATTCAATGCAATAATTATTGGTTTAAGTAAAAATTCCTTTTTTTTTCTCGCATCTAAGTTTAGAATTATCAAAATTAACTTGAGAAATAGAATCATAACATAAATTATTTTAGACCGCAGGGTATATTAAAAGAATAAAGTGTGCGCAGATAATAATAAATGACTAAAATCGCTATTTTCAGGCGGACTTATGTGAGGAACCGCTTTTACATTAAAAATAATAGGAAATATAAGTTATCATTGTCTATTGATAAACATTTTAATTTATTCAAAATATTTTTATAATAAAAATAAAATATATGATATTATATTTATACTTTTTAATATTATTAGTATTTGAATTATAAATAATATCATTAAATAAAAAAATTAAAGCAGTGCTACGGAATAGATAAAAATAACAGAAATAATTTATGAGTTACAAAATGATAAAAGTTAAATATAAAATATAAAATTAAATATTTTAATAACATTAAGTCTTTGGCTTATTAAAAATATTGACTATTTTAAATTGATTAGCTGACTATTTCAATTTCAAAATTAAGCAGAATAAATATTAAATTAATTTCAAAAAATTAAGAAATTATAATATTATAAAATTACAATTAATTCAATAATAATCAAGAGAGCAAAATCAAATTTAATAGAAGTATAAAATTTAGCATAAAAAGTATAAAATTTGTAAGAATAAAATGCTTTCAACAACTTTTAATTAACAATTGCAATTCAATTAAATAGTTAATTATTTTATTTTTAGTTTGCACCTAGGAATTCTCATATTTTTTTATATGAGATTAATTCTTATTTGGAATGAGAATAGTAAATGGCAAATTCTTTCTAACAATAGTGCTATCAAAATCAAACTTAAAACCCTTTAATGAGTTTAAAATGTTTTAAGATTCAATTTGTTATCATTGAGCTAACCAATTATTAATTAATAATTTTATATATTTATATTTTCTTAATATTAATAGTGGTTTTTATTTAATAACAAATAGTTACATGTATTAAATATTTAAGATATTAAGAACTTGCACAATTAAAATAATTATGTGAAGCATTAAAATTTTGTTGGAAAAAATTCAAATATTTAATTTAAAAATTGAGTGCGGAATATACATACTTGATTTTTAACTTTTAGGATCCTTATGTTGCAATCCACTACACGAATATTAAGAATCACCTTTAATCTGGAATTCTTAACTTCAATCCACAACGATTACACCAAAATTCCACACACTATATTTGTAAAAAAAAGAAGATAAAAGAAAACTCTCTAATGAAAATTTTCCTACCTCTAGGAAAACTGAATGTCTCATATCTTTTTTCTTTTCTTTTTGTTTCTCTTTTTGCTTCTGAAAGGGAATGGGTGGTTATTTTTCTCTCCTATTTTCTACTCCCTGATCAGTTATTAAAAAGTGATTTTCTTTTGAATTTAAATTCAAAAGATAAATTAAATATTTATTTTAATTAAATATTTATTTTAATTAAATAAATATTTAAAACATGATAAATGTGGATCACCCATTATGGGTGTCTCCATATTTATCATCTCCCACTCACACATAATGGGATAAACCATATCAAATAATCTTCTTCTCTCTTCATGATTTTCATACTCGATGCATTGTCGTGATCATGTGAGCATGACGTCATCTTGGTGTTCTTGTACTATAAATTCTTATATAGAATCAGTACAAGACAACCGTTACTTCTAGTTATTTATATTATACCTTAGATGCCTTAGATTTTCCCATATACACATTTCACTTGCAAATCTAATCCCTCACAAGCTTTACTATACGCTCATATTATCATTCACATATGCATAGCGTCCATGCTTATGATGTTACCAAAATTAACTTCATAACGGATATGTTTCAGACACTAGCATAATAGTGTATATACTAAAAAATCTTTCTTTCGCCCATATATCACTTTAATTTGAAATAACTACTTTCCTAGTATTTTATCCTTTAGATCGTATATATCATGATCGTAGGATGTATACTAAGGTAGTTAGCACTGTATCATTTCTCTATGATATCGTCAAAGTCAAAGGATATCTTTAAAAAGAATTTTTTTTCTGGGACTCACACAGTAATGAACCAGGAATCTTTTATTTGCTTCCCATTTGCGGTTCTTCATGCACATGTGATATGAATCACATGCTACGATGTTCCCCTTTTAGCATAAGGGCGTATGTCGATTTTATTAATAACACTATACAAACTTTAGTTCAGGTGTACACAGTACCTAACCTAAATTCTTCCACATCATTTGACTCCTTTTGATGTTAGTATGTGAAGAATTCATTGTTTAACTACAAGGATTGTGGAAGGTGGGAGATACCACAATTCGATTTATATTTGTATTTCGGATCTCATCTTAACCTTAATTGAGGCGATATATTTGATTATTGTATTACTTCTCTATCAAAAACATAATATTTCTCATAATTATATTGGTGAATACATGTCTCATCTTTGTTGACTCTTTATGAGCGTCGGTGGCGATTATTCATGTGAAAAAACTAACCTTATCAACTTGTACGACATACTAGACATTTGTATACTCATACACATATATTAACACTTGTAATTGAATGAAAAAACATATTTTATTCATTTCAATTTTGAAAATGTTCAATTACATTTTATGCATACCAAGAGATTTTACATGCTCAATATATATATCTCTAGGTATAGCCTTAGTAAAAGGATCTGCTATCATCTTTTGCGTAGGAATGTATTGGATGGCAATCTTCTTCTGCGCTATTGCATCTCTCACAAAATGATACTTTGTGTCTATATACTTAATTTTACTGTGGTACTTTGGATCCTTTATATAGGCAATGGCTACCTGACTATCACAGTATATCAGGATGGAATTTAAATTCTTATCACAAATCCCTATATGTTCTATAAATCTTTTCAGCCATATTATCTCTTGTGCCGCTGCAGAACATGCCACAAACTTTGCTTCCATTATTGATAATGTGATGCATGTCTGCTTCTTGCTACACCATGATATGACACCATTGTTTAGCAAAAAAGAGTAGCCTAATGTGGATTTTCTCTCATCCAGATCTTCTGCCCAATCCGCATCAGAATATTCAACTAAGCATAGATCATCTCCTTGATAGCATAGCGCATAGTTAACAGTGCCTTTTAAATATCTCAATATCCTTTTGACAGCTTTCCAATGTTTCTGTCTGGGATTTAACTGGTATCTACTTACGAGTCCGACCACATGACAAATATTCGATCTTGTATACATCATTATGTACATTAGACTTCCTACCGCACTAGAATAAGGAACTCTGTCCATTGATTTTTTTCAAGACTCATTTTGAGGGCACATTTCTTGACTCATTGATTCACTCTTATTTACAAGGGTATCCATGGGTTTGTAATCTTTCATATTGAATTTCTCAAGAATTTTCCATATATAATTTTCTTAAGAAAGAGAAACAAGTTTGTTGGAGTGATCCCTAAAGATTCTGACTTTAAGAATGTAATTTGCTTCACCCATATCTTTTATCTCAAAATTTGAGGATAGTCATTCCTTAATAGCCATAATCGAATTCATGTTATTCTCAGCTAATAGTATATCATCCACATAAAGGGATAATATCACAAGATTGTCCTTATACTGCTTAATATAAACATAATGATCTTCCTCAATCATTTGGAAGTCATATGAGGTTATCACTTGATGAAACCTCAAGTACCATTATCTAGATGACTGTTTGAGTCTATAAATGGATCTTTGGAGTCTACAAACTTTCTTTTCTTCTCTTTTTTGTATGAAACCTACTAGTTGTTCCATATAAATTTCTTCATCCAGTTCTCCATTGAGAAAAGCGATTTTTACATCCATTTGATGTAATTCTAAATCTAAATATGCTACTATGGTTAGGAGTAATCTTATTGAATTAAAATGTACAACAGGCAAGAATGCATTCTTATAATCTATTCCTTCCTTTTGTGTATACCCCTTTACAACTAGTTAAGCTTTATATCTTTTAATTAATCTATCTGCATTTCTTTTAATTTTGAGAACCCACTTGTTCCTAATTGCCTTTCGACCAGATGGTAGGTCAACTAGTTCCCAAACTTAGTTAGTTTTCATTGAATTTATTTCTTCCTCCATTACTTTCTTCCAATGTTCCTTAGCAGGAGAACTTAGAGCCTCTTAAACTATTCTTGACTCTTCTTCATCTTGAAGAGTAACTATAAGAGTTAATCCTTCAATTGAAAAGCATTTTTTAGGTGCACTTCCTCTCTTACTTTTTCGTAGTGGGGTTTCCTGTACTATATTTTCTCCAAATACAAGATTTTTACTCATTCTCTTAAAGCTCCCACTTGGATCAATAGGTATTCTTTGAGAACTCCCACTCGGATAAGATGGATAAAATTCAATATTATTATTCATTTGATCTTATAACTTAGAAAAGGATACAGTTCGATCAATTTCTCCTTTGCTAGGAAATTCATTTTTCAAAAATGTGGTATCTCTTGATTCAAGTTCTGCTATTGTTCCATCCTCGTTTTCACTAATGAAAACGTATCCCTTAGATAATTCTAAATATCTTATAAAGATACATTTCTTCCCTCTTGGACCTAATTTTCCATATTTATGAGAAGCATCATGAATATACGCAATAGACCCCTAGAGTCTGAGAATACTTAAATCAGGCTTGTGTTTTGTCTATAGTTCATAAGGAGTAGATGTAACAAACTTTGAGGGCACACGGTTAGGTATGAAAGTAGCTATCAAGATGGCATCTCTCTAATATGAAAATGGAAGATTTGCTTATGTTATCATTGATCTAACCATATTTAGAAGAGTCCTATTTCTTCTTTTAGCTACTCTATTTTGTTGTGGAGTGCCATGGATTATTAATTATCTTATTATCTCTTTCTCCTCACAAAGTTCTTTAAATTGTTCAGATAAATATTCACATCCACAATCAATTCTAAGTGCTTTAACTTTCTTATCTATTTGATTTTTAACTTCATTTAAATAACTTCTGAAACATTCTAATGCTTCTAACTTATGCGAAATCAAATAGATACGACTGTATCGTAAGTAATCATCAATGAAAGTGATGAAGTACCAAACTCTGTGTCTTGCCTTCACACTCAAAGGACCACATAATTCGGAATGAATTAGTTGTAATGGAGTTTCTACCCTAATTCCTTTTCCAAACAGTTTACTAGTTGCTTTACCAGCTAAATAATGTTTACACAATGACATTTCCAATTTTGAAATTAAGCTTAGCAATCCCTCTTTTATTAGTTTAATCATTTTATTTTAATTTATATGTCCTAGTCTAGCGTGTCAAGTGTCCATCTCAACATTTAAATTTGAAGTGGAAGTAGTAAAGCAATCAAAAGCAATATTGTTAACAACATCCAAAATGACAAATCCATCGGAAATAAAGCCAAAACCATAAAATATATCATCTTCAAAAATGTCGGCTACATTGTCATGAAAGTTAATTGAAAAATTAAAACTAAGTAGGGAACAAACAGAAACTAAATTTCGTCAAATATCAGTATATAGAGTACATCATGCAGGATTAAAGTTCTTTCTCTACGCAAATCCAATTTGCATGTTCCAATGCCTTTGACTTCAATCCTCACATTTTTTCCAACATAAAGCCACCTGCTTTGGCTTAACAAACGACGGTACTCTATGTAGGATGCTCGATCCTTACTCACGTGGTCTATGACACCTGAATCCAAAATCTAGAAATGATGAGATTCTGTTAGAAAAACAGTACTGGAAACATATGAAAAATGTTTGAAATCAATATCTAGTAATACCTTGTTTTGTTCATTTTGCTGAGTATAATCTCAAGCAAAATGGCCTATTCTTTGGTAGGCATAACATTTGATCTTCTTGATATCAAAGTTCCTTATCCCACGTTTTCCCTTCTTCTTCTTAAAGGTTTTCTTACCCTGAAAATTAAGCCCGATTATTCTTTTCTAAAACTTTTTGCCTTTCTAAAATTTGGGCTTTGAACTAGAGGGACCTATTCCCTCAGCTATATACACTTGTCCAGAGGATCTATAAGCCTCTAGACGTTCATCTTCAAGTTCCAGATATCTTACCACATCATCCAAGGTTACTATGCTTTCGTTGTGAGTTAGGTTGACTTTCATATATTCCCAACTGGCAGGAAGTGATTTAATCACTACTTGCACTTGCTGCTCATCAGAAAGTGCATAACCTGCCACTTTTAGCTCACAGATCATATTCGACATTTCTCATAAATGTTGTTTCATTAGCTTATTAGGCCGAAGTTTGTATGTATCAAATTTGATTATAAGTCTTCTTAGTTTGGTAGCAGAAGTACCACTAAATTTTTCTTTCAAGGTAATCCACATCCCTTGAGCAATTGGGTAATTCTCATATTCACACATGAGGTCATCTGCCATCACACTTAAAAGTATGATGCGAGCAATGCTATTCTTTTTCTTCCAAACAGCATATGTCTCAGCATCTCTTCTATGCTAAGCTGTGTTCCCGATTTTAGGTTCTAACATGACATTGTTTAGGACTTCTAGAGTATTTTGCTCTTCTAAGATGTATAATATTTTTCGATGCCAAATATCCCAGTTGTCCTCATTCAACTTGTCACCTTTGTTTAATTCAACAATTATGTTCTTGCTGGCCATTCTGTTAAATGTATAAGCATTTCCTATGAGTATACAATGTCATTATTTGCATAGTTCTCGTATAGAACAATAATGACATTACTTAATTCATAGTCGGGAGTTTAAGTTTGTCATACCCTTATCACATATTTACCTAAATACTATCATTATTTCCTATCGAGATCATTCTCATGTAAACATAATACCTTGTGTTGCTCTTAAGTAAAAACATAATACTAGAGCTTCCACTCAAATGCAAGATTTTATAAAGATAAATGTACATCTAATAAAAATATTTGGTCATCCATTAAATAATAAAAAAGATCCAATAAACATTGAACAATGTTCTTAAAGTAATCTCATCAAACTAAGAGAAATAAATACATCAAAGTAAAGTATTCAAGGCTAGTGATTTTATTCTAACTTTCTATTCTGGTTTCAATGTCTTCATTTCTTCAAAATTTTTGAATAGTTTTAGTGGATTCTTGGAATGGGCTGGCCTAAAGTTGTGTACATTCATAGCTTTAAGTAGACCTTTTAAGTGTAATCCATTTTCTAGAGTGCTATGTCGAAAACGTCTTACACTCTTCATATTTTGAAATTATGACATCAAGATTGTTTTTCTCTAATTATTTTTAAAATAACGAATTTCCTGTTGTCTCAACTCTTCCATACATCTTTCCAAGTCAAGGTATTTGACAGGTCTCAGTAAGTAGTCTTTGCATTTCCATAAGGGTTTTTTAATTAGTATCCAGAAGTTATCATCTGGAATTGTATTCATCAAGGTATGAAACCAAAGGTGCTTAGGGAACACCTTTCTTCTACAACTGAGATTCGTTTTCAGAATTTTGACTTCAAACAAGAAGTCTATCATGAGGTGTCTTTGCATGCATTTCTTTTATATAAAGTGTGCACGAATTCTTTTAGGTCTTCTGGAGTGTCAACCTAGTCTAATTCTCTAGGTTCTTCACCTATCACACTCTTCACAAACTCATATGGATCATATTCTTCTCTGAACCACTGTTCCATGTTTGTTCCAAAAAAAGACACAAAAATATGATCAAAATAGGGTATTTTTGCTACCTTGTCAAGTCAAAATAGTGTCACATATGCTTAAAAAATACACAAAAATTATACTAACATGTAGATCTCATTTTTAGAAAAATTTAAAGATAAATTTTGGCTCAAAAAGGGTTTGCACGCGCTCCCATGCACCTTTAGAACGTTTATGTACAAAAAAAATTTTCAAAAATGAAAAAAAAGGTTTTCCCACGCGCGGCGATCGTGCATAAGGCACACACTCTACCGTGTGTGACTTTTACGACCACCGGAACCGACCAGATGCACAAAAAAAATTTTTCTCTTTTCAACCATATATGACACATGACATTCGAGCATTGGGAAGCGCCACCCCTAAGAACAAGGAGAGTTTTTTTTTTAATATTTTTTTTGCTGGGTTAAATGACATGTCATTTTTTACTTAGTTAAAACAACGTATCATTTTAGGTTTGGATCAGACATTCCTTTGTCAAAATGACGTGTCGTCATTTTGGTCGTCTTCCTCAACTGACCGGGTCAGACCCAACCCGGTTTGCGACCCATACGAGTCTGTTCGACCCAAAAACGTAATTTAGTCGTAACTTTTGATCCGGGGGTCTGTTTTAGGTGATTCAAAAGCTGTTTTTCTCATAATTTAATACTCTAGAAATCTAGGCTAATTTTATGGCCTAAAAAGTTAATTTTCCAAAGGACCCAATATCTCAAAAGTTACGAATTTTATAAAATTTTAAGTGTTTTGATTGATTTTTAATGTTCGAAAATGTTTTATAGATGTTTTATGTGTATCCTTTTAACATTAAAATCATCCATAACAAAATTAGTCCAAGAACAGTAGAATCATATAATAAATTTGCATTTAATTTTGGCTAATAGTTTTCATCACAAGAATTAAAATTAGGAAGCATGCTTTCTGGCCAAAAACAAAATTGCCATTTAAATACATAGTATTTAACAGGTGCATCAATCATACTACATCTCATAATTAATACATCTCATGCATTAATAAATTTCATACATTATATACTTGCATTCAATGACATTAAATTCACTTAGGGAAATGTAGATATCAGAACTAACCTAGCTCTGATACCAATATTGGAAAAAAATTCAAACATTTAATCTAAAAATTGAGTAAGGAATATACATACTTGATTTTTGACTTTTAGGATCCTGATGTTGTAATCTACCAGACGAATATCAAGAATTACCTTTACTTTGAAATTCTTGACTTATGTCCACAAGATTGCACCAAAACCCCACACACTATATTCGTAGAGAGAAGAGGAAGATAAAAGAAAATTCTCTGATGAAAATTTTCCTAACTCTGGGAAAATTGAATGTCTCGTATCTTTTTTTTTCTTTTTGTTTCTGAAGGGGAATAGGTGGTTATTTCTCTTTCCCATTTTCCACTCCTTGATCAGTTACTAAAAGCTAAATTTCTTTTGAATTTAAATTTAAAAAATAAATTAAATATTTATTTTAATTAAATAAATATTTAAAATATGCTAAATGTGGATCATCCATTATGGGTGTTCCCACATTCATCAAATTTATTATTTATTGACAAATGGATGTATTTTTAAATATCATAGATAATATAAATAAATGAAATTATAAGCTTTTTGGGATTTTCCAATAACAAAATTTTTTCTTGCCTACTGTTATTCTCAATCAACTAATTCTTCTCAAGTTCTTTTTTTATTTTTCTTGTTAAAAAGCCTTATTTATTAATCCATTTGCATCATTGAGGCTATTTTGTAATTATTATATTCTAAGATTCCAATTTATAAATTAAATCAATTGTCAATTTCTTAATATGGTGGAGATCATCTATTTTATCTCCCTCTTAATTTCATAGAATTTGCGGCTTTTAAAGTGGCATGGGTTCGAAATTTATTAACCCTGTTCTGCATTCGGGATGGAAGTCTCGACCTTGACCCTTTGCTGGATTTCACCTCTAATGAAGAGTGTTATATGCAAGTTCCAAAGTCTTCCACATTTTTTCGGTGCTTTTTCCCACTTTCATCGGACCAATAAAGATCATTTATTATACAAAAACATGTTCATAGTCAATATGTCAAAGTATACCTGAATTCACCAATTTTTTTAGATGTCTAATAAAGGGTATAACGTTACATTGCGTTATCGGAAAAAATGATAGAGAAAAGAATGCCATACCGGAAATATTTTATTTTTACCTAAGAAAAATAAGTTAGTTATAATTTTAATATTTTAAAAAATTATAAAATATTTTACAAAAGTAATGGATGAATAATAAAATTAAAAAAATATATATTAACCCCCTCTAAGTCTTGATGAAATTATGCAAACCACTCTTTTAATTTTAAATTCTATATAGATCCCCATGAAATAAAAAAAAATCTATATTTAAAATTAAATTTAAATCTTTCATCAATAAAATGTTGAGCAAATATAATTATTAATTCAAATTAAATAATATAAAATATTTTAAGTATTCTATTATTAAATATATGTTTTGATTAAGTTTAAATGACTAAAAAAAATATTATGTTTGCATTAAAATTTAAATTTTAGCTATCATAGTTTAACCATTTGAATCTAATCAATGCATATTTTTCTACTATAAAATACTCAAAATATCTTGTATTACTAGATTTGAACTCTAAAATCATCTTTTTCATTAACATTTGGTAATGAAAATTTCAAATTTGAATTTAAAAGTAGTTTTTTTTTTCTTTTTTTGGTATTTCACAGAAGGTAAGTGTAAATTTTGAAATTAGAGGAAAAATTACATCATTCCTTTAAAACTTATGAGAAGTTAAAATATATTTCTTCAAAATTAGTAATTATTTTTTATCTGGTAAAAATAAAAATACATATTATAATAAAAGTAGATCAATAATATTTTTCAATCTCCTCTGACAACTTGCAAATTGCAACAACATTTGACAACATATTCAGTAAAATAACAATGTTGTATATACAAATCATATTTGAAATTGAATTTTAAATATAAATCAAAAGTTACCATTAAATATAAGATGGTAATATAAATTTATAAATTCAATCCAAAAAATATAAAAAATTTAAAATTCAATTTCAAATTTCATTTTTGATTGATACAACATTTTCTTCAATAAAATTAAAGTGTCATAACATTAGCCAACTAGAAAAGAGTGAAAAAAAAAAGAAAAGACTAAAAATTTTGGGCAAAATACATTTTAACTCCTTAAATTATGATCTTATAACACATAACCCTTCTAGAATCTAATAACCTACGTATAATCTTCTTAAACATTGGTAAAATTTGATAGAGTTAGTTTTCCAGTTAAAAGTATTGGTTTATCTAAATTTTTATACATCCAAGTGTGTTCGCTCTCTCAATTGACATGGGTTTGACTCTATAAAATGTAAGGAAGCTCTCTAAGAGGTTAGTTTTTGCTTTAAATGGGCTTGTAGCAGTTGCTATCATACAGGAAAGGCATTCTAATGATTTTCATTGGGATACTTTGTTAAATATCACATTTAACATAGCCTTAATAAGATACTCTTGTAAACTGCAAACCTTTCCCTAAGACTATCATCAAAAAGTTATCTCTAAAACATTTTTAGTTAAGACAACTAAGACAAATTAAATTGAAAAGGCTAATCATTGCCTTATAACATTACTACAGAATTACTAACACACATTAGATATTTAAAGGATTACACGTTAATTTTTTATTAATATCTTATTAAGTGATGTTAAATATTAATTTTAATATCAAATTTATAACTGTCATAAAAAATAGCAATAATATCAGTTGTTATTTTGAAAACAATCAGTGTTGTTTCTTTTGAAGCATTGTGAGAAATAATATTACATTTGAATTTTGTATACAAAACTATAATGTAATATCCATAATACTACTTTGATTTATTTAAATAACTAATGTGATATATTATACCTTCCTTTCAACTTCTTATCCCTAATCCCTCCCCCTTGTTCCTCCATCCCTAGTCCCTCTGTAATGTCCTGAATTTTTTTAATTCTATTATTTGAATCTCTAAATTCTGAGGCTGTAGAAATGAAGAGCACGTTTGAGTTAACTTGGTGGGTGAAACTTAAGTTGAAAGGAATTAAGTGTAAGGTAAACGAAATTTTGAAGGAAAAGGATAGTAGTAAAAGAATTAATTTTTCTAAACAGTATGGATGATCAGAGAAGGTTAGAAAATCCTAAAAAGGGAAGTTGTCTAAGTCTGACAGTGTAAGAAATTTTAAACAGACAGAAACCCTATGGACTAAATTGCAAAAGTACAAAATCGAGTGTGGTTAAAGTGTAAATAATTAAAGATTTGGGATCTAATATGAATAACTAAGATTTTTGAGGTGTAATATGTGATTTTAATTAGTATGACCAATGGACTCATGACAAGTATCATTATTAGAAAAATAATGGCAAGATTAGCCTTACTAATTGGTGAAAAGGACTAAAATACCCTTGAAAATTTCAAAAAGGACCAAAATGCCCCTAGAAGTTTCATGAAAACTCTACTTTCTTCTCCATTTCTCCAAAAAGCTGCAAAAATTTCCATGAGAGCAAGCTTGGACGTGTGAGAGAGAGAAGAAAGAGAGAGAAAGTTTCTCTTGGCTTTTTCACCTAAAAATACTTAGATTCAAGCTAAAGTGTAGAAGGGAAAGTTGCTCCTCTCATCAAGCTTTATCCATTGGTGTGCTTAGATTAAAGAAAAGCTTAAGTTTGATTAAGTTTGGGGAGTTCCAAGTGAGGATTTTCAAGTTGCACCAAGAGGTAAAAATGTTCTCCTCCAAGAGCTCTTTAATGTACTCTTTGTAGTTTCTTGAAATCTTGAGGTTGGTGTGGTCAAGGGTGATTAAACATGGAGTTTAGGATGATTTGAATATGCTTAATGGTGTTTTGAATGTTGTTATGTTAATCCATGGCTTTGGTTTGGTGTAAAAATAGCAAGAAACCATGATGTACACATTTGAGTTTTAGAGGCATAATGGTGCATGTGCAGAATTGGTATGATATGTTTGGAACTTGGCTAAATTGATGAAGTTAGAATAATTTTTATGAATTATAAAGCCTATGGAAGATGAAATTTTGAATTATGAAAGTGTTTGTGTGCATGTTCCCTTTTGAGAAGCCAAAACCATGAATATGGAAAAGAAGGAAGGAAGGAGTTTTAGCTATTTAATGTGTTTTTGGAGGATCAGTAATGTACACGGGGTAGAACACGGCCCGTGTTGTACCCCGTGTTCTTCATCGAAGGCTGATCAGTGTGCTACACGGGGTGCAATACTCCCCGTGTTTACTTCAGAACTGAAGGGCAGTAAGGTACACGGGGTAGAACACGGCCCGTGTTCACCCCCGTGTTCTTCTCTGAATAATCCAGTGAAGCATCGAAGCCATTCAGTAAAAAACACGGCCCTGAACACGGGGTATGGGACCCCCGTGTTCTTTGCCAAGTGAACATTTTGATTTTTATTCTTCAGGAATTGCATGGTTTTGCCTTTGGATCCTTTTCTAATGCTCATATATGTCATTTCAAAGTTTGAAAACAAAGTATAGAGCATCTAAGTATGCATGTGTGCATCTATCAATGTGGAGGAAGTAAAGCATATATGAGATCTAAGGAAAATGATTATGTTCTAATAAAGAACTATGATGTGTATTTATGTAGACTAAGGAGTGACAATTGGAAAGGCAAGGGGAGTTATAAAGGAGTTTTTAGTGAGGGCAAAGGAAACATCACATTGGAAGCTTGTAAAAGGTAGCTAGCTTTATCCTTAAGCTGTTTTCTATTTACATGATTGTTCTGTATTTTATGCCATTGTATGGAATGTGTATGCAATTGTTGTGGCACAACCCGGGAAGACAGTAGAATACTGTGTTTGGCCTATGGCTCGAGATCCTCGGGGATAATAGTGCAATTGTTGTATGCGGTACCTATGGTCAGAAACCTCGGGAAGACAGTGTGATACTGTGTTAGGCCTTTGGCTCGAGAACCCCGGGAAGACAGTGAATTGCTGTGTGAGGCCTAGGTACGATTATCTGTGATGGCCATCTAAATATTGATTTAAGTCCTTGAATGGGCTTGATGATTGCTGTGTGCAGTGCATATTTCTTACAATAGTATGGTATTGAATATGATGATAATTGATTAATTGATTTCGAAATGTATGTTTTATTTGCTTAAGGATCTGGAATGGTTTGATATATTTTTATGGCAATAGCTAGCTACTGGGAAACTTTGTTTCTTATGTTTTTCTGTATTGTTACTAACCATTCCAGGTGATACTTCCAAAGGCTCTCATGATAAAGGACAATGATTTTTGGGAGTGTATTAAAATGTTCACATAGTTGGTGATATTGTATATGATAGATGTACAATTTGTAAGTTGAACTCTTTTCGTATAATTATATGACTCTTGCTCATGTTGTATGAAATACAGAAGTTTGAGATATTTTGAATTTGGTTTGGAGTAGAAGGCAAATTAGTATGCGTTAATTATCTATTAAATGAGAGTTATGGCATTTTTAAGTAAGGGAGTTACACCCTCCCCTTTATTCCTTCTTATTCCCGTTGTATTCTTCCTTATTAAACACCCTAATCAAAAATAGGAACTAACATTTTTTATGACATTACAAAATTTTAATTTCAACAATTTAAAGAATAAATTGAATAACAAAATTTTAAACATGGTGAAAGGTTATATCTAATATTCCAATCAAAAACAAATACTGCATTAAATCTATCTTAATATCTATTACTCAATATATGATGTTCACATTTCTTAGAAAAAGCACTCTTGAATCCAATATCTGTAATGCAAATACAATGAATATTTATTAAATTTTATTATATGATATTACATATTTTATATAAATAAATAACAAATAATGTTATCAAATGCTAAAGAAGATGAATAAAATTAAATTTCTTACTTGTAAAAATCAATAAAAACTATATCAAAATAATGAACAAGAAAATATATTTAATTATAAAATTAAAAATTAAATTGTAAAAAAATATAAAAAAATAAACAAACCTTTACTTTTATGTTATGTGTTTTTCCAAGGAGTACACAACCACACATATTTAGTTATGAGCTAATTAACAAAGCTTCAATCCTACAAAATAATTGATGAAAATAAACATAAAATTAAAAAGAATTATCTTAAGGTTGATAAATAAGCACATTTCATTAGAAATAGAATTATTTTAGAGTTAAAAGAGTTGATGATAAAATTTGAAATTGGGGCTAGTGTTTTACTCATTTTATTTTAGAAGCTATCAAGAGGATGTTATTTACGTTTAGATATTAATTATTAACTACAAAATTGATGTCTATAAGACAATGACGTAATCTTACTAATCAACTTTAAGATATCAGTTATTTATTAAATTATTAATATGGTATCAAATTTTTTACAATGGTTATTTACTAAAAATTGAGATGTCGGTTTTTGATAAATAACTAACATGTTTTTTATGACCTTTTTTAAGGGGAAAATCCATAATAAAAACAACCATTTGACAACTATAGAAACAAATTCCACTTAACAAGAACAACAAGAAGAAAAATAATTGTTAAAACTTTTACATAAAGTTTTTGAATTTTCATTTACACATAAAATTACAACAAGTTATTCACAAACAAAGCACTATTATCAAGTAATTTATAACAAGTTACAATCACTACATATTTAGATACATTCATAGGCATTTAATCTTATTCGGCTTTGATCTTAGGAAATTCCTTGCCAAAAACTCTCTTATTTTGTCAAGATTGAGAAATAAGAGGAATGAAAGTTGCTTTATTAGTGTCATCACCCTCAGTTTCTACATGTTTTTATTCTACGAACTCTTGCTCTAACTTTTGATAGCCTTCTTAGAGCCCATGTGAATATATTTTCTTTCTTTGTCTCTCTCAATTCAACCTACTTAATTTCTATTGACTAAAGGGCTTATTAGTTCACAAGTATAAATGATAAATAAGTAAGACATTAAGAAGAATTGATAGCTGAAACACATATCGTCCTTTTATTTTAGGAACTCCTTCCATGATTATTGATTGATAAAATTCTATTATTAAAGTAGGTTTGTTTTTGTAGTGGTCTTAAAATTGATATATTGTTGCCTCAACCTTGTCTTGAAGTCCTTCATCGGCCCACCACATTCCTCACTACTCTTCTATGCATGATTAGAGTGTTAAGAATGTCAAAGGTACTTTAGAAGAAAAAAACATATGAAAAAGTTATATGTAATTATTCTACAAATATAATAATAAAAACAAGAAAAAAAAGTACCTAAAAATAGGTATAATGACTAGAATAAGTATAAAGCTAATTCTGAGTACAAATGTGACAAAGACTTAAGAACTATTGGAAAAATTTTGAAAGCAAGTGTTGTCACTTGAGAAGTGGGTTTCAAAAAGTAAGAGTAATATAAAATAAAGAACAAAATGAAAGTTATGCGGAGAAAATATTTATATGTCAATTTTTAATTTGATAATCGGCGTGTTACACAAATGATGTCAAATTATTACAAAACAAACATATAAAGTTAGGATAATATTTACAAAAATGCTATCATTCAATTAATTTTAATGTGAGTAAAATAAATAATCAACATTTTAAGTTTATTTAATGCTCTACAAAGTAATGGTTCACCTTGTTTTCAACATTTAAATTTTTTAGTATTTTCAAATATGAAAGAACATCCAAATGAACATTGATTATAAATTTAGTTGCAATCTTAAGTTTCACAATGATTTCAAAAATAACAATGGTAAAAGTATAGATATCAATTATGTTTATTTATTGTCATCTTATTATTTCAAACAATTTAAAAAAGTTATTATATTAAAATAGACGTTGGTTTTATTTATTGATTAATGTCTTATTATTTGCAATAATTTTAAAAGTGTTATTATGTCAATATATACATCAATTTTAACTTTAACCGATGTTTATGAGTAATTCTGTAGTAGCGTGAAGCAGTGAAAATTGAGCAGTTCTAATGAAACAAAACTTACAATAGCTTCTACAGAGCTTTTGAATGTCATATCCAATTTCTGAAAAAATAATTTGAGTGACGATGAGAAAGTAAAAATTTATTAGAAAAACAAAAGTTCTTATTTGTGTTTAGTACAAAGTTATTTACAGCTCAACATGAATTCCAAAAATCTTATATGCTGGTAAATGTTTTCATGGCGGTGAAGAGCACAATTTATTTCTAAGTGATCTTAATAAACTTTTGTGTTCTATCCTATAAATACGCTTTGATCTTTTCAATGGAAAGCTAAAACGAAGGAAGTTTTATGGGATTAACTACAAAAAATTAAATGCAATGTACCCAAATTGTGTTAAACTACGTTAATTATGGCCATTTCATTGTGAATTGAAATCTTTGCAACCATTTAACTGACCGTCTTTGTGGCTTCTTGGTGTGGGACAACGCAACACGTACCCCAACTTGAACTTGTGAAATGGATTGCAAATATTTTATGTACGTTAGCTTTAAATTTGCTCTGCTTCTCCCTCCAAAAACAGAGTGACTTTGACTTCCTTAGGAAAAGCCACACAAAAGTAGGGTGAAGTTTGTGTTTAAAACAAAGAAAAAATGTCGACTGAAGTGCACATGCTCTCTGCCACTACTTTTAACTAAAAACTAACCTTTTCAATTTTTATTTAAAAAAAAAAAAGTTAAGGGGTTTATCCGTAAGTAAGATTTGAAAGTTTAGAGAAATTATATAGAGGGTTAAAATGTATTTTGTCCAAGAATTTATCACTGAGACTTCAATGTTAACTTATATAGTAAATATTGTAAATAATAATTTCATTTAGTTTGGTAAAAAAAATATTTTTTTGAGAATATAATTATAAAATTTTAAAATGATAAAAAATAATTTTGATGTGCAATATTAAATATAAAAAATTTGATAAAAATAATTTTTTAAAAAGAAATTAGCTTTTATTATTATAATTTTAGTATCACTTCTTCTAAATTAGAAAGAATAATTGACATTCCTTTATTATACATAAGAAAATAAAATTACATCATAAAAAATATCTTCTCAAAAAACAAGTGAAATCCAATTTGAATGGTCTCATACTTTTTTCTGCGTAATATTTTATGTTTGATTATATATAACTATTTAAACTATTATGAAATCAATATGTCACCAACAATTCTATAAAAAAAAAAGTATCATACACACACTACTATGGCAAATTGATTATTAATTATAACCAGTCATTTTCTTAACAAAACAACAATCGGGATTCTGGAAACTATAGCTGTGCCAAAAAGGGTTGATGTCTTCTAAGGGAAAGGCAAATTAAAACATCTAAGTTACTTTACCACCAATCTTGGAGTGAATCAAAGGTCATATTATTCCTTTGATACGTAATTTAAAGAAAATTATCAACACATCATTAATTTTACAATTTTTATTAATTTTTTTCACTTATTATTCTCACACTTTTTAATATGATATTAATCTCCACTCAGAATAAAAGTAATCAATAGTAAATAGTAAATCATTTTAAATAATAATACTTTTAAGAATCAAATTTTAAATTTTTTGAGTTCAGAATGTCTTAATACTGAACTTATTACTACTAAACCAACTAACTAATTGTTGATATAAAAGATATCTTTGATAATTTTCATTTAAATTTGTCTTTTATTTAAAAAGTTAAGAAAATTGTTGTGATATAACTTTTGTTCATGAAGTTTTAACATTTTCGCGTATTTGTTACCCAAATTTCAGAAAAAATTATATTTATTTTAAAAAAGTTCTCAAAAATTGTATTTTATAATCAAATTTAAAAGAATTACAAAGCCCCTGAACACTAAGAAGCATTACTCAGGAAAATAATACGACCATATATCCTCAATTTTTGAAGTGCATAATGGGCCAATTTTTATTTATATACATCACAATGGGTTGATTTGAGGTCATTCATACGTGAATAAAAGTAAGAACATGCATTTACAAAAAAAAGAAAAAAAAATTGAGCACGTGCACGTGCTTTTCAGGTGAAAAAAAATTAAAGGAAAAAACAGCGCATGTGACCAAAGTCGAGATAAATCCAACAAGATTTTTATTTATTTTTGTTTTTGGCAATTTGAAACCTCAGTAATTTTTACATGTAATTTCTGTTTCTATCTGTGTTAGGTGAGTCTGGCCCGATGCTCATTTTTCTCCTATAAAAGCCACCCTTTGTCACCAGTTGATTTGTGCCACCCTCCCATTTTCAGAAGCACTTAGACTTTGCTTGTTGTCTTCTCTCTCTCTGTTTCTTCAAATTTCTCTCACTTGCGTAAAATCCAAAAAAAAATTTTGAAGTTTTTTTTCCCCATTTCGTTGTCTATCTATCCATAATATAATCTATACCTATAATTTCCATAATTTGCCCTTTTCCGTTAGAATTGAAGATGCCTGCTGCTGACACTTCATCAGTTGCCGGCCAAACTGTGTGTGTCAGTGGAGCCGGTGGCTTCATCGCTTCATGGATGGTGAAACTCCTCTTAGAGAGAGGCTATACTGTCAGAGGAACGGTCAGAAATCCAGGCATGCAAATCTTCATCATATCTCATGATACTTGGATGGAAAGCTTTAAAGTTTTCATCTTTTGACTTCTTTTTACCAAAATTTATGTTTTTGACGACATGGGTACGTCTATTTTTTCTGGTTTTTAGATGATCCTAAGAACTCGCACCTGAAAGAGTTGGAAGGAGCTCAGGAGAGGCTAACTCTGCATAAAGTTGATCTTCTTGATCTCGAGTCCGTAAAGGCTGTCGTCAATGGCTGCCTCGGTGTGATTCATACGGCTTCTCCAGTTACTGATAACCCAGTGAGTTTTGTTATCTCCACTTTCTGTTTGGATGGCGAGAAAATGCTAGAAAAATAAAGTTGAAGGGAAGGAAATCGGAAAACGTTACCACGTCTTTTCGTGATTGGAACTAATGGGTCCCACCATTGTAAGCGTGGAGATCTCTGTACCAAACGCATGATAGTGTGATTCCCACGGGAGACAAAGCAACACCAACCCCACAACTTAGAAATGAATTTGGAAAAATAGGAAAAAAAAAAGTGATATTCTTTTCAATATGCTTTGGTTGCACATGTATTCTTTAAAGAGATAAGTATTGATTGTGATGGATTATTTCTTTGGGTTGAAGGAAGAGATGGTGGAGCCAGCGGTGAACAGCACCAAGAATGTTATCATAGCAGCTGCAGAAGCCAAAGTGCGACGCGTGGTCTTCACTTCATCAATTGGCGCTGTCTATATGGACCCCAGTAGGAGCATGGATGTGGTGGTTGATGAGTCTTGTTGGAGTGATTTGGAGTTTTGCAAGAACACGAAGGTTCATTCTTACCTCCATTGCACTATATAATGTTAATTAATTAATTCTCCTAAAGTTTCTTGTTCAGTTTAAATTCATTCAAGACTTTAACACGAAAATTTCTCCCCCTTGCGCGCATGATACAATGAACAAGGTTAATTTAGACTCGGTTTAAGTTTAAACAATTGAAACCGATTTGATCTAGATTCTTTCACAAGTAAACAGTTGGGAATAGTTTTTGTTTTGTATCAGTAGTAGTTAAATCATTAAATGTATACATATACAAATATCAAGGATCAAATTTTGGAGGCAGCAAAAAGTATGAATATCAGGTGCTACTTGAGTTAAAGACTTTCTGTGTAAATAGGACTAGTTTGATTTAAATTGTAATATGCACAATTGTAAGGAATATTATGACAGTATGAAGTATCACAACTCATGACTTAGTAACTTAAATTGCCTAAACAAGATTATTTTACCATTTGTGATAGATTTATGTTTAGTAATATATGGATATTGGAATTGATTGAATGAGAGTGCAAATGTAACTGCAGAACTGGTATTGCTATGGGAAGGCAGTGGCTGAGCAAGCAGCATGGGAAGTGGCAAAAGAGAAGGGGGTGGACTTGGTAGTGGTGAACCCAGTATTGGTGCTTGGACCATTGCTCCAACCAACCATAAATGCTAGCACAATTCACATCCTTAAGTATCTCACCGGCTCTGCTAAGACATATGCAAATGCCACTCAGGCTTATGCAGATGTTAGAGATGTTGCTTTAGCCCACATTCTTATTTTGGAGACACCATCTGCTTCTGGTAGATACATCTGTGCTGAGACCTCACTCCATCGCGGAGAGCTGGTTGAAATTCTGGCCAAGCATTTTCCTGAGTACCCAATTCCTACCAAGTAAGTGATTGATTTCCATTCCTTTTCTTTTAACGTTTCCTTTTGGGATTAATGAACATTTTTTTAGTTAAATTATCATTTGAGTTCTGCTGCTTACTAAATGAGACTGACTCATAATGATTTACGCTGTGAGAAGAGGTGTCACTTATACTTGTGTTTGTAAGATTACCCGTTCTCACATAATAAAATTATTGTGAGTCAATCTTACAATGTGGTAGCTGATTTCTCTTATGATTATTCAAGATAAGTTTAAAGAAATTAAGATTATATACATTTCATTGGTGGGGTAGGTGTGTTGGACCAAAGCTTTGCCAATTGGGTGAGAATTTTCTCAAGTCAGATTATATGGGTGCCTTGAGATGCTTCCAGGCATACCTCTGATTTTTTATTTTTTAGCTTTGCAGATAATGACATGTTAATGTCAGAATTCCATTCTTTTCTTAAAAAATTCTTCAATCCAAATGAATGGTGTATCAGGCTAGAAAGTATATAAAGAATTAATAATACCATGCATGCACGGATTTAATTGTTTTAAACATTTATAGGCTACCTAAAACATGAACACTGTTACTTAAATAATTCTAAAATGGATGGAGTAAGATGGTCAACCAGCGCACTCATCTGTGGTCCACAAGAGCAAAATTAAAAGGTCACTTTTTTCTCTAAATTTGGCAGAAAGAAAAGAGCAAAAGATTGAGTCCTATGTTCTCCAACTACATGTTAGCTGTAAAAACAAGACTAGGAAGGGGATACACATTACATTTCACTTGCAGACAAGCCGAGGAGGTAGCAAGCTTCACCTTTTCATATTTTCAGTCCACCGGGGTTGTTGGAAAATGACATTTTGGCTTCAAATTTATCCTTTTTGTGCAAAACTTTCTTTGCTGTTTTTTTATTTTGATTAATGATAAGGGGTAAATATTATAAATTGCTTTCATATCTGAAACTCAGGCTCGTTGTTGATGACATTAAGGTTACTCTTTCTTGGGCTGGGAAATATCAAATTAATAAAATGCAATGCAGGTATACAAATATAATATTAAATATTGTGGAGGATAAGATGTGAAAAAAGTTTGGGTGCAGTGGTTGTACCAACTTTGACTTGTTTCTGTGGTCCACCAAAAGGAGGAGGAAAAAGAAATCCAAGCATATTATATGAACCTTTCAATTTATTTATTATTTTTAAGTGACAAATGGTGTGGTGCTTATAGGTCCTTACCAACCCCAATGTCTTTGTCTCAATTGGACTCCGAGTGTGTCACTTGTCTCTTACTTACCTCCCCTTCCATTATTTTAATTTATAATTATAATAAAGCATTCATAAATCATTTACTTCTTTGTTTTAACTTTTTGCTTTTTTTTGGGGAATGCATAAGCAATGCTAATTATAATTCAATTCACTTACGAGAGTTAATTTGACTAAAACTGACTTATCTGTTCTAAAACACGTAAGATGAATTGACTCCAATTGTTCTATATTTATAGTTGTGACTGAATCAAAATAAGAATGTCATTTCATGGTGAAAATAACATGATTTGGTTGTTTAACAAGAACACACAATAGATTTGGGCGCTATTTTAAGAAAAATTTGCAGGAAGATCGTGGCTTGATTTCAAAGAAATAATGTGATTGAGCTTTGAGAAGGCCTCAATTTCACAGAGATTGAAGTTGACGTGGGATCTTACATATATGTTGCATGCAGATGTTCAGATGAGAAGAATCCAAGAGCAAAGCCCTACACCTTCTCAAATCAGAAGCTGAAGGATTTGGGGTTGCAATTCACTCCAGTGGAGCAATCTATATACGACACCGTTAAGTCCCTGCAGGAGAAAGGCCACATTTCTGTCCCTAAAAAGCAGGAAGATTCATCTGTTAAAGTCATATCCTAACCTGCTAGCCTCATTGGTTGCAATTACCAGCTAAGAAGACGAAGCAGCTTACACACTACATGTAGCAATGTGGGTTCACATCGATTAAATATATAAAAAATTCTAAGATGGAAATTCCATTGAAGCTGTTTAAAGTTTGTAAGGAACAAATAAATCGTTGAAATTATTGTTCTCCTTTGTCTTTATTTAATAATAGGATTTGTTATTTTTATATTTTTCCTTTTTCAGTTTGGCATTATTCAAGTTCTTCTTTACCCTTACACCTTCTTTGAAATCATAGAAAAATGAGAATTAAGCCTCCATTTGTTTTTATGAAGATACTTTTAACGAGAGAAATTCATTCCTTTGTATATCAATGAAAAGTGTTATGTCCTTTTGTAACTTGTTATGATTAGAAAAATACCATATAGGAAAATAACTTTCTTTTTGAAAAAGTTGAATTTATTTTTTATTAATTTTTTTATATGTAATATTAAACATATAATTCATTCTACATTTAATGTTTTATAATTATATTTTTATGAAAATTATTTGTTACAAAAATAAAAGAAGTTTTAATTTATTTAGAATTGGATTTATACCTAAAATTACACGAAAGTTCAATTTCAAATAAATTAAATTCCTTTTTTTTTAGTTTTAAATGAGGGGTTAATAACATTTTTGGGTGAAACTTTTGCAATCTTAAAAAATAAAGAGCGGTACCGGAGACATCCCTTAAGAGACATTCTCTTTTATAAAAAGTGAACTTTGCATTTTGTTATGACCTATATCATATGAGAAGAAGACATATGAAGTATTTCTAGAATTGTCCTTTTAGACAGCATTATGAAAAATGACTATCATTTTTCAAAATGAAATAGCTAATTGAATATTCCAATCTAATGCATGATCACAGGAAGTCACAAGTCCTGGTCCAGCACTTGTGGCTTTAACCAATAGTAATCACATTTACACTAGCGTCTAGTTGATGAGTAAATTGTGAATAATGAGATAGATTTCAAAGCTAACATCTTCAAGTTATATTTGGACAAGTGTAGGTTTCTGAGAATAGGAGAATTGCTCCAAGTGAACTGCACAAAGTTGGTGGCTGTGAAATCACCAGTTTTCCAATCAGCCCAAAATGACTGAGAGTGTCACTTTTGAAAAGGAAGAGCACAAAGTTCGGTTTGGGCCAATATGAGTGGCTGGTTTTTTCTTACACCAACCATGGTTGAGTTACTCTAACACTGTGTTTGGTTGGGGTGAAAAGGGGGGAGAAAAGAAAATTAGGATAGAAAAGTGGGGAGAAATGGTAGTTTTCTCCTGTTTGGATGCTGGAGAAAATGGGGTAAAAGAGAAAATAAAAAATGCACAATACTGCGGGTCCCACATGTTTTTTTTCACCTTATCTAACAGGAGAAATGAGAAGAAAACTTGCTTGAGTTGAAGACAGAAGTGCTGCTGCGTGGGGAGCGACGGAACCAGCTGCTGCCGTCTTCGTTCCAGTTGCGGGGAAGGCCCATTTTCGCCGGCAGCGTCATTGGAGGTAAGTGCACCAGCTACAGCTCCTATTTTTTTCCTGTCACCGCTGTCTGACATTTGTTCTCCGCGTGCCTTCGACGAGCACCGTGACGTCTTCGTTACAACTGCGGGAGGCCGGAGAAGGTGGAGTTGGTTGGGAGTTCTTCGCTGGTTGCTGGCCGAGGGAGCTGCTGGACGGCCAATCTGCAGCTCAGGCCGCCGGATAGTGCAGGGGCGGCCGGGTCTTGCTGACCCGCGACCAGAGGCAGTCCGAGCTGGGTTTTCTAACCCGACCCGATTTCACCGAGTCAAACAGACCCGGTTTTCCCTTCTTCTTTTTTACATAATTATAAAATAATTTTTAAGGAATAAAAATATTTGTATTTTGCATTAATTATTAGATTATATTTATGTTACTTAAATTTGGATGATTATGATAAAAATATGTAATTTTGAAAAGTGGGGTTTTCTATTTGGAAAAAAATAAAGTGTAAGAGAAAAAAAATAGTAAGGAACCAGTTATGGATTATCTGATGCATTTGAACAAAATATATGTGAATTGTTTGAAAGTTAGAAGATGAAGTTTGTTATATAAGGGTATTGTTTATTTCAATGAAAAAATTACCCTAATTCCTTGAATTATTTTGATTAGGGGATACAATGTTCAGTACTAGTGAGGATAGCTAATGGTGCAATATCGTTCTTATTAATTTACATTTTGATATTATTAATTGTCATACATATAAATATGCTCCTGTACAATCTAAAAATTGATGTTGATGAGCTGCTTAGTTCCAAAAATATTGGTAAGTGTGTAGGTTCAATAGTTGGGGACTTACGTTTGGATTTATCTTCTATTGTTGCAGGTTACGTTACCACTAGCCATTTTACATCCGTCGGTAGTTGCAGGTAATGTGAGCTCATATAATGTGCATTGTATTGGACTATATTTATTATGCTTGAATCAATTAATATTTGTTTCATTGGTGCAATATCACACCACAACTCTGTGTTGTTCAATAACAGGAGAAGCATTGCAATCCTATATTTGTAATATTGTTTAAGCATGAGTGAATCTTAATTTAGTTTCTCCTTTATCCGGATTGACTATTACACTCTCATCACAGGTGTAGTAATGGAAGGTCAAGATGATAATGTATTTGATGAGCTTATGGAATTAAAACAATTGATTAACTTTGAGGCGATAAAAGAGTGGCAAATGCGATGGCGAATGTGTGTTGTGCAACTTGCATGCATTATTGTCCATACCATGCATTTGTTAACTGTGCAAGCAACACTCATTAGTGCACCTAATCATGCATTGAATAGCAAGAGAGATCAAATGAGAGAACAGTTAATGCGTAATCTATTAACTACTGATAAGTGTCGTGATGTTATAAGAATAAGTCCTCGTGCTTTCCTCCTGTTGTCCGAGAAACTGAGAGGAACTGGTAGGGTGAAGGATTCTATACATGCTACAATAGAGGAGTAATTGACGAGATTTTTGCACATTTTATCACACAATGTCAAGAATAGAATTGTATTATTCTTCTTCCATCGATCGGGGGAAACAATCAGTAGGCATTTTCACAGTATTCTACGAGCTGTTATATCATTGGAGAATGAGTACCTGGTTCAACCTTCGGGTTTAGAGGTTCCATCACAGATACTTAATAACCAGAGATTCTTTCCTTACTTCAGGGTAAGATAGTATAGGAAGTAGATCTAGTTATTATGTATATATTAATTGTTTATGTGTCGTTGGATCATCACATGATAATTGTTATGTTAATTGAAATACAGGACTGTGTTGGAGCTATAGACGGAACACATGTGCATGTAAAAGTTCTAAGTAGAGATGCCCCTCGTTTTCGAGGACGGAAACTTCTCGACCCAGAATGTCTTGGCTGCTTGCACATTTGATATGAAGTTCACCTATATACTAGCTGGCTGGGAAGAAACTGCATCAGACTCTAGGATCTTAAAGCATGCCTTAACTAAGCAGGGAGACAGACTTAAGATACCTAAAGGTTAGTAAACATGATTTTATTAAGCATCATATTCAATGATAGAGATCTGTCACTTATATATTACCCAGTAAGAGAGTTTTATACCATGTACTAATGTAAGTTTTTTGTCTGCCAGGTAAATATTACTTGGGAGATGCAGGATATCCCTTGAAAAGTGGTGTACTAACACCATATAGGGGTGTGCGCTACCACTTAAAGGAGTACTCAATGCGTGGTCCGCAGAATGCAAAGGAAATCTTCAACCATCGACACGCTTCATTGAGAACAGTTATTGAAAGAGCATTTGGTGTGGTGGAAAAAAGATTTCCTATCATAGCAAGTGGCACGGAGCCCCATTATTCCTTTGAAATCATGTCCGACATTGTGGTTGCATGTTGTATATTACACAATTTTTTGTTGGATATTGATCCTGATGAGCGTTTGATAGATGAAGTGGATCGTGAGATACTTCAAGGTGTGGGGGATGATCTTGGAGATCACGATGCACGAACCTCAAAGGAGGATTACAGACAAGGACTAGTTCTTAAGGATAATATAGCTATTCAAATGTGGAATGAATACCAAGAGAGTTTAGGATAAGTTTGATATGTCTGCCAAGTAATTTATGTATCCTGTTGTAATTACAAGGACATTGGTGTTTTCAAGTAATTTATTGCACATTTTGTTCCCTGGATAGTATTTGGAATGCAATGATTTTTATATGTGCTTTGTAGAAATGAAATATGCATGTTTTGTTTGTATTACCCATTTTCTCAAAAAGGACAAGGTTATGTTCAAGTCTGTGAACTGATCTAGATTTATTTGGTAAAGTGCAGGTGCATCCATGTCTAAGAGTTGAAGATCAGAAAAAGGACAAGGTTCCTCCAAGGATAACTTATGCTGGACACATGACATGGATACCACGCTTCTGGACGCCTTGTTAGAGGAAGCCTTTAAGGGGAATAAGCCTGATGGGACATTTACATCTTTTGCATACACCACCATAGTGAAGACTATGCAAGCAGTCGTAGGGCCATCACTCCAGAAGCAACATATTAAAAACAGGTTGAAGACATTGAAGTCAATTTTCCACAAATGTTATGATTTATTCCATAACTGGAGTGGGGTTGGGTGGAATCCAGTGACACATATGTTTGAGGCAGAACCAAAAGTCTGGGAAGAAATTATTAAGATAATTACATAAGAATATGATACAATATTTTAGAATTTTCTTTCATCACTCATTATGACTATTATTACTGACTATTGTTCCATACACAGGATAAGCCGGAAGCACAAAAGTGGAAAAGAACTCCAATTCACAACTATGACAAGCTAATGGATTTATTTGGAAAGGACAGGGCAACAGGAACAAGAGCTGAGAGTGCAAGAGACAAGGTGCAACGATGGCAGAGGGAGAACATTGACCTTAATGACGGTTTTGATGGTATGGATGATTCTGATATCCATTGGGGAAATGAAGGCCACAACACTGCAAGTGTACAGGACACCTATAGTCCTGTATATGGTGGTTCAACTCCATCCCAGGGAAATCAATCACAGGGAACTACATCTTCTAAAGGAACTAAAAGGAAAGCTCCTATGATTGATTTGGTGGAGAGTGGATATGAAAAAATGCAGTTAGGACTTGACAATTTAACTGAGGTGATGCGGGAAGGGGTTGCACTAGCCAAAATACAGATCGAGATAACTAGAGAAGGTATTGTAATAATTCAAAGAAGGAGACCTCAACATTATAGTCCTGCAGAGGTGTGGAGTGAGCTAGAACACATAGGAGTGATGCCAGAGCTCCGACTCCAATGCTATAATTTCTTGTGTGATAATGAGAACACCAAGCAAAAGTTCTTTGGTGTTCCACAAGAGATGCGCTGGAATCTTCTCTACCAGCTCATGAAGGATGCAGGAATCTTCTAAGCACTCCTCAGATGTGTTATATTTTTATCCAGATTTGTATGTACTAATAGGAAGCATTGTTGTTTTATAGCCATTACTAGTTGTCTGTAACTATAATGACATATTTATACATAATTATTATCTAAACTAACATTATGTTAATTTGTTGAGATGTAGGTCACTACAAGAACTCAAATGCTTCAAGTGCTGTGAAAGACCACATTGTTTCTAATGTTGTGGATTGACACAAATGTTATGTTTGAGAAATGTGTATTGTATAATATGGAGTTATTTGCTTATGTTGGATTATTGTAGTATATGTCCCCATAGTCGTATAGATCGTGTAAGACTTCTTTAACTAGTCCTATGAACACGCACAGTTTTATTGGATCATATACGTTCCCCATTAGTGCATCCATGTATATTTTCTAATATGTTTAGTGTAAGAGTTATTAGATTAAAGCTAATATCTTGATTGTTAATATGTTGTTGATTATTAGAAGGGTTTTGTATATTTTTTCCATGAACACGCACAATTGATGATGACTATTAGGTTAACACATTTTGTAATGCAGGTTATTTTGAATTGATAACATTCAGTAAAAGGAGGATAAAGTTAATATCTTTTTATTTCACGTGACAATGAGATTATTCAATTTTACAATGTACACGTCTTCTTAATTTTTTAGTAAGTAAATTTGTAAAAAGTGATGAAAAAATATGATGGATTGTAATTATAATTAATTATTTATTTTAAGTTTAATTAATAAATTATTTTAACTAAATTTATTCTATTTATAAATAATTTAATTTTTTAAATTTAAATACTTTTTTGGTATAATAAATGTTCTTATATAAATTTTATATCCATTCAAATAAAAATAATTCATATCATCCATTTTCTTTCTCTTTTATTTTCTCCTCTATCTAAACACACTAATTTCTCCTGTATTTTCTTTTATCCTCTGTTTTCTCTTACAACCAAACAACTCTGAAGAAAATAACTTCTCCTCTATTTTTTTTCTCCTCTATTCTCTTGCAACCAAACAAAGCCTAAATTTGATCGACCAAAATGCGGTAGTGTCCGGAATATGACCTCTTGGGCTAAATTGGGGTAGGTGATGATTGAGAATACAATTTAGACTCAATGTGGTAATCCCACCCATTCTGCCAATCATACCAGTAAATGTCCAATCCAACTGCATATATCATTTTCAAGAAATTAGTAGTGTGGTCAACCGCTTACTTGGATTACCATATAAAGTGACACTTCAAGGCCTATAGCCACGATATCAGTGTTGTTCTTTTCTTGCTAAAAACTAATGACTTTGTGAGGAGTTTGCATTTGAAGCTGCTCCTAGTCTCAATAACATGAACCGCAAGAAAGAAATTTTTAAGTTTATGTAGGTCAACAAAGGCAAGTACAATTTAAGCATGTTTTATATTTTATCTCTCTCGGTTGACCTTCATGCATATTTGGAAGAAATGTAGGAAGAGAAATGCGGTATTATTGACTTCTGGGTATTTAGGTTAGAATTTTTTTTTAAATAAGAAAAAATAATGATTTTTATTCTCTTCTTAAATTTTTGGCAATTTTCTTTGCAAATGGCCTTGAAGTTTTTGGTACTGTTAAATGGACTTGGATACATAGCAAGCATTACTTAGTTTTTTCCAAACTGCCCCATGCCTCAGAGAATCAGGCTTTATTGTCAAGAAAGCCTGCATTTAAGCACTTCAAGAAGAAACCTAAATTTAGGAAATCTCAGAAAACACACTAAACTTGAGTAGTGATACCATAAATCATGTTTACCATAACTAGACAAAGATCTTTATCTCCTACAAATAGACAGAATATTGGGATTTTTATTTATGTATCCCCCAAAACATAAGCCATCTTAAAACCTGTCTGCCTATCTTGCTTCTTGCTAATCTATCTGCAAGTTGTTTTTGTTATCAGTCAAGATCTCCTGGATTAGTAGTTCTCTGAGGTAATTGCATGCTTACTATGTCTTCCCTAGGGAGACTATAGATCGACCCGTTGCCTTGTTCGTTTCCAATTTGCTGATTTTCAGGTGTTGTTAGTGCCAAAAGATGTGTAGACTTACTATTTTTGCGTACCACTAAATAGGCGATAGCAGCCAAATATGCAGCTATACCTGAAAATCCCAATATTCCGAGGAATACCCTGCCCGCCATTGCTACTTGACTATGAAGAAGCAGCTTCACGAAGCCAGTCAGTAAATAGTATATATTTATGGCCATGATAAGAGAACCAATGATCCAAGTAAGCACCGAAATCTGCAATTAAAAAATTTAAGTGAAGATTAATATCAGACAAGGTGCAGAACAATAACAGTTAAGCTTTCAAATATCAAGAGTGTATTGCTCGATCATAGTTAAAAAGAACAGTACATGGACATTTATGCTTATGAGCAATATCCTAGACGAATTAAATTAACGGGAAATGTGGTAAAACTACTATTTGCATGTGATGTATAATAAACAAAATTGCACGCTGTCAAAGAATTTACCGTGATAGAGTTGGCTTGTGCTCCCATCTTGGTCTTACTGCTAGTAAATTTGAGCAGTGGAATCAAAGCAAAAGGAAGCTCAAATGATAAGATCATCTGTCCAACAGGCGGGAAAAAACGCTTTATAGCATGAATAATAGCAGAGAACCAAAGATAATATTGAACCTTACAGCAAGACCAACAAATGGCAAGAATATATTACCGATGCAATAATTATAAGTTTCCCAGCTCCAGCTGAGCCTCCAATGACTGCAACAATTAAACTAGGAACTATAGCTAAGCTACGAGTTAAAAGGTTCCGGACCCATGGCCTTAGTCGTAAATCAAGAAATCCCTAAAAATGGAAAGAAATTTTAAGATAGAGCTACAAATAACAGAAGATCAATACTTTAATGGCTAAGCAAAATGCAGGTAACTTGAATAACTGTTAATCTCAAAAAGCTCATCTGAGACAGATCACTACCACTGCAGCTATGATTAGGGAAGAAAGATTTATTATAAGTGCAAATGCCAAACATGACAGCTTCCTTCACGAATTTACATTGATGATAACTTGGGGCATCATCTATATTTACAGGCCTTTTTTAATAATTCAAATCATACAAGACTATGTAGATTGAAAAAAAAAAATTAAGTTCATTTAGATTTTAGAGGTGGTTAATGATTCTCATATTGCAACATAAATAAGCCAGTACTACGGTTTCCTTTCAGTGGAAAGGAATATGAGTATGCCTTATTGTGCAAGATCCAAATACACTATACCTGCATGACATACTGTCCTGCATATGTTCCCGTGATAGTAGAACTTTGACCTGATGCGAGCAGAGCAACTCCAAACAATTTGGAACTCCATTTGCCCAAAACATTCTGAGTATGATACAAACCATTAATTATCATCAAAATAAATGAAAATGAAGGCTAAGGGACTAATATGTAAAGTATCATATATAAAGTAAAACCTAAACACTATATCATATTCACAAAATCATGAATCAAGTCACTAGATATCACATACTTTAAGTAGGAAGGAAGCTTTGTTCAAGTCCAACTCTTGACAGCTCATCTGATCTTCTGCATTTAAGTTTGAAGAATTGCAAACTGCACCGCTTACGGAGATAATGGAAACATTTATAAGAAAGGCCACTGTAAGAGCCAAGGCACTTTCTATCAAGTAAAATCTGCAAGCTTCCTGCAAAAGAAAAGGAATGACATTAGACACTGCTTCGTCATGGTTCATGTTATTATCCAAGTAGGACCATAATATTGTCCAAACATTTCCAAAGTTAAAGTATAACACTAAACTATATAAGGATGTCTTATTGATTTAAATCTAACCAATATCTGGACCATGAACAAAAATTGCATATTAAATAGGATCATAAATACAGTAATTATACAACTTTTAAGCCATGTGATGGGTAAATTTTGAGCTGCCTTCAACAATAACAGTGCCGATGAAGAATCTGAGACAAGTAGGCAGGAACGAATAAAGTATCCATAGATGTTTGAATCAATGCTCTAGATAGGTTAGGGAACTTGAGGACACTATTTAATGTCAAGCTATAAATTAGGTATTTCAAGAGATAAATATTTGTACTTTGATTCCATGAACTGATCTTGGAATTTTTCTTGAAAGCACCAGTGCTGAGTGGAGGAAGAGGTTGTGCCTAAGTAAATTCAAGAAGGAAAGTGGAAATGAGAGTACATCTTAAATTGAGAGAAAAATTAATGGCTGAAGATCACATGAAGGACTTACGGCATAACCATAGCCCCAAGGAGAGAAATTGCAAGACCAGTCGCACCACTGCCCTTAAGTTGTGGCACAAAAAGACCCTCCAAAACTTCTTTTCCATCAGGCTTTGCATAACCAAGCTCAACAAAAAAGCATGCAGCAATTGTAAAAACGAGAAATGCAATCAAGAATTCAAGTTTTCTAACCTGTTTAACAACAACAACAAAAGGCTCATGTTTTCATATGGGTTTTTGCCCCATGTAAATGCAAAAACAACTATTGATTTGTTCAAGATATAAAATTTCTCTTTTAAAAATCAAATTAAAACATTATTCCATATAACTGTGAAGTATGAAATGCAGAAAGCTACCCCATATTGCTGCAATGCTAAGAGGATTAATGTACTGAGCCCAGTCAGCAGAACACCAATCCAAACAGGTATATTGAATAGCATATTCAATGCAAAGGCTGTTCCAATTACTGCACAAACATCATAAAAAGTTAACAAATAATGTACAAAAGTTCTTAAAATGTGCATAATGATGAGGTTGGGGAGAGAGAAATCTTGTTTAGTGTTGCAAAACCTGCAAGTAAATAATAGATAATTTAGCTCAAAAATGGCAAAAAAAAGAAGGTGAAAGAACATTACTTTTATGTACCTCAAATCTTTAGATTGATTTTGACTGAAATAAGTAACCATTAATTTCTTTTTAATATATCCAATGTCTAGATAACTGAATACATTTTAAATTTTAATTAATGAGAGGCCTCTAGCTTTACTTTGGAAAGAATCTTTAAGGGCTATATTAGATCAGCTTTGAAGAACTATGTGCAGCAAACTAACAACACTAAATCGACCTCAATACCTTCAGGAATGTCACAGGCCACTATTGCAATTTCAGCAATAACCCAAAGGATAAAGTTTGGCACTCGGGGATATTCAGTTCTACAATGCTCAGCTAAGTGCTTTCCTACAAACAGCAAACACAAATTGAAAAGAAGCAGAGGTCACAAAACCTCATTAACATCCTTAGAGTAATCAAATTTGTTTGTTAAAAAGCAAACCAATTATTAAACAAGTTACCCGTGACAACCCCCAGATTAGCAGCCATGGATTGAATTATAAGAGCAGCAGCTGAGGCCACCAATATTATCCAAAGTAACTGGAAAAAAAAATGAAAGAATGTTCTCCTTATGTTGTTTGAAAAGGTGTAAAAAAACTGTTAAAACGTTCTGAAGGCAAGGCTACCCACCTCATACTTGTATTGTGCTCCTGACTGAAGATCTGTCTCAACTGCAAGTTCGTATAAGTAATTAGCACTATATACTCAGGAATGTATGTGTATCCTTGGATTAAACAGTGGAATAACATGACATGTTCTTACAGTTTCCTGGGTCTATATAGGCAATAGAAACAAGAAATCCGGGTCCCATATAAGCAAACAAGTTTTTCCAGCTTGTCCTCTGCAAAACAGGAACATATATATGGCCATTATGCAAATCTCATTTGACAGCTGTTCTCAATCTTCCAAGCAGAAGACCAACACAAATGGAATCATTATTAAATTTCATAAACCA
The DNA here is from genome assembly GCA_020226215.1 of Sindora glabra. NCBI lineage: Eukaryota > Viridiplantae > Streptophyta > Magnoliopsida > Fabales > Fabaceae > Sindora > Sindora glabra. The sequence goes on along the minus strand of CM035226.1, from coordinate 32,571,028 downwards.
GGAGAAAATACTAAGGAAATAGCAAAGTATACTTGTTGCTTCTAGGTCTATTGACTTATGATCATTAAACAAAAATCCCATTTTTGGGGAAGAAGATGCTCTGTAATTGAGATGATATCAGTTTCAGTCTCTCATTTTTTTAGCCCATGGAAAGATCAACTCAATTTTTTATTTGCTAAGTGACAGGTAGAAAAGCTGACTGTAACATTGCCATGACTCATAATTTATAAATTTAAGATGTCACCTACAAATATTCTGAAAACTACAATTATATTTTTATATCACCATATGACACAAATAAAAGCTCAGTTGCGTGGTGAGCACTATAAACTCCATAGAAGACATGCAAATAAGATAAAGTTATTCTTAAAATGTCCACTCAAACAACTAGTCTTAGTACCTTTGTTATATTATTCCATTCCAATGGCATATTCCAAGCATTTCTCAGTCTTTTCATAAAGATCAATAGTAGTAGACAATATTTAATTTACAAAATGGCAAAAATAGATACGGTAGTGGGAATATAATAGCAATCTTCATTGCATTCAAAAGAACTTCAATCTCAATTCTGCCATGAATTTTTTAACTCGATTTTTTGGCAATAGTAGCATCATGCAAAGTATACTAATAATTTGAATTGATGATTCAAAAAAACTAAAACTCACATCTGGTACAACAATCTGATCAGCATCAGAGTTTTCAATCAGCGGCACGTTCGAAAAGCTACTGTTGCCGGAGCTCACAATGAACTGAGGCTGCCCAGAAGCAGAATCCGAGGTAGCCATTTTCTCTTTCACTTCCTGCACCTAATACTGATAATAAAAAAACCAAGAGAAATCTTCAATAGAGGAAGAACACACAATTGGGACCTGATCATATCATATCTTCCAGCCAAATAACTAGTCCAACTGTCTTTTTGCACCGAAAGAAATCTACCCAGTAAAACCGGAGGCACCCAAGTTTCAGATTCGATATAAAAATTCGATCTTTTCGAACAAATAAGATATGTGAAACGCAAAATATAAACTCCAAAGTGAAAAAGAGCCGAGCTTCGTGACAACATATGCAAATGAAAGGAAAAAAAAATGTAGGAATTAAATACATGCAAGCTGAAATTTAAAAAAGTTACTTTAATAAATTGACAGTGAATGGTTTTTCAATATTCTCTCAGAAACCAAACAGGAAGATAAAAAAGCATTGAAATCAAGAGAATTAGATGGCTCAGCTTATACCAACGATAGTATCTTGAGAAAATAGTTTGAGGAATTCTAATATTTTGTCCCTCCCTTGTGGTTGCTTTGCTACTTAACTACTACTATCTGACTCTTTCCCTTTTATAGTGCTTTCTCCTTCTTGCTTACAAGTTGTCGTACGGACTTTGCCTTTCGTTTGCGATCTGAACTAAACAGTGTTTATTTTACAATTTCTTTTTTTTTTAGTTTTAAAAAGTCAAATCTGACGGTGAATCATCGCGTTCATTTTTATTATTTTTAATTTAATTTACTGCACAAAGAATGTTCTTACATTTTTATTTTTTTAATTTTTAACCTTCTTAACTAATGCATCTATGTGCAATACATGGGCATCTATGACACACGAACTTATTTTATTTTTATAAATATGAAATTGAATATGTATGTTTATTTTTATGTTTTATAAATAAATATTATTATAATATATATGTTAATATAATATGTATAGTTAAAAATTATGAAAATTAGAAATAAAATATTAAGGTTAGACTAAAAATCTATTTTATTTTTTTTTAAATTAAATTTTTATAAATTTCATCTTTAATTAAAATTTTGTATCAATTTAATTTTTATAAAATTAAAAATTTTTAAATTTTAATGCAGTCATATATGATATGAAATATTGAATTATTATATGGAATAACTAAAGTTTAATGGTTTTTAATTTTACAAGGGCTAAACTAATATAAACTTTTAATCAAAAATAAAATTAATAAAAATTTAATCTTATAAAGATAAATAGATTTTTAATTTAAAGATCATTGTTGTTTTTCATATTATCTAATAAAATAACAAATTATTTTAATAAAAGTGTTAATAGAAAAGTGTATCTTTTGAAATGTATAATTATAACTTTTAGGATGAAAAATCATGAATTTTGAAATGAAAATTTATATCTTTTCAGAATTCATCAATTGTATCTATTCACATGACTTATCATAAAAAGATGTTTATAACTCTATAAAAAGGAGTCATTCATTATTTTCTCTGATTAGCAATTACAAAAAAAATGAAGAATGTGTCTTCTTCCACTGTTCCTGCTAAGTTGATTCTGATTATAAGAATAGAAGAATTGTAGTATTTTATTCTTAGTTAGAATTTATATCCAAGTTAGAATTTCAATTAAGTCATTTATAAGTAAGTGGAGATAGAGATAATTTCCTGAAAATATCTTGTCTAATATTTTCTTCTTCCAATTTTTCTTATCTATTTATTTTTCTCTATTCTTTGAATAATCCAGCAACAAAGACATGTACAAATATTATTCACAAATTATTAATATTTATTTTATTTCTATATTTCATCCTCTACTTTTATTTTTACATCCTTTAAAAAAAATCATGTCATTTAATAAATAGCGAAATGTTTTTTATATTTTTTTCAAAAAAAAAAAATCAGTAACGACATCACTTTGTAGGATGAATGGACTTCCCCTAATGGATAACAGACATATCAAATATTAAAGATAAAAAAGTATAGTTGCATGCTGAAGTTAAATCTTCAAATTTTTGTATTGTAAGTCTTAAAAAAGTTATTAATAAATTTAAATGCCTCCTGAAAACTTTTCTATTATCTAGCAGTACTATAATCTAAAGTCTCGATATAATTATTATTATATTGATTATTTCAGTCGATTTTTATCATTAAAAACACAATCATATACAAAAAAAAATAGACTTTTTTATATACGAAATTGTAGTAGATGATTTAATTTTCTTTATGTATATGTAAAGGCTTTTAGAAAAATTATACGAATCATATAAAAAGAAAATTAGGAGATAAAAATTAAAACTAAAACTTTATTTACTTCAATTTATCTTTTACACCAAAAATTTGATTATGTTTGTTATAAAAATGTTCTTTTGATTTATTTATTACACCGAGAGAAAATGCTTTCTAGGAATTTTTATATAAAATCTATTTATGCATTCTATTAAAATTCTTTCACCTTACTGAGGTGCCAAACTCTCATACTTTCATTTCCCTCCAAAACCGCAAAAAACTAACAACTCATTTAGTAATATATATTAAAAGTATTTACACTTAATTAGTTTTTCATTTATTTCTACCAATTGTTTTTGCATTTATTAGTTGAATAATGTTATGAAAATTCTACCTCTTAAAAAGTTGAGTATTTTACCATTAGATTATCTTTTTTCAAATATTAAAATAAATGAATTAAAATTAAAAAATATAAATTTTAATAAATTAAAGACTATTCAATAGTAAAAATCCTCAACCTTTTAGGAAATAAAATTTTTTATAACATTACCCTTACTAGTTGAGATGTTAATTTAATTATAGTGGATGAGTACAATGCTAATAATGTGAGTCTAAATGATTTACACTGTGTCTACATTATCAATTTAAAAAAAATTAATAGTTAAGATAAATTTATTTTTCAAAAAAATTGCACTAAATATAATCTACTTTCCCTTTCAATAATTGAAATAAATAAAAACATCTACAATATTAATATACAAAAATTTTATTTTAGCAAAATTTATTAAAATCATATATATATGGTGTTTGATATATTAAGGCAATTTTTTAGTGAAAAAATTAAAATCATAATTTTTTTAGGGTTTGGAATATCAAAATAATAATATTGTAAATAAAATATTCCAGAAATGTATATATATAAATATAAAAATTAATGATTTATTTACTATAAAGTCAAATTATAATTAAAAAATTACAATAAAATGCTCACATGAGCAACATTGTCATAGATTTTCATCTTCCTATTCAAATTAATTAGATTTATTTTCACGTAAATATACAAAATTTAAGAGATATTCATAATCTCTTTGAAATTTTCTTTTACTATAACATCTAAAATAAGATATAATAATAGCAAAAAGTTTTTTCTACTATTGCTTTCTAAAAATATGATGAAGGCTTTTCAATGTGAATTTTCTTGCTTGTTGTTAATAATTTTGTCTAATGAGCATTTTTCTACTATTATTAATAATTTTTTATTATTAAAAATTAAAAATAACAATATATAAGCATTTTTCTTTTTACATATTTGTAAATTTTTTAAAAAATGCCTTTTTAGTTTGCATCCAAGTAACCTTACATCTATTCAAAACGAGAATAGTGAACAATAAATTTCTCTTTTGAGATTGATCTACAATTAGGAGCACAATACAAGTAACAAGTTTGAGTTACTTTAGATCATATTAAAGGCCTCAATTACTGTTTTTATAATTCAATCTATAGTTGTTGATTTAGGGGTTGTTACAAGAAAGTACTTAGTTGAGCATTATAGAACTAAATGTCCTTAAGTGTCGAACTTTATTCTTTATGTTATTGCTAAAATTGTGATAGTGGCATGTAACATCCCTGAAGGTATTGAGGTTAATCTAACATTGTTAATTTTACTACATAAAGTTCTTCAAAGCTTATCCAATATAACCCTTAAATATTCTTTCCAAAGCAAGCTAAAGGCCTCTCATGAATTAAAATGTATCCTGCTTTCTAAACATTGGATATTATAAAAAGAAATTCATGGTTACTTATTTCAATGAAAATTAATATAGAGATTTAAGGTGTTTGGAAGTAATGTTCTTTCACCCTTAAATATTCTTTCCAAAGCAAGCTAAAGGCCTCTCATGAATTAAAATGTATCCTACTTTCTAAACATTGGATATTATAAAAAGAAATTTATGGTTACTTATTTCAATGAAAATAAATATAGAGATTTAAGGTATTTGGAAGTAATGTTCTTTCACCTTCTTCTTCTTTCTATTTTAAAGCTAAATTATTTCTTATTTATTAGTAGGTTTGCAATGTTAAACAAGATTTCTCTCTCCCCATTCTTATTATTATGCACATACTAAGAATTTTTATATATTATTTGTTGACTTTTTTACAATGTTTTATGCAATAACTTGAATAGCCTTTGCATTGAATATGCTATTCAATATACCTGTTTAAATTGATGTTATGTTAATTAAGCTCAATACATTAATCCTTTTAGCATTACATCAATATAGGGTAACTTTCTACATTTCATATTCATGTGGCTCAATGTTATAGTTTCATTTAAATAAAATAAATTTTGATATCTTGAACAAATCAATAGTTATTGCATCTGCATAAGGTAAAACCTATGGAAAACATCAGTTTTTTTTTTATTTTTATTCTTGTTGTTTTTAAAACAAGTTAAAAAAAGTTGAATTCTTGATTGTGTTTCCCACATTTACCATTGTTGCATGCTTTTTTGCTAAGCTTGACTATGCAAAGCTAGTGGAAAAAAGGTTTTGTTGTATCGTAACTTAAAGTTAATGGTACAACTGATCTTACAATTTCTCTCCTTAGGGCTATAGTTATGCTATAAATCCTTCATGTGATCTTCAATCATTAACCTTTCTTAAAAATTCTAACTGCCAAGTTAATATGAATAATTATACATGGTAACTATTATTTTTGTTTGTCTACAATCAAAAAAAATTTAAATGAATTTGTATACTATATACTAGTGCATCTCTCCTTTAATACATAGGCAACTCTTATGTATTTCTTGTGTGATATACAGAGTTATTTTATCTTTTCTTAATTATGAAATTATAGAGTAAAGATATGTATGTTTACTTTTACATCTCATAAATAAATATCATTAAAAATTATAAGTTAATATAATATATATAGTTAAAAATTATAAGAATTAGAAATAAAATATGAAGGTTGTTGTCATATTTTGTATTATATAATGAAATAACAAATTATTTTAATAAAGGTGTTAGCAAAAATGTGTGTCTTTTGAAATGTACAATTATAACTTTTAGGATGAAGAGTCATGAGTTTTAAAATAACAATTTGTATCTTTTCAAAGTTTAACAATTACATTTATTTATATGACTTTTTATAATATATATATATATATATATATATATATAACTCTAAAAAAGAAAGTCATTCATTATTTTCTCTCTTTAGCAATTAAAAAAAAGAAAAAGAAGAATATATATCTTCTCCCATATTCCTACTAGGTGGATCTTGGCTATAAGAATTAAAGAATTATAGCCCTTCACTCTTGGTTACACCAATATATCTTGAGAGTACAATTTCGTAAAACTATTTACAACTAAATGAAGAAACTACTATTTTAAAGATCATTTCCTAAAAACACCTTGCCTAATATTTCCTTCTTCCAATTTTTCTCATTTATTTATTTTTCTCTATTTTCTAAATATCTCCCAACAAAGACTTGTATAAATATCATTCACAAATTATCAACATTTATTTTATTTCTACATTTCATCCTTTACTTTTATTTTTACATCATTAAAAAAAATTAAGCTCAACTATGAATCTCATATCCTTTAATAAATAGTGAAATATTTTTGTATTCTTAAATCTTCTACAATAATGATTTTATTACATGTTTAAATATAATTTTATGCAAAAGTATTAGTAACCACATCACATTGTTGAGTGAGTAGACTTTCCTCTTATATAAAGTAGATAGATCTAAAAAATATTATTGTTCTTAATTGAAGAATAGATGCTAGAAATCAAAAACCTTATATTGAACCATATGATGGACTACCCTTATTGGAGGAAATCGATCAATTAAAGCAGAGCATGAAAAAGTTCAAACAAGACCAACGTGATTTTAAAAGTGGTCCTTCAAGATTAAGATGATATGATGATTTGGTCTTGCAACCTCATGACAATGCTTACCGGTTGAGTACTTTTCCTTTATACAAGAATAAACTTTTAGGCCACTATATTAATGATAAGGATGGAAATTTCAGCCAAGGTAGTACTGATATGGTGGAATTAGATGAGGATAAACCGATGAATGAAAGGGCCAATCATGATACTAATGAGGATAGCATAAATGGAGGCATTGCAGTCATTGATGAATTAATTGATAATAAAAAGGTATGCCTTGTACTCAGACTATCATAGGAAAATATAGATAGAATACAAAGACTCTGGACAAACTATTTGATAATCAAGTTGTTAGGAAGGAAGGTAGGATTTAGGTATTTAGAAAGGAGACTAATTTAGTTGTGGAAAGGCACTAGTAAGTGGGAATTAGTTAATCTTGGGTATGACTATTGCCTTGTTAAGTTTTCTTATAAGAGTGATAAGGATTTTATGTTAAGTAGGGTAATCCTAGATTATTACCTAATAATCCAAAATTAGGTCCCTAACTTCAATCCTGCCTCATCCATAATAGATAAAGTAGCAATTTGGTTTAGATTCCCTAAAACTGTGGAATACTATGATAGACGATGTCTTAAAGCTATTAGTGATAGAATTGAAAAAATGATGAAGATAGATTACATGATAGAATAGAAAGCCAGAGGAAAATATGCTCGTGTGTGTGTGTGTGCTGATTAACTTGAATAAACTATTAGTGCCTCAATTTCAAGTTAGAACATAGGACATACGAATTAAATACGTGGGAATTCACTTAATCTGCTTTAAATATGGCAAATATGTACACTACATGGATGGTTATGTTGTTAAAGACATATCAAAATTCACCTCGTAGTATGAGACATGCAAGAAGGGGACACATCAACAAATACAAATGGAGTCAAAAGGGATAGAATTTAGTGAATGAATGGTGGTATAAAAATCTAGAAAGGTCATAAGGAATAAAAATGCTTAAAATAAAAGGCATGGTAAGAATAAGATAAAAAGGTCGAGGTTTGTAACTTTAGTAAATTTAATTTTTTATCTTTATAAGAAGCCAAACATTATGCTTTCTGTTATGGACAAGGATACATATTTAAATGGGAAGGAAAATATGGACCCAAATATTACTAACCAACATCATATTAGAAAATATAAAGCTAACCATACTATAATGAAGAAATCTACTCTTCCAAAAGTGTCACAATCTTTCCGCCCATAAAAAGCTAAGTCACGCCCTGCCAATCTTGCACCATCATCCAACAAAACAGATAAGCACCAAGAAGGACCAAAGAGTGATAACTAAATAGAACTGCAAAATAAGAATGACAATATGGTACTGGATATACCTTTAGCACAAAAGGATGCAATTGCATAACACACAGCATTCTATGCAAAGACAATCCTAATTTCAGACACTTTAATAACACCTCTAAAACCACTGGACTTGTCTAAAGGTGCTGCTTCCTCTTAATTAGTTATTACTTCTATGGTCAAGGAAACACCTCCTATAGAAAGTACTTATGAAATGTAAATTGATTCTGTTAAAACATTTTGATCTTGCCTATTAAAATAATTATGGTCAGACCAGTAGATTTCTATTTCTACTAGTTATTATGAATAAATTTATATCATGAAATTGTCGGGGAGTTAACAACCCTAATTCTATTATGCAAGCCAATAACTTAATTAGGAAATACAATCCTAATGTGATAGAAATACTTAAAACTAAAGCTTTGCATATGAAAGCTACTGAAATTTCTAACAAACTTCACTTTCCAAAATTTCACATACAAGAAGGAATAGGCTTATCTGGAGGCATTTGGATTGCTTGGAAAGATGATAAAGTTTAGATAAATGTCACAGGCAGCCTTTTCCAATTTGTCCATCTCATAATTGATGATAACTAGAGGCAACATTGGTTCTTAACCTTTGTATATGTGAGTCCCCAAGAAGATAGTAAAAAAGTTTGTCAAAGACAACTTTATGACTTATTAAGATCAATTTCTACTTTATGGAGCTTGGCAGGGAATTTTAATTATGTAGCTCACCTTTTGGTGAAAAAAGAAAGAGCTCCAAGTGTAGTTAGCAAATATTCAACCTTTTCTAACTAGATCCATCAATGTGGCCTTATTAACTTAGGTTAGCAAGGCTCTTGTTTTACTTGGAAAGGTCCCTTACAAGAAGGTTATGATAGAATTTTTGAAAGATTAGATAGAGCCCTCTATAATATGCATTAGAGATAAATTTTTGAAGATGCCATTGTCAATGTTCTCCTGCAAGTATAGTCTAATCATCACCCACTTTTAATTACTCTATCTAGTAGGAGAGTGGAAAATTGCAACAAACCCTTTAAATTCAAAGTAACATGGTTGCTTCACAACTATTTTAACCAGTTCCTAGATAAATAATAGGATCATTATAAATCCCTTGAACAAAACCTACAATAACTTCCAAAACATTTGCTACTTTGGAATAAGGAAGTCTTTGGTAATATAAAAAAATAAAAGAATAATTTACTTGCTAAAATCAAAGGTGCACAATTAGCAATGGAAAGAAGATGGAATCCTCACCTTGATGAATTAGAAAAGCAATTACAAACAGAACTTTCTAAGGTTCTCAAATAAGAAGAAACCTTTTAGCACTAAAAATCAAGAGTGAAATGGATCCAAGATGGAGATCGAAACACGAAGTATTATCATACTAATATGATTATACATAGAAGAAGTAATAGGGTTACTATGCTGAGGATTTCAAAAGGTTAATAGATTGATGATAAATTTCATTAACCAATATGATAGTTGACTACTATAAGAACCTTTTTTAAAAGGGCTTTATATTCCCTTTATTATAGAATTTTCCTTCCTAACTATTCCAGAATTTGATTTTCAATGTCTCTCAAGTAAAATTTCATATAAAGAATTTAAAAGGGTAGTATTTGACATGAGTGTAACCAAGGCTCCAGGTAATGATGGATTTCCTACCCTCTTTTGCTAGCTGGAATAAGGTAAATAATGATCTTTTTAATTTTATGGAAGGCTCCTTTGAAGGAAAATCTCCATTAATTCAATAAACCAAACCTTGATTCCTAAAGTTAGCTAACCAGAATTTATGAGCCAATTTAGACTAATATCATTATGTAATATAAACTATAAATGCATTACAAAGGTGATTGTTAATAGGCTTAAGCAATTAATGCCGACATTAGTCTTTCCTTTTCAATTGAGTTTTATCGTAGGGAGATGTATTCAAAACAACATAATTATAGCTAGTGAAATGATCCATTCAATGAAGAAGATAAGAGGTTATACTAGTTATATGGCTATTAAAATTGATTTTGAAAGGTGTATGACAGGATTAGATAGAGTTTCATTTTTTTATGTTCTTAATGAAGTGAGACTTCCTAATTATCTCATCCAGCTGATTATGAAGTGTATCACAACATCCGATATGAATGTGCTCTAGAATGGCTCCAAAATAATAAACTCTAAACCTTTTAGAGGCATTAAATAAGGAGATCCAATTTCTCCTTATATCTTTGTGCTCTGCATGGAAAAGCTCTCTTATTTAATAATTAAGGAGGTAAATAATGAGAGCTAGAAACATATTAAAGTTAGGAGAACTAGCCCTAAAATATCACAACTTCTATTTATGGATGATCTACTTTTGTTTGTTAAAGCCTCATTAGACTAGATTCATTGTATTTCTCATTGCTTAGATAGATTTTATAAATTATCTGGCTAAAAGGTGAAAATAGGAAATTAACAATACTATTTTCAAAAATATAAATCTTACTCAAAAGGATGTAATAACACAATCAAGTGGATTCTCTCAAACCTTGAATCTAGGCAAATACTTGGGAATTAACCTAATCTCTTCTAGTCGCAGGAACTATAATGATTTACTTGATAAAGTTAATAAAAAACTATCTTGATGGCAGATGAAAACCCTCTTTATAGTTATTCAAATTACACTTGCTAACTCAGTGCTTTCAAGTATTTTAGTATACAACATGCAAGTATAAAAACTTCTCAAAGGAGTTTGCCTATTAATATAAAGGATGTAGAGGAATTTTATTTTAGGACATGATGCCTCTATGAAAAAGATTCATAATATCAGATGGAGAACTATTTATCAACCTAAAAGTTCTAGGGGTTTGTGTATTAGAAACATAGCCAAAATGAATGAAGCACGCTTGATAAAACTTGCATATAAAATATACACTGAAGAAGACAATTTGTGGATTAATGTTTGGCCGATAAAAATTGGTGTGAAGAGACGGAGATTCTCCAATCTGGAAAGCTATCAATGTTGTATGGTTAGATCTTAAAAAAGGTATCAAATGGCAAATTAGAGATGGCTCATCTATTAGATTTTAGCTTAACAATTAGCTAAGTTTGAACAAGTCTTTTATTTACCATACTACGAATACTATTATTGAGGAAAGAAATATTCTTGTGCAAATGAATTTACCATATATGGGGATAGGGACTGGGCCCTGTTAAAATCAATATTAATAATTGATGTTACAGACTGTATCTAAACTATCTACCCCTTCACTAAAATATTGCTATTAATTCGCTAGTTTGGTCCAGCACTCTAACTAGTGAATTCTTAGTTAAATCAGCTTATGATATTCTCATGGCTAAATCCAAAACTATACTAGACACTACGTGGCAAAAAAATATGATGGCTTCATACACCCCAACAAATTAAGTTTTTCATTTAGTAGGTATATCATAATAAGCTGTTAACTAATAACATAACAAGTGCACGAGGTTACAATTCAAGATACTGCAACACTTGTTGAAATAGGGAGGAAACATGCCTCCATGCTATTTGAAATTGTCTTTTGGCCTAGCAAATCTAGTTGAAGTTTGTAAACCTACATTACCTTGTTACTTTCAACATTGTGAACTTATCTGATTGGGTGAAATTAAACTTATCTAAGAATTACAATTTCTTTTTTGAATTTAAACATAACTAGTCTGCTGCTTAGCTATATGTTACTAGTTTTTATAGAGCTAGCATAATAAATCAATTCACTAACTAAACCATGAGAGACCACAAAATCCAACTTGTATATTTCTTAAGTTTGTTTAGGAAGTGTTACAATTCTTTGGGGCTATGGATGACAATAGATACAAAATTTGGAAATAGCTTCATATTAGGTGGTACCTACCATTGGATGGATGGATAAAGATTAACTCAGATGGGGCACTTAAAGGCAAAAATTATTTGGTAAGATGTGGAGGTTCATTAAATGATATACATGGTAAATGATTAATGGGACATGCTAGACCACTCACACACTATTATACCTTTATAGTTGAATGTTAGGGAGCTATTTATGGCTTTCAAATGACTTGGGACCTTGGATATAGAAAGATTTGTCTAGAATCTAACTCAAAGGCTTTATGTTCAAGTTTATTAAATCATAACCATAAAGGTAACCATTTACTATCAATATTGCATGAAATACTTTCATGGGATTGGATAGTGGAAGTTGAACACATCTATAAGGAAGGAAATAGATGCATTGATTGGATGGCAAATATGAGCTTGTCCTTGGATCCTAGAACACATCTGTTCCATTCTTACCCGCCACAACTTTCCTTTTTGCTTTTTGCTGATGCTATAAAAGTCATTAAGACTCGTAACATTTCTATTTAGTTTTGTTTTTCTCCTTTTGGTCCTAGGCCCTTTTGTATTACCAAAAAAAAGTAGATAGATCTGTTATACTGATGTAATTAATCATATATTATCATGAAATTCCCACTTCTATCAAATATTAAAGATAAAGAAATATGGTGAAGTTAAATCTTCAATATTATTTGTATTGAAAGCTTTAAAAAAGTTATAAGCAAAGTTGTAGTAAAGGATTTAATTTTCATCATGTATATGTAGAGGGTTTTAAAAAAATTATACGAATTATATAAAAAGAAAATTATAAGATAGAAATAAATACTAAAATTTGATCTACTTCAATTTATCTTTTACACCAAAGATTTGATTATATTTGTTATGAAAATGTTCTTATTTACTTATGTTTATTTCTTACACTAAGAAAAAAATATCTTTAGAGATTTTTTATATAAAATATATAGCATTCAAATTCATTTTAATTTCTTTCTTCATCATGGCCAAAGAAAAAAGATAATTACCTTGCATAATTATTCACAACAACTTGGTAATTAGCATTTTAAGGAAAGATAACAAATATGTAAAAATAAAACTACTTATATATTGTTATTTTTAATTTTAATTTTTAATATTAACAAAAAAATGCTTAAAAATTATGTTTCACTAAACCTTATTTTATTACCAAAAAAATTATCAATAAAAAGCAAGAAAAGTCATATAGAAAAACCCTTACTATATTTTCAAAAAGGAAAAAAAGTCATGTGAAAAAAACCTTCACTACTATTATCTTATTTTAAACATTATGATAAGGGAAAATTTCAAAGAGATAAAAGAAAGAAAAAATATTCATAATTTCATCATTTTTTATGTTTATGTAAAAATGGATCTAACCAACTTGAATAAAATGATGAGAATTTTTTTATCATGATGTTCATGTGAACATTTCGTTATAATTTTTTAATTATAATTTGATTTTATAGTAAATGCATTATTAATTTTTATATTTATGTGTATTTTTGGAACATTGTATTTAAAATATTATTATTTTATATTCTAAACTAAAAGAAATATTCAGCATGTACTATATAAAAATTTTATAATTTTAATATTTTCACAAAATAGATGCCTTAATTTATCAAGCATTGTATATATATGATTTTAATAAATTTTACAAAAATAATTTTTTCATATGTCAATATTGTAGATATTTTTATTTAATTCAACTATTGAGAGGGAAAGTAGATTAGGTCTAATATAAATTTTGTTTGAAATTAATTAATCTTAACCATTAAATTTTAATTGAAATTGATGATGTTGGTAGTTTATGAACATTGAAGATATTTAAGTCTTACATTGCTTAGAAAAATTTGAACTAAAGGATTTATAAATGAAAACTTTGAATGTGTTTATTAATGAACCTTCCATGTGTAATCTTATATACAAAAAAAAGTCAAAGACGACTCTTGAGTTTAATTTTATTTTAGAAGTTATAACTATTTGTAATAGTTATGAAGTAAGAAGTTATTAGAAAAAGAAATGACTATTTGAAACAGAGACACAACTATTTATAATAGTTATTAAGTGAGAAGTCACTATGAAAGGATGTGATTATATGCAATAGTTACTTAGTGAGAAGTCATGTTTATTCAATAATTATAAATAGAGCTTTCTATGGAATTATTTTCATTACTTCAAATTAGAGAGTTTTAAGTTTTGTTGTATCTTAGAGGCATAAAAACCTTTAGAAAAGTGTAATATACATATCAAAACAATTTCTTTCTTGTTCCATCTCTTTTTTTCTATTTCCTTCTTATTTCATCTCTTTTCACTATTTTTCTTGTCACTCTATCTCTACCTCTATTTTTTCTAACAATCTAAATGATGATATGATATATTAAATCAAATTTGAAAGATGGATGGATGTAAGTTTTAACATGAGAAAATGAAGGAAACACACAAGATGGTTTGTTTATTCATTTTAACAAGTACTTCCTCCATTTCTTTTTATCCATCGCATTTTGGAGAAGGTTTTTTGTTCCTTTTTATCTGTCACTTTAGAATTCCAATGAAGTATTAAATGTTCCTTTTCCAAATATATCCTTCTTTTTCATTAATAAATGCTTTATTATTCTATACTATTAATCAGTTTGCAGTTATTCCTTTACATTTCTCTCTCTATTTTCAACTATCTTAAATTTTGTGCATAAAAGATAATCTTGGAAAGCTCACTAAAATAAATAAATTAAACTACTTTCTTAATATGTGTAAAATTAATTAATTATGACAGATAAATAGGAACAGAGTAAGTATTTGGAAAACTTTTAAATAATGCATTAAGGCAGATCTTTTAAGAAAAGAGATAGGCAATGTTATCAAGGTATCAAGATAAAAAGTATATATTTGAACTTGATTTTTGCTCTTAAATGTATAGGTGCATATTTTACTACTTCTTTAATTTTTAATATATATGATATATGGATTGATTCTGATATTTTTATGTATTATTTTATATTTAATTTGATTTGATGATATGAAGTAAAATATATTTTAAATCAAATATAAGATACATCTTAAGAATATTTGTGAGATTTAGTTAATCATTATTTGAAAAATAGTTAACTAGATATGATGAAATAATATATGACTTGTTATTCTTCATAAATAGAAAGAAAACTTGTGCATTGTTAGATTCTTACATTTTGAAAAATCATATTGAATGAAAAAAAATGTTAATTCATATTAAAAGGGATGTTAGTTTATATCAAAATGATATATTGGTTATAGTTTGTATCTAAACTATATATTAGTCTATATCCAAAAGGCATATTGGTTCATGTCTAAAAGACATGATAGATCATATTTGAAAGACATGATAATTCATATTTAACAAATATATTATATTTCGTAACTAAGAGGCATAATGATTATGATTAAGAGACATGATAGTTCATGTTTAATAGACAAGAGGATAGTGCATAAAATGATCAAAAGATACAATCACTATTACATAATTATAATTATACGTTGATTAATAGACACTAATTTATCTTGATCGAGTCTATATAAACACGATAATTTTTTTTTAAATTATTAGGACAAATAAGATGACAATTTAAAAGAAATTGAAGTTTATAGTTAATCAATGATATTTTTTAAATTTAAATGAAAACTTAAGATAAAGGTTAAGTTAGGAAATCACCATTTAAAAGGCATTTAAAAGATCATGAGGGAAGAAGAAAATATTCCACGTTAGTATCGTTATAAATTGGCATGCAAGGATATTTAAAATTTTTCCTTAAGCAATGAATTGAGACTTAATTAAAATGGAACAATCCCAAGCTATCAATTTTGATTTAATAACTAACATCCATAATTTAGTTTATTAACTATATATTTTATGTTCACTCTTTATTTAACAATATTCCAATGATGTCTTAACTTCCATTATTTAACTCTAATATATGTTTGAATTAGAGAAACATAACTCCCTATCATTTCATTTAACACCTTTAAAGATATTATAGAATTTGATCAATATTATCTAAATATGTCAAATGAGATGGTAAGGAAGTTATGTTCCTTTTCCTTAAACACAAATTGGTATTAGTAATAGAGATAAATGTATTGCTTAAATCCATGATTTATACCAATATCAAAATTTAATAGATGGCTATAAGAACTAGCATCAAGTTTGGCAATAATAGTAAAAAACTGAAATCCTTTTTTTTTCTTATGTAATATTGCTATAAATTTGCATTTGTTAATATTATGATATATAAAATAAATAAAATTATATAATAAATTTTCTTATATCAATGTCTTCTTTCTCATATTTTTGTATATTCATATTCAATGTATTAATGTTTATATCATTTAAAAAAATGCAAAAAGAAGATACAACTAGGCTTTTTTACACTTGATTCATCACTTAAGCAGTCTGTAGGATGATTATTTTATTTTCTACTAGTTAAAATATTTTTTTAAAACTTGATGTGGTATATAATTTTATGTGAAAATTAGATTTTTTATACCTTGTTAGTTTTTCATCATAATTAGCGTATAAATCTAACATAATGGCTAGTTAATATGTAATAACTATTTATCAATATAATAAATGATGTTTGAAATTTTGACTTAATTACATTTTTAGTCCCTTTAATACATGTTTTGTTTGCATTTAGTCCCTTTAAAATATAAAAATCAATTTTAGATCCCTTAAAATTAAAATTTAAATATTTTTTATCCTTTTGTTAATTTTTCCATTAAAGATAACAGAAAAGAAGGAAAAAATAAAAGGAAAAAAAGAAATAAATAAAAGTAAAAAAATTGAATATATAATTTATTTATGCATTAAAATAAGAAAAATTAAAATAAAATAGAAATTTTCTAAAAATATTTAATTACTAATTGTAATAAATAATATATGAAAATATTTAAAAAATAATAAGTAATTTATTTATTTTTAAAGAAATTAATAAAATTAATAATTATATTAAAATTATATTTAATTACTACACTGGATAGAATAATTAATCATTAATTAATTTAAATATATAATTTATTTTATATTTAAATGATAAGTTATTTTTTATAATTTATTCGACTAATTATAAATTTTTTTACTAAAAATTTTTACATTAAATATTCCTCAAGAAAATTAATTATTATTAAAAGTCATCCTAAATATAAAATTATTTTACATACTCTAATAAATAATTAATTTCATATTTTCATTGTTCTATCAAATAAGTATACTTTTTAATTTTAATTTTAATTCATCATTTATTAAATACACTCAAATTATTTCAATTATATATTCTTTTTTTTTCTTATCACTATTTTCTTTCTTTTCTAGTGTGCCAAGACCCCTTTAATTTGAGTATATTTAATTTATAATGAATTAAATTTAAAAAGTATAATTATTTAATATAGAAATGAAATTAAGTGATTAATAATTTATTAGTATGTAAGTTAATTTTATATTTGGGATATTTTTTAGTAATTTATTTATTTATCAAAATAAGAAAAAGAAAATAAAAACAAAAAAGGAAACCCTTACAATATTTAATCATTAATTATACCAAATAATATATTAAAACATTTAAAATAATAATTTATTTATTTATTTTTCAATGTAATTAATAAAATTAGTAATTATTTTAAAATCATGTTTAATTAAAATTTTTAAATCTGTCATGACACATTTAAAGTCTTATTTTATCACAATAGATAGAATAATTGACTATTAATTTATTTAAGTGTGTAATTTATTTTATGTTTAAATAAAAAATTGTTTTTATAATTTATTTATTCAATTATAAATTATCTTTTACTATTAAATTTTACATAAAAAATCTTTTAAAAAAGTATCTCAAATATAGAATCAATTTACATACTAATAAATTATAAATTACTTATTTTTATTTATATATTAAATAAGTATACTTTTTAATTTTAATTTATTATAAATTAAATATACTCAAATTAAAAGAGTCTCAACACATTAAAAAAAATAGCAATAAAGAAAAAAAGAATGCATGGTTGAAATAATTTGAGTACATTTAATAAATAATAATTTAAAATTAAAAAGCATACTTAATTGATATAATAATAAAAATATGAAATTAATTATTTATTAGAGTGTGTAAACTAATTTCATATTTAGGATAACATTTAATAATAATTGATTTTCTTGATAAATATTTAATGTAAAGATTTTTAGTAAAAGAAATTTCATAATTGGTTGAATAAATTATAAAAAAATAATTTATCATTTAAACATAAAATAAATTATACACTTAAATTTATTAATGATTAATTATTCTATCCAATGCAATAATTAAGTATGATTTTAATATAATTACTAATTTTATTAATTTTTTTAAAAAATAAATAAATTACTTATTATTTTTCAAATGTTTTAATATATTATTTACTGCAATTAGCAATTAAATATTTTAAGTATTTTTTATTTTCTTTTATTTTTATTTTTCTCATTTTAATAAATAAATAAATTATATATTCAAATTTTTTATTTTTTTATTTTTTTCCTTTTCCTCATTTTATTTTTTATTTTTATTTTTCTTATTTTATTTAATTTATAATAATTTTAATATAATTACTAATTTACTTATTTTAACATTTAAAAAATCATTTAATAATAAAAATACTTATGTGAAACTTCTAATTTCATTCTATAATAAATTTTCAAAATGTGTCATCTATCCTAAATTGTAAACGCATTATAAGAGGTCTTTAGATTGTTGCATCTACATCATGATCATTTTTATCTACTATAATCAAACTTTGGTGTAGAGTTAAATAATTTTCTCAAGAGTTAGTTTTGTTATGGATAATAATACTTGTTATACTTACTTTTTTTTTATACAAGAACAAAATATTAAGGTTAAATTACATTAACTTTTTTGAGGTTTGACTCAATTATATTTGACACCCCTCATTTTATGAAATTGTACATATCCATCTATTAATTCTTCCATTATTATAAAATATAGTAATTTTAAATGGAGAACAATTTTCATACATTTATATATATATAAATATACTAGTTTATTAAAGAATAAAAATATAATAGACTTATAATTTTTTTTCAAAAAAAGGGAGATTTGTACATAAAAAAGGAGATTTTTATATATAATTTTTTCTCTTTTTCCTTCTTTTTTTTCCTCCTTTTCCGTTAATTTAATAGAAGAATTGACAGAAGGACCAAAATATATCTCGATCATCCAATGTTGAAATGCAAGTTGTTGATGCAACAACTTCATATATGGAGGTACTAGTATTAAGAAAGAGCAGTTATATAGGTCTTAGTTGATAAGAAAATTTTATTTGCAAATCTTGTATTATTCATATGAGGACATACTTTATTAAGATTTGCCATAGATATGAAAGTAAGTGAAAGAAACTACTTCATATATATCATGCAAACATTTATTATCACTTTCTTTAAATTCATTAAATTAAATAATTAATTATAATATTATTATATGATTTCTACTAATTAATGTTGATAATATTATTAGAAAGATAATTTATTATTATAAATGTTTTTAAATAAATGTGAGAATGCAAAAGTTATAAAAAATAAAATAAAAGGCAAATAATCCACATAAATTATTTATTATAAAATTGATGTGGTTATAATTAGATGATACCATGTCATTTATTTGACCAAATTGATGTGTAAAGGTAAAGCACTCACTATCTAACTTTTATTAAAAATGAATGTCCAAAATTTGATAATTTATTTCAATCATCATAAAGGTTTATTTGCATATTGTGATAGTTTATCAACAGTTTGCATGTAATAACAGTTCATCAATAGTTTACATATTGTGATGGTTTATCACTAATTTGCCCTTGGTCTACAAATAAAGCTCTTTTTACTTATTTGAAACAATTATCTGATAGCTCTCCTAAGGTGCTTGATTACTTCATTTATTATGAGCATTTAATTGTTCTTCTATTTTAATATGAAATCTACATGTTAGTTGCTCTATGTATTATGTCAAACTTTGATACATATAAGAAAAGTTACATTATTCTCATAATAAAAAATAAGAATACTCAACTACTCAAAGCAAACAATTAATCAATCAAACACCTCAAGGTCAATAAATATAAAATTGCAATGTCAAACTTTGATAGATTGCAAAGCGACGATAATTTATTGTAAGAAAAAGTAACATATCTAATTTTGTATTGGTAGGCTTAAGTATGATGCAAGACTCCTAATACCATTTTTTTTAATTATAATTTATCATTAATTTACAATCATCTATATCATTCAAAGCCTTTAAGCAGCATCCTACTTTAAGAACATATAAAAATGGTAAAATTAATAAGAAATTATAATAAGAAAAAAGTAGCATATTTATTTTTTGCATTACAAGACTTGAGTTTGTTGCTAAAAAAATGGTTATGTGGATTTTTCTCACTATAATTTATTATTACTTTACTACCTAGAACATAACTTAAAAACTCTCAAGTAATATAAAGGAATTATGAGAAGAGATATCTCATTTTTTCTTTTCATTTAAAGTTTATTATTTATTATAAATTATAATTTTTTATTTATTGGATTATTTAATCCATCGCTATTTATATCTATATAATTATATAAGAAAAACATTTTGATTATAAAGTTTTTGTATATGTTGCAATTGTATTTGTTGTTATTTATTATATGGCTCATTTAAAATATTTTTATATTTATTGTTATTGTTATTTATATCCATATAATTGTATGAGAAAAATATGATTAATTTAATTAAAAAAATAATTTTAATGCTACTAACTTGTAAAATTATAAAATTTTTGCTTCAAACATATTTTTTAAATAGAACATTTTAGTTTATGACATTGTTTTGTAAAACTAAGAAAATGACACTTAAACCTCTATAATTGAACGACAGTTTTTTAATATAAACGTTGATTTTTTTTCAAGAATCAATATTTAATATTATAATAGTTTAAATCACAAGACACAAGATGAAAATGAAAATGGTGAATTTATGAGGTCAGTTATAATTTTTATCATGAACTTTTTTCAACTTTAAAATGATTATCTCTCTACTTAAGTATGCTTATATTTTAACTTTAAGATGATTCTCTTTAACTTTTTATATTTATGCTCATTAATTATTTTGCAATATTGATGATTTATTTGCTTGTCAATAAATTGGTAAGGTTGTGCATTCACTAAAAAAGCATAAATATAAATGTAAGAATTTTCTTAACTTTTATGTTTTATTCTTGCAACTTAGTCTTTTTATCTTTTTTTTTAAGTTATGCTTGCATACAAAATTATTTGATTTTTAGTTTATATAATATATTGAAATATTTAGATAATACAAATCCTATTTAAGAGATGCACATAAACAATGAATTAAACATACACAAATAAAATAATATCCATAACAAATTAAAAAATAAATTTTCTTTTACTATGATAAATATTTTTTTATAATTGTTGTAACACTTAAATTTTTATTTTTTTACTTTGTTCCTTTACAATTAAAAAATGCTCTAAACATATACTATTCAATAATGCAAATCATTAAATATTCTCTAGTCTCATATCCAAATTATATGCAATTAATATAGTGGAAAAATAAGGTTATTCTATCTATTATAAATTAGATATGTTAAATTTGGAATTGTTTATTATAATTAAGATGAAATGTACATTATTTTTTAGTCAATATGACATTTATATGTACTATAAAGTTATAGTATTATGATTTTGGAAATTTTAAATGCATTTCAAATTAGAAGTAGTGTAGTTAGAAGTGTTATAAGATGTGATGCAAAATAAAAAGGGTATAGGAAATAAGTTTTTTTTAAAAAATGTAATACAACATTAGTAATATAAATTATCAAAGTGGTAAATCAAATATTTCATGTTAATTAATAAAATAAATTAACGTTAAGTTACAATTTTTAATAATGGTTATAGAAATAAAACTAACGATATTAAATGTGATTGATAACCAATGATGTGACTATTGGGTTTCACATACACTTAAGTACAATAAATTTTTAAAAAAAATTATGAAACTTACTTAGGACAATGCACAAGAACATAGATTAAAAATTATGTATATAAGGATTATCTCTTAGAGTACAGATCACAAATCACAAGCATAGTCAAGTGATGATGCCTCTACGACATCTATATGGAGTGAATGATGACTTATCAATCTCCACAAATTTGTTAGGAGATGTTTCTCTCACAAGGAAGTAAGGTTTTAGTGCATTTTGATTATTCTGGTGGCAGTTCTTATTCATAGAAAACTGCCTTCTCTATTTAATTTTACTTAACTACTAATACCTTATTCCTATTATAATGAGAGTGAGGAGAGATAAGACTTATCAATTAGTTATATAATAATATCTTAATATTAATAATTAAATATTATTAAATAATAATATTATTCCATAATATAATTATCTAATATTAAATAGCATAATTATTTGATATTAATTTAATATCAGATAATATC
Source organism: Sindora glabra (assembly GCA_020226215.1). Lineage (NCBI taxonomy): Eukaryota > Viridiplantae > Streptophyta > Magnoliopsida > Fabales > Fabaceae > Sindora > Sindora glabra. Next base: position 32,548,449 of record CM035226.1, on the reverse strand, counting down.
ACATAATATACTATATATTATGTGAATAATATATTATTACCTTGATAATACATATATGCACTAAATAACAAGCCTAATTAATCAAAATTTAATCTAACTAAAATTCAATTAACTATTATCTTATTCCTACTCTTTTTATGTGACCTTGTAAGTTTTTACTATGTTGACAATGACCCATTTAGAGATTAAAATATGATATTACTTAATGATATTACTTTAAGTAATATCATAATTATTTGATATTACTTTAATATCAGATAATATCACATAATATACTATATATTATGTGAATAATATATTATTACCTTAATAATATATATGCACTAAATAACAAGCCTAATTAATAAAATTTTAGTCTAACTAAAACTCGATTAATTATTGTCTCATTTCAACTTCTTTTGTGCAATCCTATAGGTTATTATTATGTTAGTAATGACCTATTTGTGGACCATAGACAATAAGTAGCATCTAGCAATACATCACTACCACTTACGTAGTGAAAATGTCTATTATTTGACACTTACCTAATGTGTGAACAATACTTTGTAACACAATCCTTTTTGTAACGATATCCAAATCGAATTAGAGGCATGAAATGTGTCATTCTAGTTAATGTTTAATTTATATTTCTTGATACCGAATAAACTAACTTAAATAAATAATTAATATTATACATTGATCTATTTGAATATGATTATGCATTTCTTAGTCTCACTCAATTAAAAGGCATAGAATGTGTTATCCTAGTCAGTGTTTAATATACATTTCTTGATATCGAATAGATTAACTTAAATAAATAATTAATATCATATATTGATCTATTTAAATACGACTATGCATTTCTTAGTATCATTCAATTGAAAAGCTCAAAGATATCACTTTTTTTATATAGAAGGAATAAAATTCCATTCACATCACTCACATCCTTCTACATAATTTGTGATACACCTAATCAATACCCTACACAACATCCCAATTAAAGGTAATACAAGATAACATCAAAGTGTGTGACTCCTCATGTAGGCAATTATAGTGATTTTAAGTCAAAGAACTACATGCATTGTGGTCACATGAAAATAACTAATGACACACAATAATTCATGTAATATTCTCATTGCAAATTAGTCCAGTACATATATTCACTAACAATATACTTGTTTATTAATTTAATATTATATATCCATGATTCACGATTAACAGTCACCATACATATAGTCTCGATGTACTATTGTTATTCCTTTTTAATAATACTCAACTTCAAACATTTTAGGAATAGTAAAACTATTCTAAGGATAATTATTATATTAAGTTATAAATTGTACAAATATTAAAATGAAACAAAATATAATAATTATATTGCTTAAAATAAAACATGATACATTGTGTGTTATTACGATCACCCTATGATTAACTCTTAAAACACACACACCAACACTGACTTACAAGAAATGATGATAATTCATTTGTTAAGAAACTGATGTAATATTTCTTTTCTATAATAATTTTTAATCAATATTATACTATGATAGTTGATAAAATAATAATTTAAAATTGATATCTAATTCCTTAAACAATTGATGAAAATCTGCAATTCTATAATAGTGAACAATTTATGTCTAACAAACATGATGATTTGTGTGCAAATGACATAATGACTAATGTGCAAAATATGTCATGATTCCTATACAAAAAACATAATGGTTATAAGAAATATAAAGGTTTATGTACAACAGACATGATGATTTGAGTGCAAAAGATATGATGATTCATATGTAGGAGATAGAACTTTTTATGCTTAATAAATATGATAGTTCATATGTAAGAAGAGGCATAATAGTTCATATTTGAAAGAAATATTTTTTCATACCTAAGAATATAATGATTCAAGACTTCAGTAAATTCTTAACATGTTGCATCATACTATCATTTTAATATATTATGCTTGATTAATAAAGAAGAAAATGTATATGCATAATATATTATGTGTAAATATATTTAGTTACCAAGGAATGATATGAGAAAAGTTTAATTTTGTGCGAAATGCTAATGTTTTAAGCATAAGAATAATATTTATTCTATGAATAAATAAATATTATGAAATCAATTATGTTTATATGTGAAGTATTTGCATACTTATTATTTAAACAAATTTATTTTGTGTAAATGTTATCTTGTATATAGAAATATAAAGGCATAATAGGGGCTGTCCATGAAATTATTTCATTATTTGAAAATTTGTTTAATTTTACAAACTAAGTAGAAAATAAATGAAAAGCTAGTTTTTTAAATTGAAAGAAATATTTCTTATGTTTGTCTTTTAACTACTAGAAAGATAAGAATCCCTTTTGTAATTGTTTCATGCAATTTGTTATTGATTAATTGTTTACATTGATCATGTTAATGCCATTAATAGTTAAACATATGCTTTCTATGAGTTATGTGAGTATTTTTCTTTTTTGGAAATTTCATAAGGAACAAAAATGTTTCAAATATTAATAATTAAAAAAGTTTAATAGGAATTTAAAAGATTCATAAGATTAGGATTATTTGTATTACATAATGAAAACATAAATTCTAGTTAGGTAAGAAACTACTGATAATGATGTCTAAATACAATGTTATCCAAGATAAAGAAGTTAATTCAAAAGTTTTAAATAATAGATATGTGAAACATATTTCTTTATGAAAATTGAGTTTAACACTTATAAAACTTATTTCTTTATGAAATTTGAGTTTGAAAACTTATAAATGATAGTCAAAGAGGAATGACTGAGACTATTTGAATGGAAAAGAGTTGTGGCTACAACTAAAGTTAGCTACATCTTTAAACTATGTGTTAGAAACTAGTATGTACCTAAATAATTAAAAAAATTACCATGGTAAGGTCTAGACATGTTACTTTGATTGTGATAGTATAATCATAAGGTTATATAAAAAGTTCACATGAGTTTAATAGATCCGAATTTCTAAAAGACTTATTAAAAAGTTGAGCTTTTTTTTATTGGGTGTAAAACCTTTGAATTTAGACATTAATAATGGAAACCTAACTTTGAATCCTCTAATTATAAAGTTTAAAAGGTAATAACAAGTTATTGATATGTATTTGTTAGCACTACCTAATTCATTCCACATACTTAAATTAGTGTTGACCATTGTGTATAAATGATTGTATGGGTTTTTGGACTCTTAATTGAACCATTAAGTGCTGATCATTATGTATAAATAATTATGTAGGTTTTTTTACTTTTAATTGAATCATTAATCAAATATCCAAAGTAATGGAAACATAAAAGAAAATCATACATTTATAAATATAGAAGTGATGCCACTTTAACAAAAGAATTAGGGCCTTTCTTGTAAATGTTTATAAAGAACATGATAAATATATGACCACAATAGTGCCAAACTAGTTATAAGCCTCTGATTGAAATTAAATGGGTATTATGTGTATTATATCTTTAATTCTAGTAATGAGAGTTGAGGTTCATCTACGAAGCTATCAATTTTGTTAGAATTCTAAGTTATATATGCTAATTAAAGGTTCAAATCGAGAGATACCTTATTGTATGCATAATATTTGTTTATATAAAAAGCTAAGTATAAACAATAACATTCCAAACAAGTAAGGGATTATTGATAATTCATGAATATTGGCGGCATTTAAGTCCTACATTACTTAAAAAAGCTAGTACTAAATGATATATACATGAAAAGCTTGAATGGATTTATTAATGGACTTTTAATATGTTATATTATAAATGAAAAAATTCAAAAATAACTCTTGAGTTCAAATTAGTTAACAAATAAATTTCTTTTTATTTTAGAAAACATAACTATTTATAATAATTATTAAATGAGAAGTCACTATGAAAAAAAGTGACTATTTGCAATAGAAGTATAACTATTTATAATAATTATTAAATGAGAAGTCGGTATAAAAGGTTGTAATTGTATGCAATAGTTACTTAGTAAGAAGTCACATTTGCTTAACAATTATAAATAGAATTTTTTACTAAACTATTTTCATTAATTTAAATCAAAGAGTTTTGAAATTTGTTGCATCTTGGAAGTACAAAAACTTTTAGAAAAGTGTAATGCATGCCTCAAAATTTTTTTTCTTGTTCCATTCTTTTTCACTGTTTCTTTCTTAATCCATCTCTTTTCACTATTTTTTTTGTCACTTTAACTCCATCTCTTTTTCTTTTAACTAATGATGTAGATGTAGTGTAACTCATTTAGACCTACATTGTTATTAATGTACCCCTCTTCTATAATTAAATGAATATCTAAACTAATAAATGCAAATATAGTTTGCAAAAATAAATTTAAAATTAATTTTTGCAAGTAATAAGTGTAAACACTTTTAAAATATCATTTTACCAAATGGATTATTAGTTTTTTGAATTTTGGAGAGAAATAAAAGTATGAAAGCTTGACATGTTTATAAGGTGAAAATTTTTAGTAAAATGTATAGATAGATTTCTGTCACAAGAATAATAATATGACATACTTAATCTAATTGCTCACAACTTCTTAAATAACATATGTGGAGTCATTGAAAAAAAATTCTTGTTTTTATCTTGGATGATTGATTTAAATCAAAATATTTATATAAACAAAAATTATTCTTACAATTTATGGGATGGTTAGCAGTTAAAATATATAAACACACTATGACTTTATTTGTTTTGATAGAAAAAATGATTTGTTTTGATGAAAAATATTTTTTTATAAAATATTAGAATAAGAAAAAGTATTTTATCTATTCAATTTTAAATATAAAGAATTTGGGGAATGTAATTTGTCTATTTCAAAAAGAAATTTGTTATCTCTAATTATCATGTCTCTAAGTATTATCTTTTTTTTTACTATGTATACAAGTGGTATATTACTCTTTTATTAATATATATACTTTTTGACAAAATAAATAGAATCTAAGTGTTATCTTATAAAGTTTGTATTGAGATTTTCATATATGATACATTTTATATTTTATTTATCTTGCATGTATCTCTTACTTGTTTAAAGGTAAAATCATATCTTAATCTATGCTAATACAAAAAGTTAACCATCTTACAACTGAGAATACTATTATTTGTTTGTTGTATCATTTGGTACATACTTAAAAAGTTTACAAAATCATATATGAATTTAATATGAAAATTAAAATTTTAAAGGAAATTGATAATGTGTTTAAACTTTACATGTAATAAGTACATAAAAAAATTCCAAATTGAATTATTGAAATTGCATAAAAAAGTTCTTTAAGGATTTGCCCACTTACATACAAAAGATGCAATTTTAATAAAATAATAGTAGAAATGACAATTACTCAACACATATAATATTTTAAAATTTACTATTGAAATTTTTTTCAAAATACTATGAATAAGGGTAGAAATAAATCAGCTTATGAACAACTTCAGTTTATTAAAAGTGTGATTTTACTTATTTATTTAATTAAATAAGTTAAATTTAAATTAATATATCAATATATTTATTAATATATCTAATTTTTTTAACTTTATACTTGGTTTATTGGCCTGTTAAGCTAACCTATTTTAATTAATATTTATCCTAATCCAATATTTTTAAATTAATTAATATTGTTACATTCCTGTTCTTCTTCTTCTTTAACTTAATCATCAATTCTCTTAAATTTTTAAAGTTTATAAGTAATGAATTTATATTATTATGCTAATTAATATTTTTAAATTTAAATAAATATAATTATAATTTATTATGTTAAATTGTTAATAATTTTATGAAATTAAAGATAAAATTTTATTCAATAATTTATTTAACATATTTATTATTTTTTAATAAAATACTTGTTTATGGCCTTTAGACCTAGGTTTATAAACCCATCAATAACCTTTATAAATTTTAAGGTGGCATTTGGTTGAAAGATTTTAAAAGGTTGGAAATAGATTCAAAAAATCAATTATCTTACTAAATGTTTGATTCATGTTAGTCGAATTTGTTATCCTTACTTATCTCTAAAAAATTATCTAATTTGATTTGTTTCCTTTTCCTAAGGTTTCATATTACATTACCTAGTAGAAATTAAAAAAAAAATTCCATTACTATTGTCACTATCATTACCATTATTGCATTGTCATTGTTGCCGCCAACACCATTATCATCATTACTATTGTCACTAACACCACTATTATCATTATTATTACCATCGCTACTTTCATTATCACTATTGCTATTGTCACCATTCTTGCTACCATTATTAATATTATCATTACTACTACTTTTATCACTATCATTATTGCTATCGCTACTATTGTTATTGTTACTGCCATTGCATTAGTACTTGCATTATTATCATAGTTGCACTACTATCACTATTCTTATCACTATCATTATCGCTAATATTATCATTGTCATCGCCTATTTCTTAACTAATAAATCAAATAATAAAAAATAAAATCATAAATAGTGTGATTTTATATTTTGAGTGAATCAATCAATTCCATAAAAATAATAATTTCCTTTTTCTTGATTTTTTTTATCTAATTTCATCATATTTTTATTTTCATATATTAAACCACACGTCACCTAATAATTAATTCTAATAAGGTCAACAAGTAAAAATAACTTTTTTAAACTTTACAAGCAAGTAAAGACATTCTAAAATTTTAACCTATAAACAAATTTCAAATTAAATCCAAATTAAAAAATTTAAAATAAGTTTAATTTATTTATATTGAGGGTTTATTTATGTTCACCTGAGATACCATTACATTATTTAAAAATACTAACCGTACAAAACCTCATTTGCTTTTGGCTAAACAAGGACGATAATTATTACAGCCACCCAAACTTTATATATATTTTTTTTGATAAAAAAGACTTAGTGTATAAATATTATTAATAATTAATTAATTTTTAAGAAAAAATAGGACCGTAGAAAGTGTGGTGATGGAAAGTGGAGGAAAGCCTTACGTGGACAGTGCGGGGAGAACGCTTAGGTGGGAAACGGACCTTTTGTTGAAAAGGAAGCAAGGAGAAGGGGAGTTGCCACGTGGGATTATAAAGCACGAAGGTGGGAACCCTAGTCGTTGGTTGTACTGTGGATTATAGAACCGGCGAGAACCGTCCAACAGGGAATAAGGGAATAGGGGCGGGTCCTACATCGTACTTTTGCTGGATTCTGTTAAAGGGGACAAATCAATCAAATCCATACAAATCGAAGTGCTCCAAATTCGACCTTCCACTTCTTTTTTTTTTTCCTTTTTCTGAAAAAGAAAGAGAATTAGGCCCATACCTTGGATTACTATAGTCCATTGCTTTTTGGGCTAGGCGTACCTTCATCAAAGAATATATGTTATCTTCCCATCGCCAAATCAACGTTGCTAAACTCACGAGCAAATTACTCCATCCATTTTTGTTAAGTATTTTTTGTATAGAAAATTTTTATTCTTATTTATTTTTATTTTAAGAAATTAAATATTATATTTATTTATTTTTAAATATTAATTTTATTATTTTAATAAATATTTAATCACTTTATTTATTAGTTAATTTTTAATAAAAATATACAAAATTATAATATAATTTATCCTTTCTAAAATTAAAATTTTTTATTACCTTTCTTAATTCTTATATATTAATCTTAAATGATACTTAAAAAGAAGGATAATTTTTTGGGAAGCTCTACTTAAAAGATTTAGTATTTTCACCATTATATTGTATTTAATTCACTTGTATTTTTTAAATTTTAAAATAAGTAAATTAAAACTTAATATATAAATTTTAATATATTAAATAAAATCTAACAATGAAAATTCTCAACCTATTAGAAGTTAAAACTTGGATTGAGCTCCTTTAAAGTATAAGATATATTTTAAAAAATAAAGTGTATCATTACAACTTTTGATGAGAAAATCAAAAGTTCAAAATTTATAAATAAAAATAAATGAAAAAAATTCCCTTTCTTGCTTATTATTTGCCACATCTTTCTTAAATTTTTTATTCCTTTTTATCTATCATTTTAAAAATCCAATAAAGCATTAAATATACATTTTTCAATTTTATCCTCCTTTTTATTAATAAATGATTCATTATCCTAGACTTTTATCTTATAATGTTTCAATAAATTTATTTTATTTTTGTCTCTATTTTCAATTATGTTGAGATTTATGTATGAAGTGAGAAAGAGAGAATTTTATATGTGCATTTAAGTTTAGTCATAAATTTTGAGTAAAGAAAGAAATAAAAATGAAATAAATTTTGATTTTGAATTAAAGAGTAATTTTAAAAAGTTAACTAAAAATAAATAAACTAAATTATTTTCTTAATTTTTATAAAATCAATTAGACATGGCAGATAATAAAAGACATAAAAAGTAATTTTTAATTTTGTGTGATCCACTCTCTTATTTTTTAATTAATGATTATTAATGACATATTTTATTCTTTAAAATGAATCTTATACTTTAAAGAAGTTAAATCCGTGAACCTTTGCATTGAAATTACCCTAAAAAGAAAGGAAATCTTTTTAGCTTGGTAGATGAGATTGACACCTCCATACTTGTAAGGCATTTATAAATTCAAAATGATATGAACATAGATTTATGAATAAGAATTTTTTTTTCTTTTATCGAATTCACATCCCTAATTCTTGTGAGAAATTTTATTTCATACTCAAACATGTTAGTGCACAAACTTTGACTTATTTATTATTATTATTGTTAAAAAATAAAAATTTTATTTAACTAAGATTAAAGATGTTACATCCTTTTTAAAATATAATAATTTAAAGTTTATTTTGAGAGAAGAATAGTTAGAGTAATTGGAATACTTTGCTTAAAATAGAAATTTATGTGTAGAAGAAAATTTTCAATCATTAATTATAAGTGAATTATGAAGTAAAATAAAATTGGATATTTTAATAAATTTCAGAATAGGAATCATGTGAAAAATAAATGAGAAAAATTAGGTAAAGTGATAAAGTATAAGGTTTTAAGTTATTATAAGTAAGCATATGAGTATAAAAGAGATTTGGTGATATTTTCAAAAATGCCCCTTGACATTATTCCTATTTTTATGAGGCACTCTCACCTTTTCCCCCTCATTTTCCCTAATTCCTCAATCCTTTCTCATAACTTTCTTTCAATATCATCTCCTCCTTTCATCAAATTAGCAATGCAAATTTAAATCCATTTTCAATTTTTTCATTCAATTAAGGTAAGAACTTCATCCTTACTACCTTATTTACTAGGTTGGTGCAAATTAGAATTATTTTGGTTCCAAAGGAAATTGTAACCTTAATTAAGATAAATATTTGATTTTTGTGTTATTAAGGTTAAGGATCTTCAAATTCATCTTCCTAACATCCTCTTTTATATTAAGTGAGTAGATACTCCATCTCAATTTATTAGATTTCAAGAAATCTAACCTTGAATGGTAAATTTTAAGTTATTATGAAATTTGGATGAAAATGCTTGAAAAGTGTGTTGATTGATGGTATATGTTTGATTAAATAATGGAAATAGAATTAATGTTATGATGTTAGCTTGTATTAATGACCCTATGATGTTTGGTTGGATAATAAGTGCATTAAGTGATTGAATTTTTTCAGATGAACAATGAAAAGTTTGAAGAAACTACAAAATCTCATGTAGCAATCAACTATATAATTGATTATGCCCTGAAAAATGTAATTTGAAAGAGCATAATTAACTATTTAGCCATAAGTTATGAGCCTTAAATATGTTCTTAAACCGTAATAATCAATTATTTAGTTAATTATGAGCCTCAAAATTGCTTTTAAGCCTCCATAATCGAGTACATAGCTAATTATACTCAACCTTCCTTATTTTATCATGATTCCTAATAGTTCAATGTAGGATACATGATTCCTAAATACATACTAAGATAAATGGCTTATTATGTCCATAAGATAATTGCATGTATTGGTAACCATAAAATGAGAAATTAAAATATTATGTCATTTGATACATGATGTGAACAAAACTTGTAATATTGTTTATGAAATAGAATCTGTTGTACGACCATGCATTAAGGCATGATATTGTTTAACTAATGTCATAAGTATAGTTTATGCCATGTTATGAGAAATGAAGGCATTGTGCAATTAAGAATTGAAAAATGTGTGTAGGGGTGACTTGAATATTAGATGACTAATTCTTAGTAATATTCTTATAAAGGGTATAAGATTAACTTTCAAAAGTTAAAGATGGAATGTTTGTAGAGGATATAAGGTTAACCTATAATTTGTAAAATGGATGTATATGATTTATTATTAATTATGTATTGTGATATGGATTTGGAAGTGATATGGATTTGGAATCCAATTATTGTCAGTCACTTTTGCATGATATAATTGCAATGATATGGTTACAGTTGAGTCTTTTAAGGTTACTTAGAAATGAATTGATAATGTAGATATTTATGTGTTAAGTTTTACAAGAGGATGATTCAATGGGTAGGTTTAATTCATTATTATGATTATTTATATTAGAGTATTTACTCATTGAATCCCAAACTCACTCCTCTATAATTTATTTTATAGATACAAAAGTCAAGCTTTTACTATCACCTCCTCAGACCTAGACTTACTAGCATGCTTTTCAATTTAGTTTTGATAGTACTAGATATTTATAGTTAGATTGTTTTAGGCCTTATTCTACACTATGGGTAGAAGAATTATTGACTAAATCCTTTATGAGCAATGTTTTGAAATTTAATTTGTTTATTAACTCGGCGAAGTGATGAGGTAAAGGTCGAACTAGTTCAACCAGTTAAGTTGAGTTATTGAATGGGTTGTTGTATTTTCAAATTTATAAATTTATATGAAAAAATATTTAATATATTATATTATATATCAGTGTTTTTAAGTCATTAAGAATACATTAATGATATGATATTTAAGTAATTGTAGGAGCTTTTAAATTTTTTTATCATGATTATATAAAAATTAGCATATTTTTATTACTATTATTATTTATAATAACAAATATAATATAAATTAGATAAAGTGAATACATAATTTGAAATAGGTGAATTGATTAAATTAATTATTTAAAAGTAAATATATTTTCATTGGTTTAATCTATTTCTTCTTTTATCATAAGTATATTTTTGTATGTTCTATAACAAAGATAATAACAAAATCAAGTGGTTTGCTTGTCTATTGCAAGCTAGGAAGTTTGTTGCTCAAGCCCCAACATTTTTTTAAGGAAATTTTGAAATTAGTTTAAGCGGGTTAACAATTAACCCAAAATTTAATCAAGTTTCAATAGTCCAATTTAAGTAGATGCTAATTGTAGATTTATGAGCTATTTCGGCTCACTTTGTCTGCTCGGTCTCAATTTGATTAGTTCATCTAATTGAATTTTACAATACTACTTATAAATTAATTAAACTAATTTATTCTTGTTATAAGAATGATATAAGCAAATTTAACTTCCCCATCTCAATTGTCTCTTTTCCTTTTATTGCACTTTTTAGCTAATTATTCAGAAATATGATAAATAAAGTGGATTATATTGATGAAAATTGGATAGCAAATTTTACATTGATTAAGTTAAAGTTATGATAAAAGAATTGTCATAAAGTACACAAGTCTCCATTAAGGAAGGCCTTTGAAAGATAACTTGTACCACTCCCTGCAACAAAAATAACTCACCTCGCAGGCAGACTCGTTATAAGTTCTCAAACACCAAAAGCAGATTAACAAAAGACAAGGATCGAAACAACCTTAACAAAGCATATTCACATTGTTTTACCTTACGAACGTAGAGATGGGGACAAACCTAAAATAAAAGGTGGGTCCGTTTCATTTTATGGTTAAAAAAAAAGGATGGGTCCGTTTCACAAACATGATCTTGCGAGAAATTATTAGAAATACCACAAAATAAAACTCTGCTCAGCTCATGATTAAAACGGTGGGTTGGTTAACATGTACACGCATCAGATTTAAGATCATCAGATTTTTATGTGATTAAATAGCACAAGCCATACCAGTGGAAGTGCTTTATATCTGTTTTTGTCATCGTGTTTGTAGTAGATTAAATTTGTATAAAAATTTATCAGGTTCGCCCATTTTTTTTGGTTTATTTTCCTTCTTCGGACACAAAAATTAATATTTATTTCCAATCTCCTAAAACCACTTTTTATTCACCCCCTCTGAGCTACGTACAGAATTATTCTTATCTTTATATTTATTTCAGATGTGAAGAGATTACCTTCATCCTTTTAGTAGGAATATCTGCAGCAGCCAGGAAGGAGAATCGATGCCTCAATCGTGAGACTACAGAAAATATAAGGTCCTATCAACTTCATTGAGGGGCTGCAACAGCGGCTTTATTATATAGGGCAAAAAACCAACCTTGAATAATATCACTTGCTAAGTGCCCTCACAAGACCCCACCAAGGGATAAATTTCTACAGGTAACACTAACAACGATTGAAAGAACAGTATTTTCTTTGAAAAATTAAAGGAGTTTAAATTTGAAGACATGTTATTAAAAAATAATAATTAAAATTTTTTAACAATAATAAAAAAATTTAATAATTTTTTATTAGCATAATAGCATATAGTTAGGTGATAATATAAGAATGATTTATATTGTTAGTGAATTGAATTTAAATCAAAATTAAAATTGACAGCATATTTAAATAAAAAGAGTATATATTTAATCACTCATAGCAAATAATATTGAGAAAAATAAAATTAATTTTATTGAATTTTTATCATTTTAGTGAAACAACGGGGTCCAAACTTACATATTAAATGAAAATATTAACTTAAACTTCCCTTATTATTAGTAGGGGTGTAATCAGATTGAATTAAATTAAATTGACCATCTATATATTTAAATTTAAATTTATTAAAAAATAAATGAGTTTAAATTCAAGATGAACATTATTAAATTCAAATAATTCAAACTTGAACTAAAACCTAATTTGAATAGAGTTTAAAGGAGTTTGTATAAGTTTAATTGAGTAACGTATTATTAAGCCTCAATTTTTTTTTATCAAATTTGAAATATTCGAATTCTAATTTGAGTTAATGTAATTTTACTCAAATAGTTTGTTATTTTATATAAATTTGAGATTTTATTTTTTAAAATAAATCTAACATTATATTTTTTATTTTATTTTGCTTATTAATATAAAATTTTCTATAATCATCAAATTTATTAAAAACATCAAGACGATTGTCACAAAATGCAATAATTATATTTAGTAAAATGTAATAATACTAAAAAGTTCATTATTCCAAAAAAAATATTATACTTTTTCATACAATCTTAATGATTATTAAAATGTTTTTATACATTATATATTTATATGAAGTATAAAAATTAAAAAAATGTTTTTATTATTATATTTATTTAAAGTTGCAAATAGTTTAAATTAAGTGGTATAAAACTCAAACTTGACTCATATATCAATCAAACCAAGCTCATTTTATTTAAAATCAAACTTAAATTAAATTTCTTATGAGTGAATTTTAAATCACTTACGAAGAGATTAAATTTCTTATGAGTGAATTTTAAATCACTTACGAAAAGCTTGATTCATTTGCATCAGTGCTTAACATGATATAAAATCCCTTGTTGCATCCCCAAGTACTAAAAAATTCGTGCCACCCGCGGAAGGGGGAAAAATATGAGATACATGTTTTTATTTTGTTTTTTTGAAATTGTTTAAAAAATTTTAGTAAATTATTTTTTAAAATTACTTTTAAATTCAAAGAAAATAAAGAAGAGAAAGTGGTTGGTGGATCAAATAATAAAATATTTTATTTAATTATGAAATTACCATCTAAAATAAAAATAATTTAAGAAAATATTTAAAAATTATTTTTATTTTTATTTTTATTTTAAAATTATATATTTAGAATTACAGTTTTTCAAAATCAGATTATAAAATAATTAATCAAATAATAACTTCTTTTCTTATAAACATAAAAATGAAAAATTATTTTTAAAAATAGTAAACAAATAAATTTATAATTTCCCAAGCCGTAGTTAGCCAACCAGAATTGGGGGTTTGCTTCAATGTGAATTGTGGACAATGTGAAATCTCGGCTTTAATAGCACATGCATAATGGGCAGGCCAGCAAGCCCGTCAACTTGGATTACTGAATACCGAGCTCGTAAGGTGTGCTTTATGGGCTGCAAGAACCCACGGGATTTTTATACTTATTGGTCATTAAATCCATTCAAGTTATCCCATTATTATGATGACTCACGGTCTGGTAGCCTCGCCAAATTTGCATGATGGATAATTCTAACTTTTTAAAAATTAAATATTTTTATTGTTATATTATATTTAATATAATAAATTTTACATTTTTAATAATCATTTCTTTACTTTAAAATTTAGAAAAAAAAAGATAATACGATAATAATAACTTTTCAGGAAGTCCAAATTTCCGTACATTACATCTCCATTATAGTCACTTCTGTTCCACGGCCTCGCAATCAAGACACTTGTCAACGTTCTGTTGGGGGTACGTGTCATTTCTTCTTTTATTTAGAAGTTATGTTTGAAGGAATGTCGTGGCAGCTTATAGATGGAGGTGACCTGGCTGTTTGCAGAATCTTTGGATCAGCTACTTTTGTGCGATTTTTTCAAAGGAAATATCTTTGAAAAATATCTTCCAAGTTGAACTTTGGAGATGACGAACAGAACAAGTACATTGGTTCATTTCAGCTGAGAGGAAAAAAAAAAAAACTAAAAGAATTGGGGAGAAATGGGAAGGAATTTAATTAGAGGGGGCTGAAGTTATGGATTAAATCAAAGGAAGAAAAATTTTAGGTTTTTTTGGTTAAAAATTGAGTAGAAAAAACATTTAAATAAATAAAATGTTATTAATAAAAAATATAAGTGTACAAATCTCGAGACTCATAAGAGTGCATTTTACGAATAGAATGAAAATAAAAGTAATTAAAGAGTTTTTCTAATATATATTATGGAATAATAATATTTATTTTTTAAAAAATAGTCATTTTATTAAATGAGGGAATATTTATTTCATAGTAAAAATAATAAAATGAGTCATTCATTCATTTATGAATTGAATTTTTTATACACATATTCTTTACCATTTTATATATTTTAACATTAACTTTTTTAATACATGATAAAAATATTAGTTTTTGAATATTTATCTATTAAAATGCTTTAATAATTATATTTTTAATAATAAAATTTAAAACATGGTATTTTTGTATTCTTTACAAATATTTAATATAAAAAATTAGTAAATTAAAAATTTGATGCTTTTATAATAGAAATTTTTTTATTCGTTATAATTTTGATAATAAAATTTAAATTATAATAATTTTTATTATTAATTATATTATATATTTTAATAATATTAAATTATCTAATAAAATATTTATTATTTTTATAATAAAAATATAATTATTTTATACTATATTTTTTATTCCATTTTATCCCATTAAATGTATTTAAATGGGTTATGCGAAACCAAATGATAGTCCGTATCAATAAAATATAATTTTTTTATAATAATAAAAATAATTAAATTATTAAATATATACATAAAAATAAAAGATTCAATGTTAAATATAATAAAAAAATATAAAATCTTGAAATGGCAATAATAAAATATAATTAAAATGAAAATGAACCATTCTTCCGGTGTTGCGGAGAATAGGGACAAGTGATTTCCCTGATATTTAATGGATAATGGCATGACGTTGTTGTCACATTCTGCTAAATTAATTTCCGGTGACTTCTGGCAGGTCCGGAATGGTGGGGTGTGGGACGACATGTCATGTCATCTTTCATATACGTGGCCTGTGTTTCATCTTCCATGCATGTTATAGTCTATCACATATGATACGAGGATAAAAAGTCAATTTTCTTTTGGCGTAAGTCTAAGAAAAAAAATGTCAAATCAAATTCTCCAAATTCATATCATTTACCATGCCCATGCTTCATTAATTGTACATGATGCAATCTGTCTGGGCATCGGAATCGCTGGTGTGTTACCGAAGAAAAGTAAATTCAGCCCCAAATAATTAAGGCTTCGCTTTGGCATTATGAAGAGGTTGATTAATGTAAGAAAAGTCCTGATAATTTCACATGTATTCACTAACTTGAAAGACGTTTTTACCAACGATCGCATAGTAATTCAGACTCGTAATTTTTGCAAGTTATTTAATTATTCTTCTTATAATTATACTAAATTTAAAGTTCATTTAATTCATCGTAATAACATAAAAAAATTTATTTTTTAAAAAATAGGAGAATGATAAATCATTTAATTAATCATTATCTTACAAATTAGAAGAAATATAATTTTCTAACAAGTCTTATTTCTCACAAAATATAAAAAATTACTTATTTATTTCTCCGTATGTAAGTTTTATTTTTTATATTATATATTAATACAATAATAAAATTATTCTTATTAAATTTAATTAATGATAACTAAAATTTATTAATTTATATTATAATAATATTAAGAATACAATAATAATTTTATTAGTACTTTTTAAGATATTCAAAGTTGAATCAAGCAAAATATTTTACTTCCTAAGAAGTGTTATTTCCTATATGTCAGTTAAGCAACTTTGAATATTTTTAAGAAAGTTTATATAAAAAGTTATTTTGTTGAAAGTTCAATTTTTTACAAGAAGTTACCTTAATGATTTTTTTAAATGTTTTTTCCCGATGAATATTTGGCAGAATTATAATAACGTGTGAAGAAATTTAAAATTGACCGTGTGAAGTGATGACGGTTAATGAAACATAAGTTACAGAAAAAAAAATTGTATGTTTTAATTTGAGTACAAGATAGCGTTCGCCTATACACATTAATTAATGTCTAAGTTATATCACAACTTAACCTACCTAAATACATTTCACTAGTACAAAGTACACATTAATATTTAGGATTTTTCACAACTTAATTAAGTTTTGCATGTATTTAAAATATGGCCTTCAATCTTCTCATATAATCTTACAATATGAGGATTCAAACTTATAATATAATTAAAAATATTTAAAATCTGTTACAAAATTTTATGAAAAAATTGTAAAAATATTTGAAGAAATAATAACATTTTATGAAAATTTTATTGAAATATGGGGTTCAATCTTCTCGTGTATGAACATTCATACTTATACTATAATTAAAAATATTTAAGAGCTATTATAAATTGTTATGAAAATTTTGTAAAACTTTATAAAAAATAATAAAATTTTATAAAAAATTTATATGAAGTTGTAATGATACTTCATTTTCCAAAAAGGATTTTTTTTCCTTTTTTGCCAACAATCCTAGTGGTGGTAACTTCCATATCACTTTAATTAAGAGATTGTTCGATTTGCAGTAATAGTATAAGAAGTTTCATTTTTTAAGAAATAGAAAAAAAAAGTTGTTTGATTTATTATTACTTAATAAATTATAGAAAATAGGACTTTTTAAAAACTTTTACTTCTCATGAAATATGGAAGTTGCTTACTTATCTCTTTTTAAATAAATTCTCTTTCTTATATTATTTATGAATATAAAGGCAACATTATCCTTATAAAATTTAATTAGTAATAATTAAAATTTATTAATTTATATTATAATAATATTAAAAATATAATAATCATTTTAGTAATAATTTTTAAAAAATTTAAAGTTAAATCAAATAAAATATAAAAAATTACTTACTACGAAGTGTCACTTTCCTAATATTAACTAAATAACTTTAAAAATTTAACAAAAAAATTATATAGGAAGTTACTTATTGAGTTTGTGTTAATCAAACAATTTTGAATATTTTTCAAAAACTTCACATATGAAAGTTATTTCTTGGGAAGTTCAAATTTTTAATAGAAAGTTATTCCTCAAGCAAATAAAAAATTCAGAAAAAATTTTAACACCCAATATTACCTTAAAAATTTTATTCCCTTGCAATTGATAGTTTAAACCCTCAATTTAATACGTATCACGTAGATTACTACTTTTACGATTACAAAAAAAATATTTTTAATATATACCATAAGTCCATATTTCATTGAAAAAGAGATAAATATAAAATTATAAATAAGAGATATGTGTTTAAAAAAAAAGAGATATGTGTTTCTAAAAATAACACCTCATATATTTTTATAGAAAATATTATCTATATAAAAAGTAAAATTTGAAATTAAATTTTATAAATTTATTTTACCATTACCTATATTTAATAATAACTCTTAATTTATATTTTCTATCTAATTTTAAATTGAATTTTAGTAGATATCACATTGCTAATTTTTGTAAGTCTATCTAAGGCAGTACCCTTTTATTCGTTATCCCATGTTGTCAATCCAATCTTGTCGAATGTGGATACGACAAGTGTCCCAGAGCGCGGCACCGAAATGAATTTATATCCTGGTATTCAATTGAATTGAGCTGTAAATTTACAAAAGAAATCCAAATTACATGTATGTGAGGTTTGGTTTAGGTGTGATCGACTTCAGACAATATTTCATATTAATATTAGAAATTTTCAAAAAAAAAAAGGAAAAACTTGTAGCTTTATTGATTATAATTACGAAAAATAGAATTTTAATTAAAAGTAGCACTTTTCTATAAAAAAATATAAAATTTTGTAAAAAAATACGTTTTTAGGAAAAAAAATTTGGAGTTGGTGTATAATACTGTAGAAGATAAGTTGAGGAACAAGGACCAATCATACGGAGGAAAGATAATTCAGTTGCTTCCCTTTTAGGGCTCAACTGTCGTATTTAGTTGAAACTTGCTTGGTATCTATGCATAATTATTAATGCAATGTTTGCTTCATCACCATCTTTGTCCGGCTCAAGTTTTTTGTAACATAAAAAATATTAATTCTTATTATATACACTGAAAACAAAATTTATAATTAAATTTTAATTTTTTATATAAATTTTATAAATTTATCATACTATTTTATATTCAATTGATAGTTTTTAATTTATATTTAAAATTTAATTTTAAATCTTATTTTTAATATATATAATATTATTAATTTTATTTTCAATATATATATAATATTATCGTATGCAATAATGGTATCCAAGTTCAGCCCTTAAATTAGCCGCTGGACTCGGGGAAAATGTGATTGAAATTTAAAAAAAAAAAAAGACAAAAAAAATCTTACCCAAAAAAGAAAATCAAAATTTCACGCTGAGCACCTTTTTCTTGAAAAATGCTATTCAAACTTTGTTCACAGTTACATAATGAGGTAGTTTAAAACAAACTTACTTCATTTATTGAATTCAAGTTGTGTCATAAATTAATTATTAAAATTGTGTTATAATTTACGCATATAATTACATATGTACGGATTTTATCTGCAATAAGTACACAAAATAGTATAAGTCTAATATTTAATATTGCTTCAAAAAATTTTTAAAAAGCTCTCATTTATGTATATAAAATTATAAATTTTAAAAATTGCAACAAATATAAAATTTCTCACAAAACATATATGTAATTTTTTAATATATATGAAAACATAACTCTTCCTTTAATTTTCATTTTGTTACATCACACACTTGGATAGATTGGTTCACCTTTACCAAAAAAGTCAGTGTAAAAATAAAATAATAGAATTAGGATTCTTTTTTTTTTTAAGAAAAGGAGAGAATAATTTTGAGAGAGAAATAAATATAAAATTTTTTCTGTATTGAAATAATGAATTTCAATAAAAAAATAATTTTTAGAATAAAATTTAGACCTTTATCTTTTTATAAATAATAGGAAAATAAAAAGCAAAGAAAACCATCCAGATCCAAAATAATAATACAAGAACACACAGAAACAAACTCTCACATCTTTGTCGAAAAGAGGGCATCTCACTTCTTTTTCTCAATTAAAACTGTGCATGAGACTTTCACCTCACATGACTCTTGAAAAGAAAGAAATGAATTCTTCTTTCTTTTTTTATTACTATGGAACTATCTCCTTGTTTTTCTTTATCTTTATTTTTCAAGAAAAAAGATGATAGATTAATCAATTTTTCTATTGGATAATGAAAAAGTGCTCTATCCATTTATTGATTCAACCCAACTTTGATTTTTTTGTTCCGAACAAAAATCTCGAACAGAGGTTTCTATGTATAATAAATAAAAAGATCATATTGCCGGTGCTGGTGCAGGACAGTCTTAAAGTTCTATTTATAATATGCAAAATAAAAAGAAGAAGAATTCATTGCTGGATTCAAATGGGTGCATAAACTTCTATTTATGAAAAAAAATAATAATAAAGCGATCAAGATAACTCTTACAAAAATACTAACAAAAGATAATAACTCCAAAATATTCTTTAATTATATTGAGATTGAAATAATTTCTTTGCGTATAATGAGATATTGATATTTAAAATAGATAATAACTAAAGTAGTCGGATTGAGAAAATAATTACATAAAAATGGCGTTTGGTTTGTAAAATCAAATTTGATGGTTTTTTTAAATGTTTCCTCCGACGGATATTTGGCAGAATTATAATAACGTGTGAAGAAATTTAAAATTGACTGTTCTTATTAAGTGTGAAGTGAGTGATGGTTAATGAACCATAAGTTACAGAAAAATAATTTTGTATGTTTTAATTTGAGGGCAAGATAGTTTTCATCTGTAGACATTAATTAATGGCTAAGTTATATCACAACTTATCATCTATACACAACTTAGCCTAACTACATACATTTCTCAAGTACAAAGTTCACATTAATATTTAGGTTTTTCACAACTTAAGTTTTGCAAGTATTGAAATATGGGCTTCAATCTTCTCATATAATCTTACAATATGAGGATTCAAACTTATAATATAAATAAAAAATATTTAAAATCTGTTATAAAATTTTATGAAAAAAATTGTAAAAATATTTGAAGAAATAATAACATTTTATGAAAACCTTATTAAAATATGAGGTTCAATCTTCTCATGTAGGGACATTCATACTTATAATATAATTAAAAATGTTTAAAAGCTATAATAAATTTTTATGAAAAAATTGTAAATTTTTTTATAAAAATAATAAAATTTTATAAAAAATTTATATGAAGTTGTATTGATACTTCATTTTTCAAGAAGGATATTTTTTGGGCCAACAATCCTAGTGGTGGTAACACCCATATTACTTTAAGAAATTGTTTGATTTACAATAATTACATAAAAAGTTTTATTTTTTGAGAAATAAAAAAAAGGTGAATTGGTTGGTTTATCATTACCCAATAAATTATAGAAAATAAAACTTCTTAAGAAATTTTATTTCACATGAAGTATAGAAAGTTACTTACCCACATCTTTATAAATAAGTTCTTTTTCTTATATTATCTATAAATATAAAGATAATATTATTCTTATAAAATTTAATTAATAATAATTAAAATTCACTAATTTATATTATAGTAATATTGAAGATAGAATAATCATTTTATTAACACTTATTAGAAAATTTAGAGTTGAACTAAATGAAATATAAAAAATTACTTATTAAGAAATGTCACTTTCTTAATGTTAACTAAATAACTATGGATATTTTTTGAGAAATTTGCATAAGAAATTATTGAGTTAATGTCAATCAAATAACTTTAATTACTTTCAAAAGTTTACAAATGAAATTACTTTTTGAGATGTTTAATTTACCGCAAAAGGTTATTTTTCTTGCGAATCAAACAATTTATAAGAATTTTTTACATCAACTATTACCTTAAAAATTTTATTCCCCTGAAAATGGGAGTTTAAACCCTCGATCTAGTATGTGTTATATAGATTACTATTTTTATAATTATAGAAAAAATGTTTTTAATGTATACCATGAGTCCATATTCCACTGGGAAAGAGATAAATCTAGAATTATAAACAAGAGATAATTGTTAAAAAAAAAAGAGATATGCGTTTCCAAAAATAAAACCTCATATATTTTTTTAGAAAATATTATATGTATAAAAAGTAAAACTTGAAATTAAATTTTAAATCTTTTAAATATATTGAATTAAATTTTATAAATTTATTTTACCATCATCTTATATTTAATAATGATTCTCAATTTGTATTTATTATCTAATTTTAAATTCAATTTTGGTGCATATAATAGGTCGATCTTTTTTTATTTTATTTATTCATGAAATATATATATTTTTGTAAAGAAAGGCAGTACACTTTTATTTGTTATCCAATGTTGCCAATCTAACCGTGTTGAATGTTGTCGACTGTGGGTACGACAAGTGTCCTACAGCGGGGCACCGAAATGAATTTATATCGTGGTATTCAGATGAGTTGGAAATTTACAAAAGAAATCCAAATTACATGCGTGTGAGGTTTTGTTTCGGTTTGATCCACTTCAGACAACATTTCATATTAATATTATAAATTTTTCAAAAAAAAGAGAAAAACTTGTAGCCTTATTGATTATAATTACAAAAAATAGAATTTTAATTAAAAATTGAACTTCTTTGCAAAAAATTATAAAACTTTGTAAAAAAAAAAAACTACATTTTTAGTAAAAAATTTAAGAGTTGGTGTATATTACTTTAGAAGATAAATTGAGGGACAAGGAGCAATTATACAGAGGAAAGATAATTCAGCTGCTTCCCTTGCAGGGCTCAACTTTCGTATTTAGTTGAAACTTGCTTAGTATCTATGCATAATTATTAATGCAAATCTTGCTTCGTCACCATATTTGTCCGGCTCAAGTGTTTTGTAACATAAAAATATTAATTTTATTATTTATACTGAAAATAAAATTTATAATAAAATACTAAATTTTTATATAAATTTTAAATTTTTTATATTTATTAAATTAAATTTTATAAATTTATTATACTATCTTATATTTAATTGATAGTTTTTAATTTATATTTAAAATTTAATTTTAATATATATAATATTGTTAATATCATTTTCAACGTATTGTCATATGTTGCGTTATAATTTACGCGTATATTTACATATGTACGAATTTTATCTGCAATATGTACACAAAATGGTGTAAGTCTAATATTTAATATTGTTTCAATTTTTTTTTTAAAAAAGTTCTCATTTATGTATATAAAAATTATAAATTTTAAATTTTTTTCAAAAAATATAAAAATTTTCACGAAAGATATAAAAGTATAAATTAATATAATTTTTTAATATATATCAAAACATAACTCTTCCTTTAATTTTTATTTTGTTACACTACACACTTGGATACTTTGGATCACTTTTACCAAAAAAATCAATGTAAAAATAAAATAATAGGATTAGGATTCTTTTCTTTTTTTTTTCTTTTTAAGAAAAGGAGAGAACAATTTTAAGAGAGAAATAAATATAAAAACTTTGCTGTATTGAAATAATGAATTTCAATAAATAATAATAATTTTTAGAATAAAATTTACACCTTTATCTTTTTAAAAATAATAGGAAAATAAAAGGCAAAGAAAACCATCCATATCCAAAATTATACAAGAACACAAAGAAATAAACTCCCACATCTTAGTCGAAAAGATGGCATCTCACTTCTTTTTCTCAATTAAAACTGTGCACGAGACTTTCACCTCACATGTCTCCTAAAAGGAAAGAAGATGAATCCTTATTTTTCTGATTATCGTGGAGTCATTTCTTTATTTTTCTTTATCTTTATCTTTCAAGAGAAAAGATGATAGATTAATCAATTTTTCTACTGGTTAATGAAAAAAGTGCAGTATCCATATATTAATTCAACCCATCTTTGAATTTTTGTTCCGATCAAAGAGTTCAAACAGAGGTTTGTCTGTATAATAAATAAAAAGACCATATTGCCGGTGCTGGTGCAAGACAGTCTTCAAAGTTCTATTTATAATATGGAGAATAAAAAGAAGAAGAAGAATTCATTGCTGGATTCAAATTGGGTGCATAAACTTCTATTTATGAAAAAAATAAATAATAGAGCGATCAAGATAACTCTTACAAAAATACTGACAAAAGATAATAACTCGAAAATATTCTTTAATTATATTGAGATTGAAATAATTTCTTTGTGTATAATGAAATATTAATATTTAAAATAGATAAACTCCCACAGATAACAACTAAAGTAGTCTGATTGAGAAAAAAATTGCATAAAACTGGCGTTAGATTTGTAAAATCAAACTTTTTCATAAATCTTAATATTTTTAAAGAAGTGATCCCTATGAATTAAATTTAGCTCTTTTAAATTATGAGATCTATTATAGAAAGTAAAGTAGATAATTACAATCATTGAGAAGAAAATTAAAAATTAAAAATTTAATAAATAAAAAATCACCAAAATCAATTTTTTAATCAATTTATAATTATTATCCCCCTATTTTTTTACTAACTGTTGTAATTATTCACTTAATCATTTAAAGTCTATCTTGCATTTTAAACAAGTCGGATTTCTAAATATTTTATTCTTTGAAATATGATATTATCATGTTTTGTTCACTTAGAAATAAATATTTTAAAGAATGTTATAATATTATATCTTAATTATTTTAAAAAATATTATTAAATTATTAAAAATATTCTCACTAAAAATTAAGTAGTTAACTATAATGGATGATAACTGACAATAATTGTAGTAAATAATGATTATTAATAATAGGTGATAGTAAATAGTGATCACTAATAATAAATGGTAGTTAGAGATAGGCTTGTCAGACGGGCCTTAACCTGTGGATCAGCCTGTCTTGCTTCGTAGGTCCGCACAGATATAGACCTTTGAAAATAGGCCCCTTTTTTATTACAGGTCAAACGGGTCGATTTGTATGGACCACAATCTTGATGAGTTTGTCCCGCACGAACACGGGTCAGTCCGCAGATCGACCTTATTTGAAATACAAAAAAAAAAGGTCGAAAGGCCCTTACAACTTTCAATCGACTAGCCGACCTAACCCTACCTAGTAGACCAACACCCAGGCCAGCCTAAACCATACCTGATTATCCTAACCCAACCCTATTCTTATTTCTATTTTCTAAATTGAAATGGAAAAACAAAATTGCTATAAGTCAGGAAGCTTTGAGAAAATTTACTGAAATTAAAATTAATTTGAGTTCTTCTACTTCTCTCTCGTTTGCTAAGGCATCGAATTACAGAAGTCAAAAGGTAAAACTTTCTTCATCAATTAATAATTTCATGATTATTGTTAGGTTATTGATTCATTTTGCTTCAAAAGAAAACCAATTTTGAGTTTTGCTTCTCTTTCTACAGTTCTGTTCATACTGTTGGGTTGTAATTAGACATCACCATTGGAGATGTTGTATTGGACTACGACAAGTTGACGCTAGGTGAGTGGCAATTGGTGACTATAGTCAATTGAACATAACCATCAGATTCAGATTACAGGTACTACTTTCACTGCATGTTGTTCTAATACAATAATGCTTGACTCCCTTTAGTCAATCCCCTGATCCCCTCTAAGACTTTTTGTATGTTATAAGCAGTGTTATTGTCTTGCTGATTAAACTTTGGCACTTGTTAAACATTTAGGTGAAGGATGAAAATTATTAACTACTTTAAATAGTGTGTTGAATTGCTTGGTTTTATCGGTTAATTGGTGTCATAATTTCCCAAGTGTGCACAATTTTGTTGACTCTGTGACTTGTTTGACTTTTTGCATCTTTTATTTGTTTACTATTTAAGCTAATTCCATTTAAGCTATTTGACTTTCTACATCTTCTATTTTGCTGACTCCGTGACTTGTTTAACTCCTGAGTGTGCATAATTTTGTTGACTTTGTGACTTCTCTTTTTGCATCAATTAGCTATTAGTGCTTTAGTTTTAGTTCTATTTTTATCAAATTGTAATTGGGCTGGTCTATTTTATCCAACTAATTTAAATCATTAATTCATGCTTTACTACTTTAAATAGTATGTTGATTTTTCATGAGTTAATTGAGAATTTTGTTTATAAGTTCACTTAGGCAAACTAGTTAAAGTTGATTCGATTATATGGTTGAAGTATTCATGACAAATAACTACTGAGCTATTATATAGTGATGATTGTTTGGCTATTCTAATCAATACTCTATACCTCTTACCTTTTAAGTGGATATAAAATTAGATTTGTACTATATAAATTATCAAAGAATATACCCTCATCCAGATTTAGAATTGTTATCATTTAGGATAATGCTTTAAACATTTTATCTATGAATTTTAACAGTTTAAGGTGGCTTAGAAGTGTGCACAATTATATATATAGGGTGAATATTATTAAATGATTAACTAATTATTTGATGTTATTTAGTTCTTATCACTATTGTGTGTATGAGTATGGGTGTTAATTAAATGTACACTTATGTGTCAACATGCAATTTATAGTTGTTCTAAATAATGGAATTATAATCTACATGTCAAAAGGTTGGAGGGGAAAATGATAGGGAAGGTGATGTGCATATAGAGGGGAGTAATAATGAAATTAACACTAACATTATTGATGAAAGTACTCATGGTTTTCAAAATTAACTTGAACAACAACTGGAAGCTAATGAAGGCTGTAAGAGAAAGAAAATAACATCAGATGTGTGGACTTTTTATGAGAACATAGGAATATATGAAGATGGTAGGCATAGAGGTAAATGTAAGGGTTGTGGAACTTTAATTGTAGGAGGTGGAACCCAAGCCAGTACCTTAAGCCTTGCTTGTCATGCTCAAAGATGTAAAAAACTTAAGAAAATTAAAGCAAACTAAGATGCCAAAAATCTTATTGGACAACCTTATTAAACTAAAAAGTAGAAAAATTGATCAAGAAATTTTTAAGAATAAAGTAGCATTAGCAATTATAAAACATGATCTCTCTTTTACCTTTGTTGAATATGATGGAATTAGGGATGTGTTGAAATACTTAAATCCTGATGCTAAAATGATTTCTAGAAATACAGTTGCATCTGATGTGTGGAAACTTTATTTAAATGAAAAAGAAGGGGTGAAAGATGAATTGGGAAAAATTCTAAGTAGAGTTTGTCTTACATCTAACTTGTAGAGTTCTTGCACTCAAGAAAGCTACATTTGCTTAACTATTCACTATGTTGATCTTAATTGGAAGTTAAATAGTAAAATCCTAACTTTTTATAGCATGCCACCTCCACACACGGGATATGATTTATAAAAAAAATAATGGAACTCTTATGTGAATAGGGGATAAATAAGAAGATTTTTACTTTAACTTGGATAATGCTTCTGCAAATGATAACATGCAATCTTATTTGAAAGAATAACTTTATTTGGAACAAAGTATGTTGTGTGATGGTGAATTTTTTCATATGAGGTGTTCCATATATATTTTAAATCTCATTATTCAAAATAGGTTAAAAGTGACCTCTAGTGCCATTGTTAAAATTAGAGAATGTATTAAATGTGTTAAGTCTTCGGAGGTAAGGATGAGAAGTTTTGGCAAGATTATCTAAAAATTTTCAATTAATGGAGGTATGAAATTATGTTTGGATGTGCCTACTAGATGGAATTCTACTTTTCTCATGCTTGATAGTGCTTTAAAGTATAAACAAGCATTTATTCGTTTTGCAGTTATTGATGAGAGTCACAAGCATTGTCCATTTAGTGTGGAGTGGGCAAAAGGTGAAAAGATGAGTGAATTTTAGAAGCCTTTCTATAAGATGACAAATTTAATATCCAGTTTAAGTTATCCAATTGCAAACTTATATTTTACTTAAGTTTGAAAAATTGAATGCCTTCTATTGGATAATTTAAAGAGTGAAGATGAAACCATAAGAGAGATGGCTATTAACATGAAGGCTAAATTTGATAAATATTAGAGTAAGTATAATATTTTGCTTGCTATGACGGCTATTTTTAATCTAAAAATTAAGCTTTCGTTGTTGGAGTTTTGCTATAATATTATTGATCTTATAACTTGTGGAGAAAAAATTGGGATTGTGAAATAAAATCTTTTTCAACTCTATAAGGCTTATCCTAAGCATTCACTTTCAAGCTCCCAAGGAACCCATTCTTCAAGTGTTACTTCCATATCATCCTTTAGAAGTTCAAGCGTAAGTAATAGGCCAAAAAAATTTTTCACTGTAAGTTTTTCCAATTTCACTTCTAATTTGTTGAGTATAAATATAATCTAATGCTTTTATAAAAATTATTGTATTTTGAATGTTTTTATTTTTTGAATTTATGAATTTTTTTTGCTAGAATTTCAAAGTCTTTGATTCTCAAATTGTTACAAGAGCTGGAAAATCTCAATTGAAAATTTATTTAGAGGAGCTAAAGTTTAAATTTGCTCATTATAAAGATTTGGATGTTCTAGATTGGTGGAAAGTGCATAAGAACAAATTTTCAGATCCAGCCATCATGGCTTGTGACTTATTAAGTGTACTAATTACCACAGTAGCATCTGAATCAGCTTTTAGTATTGGAGAGCGTATGCTAAATAAGTATAGAAGTTGCTTCCTTCCAAAGAAAGTTCAAGTTTTAATTTACACTCGTAGTTGGCTTCATGGTTTCACTCCTTCTGGTAATCTTTTGATTTAACTCCTAATTATTTTAAAAACTTTCTAACCTTTCTTATTTTAATCTTTGAACTTCAATAATAATTGATGATTCAAATATAAATACAACAATTGATCTAAACAAGGAGTTACAAGTAGATGATAAGGAGGAGGATGCATAGATAGAGGTCTCCCTCTTTTTTTCTAATAAGTTCTTTAGATTTGCCATTAATTTTTATTTAAGTTTGAGTGGCTTCTGGTTATACTAACTTATAAAAAAATTTACATGTGTTTTGGTTAGTTATTTTGGACTCTTCATTCATCTAAATCTTTATTGTTGGTTGCTTGGTTGATAGAGTGCTATAGCCCTACAGGTGAGTATTTCTCACTTGGTTTTCTTTTCTGTTTTACATATTTATCTATATTATCATAATATCATAATAGTATAATTAAGAAGTCATCCTATAATGTTTTTCCTTTAAATTAGTTCTTGGAGTTTTAATGTTAAATTTGTTAAGTATACAAGTTAAACATGAGGCTAATAGGGTTAACTTTTTATGAGTTATATCAGCAAGAAGAAGGTTGGGTTGTGTGCAGGTGCAGCGTGCTCATGAAATGAATGACGACAGTTCAAAAGGTGGGGGATTACAAATTACAAGTCACTGTGTTAGTGTGATATGATGAACAAGTCTAAAGTCTCCTTCATGCATGACAACCTTCAATATCTAATGTTTCTGTTCTGATCCACCATGCCCAAATATTTCTTATCCAAAGAAGTAGATTAATTATATTTTGTATTAAATATTTTGTTATAATTATAATGATTCTTTTGTGTGGACAAATAATTAATTGTATTGAACATTTCGGATTTTAAATTTACTAATTGTAGTAATTTGATTCAATTGCAAGTGGGAAAAGTTTGGTTCATACTGGATGGATGTGGTACTATAACTGAATTATAGGATATTTTATTTTAGAATGTTTCTTTCTTGCAAAACTGCCAAATAGAGGCTTTGTATAGAACAATAGGTTGTGGAAAAATGAGAAAACATCATTCTGTGTGTAAGAACTTGGAGCCCAGATTGCTGTGAAGTGTGAACGGACCAACATAAAAACGGGTTGGTCCATAACTTTCACAGTGTGGACCGAGACCCCCACAAATTGGTTCATTTGTATTTGTAGGCTAAATGGACCGATCCATGATAGGTCACAAGTTGTGTAGACTTGGTCCAGCTCACTCCGGTCCATTCGTTTGACAGCCTTAGCTAAAGGTGAGTAATAATTAGTTGTAATCACTAATAATGAATGATGAATATTTATTATAGGTAATAGTCGATAATAATCATTAGTAATGAATGATAGTTAGTAATAGCCACCAAAGATAAGTGGTAATGGATAGTGGTCATCTATGATGGGTGATGATGAATGATAATCATAAATAATAGATGACAGTAGACAATGATCATCAATGATTGATAGCGATGGGTGATAGTTAATGGTAATAAATAGTGACTAGTAGTGATTAACAAAAATATATGGTAGTAAAATAAAATGTTAATAATGATAAAACTTTAATAGAATGGTGTAATTTATTTATATGAATAAAACAATCCCATATCATGGGAATGTAGAATACCCATTTTTTCCTATAAAATATTTTGGTAAAATATTGAGTTAAAAATATTTTTAGGAATGTTCATATTCTTAGAAATATTTATTTAAAATTTGAATCAAATATAATCTCACATTTTCTTAAAATATTTTTAAAAGTGTAAGAAAATTTTCACAAAAAATGCCATAAAAAATTGTAATTTCCTAATAAACAGAAGATATATGAATCATTTAGTTAATTATTAATTAACAGGAAGTAAAAATTTTTAATTAGGAAATTCTATTTCCTACAAGGCCTTTTAGTCGCCTAAAAGATACACGTAAAGTATAACTATCCAAAAGTGAAAGATTAGTGGATTATTTGACTAATCACTAATTAGCAATGTGAAAAAAATAAGATTTCTTTACATTTAGTGAAAAGTTATTTACCTTCCTTCTTCAAGGCATGTGAATTCTCTATAAAAACTTTCAATTCACATTGTTAATTAAATAATTTTAACACTTTTATATGAATCTTACAAGAAAATTTATTTCTTGAAAAATTCAATTTCTCTTAGGAATTAAACAATTTCAAAAAGTTATTCATTTACCCCTAAATAGAAAAAAAAAACTTTTTACAAATTTTTTTAATTTTTATTTTTAACAAAATAATTTTGAATGCCTCTAAAGAAACTTCACGGCAAAAGAATTAAGTTCAATTTCCAACAAATTCTTTGTATGTATAAACTAAACTATTTCTAAATTTGATGTTGAATTCACTAAAGAAATTAACAATTAATGTTTTAAACAGTAGTATTTACTGCAATATGTATAAACTTGGAGCATAAAAAATCGATCAAGAGTCTGGTGCTTCAGTGTAAACTTCAAACATAAAAAATTGGTGAAAACTAAGGTGAACTATACTAATAATTTAAATTATTAGATTTTATTTATTTGTATAGCATAAATAAAATTTAATAAGTAAATTTAATGGTATATCGATGCATTATTCTCTCCCAAATCGGAGGTACGGAGTTTCACTTTACAAAAGTTTTCAAAGGCTTTACATACTAGAATTTTCATGAAAAATTGAGTTATGGTTTTGTTTTCTTTGTTGGGGCCGGTTAGATGGATTGTTCATTACTTGTCTCGATGGATCTAAGTTGTAATTATCCGAAAAGGGTGGATTTCATAATTGAAAGAACTTTGCAAGCAAAGTATTGTTGATTGCCAAACTCATTGGACCATTAATATATTTTGCCTTTTGCTTCATCTTTCCAAGCATCTGGAGCTGTTCCACATCAATTCTTCTCATTTCCTATTTCTATAGTGCCCAATATAATTAAATTAACAAGGCTTAAGTATGTCACAAAATTACTATGACAAGTTGACAAGAGCTTGAATTGATTCAACTAATAAATTTCAAAACAATTGGATTATGAATAAAAAAATAAATTACACTCATCTCCTCCAAAATTTAATCTAATTTTATTTATATTCCTTTTATTTTAAAAGTATTTATTAACCTTCATTGTTATATATTCATTTTCTTCTACACTTACTTCTTCAGTTTTCCAAAATATAAGTATATAACTCTAAAAATTGAAAAAAATAGAATTTAATTAAATTCATTTTTTATTATCAGTATAATTTGGAAAAAAAAATGTAAGAATGATCTGGGTCAGCTGATTGCAGCAGTTCCTCAATCGAGGGGGCCAATGATAATACAGCACCGCCCCTTTTACGTAGGGACAACTCACTATCCTTCATCCGCTCACTCTATTATCGTCATCATCTAGGAACAGAGGAAAAAAAGAAAATCCACTGTCTTCGCATGGCGGAGGAGTATTGTACCCCCAATAATTTTATTTTTGCGCAATTCTTTTTCATTTTAATGAATTGCAAAACAGATAATATTTTTCATAATTTTACGATGTCAAAAAATTACGAGTAAAGTTTCTTTAAAAGAAATTAAGTACACAAGTTAATATTAAAATATCATGGTAGACGCTATTTTATTCATGAAATAGGATTTTTTTTTAACTTTAAAAGCAAAGAAATATATCCTAAAAAGCATAACAAGTATATATGTGCTTTGTAGCATCTGTATATTCTTATCTTGAGCGAATTATATTAACCTCATTTAAAATTTAGTTCGATTATATTTAATATCTTTATTTTTTTTAGAATTATATATTTTTGTCTCTCTGAATACTTTTATCATTATAAAATGTAATGATATTAGTTTGGTAATTATTTTTTTTTCAATGTCATCTCTTATAATTATAGAATTATTTTTTTATATTTTTATGTATAAATATTGTAACATAGTTAAAAAAAATGGAGTATTTTCATTCTTTGAAATAAGAGCATATTTATACATAAAAAAATAAAGGAAAATGGTTTGCCAATTACAGGGAACAACATTAAGAAAGAATTGGAAATTAAAATTTAACATTATTACATTTTATGATGGTAAAATTACATCAGTGAGTGAATATATATATATATTTTTAAAAATTAAGAGATGTGAAGTGTAATTAAATCAAACTTAAAAATCAATCCATGCAATATATTCTTTTATTTGAAGACGATCAATTATTTTACTTTATTATGTTTGAATTCCTATATTAATGTTTAAGCGTGACATTTTATCTAAAGGAGATCATAGATGTAAAGGTTAGTAATATTTATTTTTTATTTAAAAAATTATATTATTAATTTAATGATAATAAGATAATAAAACAGTAATTTTAATATTGAAATATTAATTTAAAATATTTAAATTAACTCTATTTATTCTTTTTCATTTTCATAATAAATGTATTCATTAAATTAAGAAATTAGTAGTAGTGATAAATTAATTATAATATTTTTTATTATTTAATTATTATTAAATTAATAATACTGTTTCTTCGTGCAATTGAAACAGAGGAGGTTGCTAACGTCCTTATATAAAAAGTAGAGGTTAGCAATCTTCTTATATAAGAGAAAATTTGATAAATAATTTTTTATTAACTTCTAACTGATTGAGATTACTTTAACCAATTAATTTGATTAATCAATTATTTTTTATGTTTGATAAATAACTGACTCAATTATCTTATTAATTTTTAACTAGTTAATTTGAAAAAGTTAAGAATTCTAATATTTTTAAATAATTAATTCATTTAATATTTATAAAATATCAAAATTATGCTCAAATTACATAATAATAATAATAATGTCCATTAATTATTTTATTAAAAGTGCTATTAGGAGGAGTTTCACTCTATACTTTTAACATATAATACTAATAACTCAACCACAATGCTAATGTATATCTTTAGTTTTATTTGTACTAATTTAATATATATATATACACATATATTAGACTAAAATAATTCTTTAAAATAATAAGTAATCATTTAACCTTTCATTAATTAAAATTACATATTAAAATTAATATTTTAATAAAATAATTATTATAATATATTATAAATATTTTTATATAATTATTTGATGAATTTTAATTCTTTTTACATCAAAGATAAAAATTAATATGATTAATTTATACATATAAATAATTTAATATATATACTCAAATAAATTATAAAATAAAAATATATTCTTTTGTATTATTTTATACGTAAATAACTAATAATAAATAATTAATTTTATTAAATATTTTTATTTAAATAATTAATATTATCAACTTGTTAAATTAATTAATATAATTAATTATAAATAGATAGTTAATTGAATGTACTGATTATCAATGTAATGAGGCTTAAATGCATCTTATCTTTTACTTTCCCCCTTTTTTTGGATGAAAATTTTGTGTCTTATCTTTGTTTTATGAGAAATTCTACAGGGGGTTTCAAATTTAAGATGATGTGATAAATTTTATATTATTAAATAAAATTATTAAAATTTTTAATAATTTTATTTAATAATTTATATTTGACTATGTCACTCCAAATTTGTAATTTCTAGGATTGCAACGCCCTTGTTTTATCAACATTTGTGGGTTTGGAACTAATAAGCGGTGACATAGTTCATGGGATCGCCGCTCACAGAGCCCTCCCCTAGTGAAAGTATCATTTCTTATACTTTACTTCCTACAAAATATGTTAATTACTGGTTCCTATTCCTTTCTCTTCTAATTCACTCACTATTCAAATCCTACTTTTAAACATACATGGACCCCAACGAAAACT
This sequence comes from Sindora glabra, assembly GCA_020226215.1. Taxonomy (NCBI): domain Eukaryota; kingdom Viridiplantae; phylum Streptophyta; class Magnoliopsida; order Fabales; family Fabaceae; genus Sindora; species Sindora glabra. Next base: position 32,514,239 of record CM035226.1, on the reverse strand, counting down.
TTAATCAAAACCATAATTCACGCACTTTATTTGCATAAATGGACACACTTTATTTGCATAAATGGATTCAAGCTCAAAATCAATGGTGGTATGTTTGTTGAGCAACTATGATGTTTTTATTTGAATCTTTTGAGGCAAGTTACAGAGAGCCACCATTACCGCACAAGATAAAAAATTCCTAACATAGTATTAAATTTAGAACTCCAACTTGAATTATATATCACTTATAAAAAAATATTTTTATTTACAATCTCCATCCTCAAATTCTATGGCCGTTGGGAACAGCTACTGACGACAGTTACTGTCACCTTGCCAGCTCCAAACTATGTCTTTCAAAGCGGGTCTCACTTCATCCTCACAGAACTTTAAATACTCCAGCGAATCTCCGGCACACTTAGAGAACTCCACCACCGCTACCTCCGGCGCCACCTCAAAAACCTCCACCGCCATCGCCAACTTGCCCTTCCTTCCCTCATTTTGTCCTTGCATTCTCACTGTATACTCCTTCTTCCCTGCAATTTTAAAATTCAGCTTCTTTGCCACTGCCTCGAGCTTTTCCAACACTGTCGAAGCTGAAAACTTTGAAAAGAACGTAGATGGTAATCTTCTATTAGTCTCAAACAAGCTTCTAAGATCAAACCCATTTGACAGAGATGAAATTATCTCAAATGCATTGTAAAACGGACGAGATGGCTTATCTGCTCCAATCAAGTCAACTTCTTCATTGGTATTGTTATCATCCAAGGACTTGACATCATTGTTAGAATTACCCTCCAAGGCGGATTCCTTCATTGAAAAAGCAAGTGGTCTCATGAACCCGTATTGGAACCAAGGATCATTCATAATATCTGCCATTGAATATCTCTCTTCTGGGTCAGCAACAAGCAGATGAGAGATCAAGTTCTTAGCTTCTGGTGAGATCCAAGCTGGAAACTGGTAGTCAGCTTTGAATGCCTTCCTATAAATCTTCATCACATTCTCACCTTGAAACGGCAGATACCCACAAAGCAAAGCATAGAGAATTACCCCACAAGACCAAATATCAGCTTTGGAACCATCATAGCCTTTCTTCTTCAAAACCTCTGGTGCAACATAAGCTGGGGTGCCACATGGCGTTTCAAGCATTCCGTCAGATCTGCGTTGTTCCGGCAAAGCAGATAAGCCAAAGTCTGAAACTTTAAGGTCTTCGTTCTCGTCCAGCAGCAAATTCTCAGGTTTCAAATCACGGTGAGTCACTCCGCGGCTATGGCAGAAATCTACAGCACTTATGAGCTGCTGGAAATATTTTCTAGCTACATCTTCTTTCATCTTTCCTTTTGCAAGTTTGGAAAACAACTCACCGCCTTTTACATATTCCATAACGAGAAAGATTTTACCTTTGGTGGCCATGACTTCCTTCAGCTCAATAATATGAGGGTGTCTGACCAATCGCATCACAGAGACTTCGCGTTTGATATGATTCATAAGCCTATCCAATTTCTTCAGCCTCTCCTTCTTGATTACCTTGATTGCGACGCTTTCGTTGGTGATGAGGTTTCTGCCATAATAGACCTTTGCGAAATTGCCTTGGCCCAAGAGTCTCCCCATCTCGTACTTATTGAAGAGAATGTTTCTCGGAGGATCATTAATGGTGGTCTGCTGCTGTTCCTGTGTTGCGTCAGTTTGTTCAGCCATATTTTTCTGTAGATCTGGAAAAAACGAAGAAGGTGCCGATTGGCGGACGATTGCAATAACTATTGATAAATACAATTATATTTTTCCTCAATTACAACTAATTTGGCTGAGGAACATTGTGAATTGGTGGAATTGGGAAAGACCCAGATAAGAAAGGATGAATCTTTTCCAGGAAAAAGGTGTCCTATGGACAGAAAACATGAAGGAGTCGTCCTCAGAGGGGATGAAAACCTTCATAGTGCATATATCAAGACGAAAAGAGGAAAGATAACGCAGCAGATAAAATTATCTGCAAGGGATGAGGATGAGAAAAGAATAAATTGAGGAAGGGATTTACCAACTTAGATGCGCCTGGATTGCCCGGTAAGAAGATAACAGAGAAAATTGGACAGTGAAAAGCTAATTAAAGACGCTGATGATGAGAGAGAGAAAGAGAGAGCCAGATATCTATTAGTATTGGAGGACACGGTAGCGTGCACCATTTGGTCGATTTGAATAAGCGGGAAAGAAGACTCGTAGCACGCAGAAACAGAATAAGGTGGAAAATCGGAATTATCTGGAACTCCAAAATGGGAAAAACATTAAAAAAAATAGAGGGCTAAAAGGCATAATTGTGGATAAGCCAACCAAAAAGTAGATTGTCCGTCAAACTCGGTCATTTACTTTTATTAACTGTTAAGATTAAGATTGATGCTCTCTAATTTTCCTTTAGTTTGTAATATTTTTATCACATTAGAAAGAAATTAACACAAAAACAGATATTTGTGTAATAGGATTCAGAATTCTTTAATTAAAGCCATAAATAACAAGTAAATAATGTGAATTATCATCAAACAAACTGTTTGCAGCTTAAAAAAATTGTTAACAATACATAAAGTATGTCTATGTATTTATCATATGATGCGTGTTAGTAAATAAACAATTTAATTAATATCTGATTCTCATAATTCTTTCGAATTGAGATTCTTTATGTTTTAAATATTTTAACATAGTATGGAATGCATGTTTTTAATTTTAGTTTTCAAGAAGAAAAGCGGATATAATTTGATATTTCAATAATATCAATTGTCTTTATTTACGTTTAATAAACAAATTAATTATTAATTTTATTATTTATTTGTTAATTGTGTCAATTCATGTTGCACGAAGGATTATACTTTCTAATTAAGATATTAAAAATTAATAATGATATTCTTTTATGGAATAAAAATAAAAGCGTTTTGTAACTAATAATTAAAAATAAAAAAAATACAAATTTTTTTCAGATGTTGAAAGAGATTGATGACCTGTGGGGGACGTGTGCGATGATGATAAGAGGAGGGGGTGTCGGGGTGGGACCACGCGCTGACATGGTATTGAGTCGACTCCAGCTTCGGTGGGATATGTTTGATTCTTAATAGAAACAGGTGGAAATCATGCATGCAGCGGCTCTTTGTATAGTGTATGAACGGCTGCCGTTTGTTTATTCTCATCTGATCAACGTCAATCCGACGTGGTCGTGACTTTGATTTCAATGAACTACCAATCTTGAACGTTGAAACTATGTATATTATATCCTTTGACATTCCCCAGCCACACCAGCTTATATTCTTCTTCTTCTTCTCCTTTTTTCCAGAATATTTTCGTTATTTTCCCAAGCCGAAAAGTCATTTGCTTTATTATATATGACTCCTCAAAAGTTTTCATATACAGCCAGTAATTGAATAATTCAATCATAATAATAACAAAATTACAACATTATATTGTAAAATAGGATTTGAAATCCAATAATAATAAAAGATAGCTTGAAGATTAAAAAAAAAATGTTTGAAGAAATTAAGCACAAGTGATGAAAAGCTTTTAAAGGTCGGATTGTTTTTTGAAGAATTTTTTATAAAAAAAATTATTTTCTTGCATATAAATAATAAAATATCATATATTTTTATATATTATAATTAAAAATATTCTAAAATCATGCAATTAATGAAAAATAATTTAAAATTATCGGCCACAAAATTCATTATATTTAATGTAGAATATATAAATTATTTTTCACCATTTTAATAATTTATAATTATATTTTTAAGAGATATGTTTTTATCGAAATAAACAAAACCTAAATTTATTCAATGGAATGAGAGTGGAGGGTGGATCACCGTCACATATTCTCTCCAAATTTTATTACGGAGGTATTTTTTAGCCGTAAAATATTTGTCTCAAATCAAACTTAATATTTAAAGAGTGAGCGAAAACATTAAGACAGCTCAATTAAAAATTAATAGTAATTTTAAATGTCGTCCTATATTCTTTGATTTGTCATAAATTGATATTTTCTTATATCAAATTTACATTTTCAAAATAAAATAATAATTTAATATCACTAGTTAATCACCCAACGATGGAAAGCTTTAGTTATGTCATTGGTTAGTGAATAATTATTATTTTACATTTAAAAATTATTTTAACTCCTATAAAATTAAATTTTTATTAATTTCATTACTGACTAAAAATTTATATCAATTCAATTATTGTAAAATTAAAAATTATCAAATTTTAATTATTTCGTATAATAATTTAACATTTTATCTCATATATAGAAGAATTAAAATTTAAAAATTTTTAATCTTATAAATTTAAAAATTTTTAATCTTATAAATCAAATTGATATAAATTTTTAATAAAAATTGATAAAAAATTAATTGAAATCCAAATAAACTTTTAATCTTATTGCATTTACTTGGCATACAACAAAATTTTATTCATGAATTGAATTTTTTTAAAGTATAAAATATATTTTAAAAGGTTTCTACAAAAAACAAAGTATTTTAAAAGGTAAAATATAATATCATAATCTTTATTGAAAAATAAGAGAATACATAATTATAAATTTAAAATTATTTTTAAATCTACTATTATTTATTAAATTTAAAATTTTTTCATTAAAAGATATGCTACTTTTATCTCTTAAAATATATCTTAGATTCTAGACGAGTCTACATCCTTAAATATTAAGAATTTAAGATATTTAATTTAATTTTTTATATATTATCATCATGTCCCTTTAAGGGGAGCGTGCTGTTAACTCGTTAATTTTGAAAGTGTCCAGAAAAACTACAGCCGAGTTTAATTTTATATTTCAAACGTGACCTTTGAAAAACGGTCTCGTGTGTACGCGAGTCGTTGAAACTTCTTGTTGACCGGAACTGTGGCCTGAACTTGCTTGATACTACCTCTGTTCCTCATTCCTGTTTGCATTTTAGAAAAAAAAGAAAAGAAAAAAATATAATAGAAGAAGGGTACATTTTTTAAAATGTGTAGAAAATATAAAAAGGATGATAAAGTAATTTTATTTTTTCCTAGTTGTTTTAAAAAAAAGTAAAATTAAATTAAATTAAATGATAATTTCATCCAACATTTTAATTATAGTCAACAATCTAATCTATAAATATAGTTCACCATATTTATGTATAAGTTTTTTTTTATAAATATATATATTGAGTATTCATAAAAAATATTAATAATAAATCTTAATCATCATAAACATCTTATATTAATTTTGGTAAAAACAACGTAACATTTTAATTGACAGAATGAAATAGCATGCTCACAAATATAAAGTCTTAATTACGAGATTTAGAAGTAAAAATGAAAACACAAAAGAGGTTTGTAAGTAATAGTTAAAGTTTTTTTTTTTTTTTTCATGATGAAATGGAATATCCTACAAATTTAATAATGAACGTAAAATTGAACAATGTGTTCTTTTCTTTTTAGTAAGTAGCTTCAAAATATGAATTTAAATTTAATTCAATGTCAAATATAAATTAATTTTACTCTATTATTTAATTATGTATCATTATATTAATAAAAATTATTAAAAATTTATTACTTTTATAATAAATTTATAATTATAATTATTTTTAAATAATTTATTTTTTATTCTTTGATAGTGTAATATATTTTATATTAATAATAGATGAAATTAAAACTCTTAAAATATTACATTTTATTTTTCACGTATTTTACACGACTAGAGAAATTCTGTTGTCTACCTATTACGTTAGAAACAATAATGGTGCCAATGTTAACGAAATTTAATGATCTAAGAAATACTTGCTTGGAAGTATTTATATAGGACAATGTTTAAGAAATACTCAATGGGATATCCTGGCCTTCTTTATTTGCTTGTAAGATTTTTTTTAAAAAAAAAAAATTAAATGGGTGGAAGTAAACAAGATAATACAGTGTTATATGAGAACGAGATAATACATACATACATACATATATATACATATAATGTAAAATCATAATAAATGGGTTTTTAGTATAAATAGAATAAGGATAAATTTATAATAATTTTTTTTTACTTATTTGCGGTTTATATGTGGCAAAAATTTTTTTAATAGATTTTATCCTTTTTTTCTATTTATTTTATCTTTTATCTATTTTCTTTCTTGCAACTAACTAAAAGAAAACATTGTTTTTTTGTTTTTTTTCTTTACATTCATTTTTTATACAAATAAACAAAAGATTATTATCTATCGCATTTAACTATTTTTATAAAGATTAAAAAAATAATTTGATATGTTTATTTTTATTAGACTTATCAGAATTCCCTTTAATACATTTAAGTGTAATGATTAGAGTAATATTATGTGAGCTTGACCTCTCAAGAGATTAAATTTTTTATCATTGAATTATCATTTTTTTAAATTTCAAATTAAATAAATTAAAAATAAAAATTTTAATTTATTAAATATAATTCAAAGATAGAAATGTCTGATCTCTTAAAAGATTGAGCACCTCATATCATTACTTTAATGATGATGCCAATACAAATGGATTGAGAGCAAATAAATGACTATATTATTGAAAAATGATATATTATGCAAAAAATTTGAGATAGTTAAAGATGAAAAAAATATAATAAAATAAATTCATTAAATTATTTCAAAATGAATGTATTGAATAATGAAATATTCGTTAGTGAAAAAAATGATAAAATTGAAAAAATGTTTTATTAAATTTTTAAAGTTACTAATAAAAAATAATAAAACATTTCTTCTAAATGTAACAAATAAGAATAGATGGAGAATGAGAACGCGTGTGTGTAGGATTGCAAATATTTATATCCATATACGAAGATTATCAACCTTCACTTTTGAATGAAAAAAATTATAGTATTAATTTAGGGATAAACTTAATAATAAAATATATTTAAGTCATTTAATTGGATAACTATTAATTTAAAATATCTAAATTAATCCCACTTATTTTCTCTCGTTATCATAATAAATATATTTATTAATTAAAATTATTAATAATGATAGTAAATTAATTTTAATATTTTTTATTATTTTATTATCTTTAAAATTGTAGCATAAATTTTTTATCCAAATAAAAGTGAGAAGGTTGTTAACCACCACATATTTCATTCACGGTTCACCTATGAAAGTTAGCAACTTTCAAATATAAGTATAGAGGTTAGCAATATATACATATATATATTTATTATCTTTGGGTCTATTTTTTTAAAATTATTAATTTAAGATAATAATAACATAAAAATGAGAAAAAATATTTAACTCTGACCGTCAAATAAATTTATGCCGATTTGTTGCGCGTTTCAACTGTTATAAACCATAAAACTTTCCAATTGACGATTATAAATAACTGTACTGGGTTCGTTTCCGCTCAATTTTTCTAAAATTAATTATATTTCATTTTAATTTTATTGAAGTAATTTTAATTTATTTATAAATAAATTTTATTATTAAATTTTTTTATCAAAAATAATAATTTTAATTCATTTACAAATGAATTATTTTATCTAAAATGTATTGAAAAATGCACAAAATTCAATTCAAAAATGTACTTTGATGATAAATATAATATTTAAAAGAAGATATATTTATACAATATGTATTTTATAATGATATAGGTGTAATTAAAATAAAAATTATAAATACAATATTTTTTACTTAAAGCCAAACATCCCTTTAAAAATTATTTAAAAATAAAATGGTTTATTTTTACTTTTCATTCAAAAGATATATATATTTCATAAGTGCAGCAACAGATATCATGATTCTTACAAAAAAATTTAAAATAAATATTAATATTATATAATTATATAAATTTTTAAAAAACATATAAGATATTTTCCATGCAAATTTAATTTCTATTATTTATTTTTTAAAATTTTATGTCAAGACTCACAAAAGAATCACAGAGATTCTTAAGCAACAACGCTAAGGGAAAGAGAAATCGTGCATGGTGCATGGTCCTCGCATCCATTGAGTGAATTGTAAATTCAATTAAAAATAAACTTTTGTGAATGACGTATTTTTTTTTTAAGGTAACAACATAAGTTGAATTATTTTTATTTAGCATATTTTTTATCTATCATTATTTATAATGCATTTTTTTAATACATTGTTGATAAGAGGGTTCGAATATAAAATATTCAATATATTATCAAGTTGTTCGCTCGTTAGATTTTGATATACTTTTATGCATTATTCATTGTGATAAAAAAATGTTTACGATATATTAATTGTTGTTTTACTTTTGTCTCTCGCATGTCTTTCAATAATTGAGGATCTACTGAATTTACAATTTCTATAATTAAGGGAAACTCCAATATTTAATGTTGAACAGTTGAAGGCGATCTTGAATGCATTTCCAGAATATAGTTGTTTGCGTGTGCTGTGCACTAAGGTTTGCATCATGGAATATTTTTAACATTATCAGAAATATTTTAGGAGATATTATATTTTTATATTTGATTTAACATTTATAAAAAATGTATGAAAATATCATATTTTTAAAAATATTTTTGGTTTAATTTTCTTGGGAGAGGTAGGAATATTAGGGGTCGTTTGGTTCATGCAGGAAGTAACTTCCCATGGGAAGTTAAATTTCCTAGGAAGTTATTTATTGCGTACACTTCCTAGAAAATCCTTAAATGTTGTTTGGTTGACATAAAGGAAGTCACATATCCCAAGAAATAAATTCCTATGTTTTGTTTGGTTCAACTTTGAATTTCTTAGGAAATAACAATGAAATGATTACAATATCCTCAATAATAACTTAATATATATTAATAGATATTAATTGATTTTAAAGAGGTGATAGCGCCAGATTTTTTTTAAAATAGGTTTCAATTTTATGATTTATGAATATTATATACTGAAATTATTCTTTTTTTAACTGTGTGAATGCGGTGATAAATTAAAAATTTTTAAAAGTCATAAATTCTTTATTAGTTAACTAATGTTTGCATGACCACTTATTTTCAATCTTTTTCATTTGCTCTTTCAATAGAAAATAAGAAAATGTGGGTTTGACGAAGTCTACTTGGTTAAAAACGTATATAAATTAAGTTCAAAACTTTGAATGATCATAACTTTGTGCTCGATTGTCCGTTTTAAGTGAATTTTTTTTTGATTTCATGTAACTTTTCGAGATCTACGTGCTTGCAAAACACCAAAGGTGTTTTGCCCACTTTGATTTGGCAAAAAAGGCCTTTTTTAATAATTTTTTTAATTTTTCTTTAATTTTTTGTTATTTTTTTAACTTTGATTTTATTTTTATCAATTTAAATTCATTCGAATTTCATATTAAAATTTTTCTTCCTAACTCTTTTGGTATCTAGTAGTGTTATAATAATTTTTTTAACAAATAAAATTATTAAAAAATAATTTATTACTATTTGTAAACTAAATAGTAATATGCTACTGTTTCGTTCCAAGACAGTAACATGTTACTGTTTCGTTCGAAAACAGTAACACCAACTAAAAACCTCAAATAAATGAATAAATTATGTCTAATTAACAACCAAACTGCTAAATAATAGCACGTTACTGTTTCGTTTCAAGACAGTAACATGTTACTGTTTCGTTCGAAAACAGTAACACCAACTAAAAATCTCAAATAAATGAATAAATCATGTCTAATTAACAACCAAACTGCTAAATAATAGCACGTTACTGTTTCGTTCCAAGACAGTAACATGTTACTGTTTCGTTCGAAAACAGTAACACTAACTAAAAACCTCAAATAAATGAATAAATTATGTCTAATTAACAACCAAACTGCTAAATAATAGCATGTTACTGTTTCGTTCCAAGACAGTAACATGTTACTGTTTCGTTCCAAGACAGTAACATGTTACTGTTTCGTTCCAAGACAGTAACATGTTACTGTTTCGTTTGAAAACAGTAACACTAACTAAAAATCTCAAATAAATGAATAAATCATGTTTAATTAACAACCAAATTGTCAAATAATAGCAGGTTACTGTTTCGTTCCAAGACAGTAACATGTTACTGTTTCGTTTGAAAACAGTAACACCAACTAAAAATCTCAAATAAATGAATAAATCATGTCTAATTAACAACCAAACTGCCAAATAATAGCACGTTACTGTTTCGTTCCAAGACAGTAACATGTTACTGTTTCGTTCCAAGACAGTAACATGTTACTGTTTCGTTCCAAGACAGTAACATGTTACTGTTTCGTTCGAAAACAGTAACACCAACTAAAAATCTCAAATAAATGAATAAATCATGTCTAATTAACAACCAAACTGCCAAATAATAGCATGTTACTGTTTCGTTCCAAGACAGTAACATGTTACTGTTTTGTTCGAAAACAGTAACACCAACTAAAAACCTCAAATAAATGAATAAATTATGTCTAATTAACAACCAAACTGCTAAATAATAGCACGTTACTGTTTCGTTTCAAGACAGTAACATGTTACTGTTTCGTTCGAAAACAATAACACCAACTAAAAACCTCAAATAAATGAATAAATCATGTCTAATTAACAACCAAACTGCCAAATAATAGCACGTTACTGTTTCGTTCCAAGACAGTAACATGTTACTGTTTCGTTCGAAAACAGTAACACTAACTAAAAACCTCAAATAAATGAATAAATAATGTCTAATTAACAACCAAACTGCTAAATAATAGCATGTTACTGTTTCGTTCCAAGACAGTAACATGTTACTGTTTCGTTCGAAAACAGTAACACTAACTAAAAATCTCAGATAAATGAATAAATCATGTCTAATTAATAACCAAATTATCAAATAATAGCATGTTACTATTTCGTTCCAAGACAGTAACATGTTACTGTTTCGTTTGAAAACAGTAACACCAACTAAAAACTTTAAATAAATGAATAAATTATGTCTAATTAACAACCAAACTGTCAAATAATAGCATGTTACTGTTTCGTTCTAAGACAGTAACACTAACTAAAAATCTCAAATAAATGAATAAATCATGTCTAATTAATAATCAAATTGCTAAATAATAGTGTGTTACTATTTTTTCTCTAGACAATAATATGTTACTGTTACGTTCCAAGACAGTAACATCAATTAAAAATCTCAAATAAATAGATAATAGCATATTACTATTTTTTTCTATAGACAGTAACATTAATTGAAAATTTCAAATAAATAGATAAATTAAGTTTAATTAAAAATTAAATTATCAAATAATAGCATATTACTATTTGTTCTCTAAACAGTAACTAATTAAAAAAATTTTAATTCTAATTGATGTGTGTGTGTGTGTGTGTGTGTGTGTGTATATATTTAATTTGAATTATAGGGCTTGAAATTTAATATTAAAAAATATTTATAAAATTTAAAGAAAATTTGATTTTAATATTCAAATAATTTCATTCAACAAATAGAATATATAATTATATAATGCAATTAATATAATATATATTAAAAATTTAATTTATTCAAAATATTTATATAATCAAATTAAATATATCATATTATATTTATATTATTTAATAATTATAATCTAACTTTCAAATAATAGCAATAGATAAAATAAAAAAGAAGTAAAAGAAAATTATGCAATAAAATAAATAAAAAAATAAAATAATAAATGGATTATAAAATAACGTAGGAATTAAATAAAAATATGCTGTTAATTAATTTATTTAAATTAAATATTTAAAATTTTTTATAAAATAATAATAATAAAATATGTCATGTAATATATATATAAGCAAACTGTAAAATAACAGTAACACTAATTAAAATGGACATTCACAAAGTAAAATCTGATAATCAATTAAAAGGGTAAAATTGGTATTAGTTAATTTTAGTAAGGATATTTTTGTTTATGAATTAGTTAAACATATAGGAAATAGAACTTACCTAGGGGGGAGTGGATAAGTGATTTCCCGTGTTTTATGGGAAACACAAGTTCCCAGGAAGATTTATTTCCTCTCATTTGTGCAAACCAAACAACTTTACGGTAGTTTATATCCTGAGAAATACAATTTCCTATGTTTTTGCTGCAAACCAAACGACCCCTTAGATTGATGGGAGTAATAGTACTAAAATAAAATGATAAAATTATTTTTATATTTAATTTTTATATTTATTATTTTATCAAATAATTTTTAATTTAAATTAAAAAATAATTATCACTTTATTTTTAAAATATTTTTTATTATAAGAAATACAATAATATTAATTTTTTAACCATAATTTCTTTTTTATTGTTATTCATAATATCTAGAAGATTATTTTAATATAATTATAAATACATATGAGTTTTTTTATTAAAAATAATATAATAATCTTGAAATTTCTTTAAGAAAGTCATATTTATATATAAAAATATAAAATAACAATATTCTTATATTAGAGAAGAAATTATAATATAAAATTTAATATTAGTATGAAATATAATTATAAAAATAATTTAACTATGAAAAATTATAATTTTATAAAAATAAAAATGCCAAGTATATTTAGTATTATGATAATAATTAAATAAATTATGCTCACTTTATTTTAAAATTTAATTTAATAATAATACTAATGATTATAATAATAAAGTACAATATATAAAAATATAATACATTAAATATTAAAATATAATAAGGTGTAAAATATTTATATATATATTTTTAATAAATTTTTAGATGTTAAATATTGAAATTTAATTTATTAAGTGTTAAAATTTTTTATTATTTGTATAGTTTTAAATAAAAATATGATTTTTTATTATATTTTATAATTAAAAAATTTATAAGGGTATTTGAAATAATTTCAAAATTTTCAAGAATATTAAACATGAATCAAATATAAGAATATAATATATCTAAAAACTTAACAAAATACTTCTTAAAAAATTTACAGTGAATCAAATATAAAATTTTAAATTTTTAAAAATTACATTTCTAAAAATGCAAGATTCAATGAATCAAAACTCATCTAAGGATCGTTGTAATAATTTTTCACAGAACATGAGTATAAAATTCTTTTCAAAGATTTGAATTAAATTTATAGAAATTTAAATTATAAAAAAAATAATTCATTTAATATAAATAATAAATAAATAATTTAAAATAAATTGATATGTTAATTTATATAAATAATTTATAATTTGTATATGAAAATTTTAAAATATTATTTAAAAATAATTAATAATTAAACTATAAATATTTATGTATGATAATAATATAAAATTTTAATTTTAATAAATTAAAAATAAAAATTTTAAAAATTTCATCGTTTATAAAAAATATCTTATATAAAAAATAGAAAATAATTAAATTTAATAAATAAATTTATAAATATAATATAAATATTATAATTAAAATTATTAAATAAATTATAAATTAATTTATTTTGATATATTTAATAAATATATTAATCTAATATAATATATTTATTATCCTAATTGAATTTAAATCATTACTAATTTTTAACGATTGCACAGCATAGACACGAACTGTCATCCGACTGAAAGGAATCCGTCCGCCGCAAGTGGGAAGATAGGATGCGTATTGGACAAAGTCAACGGACAGCGTGAGCAGATTACACGACTCCTTCAGGGGTTTTGAATTTTAGCAGAAAGAATAACAATGAGCGTGTTATTTATTAAGATGTTAATTATTATTATATTTTTAAATTTTATTATTTATTTAAAATATTGAAATAAGTTATTCAATTTTATCAATATATTTATTTTTTACTTATATTTTTAATGTTTATTTTACTATTATAAATGAAGGAAAGGATAAATAATTATAATAAAATAAAAATAAAAATTTAATAATAATCATTATAAAATTGAAGAAATATAATAATGAATTAATTATTATATATATTCTTACTTTATCTCATCTCATTCATATATGAAATGTCCTCTTAAATACAATATTACTCGAAGTTATACATATAAATAAATCAAGTTAGTTATGAATAACTTATGATTTGATTCATCGAGATTTTAATTTGATTTATTTATTTAATTAAACATAAACTAATTTATTAGATAGACTTACCATATTTAATTTTAGGTTTAATTTGTTAAATTATTTTATCAATATATTTAATTAATATGTTATTTAGTTTATTGATTAACATAATTGTATCATCATCACCATCATTATACCTTTTCAATTCTATTTTCGGTCTTCTCCAATTTTTAAAATTTGTAAGTTTGATAAATTTATAATATTATATTATTTAGTTATTTTAATTTTAAATAAATAGAATTATAATTTAGTATATTGAAATATTAAGAATTTTATTTGATAAAATTGGAGATAAAATTTTAACCGACACATTATTTATTCAATAAATTTATTATTTTATCTTATTTTTGGTTAAGAAGTCAGTTAACAGTTTATTTTACTTGGGTTTATAATCTTATCCATAATTTATTTTATTTTTAATAGTTAAGTCTAAATAAATTAATAAACTAAGTCAAGCCAAATTTTTAGTTTATAAATAAGTCATGAGCCAAGTCTAAATCAAAAAATTTTAAAATAAGCCTAACTTATTTAGGTCAGGTCAAATTTTTTGCTTATAAACAATTATTAATCAAGTCCATACCAAAATTTTTTTGGAGCAGGTCTAATCTATTTATATTAAGGTTTAATTTATTTCGCCTAATTTTTGCTTTTACTCCTAGGCTCCATTTTTTTAAAAAATATTTTTTATGAAAAAAATTATTTCTTTATATGCAAACGAAGAAGTACTATGTATCTATACATAGTAATTAAAAAAATACTTAAAAATTAATAGAAAAAATAATTTTTTTTTAAAAAAAAAGCTTTCATCCACGAAACTCTTTATTTATAATATTGAATATATAAATTATTTTTTACTATCTCAATATTTTATAATTATATTTGTATGAAAGATATTTTCTGTAAAAACAAATCAACCATTAAGTTAACTAATTTTCAGAGAGTTATGGAAACATTAAGTCGGTTCTCAAAATTAAAGAAGACATTAGTTTTGTATTAAAGTTTAAATACTGAACTAATGTAAACTCGATATATTTTGAGTACTTGTTATAAATATTATATTTACGTGAATAATCATGAAACTTCTTTGATTTCCCTTTAATTTACTATTGGGGTATTCTGATTGAGTTTATCCGATTTTTAATTATAATCCTTTAGTGATGGTTTTTAACCGTAAGCTTTCTTTCTATACGGGTTAGGTCTTTGTATTCACTCTTAGTACTTGTATCAAATATAGATAATTATAAGAAGGCCAATGTTAACGAAAGTCCGATTATTATTACTATTACGCATTAAATACTAATTTTTAACTAATCATAATTAATATTTTTATTTCTAATTTTATTAATATAATAAATGAAGGATGCTAATTTTAATGATAATATATTATTAAAATAAAATTTTAACATTAAATATAATTCTAATATTAATTGTATTATATTTTGTTATATTATTAAAAATAAAAATAAAATATTAAATATAATTAATTAAAAATTAACAATTAACATTTAAGAACAGCCCAAGAACTATTGTTAACGTTTGTCTCCTAAGAAATATTTGATACACTAATAAATAAGAAATTAAAACCTCTTTCGTATCATTTTGATTCTCTTCGACAACACTAATAAAATATTTCGAAACATTTTTTTTATAAATAAATTCCTACTTATACTGCCTTTTGCCACGTTTATTGGCATGGAAAAAAAAATGATGACCTCATTTATCACTAAAAAAATAATTATCTCTTAATCATGCAAGGCAAGCTTCCTCGAGTATTTCAAGCTATATCAGTTTTATGTATTCACCATAACTTTAACTAGAACTTCTGTATTAATTTATGTCATTATCAATGATGAAATTCCATGATATAAATATAATGCCATAATTAATACAATTTCAGTATCATTGACTACATTCCAGGAGGCAAGTGGGGGTGACACCGCCCAGTCACGTACCAACTGCATTAATTGGTCATTTTGTATTAAAATATCCTAAATTAATTATCCATTTTCAAAGTAGTAACAGTTAATTTGAAGATAATTAAAGATAAGACAGCGATTTGCATTTTTTTAATATAAAACAGAGTGAGGGATGTGAAACGTGGGTGTTGCTAGAAGTTGCGGAGGGAAGTGGCAAGCTATTGTGGAAGAAATTTCTGCATGCTTTATGCCGTATGTCTTGAATAATAGAAATTAAACAAATATTAATTTTTTATAATTTTTAATGTTTTAAAAATAAAAAATATATTTTTAATATATTTAAATTTCATAAAATAAATAAATAAATAATAAAATTAATAATTATTCTTTATGATCAAATGATAAAAAAAAATGCGTGATATAATTTTGAAGCATGGTTAGGTTTGGGTTTGTTGAATTGCCAGTTTGCCACGAAATTGTTCAGTTCTCAATCGAGTTTGGAATTACTTGAGGTAGCTACTATGTGGTTTGACTTGGATTAATAGAATTCAGCTAAGTAGGTATATATCAATATATAATTGTCTCATTCAATAAATATTAAAGACTTGGATTAATAAAATTTCACAATTTTTTTTATAAAATTTTATAAAACTTTATATTGTAAATATGAACCGTTCATTTACAGTTTTTTATTAAAAAATTGTAAATTATGTGAAAAATGCTGTAACTGCGGGCTCTAAACGTTTGCCACTATATATAAAAATATTATTAAAAGTTTTATTAAAAATTTATAATTATATTTTAGGTTTGATTTGCACTCTTAACAATTTTAAGAAATTAAATAATTTATAAATATCATTGTAAATCTTTAAAGAAGTTTGTGGCATATTTTGATCTTGAAGTGAAATAACCAATCCTACTTTTAAATTATTTTTTGAAAAAAAATGATTTTTTTTTATAAAATTATAAAACTCCGTGCTAAGTAGTATGAAATTAAAACCAAATTTATCTTAAGGATGTGCTAGGCATATAGATTAATTCGAAAAGAATTCAAAGGGGTTAATTCCGAGAAAGACTTGCTTTCAATTGAAAGTTGTTGTTAAAAAACATTGCTACACACTTGTTCTAAGAGATTATTCAAAATTACGTTTAATTAGATGCTCAAAAAATTTATATTGGATGTACATAACTACTTTTTTTTTTTTTAGTTTGCATGTAAATACCTACGCATCCATTTTTTATTAGGTATAAATCTAACCTTATTTAAGAGAAGAATATTAAACGATCAATAAAAACGTCTCTAACTGTTCATATATATATATATATCTTACTTTACTTAAAGTTGATTTTCTTTTCAATGAGATTGTCATCATTTGACCTTGTGAAATCAGTGGGAGAGGGTGAATATGTCCATCTGTGTTCTCCCCTTTTGGGAAAATATGAAAATTCCGACCGACAGATCCCGAAATATTAGCAATGGAGAAGACTTAATCAAGCAAAGCCAATTAGCCAAAAGTGATTCCATCCAAATTAAGCTTCAAAGGAATACCTTTCGTGGAAGTAACCCATAAATAGGGATTGACGTTCTTGTTTGTCCTTCAGAGATTTCCTCTTTCCCTTCGTAGTTTCTGTGGCTGCAATTCATTCAAATCAATGAGAAAATGACAGAGAGATGCATGCTCAAATACCCAACATTCATGATGAGCACCACCGCTTATCCTCAAAGCATCTTATTTTCAATAAAAAATTTACTTCTAGTTCAGATAATGACAAGTGAATCGTCGCAGAAGTCAATATTTTTGCTTAACCAGATCTGTATATTTGCTTGAGTGTGAAGCTAATTCCGGATTTCCAACCAAATGAAACTTCCTGCGCTAATGTAGTTTTGTTTCTTTGTTGAGTATTACTTTGCAATCAATCAAGATAACAACAATAGTATGTTCTGTATGTATGCACAGACAAGCTGCTCGTGCGAAGCTTCAATTCAAATGACTCGTGAGAAGCAAGCCTTAAACTTACCGACGACAGTCATAATAATTAGAGAAAGGGTTTTGCTTTTTTTCTTTTTATTTTGTTTTTTAAAGAAGATTTCTTGAATTTTTGTGAAATTTTAAATTTTTATGTAAATTTCATACGCAATCTGAAGCTTTTTTTTACTTTATCCACCAAAATTATTTTTCATTCAAAATTTAACACAATTTTTATGTATTATATGTCATCTTTACTTTCCCAAATTTAGATTCAATTTGATACTCATTAAAATCCATTTACTCCTAAAAACCTATTGGCACATTTTATTTAGCAACCATTAACAAATTTGTAGAAACCAAATCTTCAATGGTATTTGATTTTTTTTTTTTTTGTTATAATTTGATTTGAAGTGTAAAATTGAGTCAAAATGTGGTAAATGAAGACCACAGACATGTCAGTTTTTTTATTAAATTTTACATGTAAAACAGTTTAGATCGATAAATTATTAATAATTAAAAGTATAAATACAAGTGAATAAATTATAATACTTAAACTACGTATATGTTAAGTGAAAAATTATAAAATCACAAGTGAGTAAAGTGTGATCTAACTTTTTTTTTTTTTTGGTTGATAAGTCAGTGTGGACTTTTAGGAGGAATTATAGTTAAATAATATAAATAATTGTGTGGATTGACAAAAAAAATTTTCTCAAGTTGCATTTAATGCCACTTAAAAATTTGGTTTCTTCCATTTATCTCTGACCCTCTTGTATATATATTTAATGTTTTAACCATTCTCACTATTACAAAAACAAGTAAGTAAACAATTGTGTGAATTTTAATTTTGATACAGCTTGTAATTTTAACATTGAATCATATCCCATCACATATAAAAAAATCAGTTAATTATTTGTTATTACATTCAAATTACTCTTGTTATCTTAATGATGATAAATATTAATATGTTTCACAAAAATTGAATGTAACACTAAATTGGAACTGAGAGCTGTTTAAGGTTTTAGCGATCCGTCCATAATCTGTAATCCACTCAAATTGTTAGTGAGGAACTTTGATATAACACAAATATTATAGTAAAGTTTTGAATCAAACGCACTGGTTTCTGTGGAAGATCTCTCAATCTTAATGCTTGCAAGGTTGAAAAAAAAAAAAAAGACTTATTAATCGATGATCTAAGGGTACGTAAATGTATTATAAAAATGTTTTTGTAAGTTAGATATTATGGTGAAGCCATGCCGGCAAGTTTTATTAAAAATTTGATCGGAATTAAGGTTTATGTTTCTGAGATAAAATTAAACCTAAATGAAAATTAGACAATAAAATTAAGACAAATGTGATAATTAAAGCATCAAAAATGCATTTTAACCCCTGTCCTCACGAGAAATATGCCATGAAACCCAAGGAGCAGCCTCAATAAGAAAGGCAATCGCTGATCAGGTTGGAATGTAGCTCAGTAGCTTAGAACATTTTAAAAGTACTTCCAAGTTTCCAACTTTCAATGGAAGCATCAGGGGATAACTGCAGGGAAACAGCTTTTATTCTTATTATTTTCCTTGTTTGTACTTTTCAGTCTCCAGAAGCTCAGCGATCGTGCTTGAATCGAGACCGACCATATTCAATATCTCCTCCGAAACTTATTTGAAGTTTCGAGGTTATGTACTCCTTTGGCGGCATTAACAAAAACGACAATTATGCGAGAAACAGTTGAGAATAACAAAGCCACGTGCTTAATTAGAAAGATCAACATGGTAAAACAATGATGCACGCCAATTTTTGACGTGGTTTGGAAATACGTACATCCACATAACCTACAAATTCTTCCATTGTCACCTTCCTCCATGACACTGAGGGGAAATTCACAAATTAACAAATATATTACTAGTTTCAGTTCAATAACTTTCGAACCAGGCAAACTGGCCAGCATTCAGAATCTTCAGAATTACTTGGAAATTACCATGTGCTTATCAAAATTGTGAATTTGCAACAAATATCAGAAACTTCTTGCACACGCTTCAAACTGAATTATTTAACAAATTGAAAAGATCAAATTTTGGTTTAACTGTAGTAGTCACTCTCTAGTCTACATTGTTCGTAACTTCGTCTGATTTCTTAGATTGAAGGAAACATATCTTTAGGCACTCTCTCCATCCACAAGCCAAAGGTCTCGACTCTCACTAAATACAGATGTAAATGAAATGCAACTGATGAACACAATTTTCAAACAAGCACAAATTAAAATCGAGACTTGAAAGTATAAACACAGAGTAGCAGAGGCAAGGCAAAGCCTGGTTTGCCATTGAGGGGGCCTTAGCTACCTAAAAAAAAAATTAAAATATAAACATTTTCTTTATTATTTATTTTTTTTAAAAAATAAATATCTAGCTCATAATTTTTACAATTGGATCAATTACACAAAGGACTGGTTCACTAGTCAAATTAGTTTAAACTAAAAATTAAAATTATATATATATATATATAAACTGAGTCTTGGATACATAATTCATGGATTTATCCAAAGTTTCTAATACATAATTTATAATTCATAATTCAAGCAATGAAGCAACACAAGTTGACAATAGAAATAAAAGAGTTATATAATAACAATTCAAAGTATTCTATTTATAGCTTTTGATGTTTAAATTTCTATGTATTTTTTCTAATCACATTTGCAGGATTGTTATTAACTAATACTTTAACTTGATCATATTGGTAAATATGTTAATGATAATGGTTCACATGGACCCTGCTAAATATGTCCATACAAACTATTCTTTCTAGTTGTGCTAAAATTTGCAATACAGTCCATCAATTAGCATAAAAAAAGTGAAAGTGATAATAATAAAATGATATAGTTGCTTTGTAAAATTATAATAAAATGAGATTGCAATCGTGAAACCTTAGTTAAAATACATATTTGAAGATAGATCACTTGGGACTTGTGAAACTTCAAACTAGAAATTCATTGAATTGTATTATTCATTTAAGAAGAAGCAAGGTTCATTTTTGCATGAACCAGAAATATAGTTTTTTACAAACTATGTAAAAACTAGAAGCATGAATTTGGGTTTCATCTTTTGGTCAAATACAGGAAGGACAAAAAAAAATCAAAATAGCGTTGGATTTCATGCTAGTATCAAAAAAGAATTAAAAATAAAATCGAAATAGCAGGATAGAGAAAAAAAAATCAAATCAAAATGGAAGAGAATTAAATAAAAAATTGAAGATTTGTTTTGCGAAATCTTCAGAATCCTTGAGACATGAAAGACGAGACCAGAGGCAAAGACATAGCTGCTGAACTGCCGAAGAACCCTGGCAAAATGAAATAGGAAGGAAGATACTGAAGAGAACTGAAATCTGCAATACGACACAGGTCTGCAATTTCTTTGGTTTTTAATTCGCACTTTTTAAAATAAAAATTCAACCAACAGTCCAAATTGATTCACAATAGCCCAGGAGATCCACGCCCCTTAACCAGATTGGTTATTTGGCCGATTCACTAGTCGAACCGATTGATTGGTTTGGTCTGGTTTTAAAAATTATAATGTAGCTATCCCAAAAAATGTAAAGAGTTCATATAAATCCTTAAAAAAATTATATTTTAGCCATCCCAAGAATTTTTATCTAGCTTTGCCTGCCCCTGCAGAGTAGTCCTTCTTCAAATGGATGACCCCTAAGGGTGAAGAATAATCTGAAACTCAATCGCACAGAACCCTATGGACGAATTCAATTAAAATGTTTGCTTTTTACACATAACTCCTGCTTCAGAAACATGGCATATATTAGAAAGGGACACTAACAACTAATTGCAACAACAACAATTTCCTTAAGATGATAACATACTTTCCATGAGATGATTGAATAGAAAACTCTGAATTCATTGAGATAAAACTATCATAATAAATAATACGGGAAAAAATAAACATACGCTCAACACCTTTACTCTTAGTACAGAACAACACCCCTAAACAAATGTAATGAATTCTCACCCACCAGATGAAGCGGCATACCAACAAAAGGCCTACCAGAACGAAAACTTTGAAAATTAAGAGAAAATCAACCTCTCCATACTCAGAAAATGATATCCTCATCATTCTCTGTAGTTGCAGACAACAAGTTGTGAGCTGCATTCATTGAAATTCCTTTCTGCAATGCCAGCTTCTCAACCACCTGTTCATCAGCAAATTTCTTAGCTGACTGCATCTGCTTCTCAATTTCCCTCTTCTTATAACCTTGTATCTTCTTCAGCCTAAAGAAATCCTCCCTTTCTAGCTCATCCAATTCTCCCTTAATATAATTAATAGTATTCTCCAACCTGGGCTTCACCACATTTTCAAGGGCATTAACCCTCCGATTTGTCGTCTTGATAGCCTCATCAAGTGTCAAAAATGAGGTCTGAAGTGACGCAAGCTCAACAAGAACTTCAATTGCCTTGATATAAGCAGCACGGCATTGCTGAACTTGTTGACCACCTCTTGCCAATCCAGTAAGGTCATTCTTAGTGACTTCACCATCACTAGTATACTCGAATTTTGGAAGCTTAACACCAGCAATATTCTCTTGTCTAGAACGAACCTTAAGTGATGCTTCTTTAACATTTTCAAGCACAATGTGCTTTATATTGTCACCAGCAACATACTTAGCTTCAGTTAAAGCAAAGGATGAAGTTTTCATGATCTCACCCATTGATTCCTTGGTAGATACTATCATCTTGAGGATCTGCCGAAATTGCACGGTCAAAGCATCACTCTTCTTCTTCAGAAGGGCATGACCACGCGTAGCTCCGACCAGTCGAGCTTTCATCACTCCAAGCATTGTCACTGTGGGGACCACATTCAGACGCTGGTTTTGCCCCGACATCTTTTTGTCAAAGATCTGATCCAGAGAGAAAGAGAAAAAACAGAGAATTTTACGAGAATTTCTCGAGAACCAAACCAGATCGGTATCGAAACTTCAAAAGGAATTGATCATAACTTGAAAACTTCTACGACATATTCAATTCTTCGAAATTGAAACAGAAAACACATTAGATGAAATTGGAAAAGCGTACAATATAACTGCATCGAATTGACATATATCTCCATAATACGTGAAAAAATTCGCATCGTTGTTCAGATTCGAATGAAAATTATCAAAACAATCGGAAGCAAAAATTAGAGTGAATTAGATTTTACGTGAAAGAGAAGAGGAAGACTAGCCTGTCAGACAAGGAATTAGCTGATCGGCGATCGGGAACTCTCAGACAACGAGAGAGGTGTGTGAAAGCGAAGAAAGAGGGAGAAAGGTTTTTCTGGACCAGATCGTCAATAATATCATTGTTAATCTGTTTTGGGCTCATAATGGGCTTCCAAATGAGGTTATTTTGATGGGCTTGGCCTACAATGTTAATCATTTTATGATGGAACAAAGCCCAATTAGAAAATTTAATATTAGAGCCCAACGTTTTTTAAACCCTGGTTGTGAGAATGGGTGTGAGGTGACTTAAATTCTATCTACCTTACCTTTAACTAAATGGGGATATTTTATACAATTATGAATAAGAACCTTTGCAAGTAATAAATTAAAATTGGGCCAAAAATCACATATCTAGTAATATATTTAAATACAAAGAAAAAGTAATTTTTACACTCTCACAAACTTTTTTTTTTTGAAAGATGTAAAAATTACTTGTTCTTTTTATCCAAACAATGTATGCGAATTTTTTTTCTTTTTATCCAAATAATGTACGCGAATATCATTCGTTCTACAACTATTATGTTAAAAATTGCGTAGTCTTATTAAGTGGCTCGATGTAAGAGGTATATAATTTTTAGCTCCTATTATATTGTCATCAAATAAAGGGTGCAAATTTAATCTATCGTTAATATAAAATTTTATAAACTTTTAATAAATAATGCGATGACACATTATTAAAAAATTAAAAACTTTAATTAGTAATAAAAATATTTTAATAATTTTTATTAATATCATAATATGTAAATAAATAATAATACGAAATTAAATTACCATAATAGTAAATTTGATTTAAATCTTCAACTAAATCAGTAAATTAGAATTTTATCTTGCATTCTTACTTTTACATCGTTACCCAAAAATATTGGATTTCGGTGTGAATCTTGCATTCTTTGCTACAAAGTATGATATTTCCACTTTCACTTTTAAATATGTGAGAAAAGATTAATTTATCACTTAGTTTCAGTAGTTTTAATAAAAACATCTTTTATTGAATTATAGTTATAAAATATTAAGATAATAAAAATATTTTATTTATTCAATATTAAATATAAAAAATATGATAAAAATAATATTTTCTATTACAAAGAAGAAATTATTTTCTTACATTATTGATATTATAATTTTTTGATCAAGATATATAAATAATATTATGTCATCATTAATGTTTTGTTTGAATTGAGAATGAATGAAGATGGAGGAGAGAAAAGGAATGAGGATATATTATAATACTCATTCAATGAAGAATTTTAGGGGTAATTTGATTGGTAGAAATAATATAAAAAGTATAATTTTCTAAGAAATAAAAAATCTTTAAAATGGTGTTTGATTTGAAAAATCTTTTTTCATTGTTAAGAATGTTTTAGGAGAATATATGATTTATATATTAGGCTCAAATTTATAAAAATTGTCATAAAAGGGGTATCTTACGTTCAAATGATATAAAAATATTTTAATAATATAAATAAATTATTTTTTTATCTTTACATTAAGACATTATTACTATTAACACCTCATTATACTATCACTTGCTATGATTGACCTATTATATCCCGTAAAAAATTAACATATATTTTATTTACTTTTATTAATATTTATGCGTACATGGTAATTAATTAATGGTTCTAGATATGTTTAGAGTGAGAACTTAATTGAAGAAAATAAAATTTTATGATAAAAATTGGAAATTTTAAGTTAATTAGATAATAGGGTATAGTTGGATTTAAGTAAGAGTATATGGAGGAGATCTAAGGAAATGTTTTCACATGTTACCATTGGAACCCCTCAACATTATGAAATTACCTTGGCATTATAAAATCCCTTAAACCATTATTTTCCTCATTTTCTTCGGCCATCCCACTAACTCTTCTTCTCCTCTTCACCATCAACATTTTTTTCTTCAAGGTTTCAACTACTAAAGCATCTAAAGACAAGGGAATTAGTTCCTAACCTTAAGCTAAACATGGTAATTTTTCCAAATTTGGGGCTTGAATTGATAATTGATTTGAATTTTTGTGTTAAATGGAAAAAAATAAAGAATTTAAGTGTCCATTTACAAAACTCTTGATTTTGATGTAGATTAAGACAATCCAACCATTCTTCTTATCTCCTTTCATTTCCTCCATATTTAAATAAATAGATAATTTACTTATAACGCTTGAATCCAAGGATTTTGTGTTATTTTAGTATATATTTTGAATATTAGTGAACTTAATAATTAGATGTGTAAAGTTTTGTTTAAGTTGGAATCCTTGTCATATTCAAGTAGAAAAATTAGTATGAATATTGTATGATTGTGAATTTTAAACTAGTGTTGTTATGGAATGCTAAACATGTGAGAAAATGATTAATTGTTTGGTAAATTCGGTGAAAAACTAAAAATTCCAAACTATACTTGAGTATGGACTTGGAGAGTATTACTAGCAAACTATAATAGACTACTATAATTTGATAACTAAAAAAAGATTGCCTCTATATACAAATACTTAACCATACAACTCAAGTATGGCAAAAGGAATTGCATTCCAAAAGCCTATACTTACATACTATAGTTGAGTATATCTATGAAGGTAGTCTCTGGACTTATATACTTGCATATTGCAATCGATTATGGGTTCTAGAAAGGCAATTTGGATTCCAATAATTAACTACAATAGTTAATTACTCCTTTCATTTTTTCCTAATTCAATTTTATGATAGAATTAGGTACTCTATTGCAAATATGTATAGGCTACTATAAGTGTAATCAAGCTATAGTTATGAATATGTATATGATTTATGCTAAAATGCTAACAGGGATGTCTTAGTGCTTGAAAATGTGAATCAAAAGGAAAGTTTATAGGAATATAATGCAATAGTATTGAAATTGAAAATTATTTATGAACAGATAAGGTACTTGGGTGAATAAGTACTCTATTGCAAATATGTATGGATTATTATAAGTGCGATCAAGCTATGGTTGTGAATACATATATGATTGATGCTAAAAGCATAATAAGGATGTCTTATTGTTTGGAAATGTGAATCGGGGGAAAGGTTATGGAAATATAATAGAATGATATTGAAATTGAAAATTATTTATGAATGGATAAGATACCTAATGGCATAAGGTTGAGTTTATGAATAGATAATGTTAATTGGAAAATATAAGGTGGTTTAATTATTTTTATTTATTTATCCTTGGTATTTATACATCATTTTTACCATAACAGTGAATGTGAGTATTGTATAGAATATGGAAAAGTATGGTTAAGAAAGAGTATTGGAATATTAAATAGAAAATTGCATGATTATGTGTATGCTTGTTGAGTAGATTATTCACTTACTAAGTTAAGAACTACCTCTTTAATTATTTTCTATATTTATAGATGTACTTATAAAGGCTTTACCTTTATCAGTAAATTTAAAGTGAAAATCTCATTAATAAATGCATTAAGCAACTATAGTAAAAAATTGATTGTAAATAAAGAGAGCTTCGGCTTTGTTGGAACAATTTTATGTTGTGACAATTCAAGGTCTATTGTAAATATTATTTTTAAATTATCTATTAAACCAATTTATTTGTTAGCAATTGTGTAATGATACCAAAAATTAGGTAATGCAGGCTAATGGAAATTGAAAAATAGGTTTCACATTAGTTACAATCAAATAAGTTATGACGGTCATAACATGATCATTATCAACCAACATTTATTGCTAATCACCACCCTTCATGGATAATTACTTTCACCACCATTTATCACTGTTAGTGACATTCGTCAACCACTGGTATCACACCTCTTATCAAGGGTGACCTTTATCATTGTTATCTATTGTTAATGACCTCTATCAGTAACTACCCACTGTTAATTACTGTCCATCGCTTATGACTATCATTAATTATTACTCATTACTAGTTATCACTCACCATTATTGATTACTTTCCATAGTCATTTGCTATCGTTGTCCAATCAATTTTTAATAAAAATATTTTTTGTAACATAATAATATTTTTAAAATTATAAAAATTACTTAAAACATGATATTAAATATTCCTAAAAATATTTTTAGATGAATCAAATATGGTAATATTACATTTTTAAGAATTAGATTTTAGAAATTACATTCTTGAGAATGTATGATTCTTTGGAAATTAAATGCTACTTGAATTATTTCATTAGCTATTAATTGTCAAAATAAAGGAAATAAAAATTTATAAAAGTTTTTATTTTTTACAAATAATGAAAAGTGACTTACTTATACTTCTTTTGGTAAGAATATGCTCCTATTTTTAATAAAATTTTAGCTAAAGCATACAAGTACTATAATGTGATTCTCTATAAGTGCATGAAAATCATGTATATAAGGGTATAATCAACAATTTTACAGTAGATGCAAATAAGAAATCTAACATGGAATATAGTTTCCATTGCTGAAGGATACAGTCGATTAGATAATGTTTCCAAATTTATTGTTGATTTATTAGAAATTGCCCTTACATAATTTATTAAAGACTATTACAATATTTTACTCTCACCATTTAAAAATTATACTAAATAAAATTTATTAATTATATTAGAAATAGAATATGTATGAAATAAATATTAAATATAATATCATAAATATAAATTGTAAAAATATTCATAATTATAATTATAATAGAAATTTAATTCTAAATAAAATTATATATATTTTATAGATATTATTTTACTTATTATTCTTATATTTATTATTTATTAATTTAACATTCAATCATAAAAACAAAAAAAATATTTATTTCTCATCTATTTTATATAAATTTGTAGAATTAATTATTTAACTAATTTTTCTTGTTTTAATTTATATTCTAATTTAATCATATTAAGATAATTTAATATATATATATAGAAATGATATCTTAATTTTGTATATAAATTTATTTTACTTTTATATGTTAAATTAAAAATAATAAATCATCAATTTTAAAAAATTATGATTGGAAGAGAGATTAGAAATATAATTTTTTTAAAAAGCTAACTAGAAATAATTAAAGTTTATTGACATTCTTATTTTTTGTATTATAATTTTAAAGAGTACATTAGTCTATAATACTTCATAAAAAATTTATATTTGAAACAAATAAAATATAAAAAGTTATTTTCTGCATTTTATCATAAACAGCTGCATTTTTCAAAAAATTTATTCAAAATTTTCATTGTCCTTCAATGTTGCTTTTTTGTGTCTTTCTTAAATTAAAAATTTTAGAAAGATTTTATAAATATTTAAGAGAGGAATTTCTTCCATTCCTCTCCCAACTTCCAAATGTAATATAAAAGAATATAATTATAATTGCAGAGTTTGGAAATACATTTTGCAAACTATATATACAACACAACGAATAAGTTAATAATTTTTATGATACAACGATACTCAACATGATTTTGAAGTTTTCCTCCCTTCAATAGTTCAAAATCCAAATGTTGTTTAAATGTATTAAATCATCTGTCACTCATACAATTACAATGAGTTTCAAATAGAAAGCGGGTAAGTTCAACTAGTACTAGCATGGCGAAAACAATTACAAGTAGAGTGTTAACCGGAGAAAGCAAAGTTGTGAAAAATAAAACCAAAACGAGCAAGTGTCTTATTTCTAATGGATCCTTTGACCATAGCCAAATGGATTTGCGGAAATAGCAAAAGTTCTTCTTATCTCAAGGGTATGATAGGTCATAGATAACGGCAGCTGACACATTAAATGCGGCCGGCGCCCCTCTGGCACGCACTACGCACCCCCTGCGTAGCCAATGCCTTCTTCCAGAGAATTCATCTTCTAGAATCAATGCTAAGGACAAAGTTAGAGACTTCCACGTCACATTATTATAATCCACCGCTGGATTCAAAGATTTAAATTTATTAATTTGTACAAATTGAATAAAATTTAATTATTTAAAATTAATGACGTTATATTTTCATTATCGCCAAGGAAAAATACTTCCACAATTAGTTACATGTTTTGTCACTTTCGTTATCAACTTTATTATTTATATACCAATTATAATTAAGTTTTTATTCAATTAATATATTTAATTATACGTATTATAATTAAATATGCAAATATACTTGTACGCTAAATAAATAAATGAGAAAAACACTCTCTTGTATTTTTATGGTTTTTTAATAATAGAAATAGTCAAATGATCATGAAAAATATATACATAAAATTTTCAGATTGAATTTAAGATCAAAAGAAAAATAAAATTTTCAAATAACATCATATATCATGCCTCTTGAATAAAAAATTATGGCTATTATTATGATTTTTCCTTCAATTTCATGTGCTTCCATTATTAATTCTGCTTGCATGCATGTGTGAGATAATACAAATATGTTTAGAGTCTAGTAAATGACAGAGGTCCCCATGTTTACAATTAATCCACTTGGCCGACAGCATTCACTCTCATTTCATCTTTATAGTTCGTGTTAAATATAATTTTAATTTTAGTAAGAATTTTTGGTTCAAATGATATTTGATATCACTTGAAGGTTTTACCTTCTATTGTATTCAGAATTTGATTTCTAATTATTATGTGTATACATCAAGTGATTTAACCATTTCTATTATTATAAAAAATTTGTATATGTAATTTTAGTTCTTTAGTAATCAGCCAATTTTAGTCTCTCAGCTTTAAATGATCCTCTTAAATCATCATCAAAACAATTTTGATCCTTCTATATATTCTTACTCAAATTACTAACAAAGTTAATTATATTGCTTTCATATTTCTTGCATGGCATAATATATTTTCAGCTGTCCTGAATTTAACGGAAGAAATTAGAAAGCCGCAAAGTAGGAAATTAGACAATATTAATTAGCAATGCAATTTCTTTAGTAATTCAACTAGAAAATATTACAAGGAGGGCTGAAACTGTTTTGCTTAAAATGTCGAGAGGCCAAGACTGTATTCAAACCCATACATTATGATCTTACAATAAAATGAATTTATAATAAATGATTTTATAATATCTTTACATCGTTAAATATAATATACTTATAAAATGACTTTATAATAAATGAATAACATTAATATTTTAACAAGAAGAAAATTGGAGGTTCTCTGATCTTTAGTTTATTCCGTATCAATAGGATTAATTAATGAGAAAGAAGGTATGATTTTATTTTCTTCATATACTTGTTTCTGTTCGGTGCATGAACCGATTGAACGCGAGAAATTCCAAAAAACAGTGTCCAATCACGGAAACCAAGACTTACGAAAGTGATTATATCAACCAATTAAATCAAATATTGACAATAACGAATCGCCAAACACACGTCTTTTAGACTTTATACTTTTCTTACCTAATTTACTTAAGCTCCACTTGCCTTATTAAATGGTGTAAAACATAAAAATTTTGTCATCTACTTTTAAGTTGAAGTGTGCATAAAAAGTAATATATATATATATATATTAGCATTTAACAGTTTATATGACATTTAACAGTTTATTATTAAGAAAAAGAAAACCCCAGGGAAACAATTACCCTCAAAACAAATAATTAGCATTTGTAAAATTTCATCAAAAGAGGAAATTAAATAAACGTTCTAACGAAAGCAAACAAAAAAGAAGCTAGAGTTTATCCGAATGAAGTAGATAAAATTAAAAGAAGAATTAAGAAACCTTAAATACTGTTTGTGATTGGACCGCATAGGTAGCGACGGAACTTATAATCAACAAAGGAGAAATTTTATGTTACCCTTATAGGTTTGGAACTTATGGGGATGTGGCTAAATTGAAGCCATTGGATGAATTGACTAAGTCAATGGCTTCACTCATCTAATGGCTTCAATTTAACAACATACCCATATGTTCCAAACTCATGGGAGTAACATAGAAAGCACCTCAACAAAGGTTATTGCATTCTTTAATAACTACTCCCGAATTGTTATCCTCTTCTTTTCCGGTGAAAGAGGGTAAAGATAAAGTTTAGGGTAAGATATATATATATATATATATATATATATATATATCGAAATTATGAATTATAATGAAATAAATAATAAATTTTAAAGTAAAAATTATATTTTTATTTTTTAAAATAACCAAAAAAAGAAAAAGAAGAGATTCAAATCTTTGAAGGTAGAACTTTCAATAAAACTATCCTATGAAAAAATGAGTTGATTTAATCTATTAGTTAATGTTATTGGAAGCTCCATTTTTAAAAAAAAATAAATATTTTTATTATTAAATTATCTTTAACATATTAAATTTTAATAATTTATTTATTTTGAAATTCAAAAAATATAATCTAATGATAAATATATTTAATCTCTAAAGAAATGGAGCTCTCTATGTCATTAAATCTTTTAATACTGAAAAAGAAAGCAAAGTAGGATTAGGATGGGAGAATACAAACACTATTTCTCCCGATAATTGCTATAGTCATTAAGAAGTCAATCCTCGTGCTCATTCTTTTGTCTCTCTGTCTGGCCAAGTTTTTCAACAGTCCTACCTGTTGTTTTCTTTCGTTCTTTCTGGTTGTTAGATTATTGAAGAAGAGTCTGAATGGAGGCGTTAGGGTTAGACAAACAAGGCAGGTCCCGCTGACTCACTGAGTTCCTGATGAACGAGGTTTAAAAGTCATCAAAAAAACCCTAGCAGTCAAGGCTGAATGCAGTTAAATTAAGGAGGAATATTATTTGAAGATCCCAACCACGTGCTTAGAATAAGACCACAGATATAGAATTTTAGCACGTATTCCCTTTTCTACCAAAAAAAAAAAAAAAGAATTTTAGCACGTATTCTGTAGCATGCGTTAATGTTTGTCAACAGAGTCTTGAAATTAATTGGACGTAGACATGTATAGAGTAATTAACCAGTTCATGTATTTGAATGTGTAAATGGAGTGGACCGATTCTCGGAGGTTGTATTCACTGGACTGACCATTTACTCTATATGGATACTAATTTTCTCTGATCAAACTCTTTACGGATTTATTTTATGACTTAGTTCTATCCATTTTCACATAATTATTTCTCAAGACAAAGTATATAGCCAGGTTTACGGTTGGTTGATTTGACTTTTTTTTGTGATCTATTTACATTGTATAATTACCAAATGCACTTATGGGATGCATTTTGGCTTAGATTTGTCAAACAACGATAATAATCTAGTACACTTCAATCCGATTTTTCAAACTAACTCTTATCAGATTTATCAGTGAGAAAATTGAGCCAGGTGAACTGTTTTTTGTTTTTTTAGATACCGATGAGAGAACTATTTCGGAAACTAAAATATTAAAGAAGATCGATTCTTATATTTCTAACAGGAATCATCTTTGATATTCAATTTCCTTTCTATAAATAAACAAAATTCGTTTGAAGCTAGTATACATTTCACTCGAACCAGAACTAGAACTTTGCTGGTTAGCCATTATCTTCTTCATTTTTCAAATGCATTTCATTTCTATTTTTATTGTATAAAAACTCAATATTTCGTCACCAACCAAATATGTAAGTTTGATCATTAAAAAAAAAAAAAAGTGTGTCTCACATTTAATAAAATTATTTGTCATTGCTCATTGTCAACTTTTTCATTAATAATCAAACAAAGAGTTTAGCGATTGAAATAATGAGGTAATCAAAATCTTGCATTTGAAAACGGAGGGATCAAAATCATCCCATTTATATGAGGAAGACTAATTACGTTTAAGGGGAAAAAGGGCGAAAAATGACACTTTAGTGTTGGAAAAGAATTAATTTACAATAAATTCTTGTACTTTTTCGAAGATAAAATATTCATGACATCCTTTTATTATTTTTAAGAATTTAAATTTAATTCATTATGGGTGTGAAATCCTTATAAATGTAAATATTGAGAATTTTATTGTATTCAAGACAAGTAAAATTAATTAATAAGTGAAGAGACATTATATTTTTCTTGTTAGTTCTCTTCTTTTCAAAATTCTATGCAATATATCCGTTAACAAAACCTGCGTAAATATGAAATTTCAATGATCAATTTATGAAAAGATGAATTAATTTTAAAACCTAAAATATACGATATATGCTATGTATTTATATTTTCTTTCACAATTGTCGGTTTTTGAGCCTACTATAATTTGGTTAAATTATATTTACTCGTCTGAATGTGTACGGAAAATCAAAGTTAAATTATGCAATTTAAAAAATGAACACTTGATTAGATGAACCTGGACAAAAATTAGAGAAAACAAAAGTCAACCAATGTGAATGAATACAAGTCAAGTCGAAATTCTATTTTTGAAAATTTCTCTTACAGGAATGGATAATAGGGTTGCACGTGGTTTAGACCACACGCGAATGAAGAACGTGTGACATGCGCCCCTCAACGCCGACGTCTCTCTGATTAGTCAATGTCGTCAATTGTTGCACCAGCCTACCATATGCCATCGTGAGAAAAAAAATTGCAAACTATCTTATTAATTATGGAGTGATTAAATTTTATTTTTACAAATTATAAATATAAGTAAATTATTTTTTAAAATTATATAATATTTAGATTTTATCTCATCATTAATAAATAACAAAAAATATTGGAAAATTATAAATTATCTCATCAACTCTAAAATAATTACATTTAACACTCATTAACTTTGAATATTTATAAATTAAAATTTTAATTATAAAAAATTTGTGATTAAAATACATTAGTTACTTAATTAATTTTTTATTAAGTTACATGAATTTTTTTAAAAAATTTAAACATGAATATAGTATTATTATATGTTAAATTATTACATTATTTTTATAATTTTTATATTATATAATTAAAAAAATTTAATTAAATATCCAAAATTCTAATTAAGGACTTAAAAATGAGATACAAAACAATATAATAAATCAATATACAGTAATATTATAATTTATGTTTATTAGTGCTACTCATTAAATTAATCACTCATTTTATGAAATATGGCTCAAAAATATAAAGTGAGAAGGTGAAGTAAATATAAATTTTATATTACATGAAAAATTAAAACTTATTATCTTTATTTTATCGAATTATATTCAATTTAATTTTAACACTACAATAATTATAATGATGATAAGTAACAATTTCTATTTTGCACTCTAGGAATTTTTTTATAATTTAGTTTATTTAAAACTTAAAAATTATGCAATTTATGAATTATTATACCTTTAAAATTTTAATTTATTATAATACTCATATTTAAATTAATATATTTATTTTTTAAAAAGAACTTATATTAGTTAGTAAATTTACTTTATTTGCTAGACACATTTTACTTAATAAATTTGTTGAAATTTTAAAATTCTTATATATATAATTTTTCATCTTAGAAAAAGTTTCAATGATAAAGTAAATTAAAATTTTTTCCTCTTATATAATTACATATTTCATTTTTTACTCTTATATTATTCTATAAGTCATATACTACTGCTCTTCTTTTTTGTGACCATTTCTATTACTATTTAAAAAAATAATAATAATTATTTATTATTATATTTATACTTCTAATAACTACCTGTTTTATTTTATTATAAAATATTTTAAATATGTTATCCATTTAATTTAAAAGATTATTTAATTATATATTATATTTTTAACCCTTATATCATATTTTTTCCGTGCTTATTCCTATTATTATTTAAAAAATAATAGTTATTATTTGTTGATTTATTTACGTTAACAACAATGTATTTTATTTTGTTTTAAAATATTATAAATAAATTATTAATTTGATTTAATTTAATTTAATAAATACATATTATATTATTAATTTTTATATTCTTTTATTCGTCACATATTATTCTTCTTCTTTTTGTCGTCATTTTTTCTATTATTTAATAAAATAACAGTTATTATTTTAACAATATAAGTAAATTAAAAAAATTTTAGATAAAAAATTATATATAAAAATTTTAAAATTATAACAATTTTATAAAAAATATTTAGCAAATAAAGTAAATTTACTAATTAATATAATCTCTTTCTAAAAATGGATTTATTAAACTAAATATGAGTATTGCAATGAATCATAAATTTTTAAAAAATAAAATAAAAATAATTCATAAATTAGATAATCATCAAATTTTAAATAAATTAATTATAAAAAACTTAGATAAAAATAAAAATTATTATTCATTATCGTTATGATTATTGTGGTATTAAAATTAAATTGAATATGATCATATGAAATGAAAATGATAGTATCTTGGCTTTTTTATGTAATATAATATTTGTATTTACTTCATTTCTTCATTTAATATCTTCAATCCATACTCCATGAAATGAGAGACTAATTCAATTAAAAAAAAAAGAGTAGCAATGACTAATATTGAATAACACTAATAAACATGAATTATAATATTATTTTATATTAATTTATTATGTCATTTTTTATGCATAATTCCATAAATAATTTTTAAGTCTTTAATTAAAATTTTATATATTTAATTTAATTTTTATTAATTATATAACATAATAATTATGCATAAAAGTTATGTGGTAATTCAACATATAATAATATTATGATTCATACTTAATTTTAAAAAAAAATTATGTAAGTTAATAAAAAATTTAATTGATTAGATAATATATATTAATCGCAAGCTTTATATAATTAAAGGTTTATTTTGTAAGTTTCAAAAGTTAGTAAGAGTAAAATGCAATTATCTCATGTATAGTAAGGATAATTTGTAATTTTTTTTATATTTTCTATTAATTTACTAATGATGAGGTAAAATACAAGTTTTATATAATTTTAAAAGATAATATGCTTGTTTCCATAATTCATGGGATAAAATCTAATGAACTTGTAATTAATGGGAGGCAATTTGAATTTTCCCCCATTGTATTGGTAAATTTTACTCTTGTTTGTTTGTATTCATTATCTACATATTCTCTTCTCATATGTTGTAGATTCATAATTTCATAGATCATTAATTAAAAATTTTAATAAATATTTAAATAAGTTAATAAGCATAGGCCCTTCAAGACAAAAAAATATTTATATTATATGACGTTCCCTTACATATATATGTGTGTGTGTGTTCATTCCTTCTTATTCTCCTTTTCAAATGAAAAAAATGATTTTACTAATTTGTAATAAAAAAGATAAAAATAGAAAAAATTTCTTAAATTTAGAAAAAAAATCCAGAACCAAAGGTGCAGCCTTCCCCCTAAATTTTTATTTTTTTAACGAAATATATGTGTAATTTTTTGAAAAAAATTATAAATTTAGCCCCCTAAAAAATAAAATAAATATATAATATAGTATAACAAGCAGGAATATCATAATTTGATTAAATAAATTTAAACTTAAAAGTAGATATTATTTGTATAGTTTGTTAAGATTAAATATTAAATTAAATAAAAAAAATTTAAATTTCCGAATACTTTTAGCAGCTGCCCTTTTTCTAATGAGATTTTATAAAACAAATATATTTAACATTATTCTTATTATCGGAATAATAATTAAATATATATATTATATCACTTAAAGATCTATATACTTATGAAATAATTTTTTTAAAATTCTATAAAATTTTAATATTTTTGACAAAATTTTTGATAAAAATACTGTGTGCATAGAAAGTGAAATTTAAAATTAGGTTTTGAATAACTTATGTCTATTAGATTAAATTTTATAAAATTATCCAACCATCCTATATTAATTGATAATCTTTAATTTATATTTGGTACTCAATTTTGAATCTTATTTTTAGTGTATATAGTATTACTAAAATTTTAAAATATTAAGTAAATTTAATACTTAAAATAAGAAATTATTCAAAATTTCAAACGTCATAAACTTAGTATTTGATAAATTTAATACTTGAAATTTAGGACTAATTATTTTAATATTATCAAATACAACCTCAATATTACTGTGTTTTCTTATTTTTGAAAACAAAAAAAATAAAGAAATCAATTGAAGAATTATGAAAAAAGAAATTCATGTAAAAATAGAATTTAATATCATTTTATTATTATTGTATAAAAATAATCATAAATATATTAAAACTTGTTTAAACCCAATTAAATTTTTGTAGTAGTCAAACTCAAACTTAAATTTTACAAATTCAACAACTTTAACTTTGAATTTGAACTTATTTACTTTTTATCACGCCGGAACTTAAATAAATAAATGTTTGATTCCATGTCTTTTATTTATGATTCCAATTTTTATCCTATTTAAAAAAAATTAATAACTTTTCCAACCGCCTCAAATAAATTTCCACCGTCGGCCCTATGATAACACGTAGATGATTAGATTAATATTAGTTTTTAGCCTGTTGTTTTGTAATATTTTATTTATTTTATTAATATTTTATAATAAAAAATAAAAAAAAATTATATTAAGTGCAGATATAATTAAAACTCAATATGTTCTAATATTATTTCTTTTTATAGATGATTGTTTACTAATATTAGCTTTTGTAATATGTAATTTTTTTTGTATTTTTTAAACCCTATACATTATAATTAATCAAATTAATGCATATTTAAAATATCCTATTTTTTGTGTTAATCAATAATTAATATTTGTAATTTGTAAAGTTGTCTTTGCAATTATGTATTTGTTATTTTGACAAAATATATGTTTCATGAAAAATGTATATGTGAAAAAATTATTATTAAAAATAAAATTGATCTTTTATTGATATTAAAAATTATTATTAAAAATAAATTTAATATTATGAGTTAATATTAAACATGAATAGCAATTAAAACAAAATTTTCAATTAAAAATAAAAGTTTGATATTATGTGTCAATGACCCATAAATATTAATGGTAGTTAAAATAAAATTTTTAGTCCTTAATAAAGAATAAAAACTTTTCTTTCTTTTTTCAAAAAGAAATTTCTTGATTTAAGTTATTATTAAACTAATCAATGATAATTGAGTAACAACCATGAACATAAAAAAAATTAAAGTTTTTTCTATTTGAAAAAAATTAGTACTTTGACTTTTACCCTATAAAAATTATTTTGATGTTTTAATGGTTAGAGTAGGTTTTTATTTTTTTGGATAAAGTAATAAGAGCTCATTATTTGAGTTTTTTTTTAAAAATTATTGCATAGATTTGTGAAAAAAAGTTAAAGCAATAAAGGAAAATGAAGTCTTAAATTAAATGTATAGAAAAGTAGGAAAATGAACTATAGTTATTTAAGTGATGGAAAAAGCACAAAATTTATAGAAATTTATGTTTTATTAGAATAAAAAATCATAAAAATAAATATTGTAAATTGTAATTGTACTAAATTCTAAATAAAAAGAAAGGAAAGATGGAAAGAAGGTAAAGGATTAAGAATGGGATAAAGTTTTAAATTTTGAATTTTAATGAGAAAAATTATAAAATAAAAATTTAAGAAATTCATGATTCAATTAAGACAAATTATATAAAATAGAATAAAAAAATAGTCATAAAAAAGTATCATCTACAATAGATATATATTAGAAAAAGTAAAAGACATTGAAAAAGAAGATGATATTAGGGGTGTAAAATGAATTAAAGTTTGCAGACTCCACAGGTTTTGGCAAACATAAAGTCTTAGGCCATCTAAAAATTTAGTTCATTTTTTTATGGATAATACAAATCAATCTGAGTGGACCAAAATCAACTTGGATTAGGTGGATATGAATTGGTTCACAGACCTGTAGTTCAAGTCTACAACCAATTTGCAAATTTAAAGATATAGACTCTTTAAAACTTAATCTTTTTTTTTTAGGTAATATAAACTGGTTTAGTTTTATTCAATTCATTCATTTCCACTTTTAGATGATATCAATTTTAACAATACTAGAATAAAATAACAAATCTCATCTACAATAAACCTTAACCATATTGATTTTCTTTATCAAACAATCTTATATTTATTCCCCCCCAAAAAAAAGGAATGAGTAAAAAAATGGAGAGTTCTATAACATCTCTCTCCTTTTACTATCGAAAATATTGTCCAAGAATTAGCAATACTATGAAGCAATAGATTTGAAATTTAAAATTTTAAAACTTGATTCCTTGCTTTTGTAGATGTAAGACTTAATTACAAATTTTTTTAGTTAATTTAAGAAATGAAGCAAAAGATTCAAAATTTAAGATTGATTTAAAAAAAATAATGAGAAAATGATGGATAAATTGATAAGATAATAAAAGATGATGAGCAAATTAGGAAGATGATGAATAGATGACAAGTTATAAGAATGAAATTTATTATAGTAAGAATTAAGTAATATCACAATTAATTAATCGTGTGTAATACTTCCTTCGTTGGTGTGAATCTAAAAAGGGTCAATTATACGAAAGTGAGTTATAATAAAAGATTGATTTTAAAAAAAAGTAATGAGAAAATGATGGATAAATTGATAAGATAATAAAAGATGATGAGCAAATTAGGAAGATGGTGAATAGATGACAAGTTATGAGAATGAAATTTATTATAATAAGAATTAAGTAATATCACAACTAATTAATCTTGTGTAATACTTCCTTTGTTGGTGTGAATTTAAGGGGGTCAATCATACGAAAGTAAGTTAGGAGAAGAGCTTAATCAAGTGCATTAAAATTATGTTACATTATCAACGAGATGGCACTACATCAGCCATAATCCACATTATTGTCACATCATTAACGAGATGGCGCTACATCGATACCACATCAGCCTTAATCCTAATTAGTGCCACATCAGCCCATTTTTATTTTTACTTGATGTTTTGAGCTTTAATTTAACATTTGGGTCTTTAATCTGTATTCATTTTATATTAGGTCATTTCAAAACATTTTAGGCTTTAATTTAAGTTGAATGTGCTTAGTCTTATTTTGCTTTAAAAACATTTATCATATTACTATAAGTAATTTACTATGTTATTTAGAGTCATTTAGAAACTTTTTTAATGGGTTTAGATTAGTAAAATAGTTTTGGATCAATATAGTGTCATTTAAGCCTATTTTTAATTAAGATTTTAGAGAGCTAATTCATATCATCGTCACATCATCAAGGAAATGGCACCACATTAATACCATATTAGCCTTAATCTTAATTAGTGCAACACAGCCCATTTTTACTATTATTTAATGTTTTAGGCTTTAATTTAACATTTAGGTCTTTAATTTGTGTTCATTTTATATTAAGTCATTTCAAAGCATTTTGGGTTTTAATTTAAGTTAATGTGTTTAGGCTCATTTTGCTTTAAAATGTTTATTATATTATTATAAGTAATTTATTATATTACTTAGAGTCATTTATAAACCTTTTTAATATGTTTAGGTTAGTGAAATAGTTTTGGGCTAATATAGTATCATTTGAGCCCATTTTCAATTAAGGTTTTAGAAAGTTATATAAAAAGGTTTATTCCTTATACTAGATTTCAAATTAGGGATTCGAGATTAAAGGTTGGAGATTAGAGAATTTGGTTGAGTGCTTTTTTATGAGAGTGTGTTATCTCTTGAGTTTTTAAATAAACTTGTAACTTATCAAAATGATTCACTTTTTATGGTGTTAATTTTCACTACTAAATGGTTTATCATTGTAGTGTTTTCTTTTTCACTCATTGAATGACTTACATCATTTGTGGCGTATTTATCATCACTTATTACTTCCGTTCTTTCTCTTTTAGAGTGTGGCTTAAATATCCTTCTACTTTTGTTTTAAATTTTGTTGAATTTTAAGATAATTCAGCATAATTTCACATTATTTGATGTAAGTGTAAGGCTCCTAGATTCAAGTTTAATTTCTTTTACTTTTCTAGTTATTATTCTCACACTATTCATTGTACTGTTCATGCAATTGTTCACCCATTCATATACCATTTCTTTATTTCTATCTTGTTTTGACTTTGTTTTTGTATCTATTTCAAAAGGAGTGAAATTATCCTGGATTATTCCAAAATTCAACAAAATTGAAAATAAAAAATAAAAAGGAATTTACACTGCACTCTAAAAGAGAAAGAATGGAAGTGATAAGTGATGATAAGCATGCCACAAAGAATGTAAGTCCTTTGATGGGTAAAGTAGAAAACATGCCATAAGGACGGCTTCTTGATTAGTAAAAATTAATGCCATAAAGGTTAAATCCCTTTTATAAATTATAAGTTTATTCAAGAACTCAAGAGAGAATACACTCCTATAAATAGGTACTCAACCAAATTCTTTAATCTTTAACCTCTAACCTCTAATTTAAAATTTGGTATAAGGAACAAGTCTCTTTATATAACTTTCTGAAATCCTAATTGAAAATGTGTTCAAATGACATCATATTAGTCCAAAATTATTTCATTAACCTAAACTTAATAAAAAGTCTTTAAATAACTCTAGTAATATAATAAATTACTAATAGTAATATGGCAAATGTTTTAAAGTAAAATGGACTTAAACACATTTGACTTAAATTAAAGTTCAAAATGCTTTGAAATGACCTAACACAAAATGAACACAAATTAAAGACTTAAATGCCAAATCAAAACTCAAAATATCAAATAACAATAAAAATGGGTTGATGTGATACCAAGGAGTGGAGTTGATGTGATATTAATGTAGCGTCATCTCTTTAATGATGTGACGGTAATGTAGATTATAACTGATGTGATGCCACCTCGTTAATGAAGTGACACCAACTTAGTAATGATGTGACATAATTTTAATGCACTTGATTAGACTTTTCTCCTAACTTAATTTTGTATGATTGACCTCTCTTAAATTTATATTATTTGTCCTTTATTATCCATTGCATTTAATTAATTTTATAAAAATTCAAAAAATAATTTAATTTATTTGTACTTAATGATTTTTTTAAAATTATACTTTAATTCAAAATTAAAATTTAAGTAATCAGACTTAATTGCATATATAATTCTACATCATTTCATTCACAAATTTTAATGTGATTGAAAATGAAAAGAAAAAGATGAAATAAATTTATTAAGATATTTTAAGATAAAAGTATAGGATAATAAAGTATTTATTAATAAAAATATTTAATATTTTATTAAATTTTTAAAATGATAGATAAAAAATAATTTTTTTTAGAAAAAAAGTGATAGATAATAGGTGGCGCAGCGGGCAAGAACGTAACAAACATAGCCCTTTCTTCCGAAAAGACACGCACATTGAATTCTCGGATGCCCGCTGTTCCTTCTTCGGCCAACTACGGAAAAAAATAATGCACTTCGAAATCAATTTAAATGTTGCTTTGCTGTCACCAACGTATTCAACTTGTTTTACACGTTTAAAGAAAGGGTAATATTTCACCGCGGAGTCGCAATTTTATAAAAATTTGATGAAAAGATTGTAAGTGTATATAAATTTTGTGTAATGAGCAAATAAAATAATATAATTTATTATTTAAAATTATATAAAAATATTGAATTTTTCCTTTTACATAAAATTTATAATTTTCAATAAAAAAGATGTAAAAATATATTTTTTATAAAACTTACAAAAATACATATTAGTGCAAATTTTTTAAGGTCAAAGCATATAATCCTTAAAATTCATGTGTACACAAGAAGCAATCCGACAAGAGAAGGGTGTAAAAGATAATATTGAAAAGACTAATCATTCTTTAAGAAAAACTTTAGGTTTAAATTTCTTCCTCATTAATTTATAAGGAAAAACTAACCTTTATATATTTTCCAGGTCCATGTAAAAGAATTAAATTCTTTCTAGAAAAATCACACCTCAGCATCTTAAGAAAAAGATACAATAATGTAACAAAATTATGTAATGAAAAAAATGTGGGATTTAGAGATTTGAATTCTTTCCGATTATTATATTTATAATTGTTATATTAGTAGTAAATTAGTGTGAATTTCATAAAAAAATTATTTAAAATAATTAAATATAACAACCACAATTATAATTGTAGAAAAGGTTCCGTAGAGTGGGGTTGTGGTCCATGGCTGCCAGAAGAGCTGGCTAAACTAGGTGCCGCATTGGACATAAACTAATTAAGAAATAAAAGAGCCTGCAAAATTCGCGTGGCTATCCTTATTAAATCATTTGCATTATAGAAATTGTTGGAAATGAGCAGGAATTTTGCACGTGCCTAACCTTAATTAACAAAAGCATGGAAAATTAATAATATATTTAGTGCAATGTAATTTAATCCTTAATAAACAAAAGGGTAAAGAATGGAACAGATACCTAAAACCAAGCACATTGGTAGATCATCATTATAGAAATGAAAAAATTTCTAATCCTAACCGGTAATATTAAGACTTTCCATATTATTTTTTATGCTTTCTTAATTTTAATAATCATTCAGTCATAATATCATAACTACTCTGTTAATTATTTAAAATATAGTATAAACTAATATTAAAGTTCTAATATCACCATA
Source organism: Sindora glabra (assembly GCA_020226215.1). Lineage (NCBI taxonomy): Eukaryota > Viridiplantae > Streptophyta > Magnoliopsida > Fabales > Fabaceae > Sindora > Sindora glabra. The sequence goes on along the minus strand of CM035226.1, from coordinate 32,470,847 downwards.
TAATAAAAAAATTCATTAAAATAATAAAAAAGAATAAATAATTACATCATTAAAAGGTAGGAGGATTAGAAGGGTAGAAATGATAATTTTTAATATAATACAATAATTTAAAATTAGTACAATATGTTCATATAAAATTGAATTTACATGTTAATTTGTTTAAAAATTTATATTAAAATTTTAAAAATATTATTTAAAAATAATTAATAATTAAATTTAATAAATAATTCGATAATATATTTAGTAAATGAACCGATTCAAACGACTATGGTCATCGGCGTTGGCTACGCTAATCTCATTAAAATATGAAATTATAATAAGTAAAGTGAAAAAAGCCTGCATGGAATGGAAAAGAGATCTTGGCGCGCAGATTAGGTCACGTTGGTGGTTGGATCTTAACACCCTTCCTTCTGTCCATTAATTAATACACGTCATGGATGACTCACAAACGTGGACTTCAAAATATGGTTTCTTTTTCTTTTTTCTTTTTTGCTTCAAATAAATTGTGGCTTCTAGGACCGAGCTAAATTTACCCGTGGATAAGGAAGGCACGATCTAAGCAGAACGTGGCGAGTTGGGGAAAATTACCCCCCGCCCCTTTCGTGGATTTGGATATTCTAAAATGAAAGAAACATTTTCTCAAGTAAAATGATATTGCTATTTTTCTTCAGTAATTTAAGAGGTACATAGTTACATATTTAATATTATTTTAATTAAATTTCAAATTCTTATTATTTTAATTAATGATGGTAATATTTTACTTTTTTTTATCAAGGTGCTCAATTTCTATTTTATCAATTTAGTGGGAGATTTTTAGTTATGATGGATGATTTGTGCACTAAATAAATTAGAAAATGAATGTGTTTTAAATAAATGAAGCCATAAGAAACATGAAATATCTTTCTTTTAATCGATTTTACTATATACAAATGGGTGCATTTAATTCAACTAAAAATATCTACTATTTAGGAATTAGAAAGGCAAAATTAACATGGTCAGCTTCTTTAATAATATTACAATGATTTCCACTATTCTAATTCACATTTTTTATATATTTAAATTTAAAATTAAAATATTATATCTGAGGTAAATGACTTACTACGTATGTAGTTACATATATTTTCTATTCTTTATTACCTATTACATTTTAAAAAAATTTATACTTTTTTATTTATTATTTTAAAATTTTAATGAAATATTACTTATTATTTTTTAATTATATCTTTCTTTTTTTGCTAATAAATACTTTGTTATTTTACACTCTCAATCTATTTACATTTATTTCATCATATTTCTTTTTGTTTTCAATTATTTTGAAATTTATATATAAATAGTAGTTTTAAAAAAATTATTAAAAATAAATAAATTAAATTACTTTTATAATATCCGTAAAATTGATTAATTGTGATAAATAAAAATAAATAAATGAAATATATATGTATTAAAAGAGAAAGGAAAGAAAATAATAAGAAAATAATTTTCTATTTTTATTTGGATGTTAAAAAATAAAAAAAAGAAAAGAAGAAAACGAAATTTCTTTACCTATTTTGATACATAAGTAAGAGAAAAGAATATTAAATTAAGTTAAATGATAATTTTATAAATTAAAAACAATAAGTTAAATTTTAAATTAAATAAATTCAAGAGCCTAATTATAATAAATTAATTTTTCATTCATTTTCTATTCACGTGCATCAAATTTTTTTTCTAAATTTTACTTTTTTATTTATTTTTCATCTATTTTCTATCGTATAATAAATTTTTTCCCACCCCTTTTCCGTACCAATCAGTAAGCATGGGGTAAGCGGTCGGTCAGTTGCGGTGTAAATCAGAAGTGAAATGATCTGTACTGTATATGTAAAAGGAAATTTGATCTCCAAATCAAAAGCGAATTGGCCGACAGAAGATGACAAAAGAATCTCCAAAGTCGTCGTTAAGTCAAACAATGTGTATTAGTTCCCATTCCTCTCTTTCTCTCTCTCTATTTTGGCAATTCTTCTTTTGTACTTTTTTTTCCCCTTCCCATGAAACACCTCTCTCCCACTCTAGCCCTAGCCCTAGCCCTAAGGTGGACTGAACCAATCCCAGTTTGGGATTGAAACGAAGAAAGGCCCCACAAAATGTCAGCCATATTTGAAGTCAAGCAGTCCATCAGCCGAGCACTTGTTGGCACAGACAAATAAACAAACACCTTGTGGTTGATTCCATTCAACTACTTTTTCTCGAGCATGTGTTGAGAACTAAGACCGCTGAATTCCAAGTGGGATTAATTGTCTATAATTAGGTGCTGCTGTAATTAATTGGACGTGGACATCGGGGAAGACAAAGTGAACGCATTCATGAATGTGAACATGATGCCGTAGCCGAAGTCTTTTTTCTTCGCATGGAGGTTCAGTTCAATGGACTGACCAATCGCCTCAATTTGCATCTACTTGTTGTTTCTTTCAAGAATTTCTTTGCATTTAGTCGTATCTTTAATGAATGATGCATAATTTATCTTGTTACATCATTTTTTCTTCAAAATTAATCATAATTATACCTAACTAATTTTTATTGGAGAAATTCTTGCATAATTATGAAAAGTTTGAAAACAAGAAAAAGGAACGATATTGTGAGCAAATAAAGAAAAATAGAAGAGAGAAAATTGGATGATTGAGAGAAGATCTTTCTTCAAGTTGGATAAATATTTAGAAAGTCTATTGAAATCTCTTAAATTAGAAAAATATATTATAATGGATAATGTACTGTGCAATTAACTAAAAAAAATTGATCTCAAATTAGAACTGTTAATAAGTTGGATCGAATTGAGTTTCATTCTAAATAGATCAGGTCTGCTTTTTAAATTATTAACTTGAGCCTAACCTATAAATCTGTATAAAGTTAAATTTTAAGTTTGACTTAATCTATTTATATTTAAAAATTTTGATTAGGTCTGTTAACCTATTTAAAAGCTTTCTTATATAAATAAGTTTTTAAATTTATTAATAGACTAAAATTTTCTTGAAATTCATAATTGTTCAATGACCTAATTAGGTTTATATATGTATATGTATATATTAAAATATTTATATTATTTGTATGTATAATATATAATATAATATATTATCTCTAAATATATTTATAATTAAATAGGTCGGCTTAATACACTTATAAATTGAGTCTAAATAAATCAATTTATTAACTTAAGTCTGACTTATTTAGATAAATAGATCAGACTAAATAAAATTTTAAGTAGGTTAGATTGTAAGCTCCTGATAAATCGTCTGATTTATTTGTACCCCTGTCTCAAACCTTTAATTTCTTTTTTTTATTCAAAAATTTCAAACAAAGAGACAGATATGACATGACTTTTTCTTTCTTTGTCTCCTTCATTCTCCTATATCATGCATTGGAGTATGAAAAAATCCCTGCATTGGTATAAAAGATAGAAATATAAGAAAAATGTAAAATACCATTTTCAAGTTTAAAGAGATTAAATTTTTCCATTTTTCAATTTAAAAACTTTAAAATCATTTTTTTAAAATTTTAAAAAATTTAAAATCAATATTCATCATTTACTTGATTAATTATTTTATTAAATTATATAATTTTTAAGAAAATTTTATAAAAAAATCACAATATTATAGAATGGTCTATTTTATTATTTTTATATAATTTCATATTTTATTTTTAACTAATTAATTAAAATTTTATATATATAATTTAATTTATATTAATTATATAATATAGAAGTTGTATGTAAAAATATTATAAAAAATTAAAATATTAAAATAATGAAAAAATTATATAATTTAAAATAATTAATAAATATTAATTTTAAATTTTAAAAAATTTAAAGAGATAATTTTTAAATTTCAAAATTAAAATATGTAAAATCTAGCTATTCAAAAATTGTAGAAGATATTTTTTCCACCCCTAAATCATAGATGTAGGACCCAAATACGTGAGTTCCACTTATGTGGGTCCCAAGTAAATGTAAGCCCATGCCCTTACATCTCCTTTTCTGCACCTATGATTTTTCATATTAAAATTTCTTCATTCATATTCCCTTTTAAAGATGTTTGAATATAATTTTTAATAAATAAATGAATATATTACTAAATGCATATATAAAAGAATTAAAAATTAAATTTTAGATATGATAAAAAATATAAAAATTTTAAAAAATAATGAGTGTGACTTGATTTATATAGCTGTTTTCATCTAATTAAACATAATTTGCGAGCTGTTATTATATTTTATAGTTCGGTGAAATAGATTTTTGGTCAATCTAAAAATCTCAATTGGATGGTTAATTTTTGGTCATGGTCCATATGGATTTGAGTCTTTTTCTTTGTACTTTCTACTTTCTAGGATTAGGTATCTGACTTTTCATCTTGTTTAATTGGATTTATCCAAAAAATTCACTGATTAGAACCACTTTAATGTCAAATTTAAAGTCTACGTGTTTTGTAAACAACTTATAATATTATTATTTCGGCAGAAATATACGGCGAAATAAAGCATATATGTCTATGTTAATGTAATTATTGTCATTCAAGCGGCCAACCATCTTTCGACTTTTGACCATTACTTTTGCTCTGCATTCTCTCCAAGGAACTTCATTGGTTTATTTAATCAAGTCCCTTGTGTTGCGTAGAATTGTAGATTTCATATTGAATTATTATTTCACAAAAACAGAAGTGTTTAAGTGGCAGAAGTTAGTGGGATATCAAAGTATCTAATTAAAAAAATCATATTATTTTAATTAATATATAAATTTAAATTATAATGCATATAAAATTATAAGCATTATAATTAAAAAATATTATTACATTACATAATTATTTCACATTTAATTTTAAAATTATCATAAAATAAATTTATTATTAAATATATTAAATATATATTTCTTAGTATATGTGACTAGATAGTCATTAATTGATCTTTCACGATGTTGATCAAAATGGTACTTTTTTCAATAGTTGTTGTAAGTACATATAAAATTAAGGCTAGGTTATTGTTAGGATTTCTCAATTTTATTTGAAAAGAATAGAAAACTATATAATTAATTTTATTAGATTTTACTAGTTTTGAATATATTTATTATATTAATTAGTATTTTTTTAATGATCATATCAATATAAAAGGGCTAAAAAAGGTATAATAAAATCCAATAAAAATAAATTGTAGAAGAAGTAACTTTCAGTATTTCAATAGAATAAAATTTTAAATTTAATGAAAGCATTTTAGATTATATATATATATAATAACACGTAAAGTTGTAAGTAGTTCAATAGAAGTACATGTTCATATTGAATTATATATAGCTCCACCGTTAAATTTATTGGTGAGAGATTTACAGACGTTTAATTTCGAAATTATTACTCTACTTTTCATAAATTTCAACCGATGGAATTGTTGGATTAAAATTACTTAAATCATTTGACATAAGAGCATACGTGAGTTGGAATTTTCTACACATGATAGTTATTGGATGGTTCGGTTTGGAGGGGCAGTTGACAAATCAAATTTATGCAATGGCACCTCTGCTAATCCATCTTTCACAGATTTTGACCGGTGGTATTCTGGTTTTGAGACACTTAATTCGATCCAGGGGTGAGGAAGTAGAAATTCCTCAGGCTTTATATTCACTTGATGGTTCAACTTTTGAAAAGAAGCAATTGAATGGAACTATGTATAGGGGTTACAATTGGCATTAACATAGATTCTTATAATATTAAAGATTAGTAACAATTTAAAGAAATTCAATTCAAATTTACCTTGAATAATAACCGAATTATATCACATCAATCCATTTATCAAATGTATCAAGATAGGTCAATTTGTCTAATATATTTAATAATTTTAATTAATAAAATTTATGTTATACAATTATTTATTAAATTTAATTTTTTATTATTTTTTATAAAAATATTTTTAATTATTGATAAAATATTTTTTAAACTTTTATTGCCATTTTATTAGTAACTAGATTTTATATATTTATTATGTATAATTATTTATAGTTTAATTATTAATTATTTCTCAAATAACATTTTAAAATTTTTAATATAAATTTTTAAATATATTAGCATATCAATTCGTTTACAATCCTAACAAAACTTATTAATTATTCGTACTAAATAAGTCAATCCATTTAATCCAAATTTGTGGAAAAATTTTATGTTTATATCAAATTATTATGTTGTATCAAAAGTTATCACTCCTAACTATACATATGATATTATGAAGGTACTAGATTGTTTTTCTCAAAGAAGTTATGATCATGACTGTTTATGATGTTCACTAGCATGTAACTTCAAAAAACACACCATTATCCATGTAACAAGTACAAGGGAAAAAGAGTCGGATAGCAATTGATAAAGTAATTGCTTCCATAAGGTGTAATTAACAACTTTCTGAGTTTTATAGTATAAATGCCATTAGATGAAGGTTTAAGAGTTCATTTTGCTAATTTTGTTACTTAAGACATTTCAACAACTTTTGCTAGCCTATTCCTATAACTTTTGTTATCTATAGTTTATATTTGTGACTTCTTATAATCCTAGACACTATTTGTAAGTATGAATGAGAGATTTGAGTTTTCGAATAGTGTCTATTTGCACCTTTTGATACACACGATATCATGATCTCTATATAACAATAACAATAACAATAACATTTAATTACTTTTTTATTCAAGTATTTATGCAAAGTTTCTTCCATTTTCTGCTTTTATATATTTATTTTATTACCTTTTGTATTTATTTTGTATAAAAGTTTAGAACATCACTAGCAAATCATTTATAACCCATTTTTGAAAAAATAGAGCCCAAATGCATTGTACTTTTCAACCATCAAAGAGAAATCTTGATAGGTGCAATGCATTAATCCAATTATTTCTAATACTTGACTCTTAATAATTAATATACATAAAAAGCCAATCCATTAAGATAGGTGTTTTCTTTCCAAAAAGAAAAAATCCTATGGATGAATTTGACTCTTTCAACAGTAAAAAGTTCTTTTCGATTTATTAGGATAGTTTTGAATAAAGATGTTAACCCAAAGAAATAGTAAGAAATAGTTCATGCATAAAAGATATAAGATAAAATGCACAATTGTGCAAACAGTCATCAAATACATAAAAATGTCCAAAAAATGGCAATATAAATGTGATTTACAAGCTTTGCTAAGTTCTTCAAGAATAGCTACATGAAAAATAACATAAATACTAGGTGAGATTTGGAAACACTATTCTTGTTTGCTTACACTCATAAGTTATAATAGAAATCACACAAAATTGCAAGGATAAATAGAAAAAATGGCAGTAGAGTGCTGCAAGTTAATGTAGAGTGTGTAATGTTGTCTTAGGTGTAAATTTGGCCAAAAAATACTTTTAAATCCATTTATCATACATTTATATTGTTGAGGATTGTAATGATTATTTGTTTGGATGGTAATTTCATATTTTTTAAGCATTTACTAATTTTTCACATGCCTTTCATGTGGCATATTATGCCAACCATTGATAAATCTACACTTTCCTTGTTATTTGCTTCTCTCAGTGCTTTATTTGGCATTTCTAATGACCAAACATCCTTTTCCTAGATAAGGTGATTGTGGCTTTAGCCAATATGACTACCTAATAGAATCAACTAATTTAAATTTTCTATTTTAGCCTTTTTAGCTAATTTATTCTAGTTAAAGAACTTAAATGATGATAATTAAGGCCCTTTAGTTTAGGTGCTTTGAGTTTTGATGATATTGAAAAGGAGCTAAACTATCTTTATATTATCGTTCAACTTTTATTTTAATAAGAAAAGATGAAATGAATACAGGGCTTTACTCTCAAAAGTAATTAAAATTTTTTCTTATTTATTTTGATCATAAGATATGTTTTCCTTATTAAGTAAAGTAGAATCTAGAGTATTGTTATCCAAATGATGTTATCCCACTTACTAATTTTTCCTTTTTACTTGTGGCAATAACTTCATCAAATCTCTAATACACATGGCTCCTTAAAGGGTACTTTAACCTTGATGCAACTATCATCTCAATTGATTTATCCCATTTTGTAATTGCATAAGATTAAAAAAAATTTAATGGCTTCCTAATATGATTCTTTGCATTGAGTTGCTTTCATTATTAATTCCCTTCAGAGCTTTAATTTCCTTGGGCTTGCCTTACTATAAATTGCTACCTTATTTTTATCTTTTTACTTTTGCTCATTGTTTATTCTTTAATTTTACTTTCCTTCTCTATGTTCTAAATTTATGCATTTCTTTGCCATCTATATGGCTTTTGCTTAGTTAAGCTTTTCTAACTAATCAAAATTAGCTTTTTCCCTAGTTAGAGTAATTAATCCAAACTTATAAGAGTTAGAGATTTTAAAACTCCAAATATTACTTAATTCCCCGAACTTCATCATTGATGAGGGTGAACCATCATTTTTTCTTATCTTAACCCTTTAATCTCTTCTTTTAAGGATTCTCTTCTTAAACTTATAGTTCCTCTTTTATTTGCCATATCTTCCATTAGGTAAATAAGAAAAATAAAATGTTTCATAACTTCCCTTCACCCACATGAAGTCCTACAGCTCATGCTAAAGACTAAAGAAAGTCTTTGGAGATCCATTAGGATCTTTAAAGCTATACAATTGTCTAGATACCCACTTTGGGCTAATGGTCTAATTTTAGGTGTTATTGTCTCCTTTTGGTTATTTTTAACCTACTCACTTTACATAGCCTATGGCCTTATAGGCCCTCCAATTTTTAATGTTTTGGCTATTACATGTCTAACCTTTATAGGAAAAATTATGTTTCTTTATTTACAACTTTTGATTGATGCCTATAAGAATTTAGTCCTACTTATATTGCAAATTTTGGTGTATACCACTTTCTTTAATACTTATAAGGGAGAGTGTGACACTTTATATAAAATTAAGATATATTTTATTTACTTTTATGAGTATATATGTATATATATAATAATTAATTAATGATTTTAGGTATGTTTAGGGTGATGTATTATATAAAGAAAATATAATTTTAAAATGAAAATAGGAATGGCAAAATTAAATATGAGTTAATATATAATTAGAATTGTGTAAGGGTGTATAAAGGGGATTTACAAAGCTACTTTCCCTTTTTACCTTCAAAACTTACCATCAAATTACTAAATTGCCTTTACAATATTAAAAACCCCATTTTCCCTTGTATTTTCCCTTATTTCTCTAAAAGCTTCAACTAACACCCTTTCCTCTTCAACTTCAACTTCTTTACCAATTCTTCAAGCTAATTTTATAATTTTTTAGCAAGATCGAGTTAGAAGATTTCAAGGAATTCTTATCCATCCATTTTTAGGTAAGTGATCCCTTCTTAAAACTAGATTTTTGAAAAAGTTTTAATTTTAAAAGATAAAGAATAGGGATTTAGTTTGAATGTGATTGTTTAACGGTTGATAGGGGTAAGCCGATCAAAATTTTAATCTCTTTTAATCTCCTTTATTGCCAAGTAAGTATATAATCTTCTTAATTTGTTAATTGTGATTTTAGATAGAAAGCAAAATAAAATTAGGAATTTTAATAAGTTAATATACATAATTGTTGTTAGTTGGAATTTTGGTTGCTTGTGAGTTATATGTTAATGAATGTTGCTTAGTGGTAAAATTTTAGATTAGTAGCGTTGTAATATGTTAAATATGGGTGAATTAACATTTTATTTAATGAAAAATTAGGAGAACCTAGTTTTTATTCAAGTATAGTACTCGAATACATCTTAGAGAAGTGCCCTTGGGAGGTTGACTTGAATATGGTTTAGCCTTCATTCTTAGATCTTTATAGTCTAATATCATATTGAAATACTCAAAGTAGTATTCCAATACCATAATTGAATATAGAAGTTCATTTTCATTTTTGGAACCTTATAATCTAATACCGAATTGAAATACCCAAGGCTAAATGTTACTTATATTCTAATACTATATTGGTAGGAGTGGAAGTAAGTCATCAACCTATAAGTCTTTAAAGACCTAACCTAACTTAACTTATTTATAGAATAAAATGGGCTTAAGCTAAACTTTTAGTTCATTTTATAAAATAGGTTAGGTCTTATTACTTAAAACTAAGCCTATTAGCCTACTAGGCCAATTCGTGTTATTATATATTAAATTATATATAATATATATAATATTTAAAAAATTATTTTGTATATATTTTAAAAAGTATATGAAAAATTTTACCACATTCTCATTCTCTTAATTTTAGCTTGTATTATATTTATTTTGAGATTAAATTAAGTTTAAATTGAGTCAAACTTTGAATTTTACATTTTTAATTAATCAAAGCAAGTTGAAATAAAAATATTATTATTAGTTTAAGCTTGAACAACTTCCTATATTAATAAAGTAATATTTGATAATATCAAAACTTAATTTAACTTAACTTAATTTTGCTTCTAATAATAATTTTAAAGAATATTGACTAATTATTAATAGGTTTATATAGGCTAAAGATCATGTTAGACTTTAAAAATATTATATATAAGCCAAGTTTGACAAAATTTTAAACATATTATATGTTAATTGGCTAGGCCTAACCTATTTTAGGCAAGGCTTATACCTAATCTAATTTCATCCCTATATTTTGGAATGCCCCAAGTTAAATATCACCCATATTCAACTACTATATTTGAATAGTTAAGTTTAACTGTCAATTATAATTACATGAAATCATCACATGGTGAGTTAAATTATATAAGATAATTATGAGTTTAATTATGTTGTAAATATATGTTTAGTAGTGATTTGGAATGAGGAATAACCAATTTGTATTAGCAATATGAATATGACAGTAATGTATAGTGTGAACGATTAATTCTTAACTTATATTTGTATTGTAAATATAAATATATGAAATGTACACTATTATAATGTTAGATTATATTAACATATATTCTATTATAATATTGGAATATGTTATCATATATTATATTATAGAATTAGATTATATTAGCAAATCTTCTATTATAGTTTTGGATTACAAGAGCACATATTCTATTACTAATAGATTATATTAATATATGTTAACTATTATGAGAAATTATATAAAAGTACATATTTAATTACTATAATAGATTATAATGACAATTATTTGAATAACATAATTGATTATTATTAAACCTATTGCCTCTAGATGATTACCATAATTGAATATGAGTTCAGAATTCACTTTTAGATTGTCATATTCAATTAAAGTAATTGAATACCCTCAGTTATTTTATTAAGTTACATTAAAATTACATTATTAATGCCTAGTTGCTTATATAATTTGCATAATGTTATAATCAGATTTTGATGAATTTACTTACATCCAGAATAGTGAAACATTATTGGTGTTATTGACAATGATAAAATCTTTGATGGGGATGCGAAATTATATGCGAATGAAATTATGAATTGATATGAAAATGAGGGCTATGAAATGAGAAAATATGAATTAGTACTAGATTTAGGAAAAATGTTAAGAGGGGATAAAGTAGGATTTGAAAAGAGTAAGGATGGATGTTTATATGGGGATAAGAATAACTTAGGAGGTATAAAATAATTTGATTATTATTTTTTTATTTATCCATGATATTTCTTCATATCTTTGCTGGTAATTGTGAATGAAAATATTGTTGAATATGGTAGAATATGTATGGGATTAAATATAGATATGTATATATTCCATAAAGTAAGTTATTTGCTTATTAAGTCAATAACTTATTCTATAGTTGTTTTTCTCTTTTACATATATGTGTTTGTAGGAATTCCTCTGCCCCTACCAATTAATAGCTAAAAAAAATTCCTTTTAAAGTTATGTGTAGTGCAACTATAGTTTCGATAGTATATACTAAGAATTAAGAGGGGTCCTGTTAATATTTTTATGTATGTTACAATAAAACTTTACTTGTAAATATTTTGGAATTAATTATAAAATGCACTATTTTTAGAAATTTGTGTAATAATGCCAAATTGAGGTTAGTTTTGGCTAGTAAAAATTGGAAAAGTAGATTCTACATCAATTATAGATAGATAGGTTATGATAAGAATATGTTTAATAGTAGGTATTTCACAAGTTTTAAGTAGTGGTTTTTTGGATTGGGCTCTTCTAAAATGTATTTTGCATTTTAGAGATTAAAGTGCCTAATCCTATCGTTAATTTTTTTATTTATTATCATTTATAAAATTATGAATCAAAATCAATGGTCACATTGAGTACTTTATCATCTAAAGTATAAAATACACTTTACAGGAATCCAATCGATGATATTTTAATTTTAAGATACTTGATTCAAGATGGGAGTGAGCAAGTAGAAATTTCTTAAATTTTAATGGTCACTCCATGGTTCGACTTTTGAAAAGGTTGGATCAAACTATACATGCGACATTATTGAAGTAATTGAGCATTTTTCTCGAAAAAGATATGATTATGATTATTTATGGTGGTTACCAACATGTACTCCCAAAAATGGCACCAACCCATGTAATAGATATAAAGGAAAAAGAGCGGGATAGCAATTGATAAAGTATCCTTTCCCAATAGGTGCAATTAGCAACTTTTTGAGTTCTATAATATAAGTGCCACTAGGATGAAGCAAGGCTAAGGAGTCATTTTGCCGATTTTGATATCCAAAGTATTTCAGCACACCTTGTTAATCCATTTCTATAATTATCTATTATCTATAGTTATCTTTGTAATTTCATCCAATCCTAAATATTATTTGAGTGTAAGTAAAAAATCTAAGTTTCTAAAAAGTGTTTATTTGTGCCCTTTGATTCACATAATATTGTGATTTCTGCATAACAATAATAATTACATTTAGTTGCTCTTTTATTCAAGTATTTATTTCTACATTTTATGCCTTTATATGCTTCCCATATTACTTTTTCTATTTATTTTGTATAAAAGTTCAGAACACAGCTAATCAATCATTTGTGGTCCATTTAGGAAAAAATAGAGCCATGCATCGCATTTTTCGACTGTTAAAGAGAGGTTCCGACAGAGTACAATGCATTAATATTGTAATGATCGCATCCAATTATTTCTAAAATTTGACTTTTAACAATTAACGCACGTAAGAGGCTAATCCCTCTGAGATAGGATTCCAAATTTGAGGGTGAAATGTATAGACGAAAATATAAAATTAAAATTAAAACCATTTTTCAACTGGGCTATTAATTATATGTTTAATTTTAAGGTTTGGGGAACGGTAAATCTAGTGTTTGATTTCCACTATAGCGTACTAGGTGACTTGTCCGTCTCGCTTATGAAAAGATCCATAATCTTTTTTCCTCTTCTTCTTTTTTCCCCATAATTTATTATGCAACAAAAAAATTTAAGTTTGATTTATTATCTCTATAAAATATATGAGAAGAAATTATATTATTAAAAAAGTAATAATAACTAAATTTTTTTAATAATAATAAAGGAATTTTAACAATTTTTATTAGTAAAAAAATGTACATGAGTCATAATATAAAATTAATTTATATTGGTAATAAATTATATTTAAATTAAAAATAATGAAAAATGATAAAATTTCCAACATCCTTTCTCATGGTATGCATCAAAATCACAAGATTAATATTTGTATGTCACCTAAAACACATTTTTTTGCTATAAAATTTGATGCGTTGGCTAACAAACTTCTTAATCCTTACGGCTTTATGTTAATATATATATATATATATATATATATATATATATATATATATATATATATATATTAAAAAAATACCACCAGTGTCTTAATTTCATCATGTGTTTATCATGTGCCATTTAAAACTGTATAAAAAGGAATCCTCAACTCATCTAATGGGACCATGCGGTGTTCACATGCTTCAGAACTTCCATTAACTAACGGGGGGAGGTGAATGGACTTAGGGTTCAATTAAAAACTATTTGAATATTCCTGGGCATGTAATTTTAGAAATACAACTACGAGTTGTTTGTGGGCAAAAATATTTAAAAATAAGAAAATTTGAATTCTCACATTTTTTTTTTGGTTTTACAGAGAAATAGACGTGAACTTCTATATACAATGGGATTAAAATATTTTATCTTTAACATGCAACGAGACTGTAAAAATGAAAAATTTTATTAAAAAAACAAAGAAAAAACTGGCAAGAGCATTTAGTTTAAGTAGTATTTAATATCTCTAAAAAATTTATATATTTTTATTACAAGATTTAATATTTAATCTTTTTAGTGGGTTTAACGCTGCTATAATAAAAAAATATTTAAAAAATAAACAACGGATTAAGCATACAGAGATGTCCAACATCACCAAAATAAATAGAATTTAATTTGGAACCTCTTTTTTGTTTGTCATTTTCATTCATAATAAAAAGAATGAATGTTGATTTTAATATACAATAAGACACATAATTCTTTTTTTTTCAAACTCATTTATTTGGACTCAAGTATTGCTGCTATACATCATATAAGTTTATATTAAAAAAATTTCCAACTTCCTTTATCATATTATTTTTATGTATCAATAATTAAAACAAAGAACTACAATTTTTTTTAATAATCACTTTCCAATATATACCAACAAGAAAAATAAAAAAAGGAGATCAAAGTTTTGGGAGAATGGAAATTGGAAAAGAAATTATGATAGGCCTCTAGATAGAAATGGCCCCGCTCCGCAACGTATTAAGGCAATTTAATTATTGTTTGCACTTTCGCGTGGAAGTCGTGCGGAAGTCAGTTCAATAATACTAATCATATATTAGATTTAAATTTGATTCAGCCATCTTTACATTATTATTCATGTATTTTTATATTAATAAAAATTTATTAAATTTTTTTATTTTTATTAAAAAATTTAGTTATTCTCTTTCATAATGATGCATATTTTTATTTATTAATAATATAAAATATTTTACATCAATAACTAATCAAATTTAAAGTTTAATATATTTACCAAAAAGTAATATTTTTAATATATCTCATTTTCTTAATAAATAAATAAATGTGCCTTAACAATTCTCAAATTTGCTACCTACAAAACTATGATTTAACTTTTTAAAGTGAATAGTTGTAATAATAATTATTAGTAATAAAATCGATAATTTAAATTTTAATAAATAATAAATAATCAAAAGGTAATTTTTTAACATGAAATCATAGATTATTTTAATTTTTTTCACTTATAACTATGATGATCATTTCATTGTTAACGCATATTTTATACTTTAGATATATTCTCCAGAAAAGCCAAATTCCTATAAATTAAAGGATGCTTGAATAAGGACATGTTCAAACAGTTATTTTCATATTTGCATGAGAGTAAAAATAATTAATTTTGATATCATGTATCAAGAAAATTATTGAAATAATCTTACAACAAAAGGTAAAATTTCTAAATTACTTTAATTATTTTAACAACTGCAATTGAAATGAATAATGCATAAGTAAATTTTACATAAACAAATATCAATATTATTTATGATAAATCGCATTTTGCAAGGCTTTTGTTTTGGTGATGATATTTATTTATTATTTAAAGAGAAAAAGGAAATCAATAGTGACGGAGCCACATATATTTGAGCCCGTATAAATAAAGATACTGAACTTTCAATTTTTTTATAGAATATATTAGATGATATTATGTACGAATCCAATATATTTTAATAATTAAACTTACTAAAATATCATAAAATTGAATAATGAATTGCAATTGCTCCTTGATAATAATATAATTTTGTATTTAATATTATTTGATTAATATTTATAGAAGAACGTACTAATAACAAAATTTTATCTTATATTTTTTTCTTTAGTCAAAATTAATAAATTGATATTATTGCTTTAATATATGTTAGAATCTTTATAAGTTTAATGAAAATATACCACAAAATTTGAATTATTTTATATAAAAATTTTAATTTTTCACAAAACTTACATTTTATATGGATTTTGTGTATAGAAATTACATAAAAAGCTACAATTCCATTAATTAGGATTGCATAAAATTTTTTCTAAAATTTTCTTTTATATAAAATTACAAATTCTGATAAAAATTAATAAATTATATGAAAATTTTTCAAAAAAAATTATGATCTTATATATCAATACAAGTATTTTATGGTAATTAAATTTAAAAATTAAATATATAAATTTAAACTCACCAATGGTGGTTTTTCGGCTCCTGGCTCTACCATCAGAAACTATAAAAATTATTGCCCTTTTCTCTATCAATTTTTTTTACATAACAAATGATTAATTGTTTTGTAATAAAAAATAATTATTTAGTGAAACAAAGATAATTTATTTAAAAAATTAAAATTTAAGGTATTTCATAATAAATAAGAAATAATTTTTAATTTATTTACAAATTTATTATTCCTTAAAATAAACGTATACTTGTGATTGTCTCTCTGAATTAATTAATGTTTAGACTTTAGGATATACCGTGGATCTTAAAGTATTGTATGCTTTACATTTTACCTTTAGCATCGTAGAAATTTACTAATCTTTATTTATATAAAAAATGAAAGCAAGGTTATCTAAATAAATTTGTTTTGCACTGAATATGGCAAATTAATATACACCCGAATCAGAATATAAAAAAAAGTTAGAAATAATATTAAATATAATTATTTTTAATTTATCTAAAAATATTTAACTACATTTAAATTGAATATAGATAATAATACTTGATGTTATTTTGAAAATTTTATTTTTTATATATCTGAAATTCAAATTTGAAATTTTATATATACATTAAGTATATTATTATTTTATTATTATAAAAAATATTTAATCTATATTTAAATTTGATATGAAGTTTTCACACCAAATTTATTTAAACGAGGAGTGTTAGATTTACTGTTTTGAAATGAGTACTAATTTTCCAAATATGGGTGAAGAAATTATTTATTATCATAATATAATAATTATTGAGGTTCTTAGAATTACATTTTTTTTTTCACTACGCTAGCGGAGAGGAGTGTGTGTGAAGCGCGTAGACGACGGAACCAATTTAATATTCAATTACATGCAACGTGAAAAATGCCACTAATCGGAAACATTACAAGAAATATGGGGCCCACACACCCAATTGCACTACCCGACTCCCTGTTTGAAAATACAAGACTGGGACAATCATGGCGTTCGGGTCAACACAGAACTTCGGTTTTCTTGCTGTAATTTTCAATTATTTTCATATTTCTTTTTACTTTGTATATAATAAAAATAATTGAATCATTAAATATATATAAATTAAATATTTAATTTTGAATAAAAACATAAAATTTTTAAAAATATTAAATATTATTTAAATTAAAAATTCTTGACTTCAAATAATACTTTTGAATAAGTAATAAATCATTACTTCTTTTTATTACAAAAAGATTTAAATTTAAAATTTTCAATAAATTATTTAATGTCCTCAATCATATAACTTAAAGCAATACACACATTTTTTTTATTTTGATAATAAGCTATATTTTTATATATGTACAAAGTGGCATAAAATTCTATATAAAAAATTTAACATTATAGCCATTAAAATTATATTATGGTATTTGATATTATTATTTAGATCTTTATTTCCTTTTTTATGTCCTGAATTTAAATATAAATTTATATATGTTAAGTAATTTATCTCTTTGATTATAAAAATATTATAAAAAATGAAAGGAGAAAAAAATTTCTTTTAATGTCATATACTAGTGCTTATTGGCATGACATAGTTTAGTACTATTCATGAGAACTAGTATGGAAAAAAATCATTGTTTATATCATACCCAACCCACAAACAAGATAAAATCCACAAGTTCAAACAAGTTGGTTGTTTAATCGATTGAAGGTGGGCGCAATGGCTTGACTTTGAATTACATTCCACATAAGAATTCAAACGCAGCGCCGACATCCCCATCAAGGATATTCTATTTTTCTAACATCCTAAAGAAATGGATTCCCTCTTTTTTAATTTAGTATTTTTCTATCATTTTTGAAAAGTTAAAAGATATAATTTTTATTTTAAAATTCACTATTTTTTTATTGAAATCTACGATTTTTTTAAAAAACTTATAACTGCTTTTATTTGTTAGGAAATACAGTGATCTAGACTTATTCCCAAATTAGCACGCCAAACACCTTTTGAGCCAACACCCGCTAAGGATTTTTGGCTATAAATAAGAAAAGATATTAAATCTTCCTTATCTTTTGCCAGCTACTCAAGTTGTCTCCCTCCCTCTCTCTCTCATCCTCCTTCCACCCACCTTCCTTGTTCAATTTGTGCTCGTACTTGTGGCGTGCTAGCTAGTTTCCCCTTTATATGCTTGTCTCATTTGCTTTACTCACAATTTCAGATCCCTTGAGCATCTCAGGTACTTACTTCACCTGGGTTTTAAAGTTCAAGCTTCAAAGAAGTGACTTGAATTCAAAGATTCAAGCTTTTGCTATATAAGCTTTGCAAGTTTCCTCGGAGTCTGAGGATTAAGAATCGTACTAGGTTCTTGTTTGACTGTGGCAGATATGGATCGTTCATCATGGATTAACACTTCCTTGGACCTCAACATTAATCCTCATAGAGTTCATGAAGAAGATACTCCGGTAAGTAAAATGAAAATTTACATATCATCTTTCTTGGGTGCCTATAAGCTATTCTGGGAAATGCTTAGGCTTCGAAAAATATCTAATTTGAAAGATTGCTTCTTGTTGATTCTCAGAAAAAGGAAATGGAGACCAATTTTTTCTCAGTCGAGAAGAGGCCAACTTCTGTTAAAGAAGAGGTAATGCTAATTCATTATTCTTTCCATTCAGTCTTACTTTGTGCATAACCTAGATTTTGATTAGAAAGCACAGAGAAACAACCTGAGAACTTTTCTTCACTCCTCTAGTTAAAAGAAAAAATGATCTTTTTCTTCAAAGATTGATCTGTAAACCAATTAAAAGGACTATGAAATTTTATGTAAACTCCATCTTTCTTTGAAGTGGGTTTCAAAGACACCAATATTTTTAAAAGATTTGTTTGTTGAGCCTTCTGACTAAAGCTATTTATCATATTGTATAATTTTTTTTTTCAGTCCTCTAGTGCGTTGGTTGAGGAACTGAAGCGGGTAAGCGCAGAAAACAAAAAGTTGACTGAAATGCTCACAGAGATGTGCGAGAACTACAACGCATTGAGAAGCCACTTGATGGAATATATGAGAAAGAACCCAGAAAAGGAGCTCAGCCCATCAAAGAAAAGAAAGTCTGAAAGCAGCAACAACAATAGTAATCAAATAATACCACTTAATAATGGCAACTCTGAGAGCAGCTCAACTGATGAAGAATCATTAAAAAAACCCCGGGAAGAGACAATTAAAGCCAAAATATCAAGAGTTTATGTCAGGACTGAAGCATCTGATACAACAAGCCTTGTAAGATCCCTTATTCATCATCTAATCTTCTTCAACTGATTTGGTTCTTATATTATGCTAGAACAATGCAACCTGAGCATACAGACACTTGGGTGTAATTTCGTTTGTTGTAGTTACATGAAGCTTTGTTTGTTGAGTATATCACATCACGCTTTTGTACTTATGTTTCACTCCTCAATATCTTTACTTCTACAGAAAAATGATTTAGAAAAGTGACGTATCTCATTTCTGTACCTGCAGTGCCACCTTTCTGGTAACTGACTTTGACATGCTTTTCCTTTGTATGCATTTTCTAGATTGTGAGGGATGGATACCAGTGGAGGAAATATGGGCAAAAGGTAACCAGAGATAATCCTTCTCCTCGAGCATACTTTAAATGCTCATTTGCTCCAAGCTGCCCAGTTAAAAAGAAGGTAATTCCTTGCCTTTTTTATTTTCACTTTGCTGAAAGAAATAGAAGCATACTACTAATTGGAAACTGATTGTTCATCTCTAATAAGTAACTGGAAAAGAAGCTAATTTTTTTTACCCTTCTGTTTGGTCATTCAGGTGCAAAGAAGTGTGGATGATCAGTCCATTCTGGTTGCAACTTATGAAGGAGAGCACAATCATACTCCCCCTTCTCAGATGGAGACTACACCTGGTTCGAGCCGTTGTGTGTCACTGGGCTCAGTACCTTGTTCTGCCTCTCTAAGCCCTCGCGGACCAAAGTGTACACTTGACTTGCCAAAATCTAAGTCCAGCAATGATTCCAAGAGTCCGAAACCGAAAAACGATTCCCCAGAAGTCCCACAGATTTTGGTGGAACAAATGGCTACCTCCTTGACTAAGGATCCCAATTTCAGAGCCGCACTTGTTGCAGCCATTTCAGGAAGAATATCGCACAAGAATTAAACATGAAAAAGAAATGGCAAAAACGCTGCAGCTAACTTAGTTTCTTCCAAGTGTTTGATATCAGATCAGTTCTAGAGCATAGGATTGTCTATGTAAATACAGCATGGAAAATTGAGGAATATTTTTCAATTGGATCCTTCAAATGAGAAACGAGTTCCAGTCCAACTCAGGATAGTACTTTTCAGCAGATTAAGCATGAGCTAATCAAAGCTCAGTTTAGTCATTTGTGCCCTTCTTTATCATGTTAAAGACAGGAAGAATGCTGAAATGATCACATAATTAAATGAAGCGCTTGCAGAAGCTGAAAAGAACTTCCTTTAAGTGCAGCACTAGGAACAAGATTTACAAGCTATTTCATACATGCAAGACTCGAGAATTATAATTTTTGCTCTATTCCATATTTCCATTTCTTCCTCCAATTTATCATAATAATTTAGAATAGCCAGGTAAAGATCAGCAGGTTTGCAAAATGTTAGATATTGGTCCGCAGCTAGTGATTTCCCTGCTTAAAACGCTGTAAATCATCTCAAGTGTTGTAATTTATTCAAAATGAATCGCTGTATTTGATGAAATAAGTTAATATTCCTCAATACTGCATGATCCGTACGATGAGTACTTTTAAACTTTAAGGTGGATATATTCTGAAAAGCTAATCTTGATAAAAGTTTATTCGAAGTAAACAATTTTGATTTGGTATGATAGTTTGAACCAATTGATCCTAAACTCAGCAAAAAATTTTGCCATTAACTTCAATCCAGTTTGAATTAATATACAGATCACACATGCAATTGAAGATTGTTTTTTGCAGAACAAGTCCTCGCCTACCGGTACTACTCTCGATATTTTTTTGGCTCTTTTTGGGTAATTTTAACCCCTGTTGCAAACAAAATGGTGATATCAAGGGTCAATATGGCTAGAATCCCCTACCATGGAATATTCTATCTGCTAGTTTCCGGAAATTAGGTAGTGGTTAGAACTTAGTAAGCATCGCAGTCCAGAGGTGTTCAACCAAAACTGCAAACAAATCCAGCCATGTCCCTCTCTGACATGGTAGGCGGTTGCTGGATTTTGACTGTAAAATACAACCTTAGAAAGATGGAATAGCAGATGGTCCCCATTCACATGACCTTAAAAAAGGCTAAATGACGCGAAGAAAAGTGAACAGGTGGTGGTGCTGGCGCGTTGCGGTCTAAAGAAAAGACATGCTAGTCATATTTTTTTATTTTAGTTAATTTGGTCTTGCTCGTTTCGTAGCTTGTAATATCTAGTTTAGACCAGTCTTGTCTATTAACATTTTGTGAAATACGTAGTCAATAAAGATGAGTATTAGTGGCATTATTTAATGAAAAAAGAACTATGATTTTGTTAAATTTATCAAACGTTAATCTTAAAAATGTTACTTTAACTTTTATAATCCTCACCCGATCTTTCACTCTTACACGCATGAATGATATCTGAGCCAAGCAAATTGGTTAATTCAACTCAGATTAACCATATGTACAGAGTTGAGAAGGCAAAGCAACTGACTTTGCCATTAATTACAGTAAAACTCAGATACACAGAGTTTCAAGAATTGCCACAGGTCGTTTTGCTTTCCAAATACAACTGCCTACGGGCTATTTCACATTTGTATATGGATTTGTATACTCCACAACCCACCCATATCTCAAGGCAAACCCTTCATACTAACTACTCTGAGGTGAAGCTCAGTTTATCAACCGTTGCTAGCAAGAGACCCACTTCAGATGGCTCTCCAATTGTTTTCTCCTTCACCATAGAGTTGAGAGAATTATCCTTTTCTGCAGAACATGCATCAGCCATACATTCCTTGAACCTGAAGCAACTGATAAGGTGATCGTTTGTTAGCCCAGCCACTTGCATGAATGTGTAGATGACTGTTGGCCCCACACTCCTGAACCCTCTCCTTACAAGGTCTTTGCTTATGAAATCTGCCTTTGGAGATTTGACAGGAACTTGGCGTGGGTATCGGAACTGGCTGACTATAGGATTGTGGTTCACAAAATTCCAGATATATGTGTCAAAAGACCCAAATTCTTCAATTACCTGCATTGAAGCAGGAAAATAACGTAACTCCAGAATTATAAGCTTAGAAATATTCATGTCAGATGTTGTCCTCAAACAAGTTAGACTGGAATTTGTTTTTTTTGGGATCAAGTCTTCACGTATGTTTCAATAGTGGGTCACGGGGCAGGTTTTTCTTCTTGTTCAATTTTCTTCACATCTTCATTGTTAGGTAGCAGAAAAGTTTGAAAACTAGGGTTAAGGTTGATTCACTACAGCAAAAGATTTTTCGTTTGGAAAGAAAAGTGACAAAAGTAACAGGTTCTACTTTGGACAAAGACAAGCTGCTATAAAGCAAAACTAGAATATCAGGAATGGAAATATTTACCTTACACATCTGGCGTGCATTTTCAATCACACCTCGCATTCTGGGCTCGGATAGCAATGTGCTGGCAGGGCTACCCGGTGCAACTATCTTTTTTTCATTCATTTGGGATACAGCCCTAGGATCAAATTCCAAAAACACTTCTCTGCATTCAGGCCAGGGATATAT
Organism: Sindora glabra; assembly: GCA_020226215.1. Lineage (NCBI taxonomy): Eukaryota > Viridiplantae > Streptophyta > Magnoliopsida > Fabales > Fabaceae > Sindora > Sindora glabra. The sequence goes on along the minus strand of CM035226.1, from coordinate 32,447,980 downwards.
CAAAATAATTAATCCAGGATTCCAGAGTCATACCAAAACTTTAAAACACACATTCAGCGTACTAGTTCTCTCTCTTTATATAGCCAAAAGGAAGCACAGGAGATTTGATGAGTAATCTCTTCTGACTTATGTGAGCAATATGTTAATTCAAAACATAGATCCATGACCCCCTGGCCCTGGGGGGGGGGGGTAGAGAGAGAGAGAGAGAGATTATATCAGTACCTGAACAATTGTCTTTTGGAAAGAATTGCTGGCCAAGAAAGTTCAGCCAAAGCACCAGAGAGGCTAAGCAACTCAAACAGTTTCCTGAACAAAAGCGAACCACAACTCCATAATACAGAGTCTCAATCTGAAAGCAGAAGATTGAACAAACACAAGAACCAAAGCCACATACTTGTCATCATGGACAGGAACTCCCCACTCTGCGTCATGAAAAGCAACATAACATTGTTCTGACAGAAACGAGAACAAGTTAGCAATCAAAAGCAAAAGATATCTAAATCTATAATGTTCAAGCAAACACCACAAATAATTAAACTGAATATACTTGAACCAGCAACACACTCAAGGCTTTTAGGTGTTGCAATACCATCTTTCAAATGATGAAGACCAATCTATATTGAAAGAGTGGCTGATAGGAATGAAAACCCATCCTAGAAGCCTAGAAGGTTATTGAAGGATGAAGATGCACAGCAATTAGCAATACTAACAGTACTTGAATACCTTCCCTAGACTTCATCTTAGCAAATAGACAAGGCCACAGTGACTCCTATGGTGAGCAAAAAACAATGGTTTCAGACCCATCACACAAGTTAGCTTGCTTTTAGTTGCAACAAATAGATCTTCATGATTTTGGTCTACCACATCACAGAATAGTATTACGCACGTCCAATCATAACTGAACATGACTATATAATTCATTTCTAAATTCTACTAAAAAAAATGACTGTGTTATTCATCAAACCAGAGGGCAACATTTTTTCCTTTTTTTTGAATCAATGATATGAGTAGTTAAATTACTAGATACATATATATGCAAGAACCAAAGATCAAACCTTGGATGTAACAGAAGGCACAAAACCTGAATACAACGGAAGGCACAAAACTTTTAAGAAATATTAGATGTCACTTAAGGCAAAGGCTCTCAGCATAAAGGCAACATTTTAAAACTATGTATTTTGTGCATCTCTTCACAATCTTTAACTGGGAAGTACTGCAGAAAATGCGTGCTATCAATCAAGTATATAAAGTCATGAATGATATTAAAACGTTCATTACTTCTCTGTTCTAATATTCCCTATAAATAAATACACTTTACCAAGACATGGGATGGAGCAAAATTTAACGTTATATTAGGGATACTTAGTATGAACAGGTAATGCTATAGTTAACAATGGCCGTATCAAACAGGCTAATTAAAGAAACGAATATTTCACATTGTTTGCATATCCATTGAATAGTTGGCTTACAAAATTGGAACCGCTCGGATTTAAACAAGGGTACGGAACAAATTAAGATGTAAGAAGGATACATATAAACATAGAGTTTCTCTTTCCTGAAATTTCTCATTTCTGAGATTACAGCCAATTTTAGGAAAAACCAACTATTATCACTGTCGTTATTAATAATCCAAGAGAGAACTAGGCAGCATTAATAGTTATAATTATCCACCTTTATTATTACATTCAAGTATCGACGTTTCCCAAAATCACATTTTCATCTTAAAAAACAACTTTTAAAACAATAAGATACCTGTATTTGGTGTAACCCAAGTACACCTTTTCTTGCCCTCCAAGCTATCAGTGGTGTCTGCCACTGGAGCATCATGAGCAGCCATGTTATCAGAGCCAACCTTTTCAACCTTCTCCGTCTTTGGTTGCTTCTTCCTCACTGGCGCACTAACCCTTCTCACTGCTCTCCCACTTGACGAAGCACGACTATGAGTCGAAGAATCCGTTGACGAAGCATCAGATGAGCACGAAGCATTCATCGACAAATTAAGAAAAGCCTGATGATGATCTTGCCGCTTCAAAATCCTAGGCACTGAAACACATTGCGGATTTGAATGTGCAATTGGCTTTGTCTGCTTGGCCTCCGTGTCAGTTTCGTGAAGAGGTTTCTCAGTCTTCTTCAAAGGCTTTGAAGCTGGTTTTCGCACATCAGTGGCTCGAGTCTTGTTACCGCCGGGAACAAGTACCGGCCGCGATTCGGGGTCGGTGACGGTCATGGATCGATTTCTGTGTGGGCATGACATTGCGAGAAGAGTAAGTGAACTCAATTCTAGAAACTTCTTCCAGAAATTTGAAAGTCAATGCTGGGTTTGAATTCAAATTTAAGACTAAAAATAGAAAAAAATTTATTTCTCAAGAGGAACCCCCGCTTGATTTAAATTATCAATTCAACGGGTTTGGCTACGGAGGATTTAGTGTTGGGCTTGAAATTAAGAAAAACCCTAGAGAGATGGAAACTTTCAACTGCATTACTTAATTTTAGCTGAAAAAGGTGGATGCTTTAGATTGCGCGACTTTGAGTGTTGAAGGAAAAAATGAAACTCTGGAGTGAAGAAAGTTGCAGGGAAAAAGTAAGAAAATGTGGGAAAAATTATTTACAATGTGAATCGAAAATTCTGATAGTAAGTTGAGCCAAGAAAGCAACGAATCAAGGACTCGGAGAGGAAGAGAGAGATCAGATAGAGAAACAAAGCAAGAGAGAGAAGAGAAGGGTTTTGAGCTAGCCAACCATAGGCTGCCACGCATTATGTCAACTACGATAGAAGGACACTTTTGTCCGAATCGACAGTAATGGAATAGACGGGTTTTCACCTTGCAAGGACTAAGGAGCGAGGAATGAGGATGCAATCCGATTTTCCAATCCGACGTCGACGTTTTTGCTCCAAGTTGGTGTCAAAACGGCAGACACAGTCGTCGCCGCAGGAGTACTTCGAGAAGGGGTTTTTTTACCGTTTGCCTTGCCTTGGAATTCGGATTTTATGTACCGGGATGTTACATGTGATTTTTTATTTATTCCGACCCTTAAATTTAAAAAAAAAAATAATAATCGATAATAGGCTACATGAGCTTGTGATTAGAGCTTTGATCACGGTGTGTCAAAATACGTGATCAGACCTCTAATCACGGGTTCCGGTAACCCGTGATCAGTGCACCCAGTGGACACGTGTCATGTGTCATGTGCTGTGCTGTCGCCAAATCTTCCGCCTTGCATGTGTGTCACGCGTCCGCCTCCTGTGCTTCCGTGATGTCTGCTCCCCCTGCATGCGCGCTACGTGGCAAGTTAGGGTGATCCGGGCAGAGACGCGCCTCCCCCTGCCTGCCACGTGTCCTTTTCCTATGTTCCCATGACACACGGAAGGACTACAAAAACCCCTCCCTCCCAACTCCTCTCTTCACACGCTCACTAACAATTTTATTTCCCAACACCTTGCAGCCATTTTCTAAAAAAACCCTTCTACTTTCTAGCATCCAAACAGCAATTTTCTAAAAGAAACCTTCTTTTCCAGCAAATATCATTTCCATCAGCAATTCAAAATTCAATCTTCAACGGTAGTTACATCGCTCAAGGAACGTTATACAAGTAAGATTTTTTTAGAAAATTGAATCTATTAATTTAATTATTTTCTATGTTTGTATTAATTAATTAATTTAATTTATTTATTATGGTATTTATGCTGCTTTAATTTACTTTTATTATTGTATTTGTATGTATTGTTTTCATATCCTCTTATTATTTAATTTTCTTGTATTATTTTGATATCTGAATATATTACCATATTTCTAATCTGAGTAGATTGTGCCAGTTGTGCAAATTATTACGATTTTAATTATTAGGCTTGTGGGTTGGGCATTATTAAAATAAAAAAATAAGAAATCCAAATAGTTACAAATGTTTAAATGAAATAGTAAGAATTGTTTACAATAATAGATTTTTATACTTTAAGAAATATTATTAAGAAATATTAGTTAAAGGTTCTTACAGTTTGAGATCTTGAAAATTTTTTTACACACCATAAATCTTAATTTAACCAATAATAGATATTGAAACATGTATAATTTTATTTTGATTAAAACACTAAAATATATATTTTATAGAAAAATAGATTTTTACTCACCATACTTTTTTGAAAAAAATATACTTTAGCTTATAAAATTATGGTTAAAAAATTGATGTATTTAAATAAAATTAATTTTACCATATTAACTTTTTTTTAAAATATTCTTTTTAAAAAAATCCATTTTTTAGAAAAATAACTTTAACTCATTATACTTTTTCGAAAAAAAGAAATTTTAGCTTATCAGTATGTTTAAAAAATAGATTTTTTAAAAAAATTTATTTTTTAAAAAAAATAATTTTAACTCATCAGACTCTTTGGAAAAAAATTAACCTTAGCTTATCAGTATATTTAAAAATAATAAATTTTTTTAAAAAATTTAATTTTAGCTTAGCAACCCTTTTTCTTAAAGAAATATTATTTAAAAAAAATCTATTTCTTTGGAAAAATAATTTTAACTCATCATAGGATTTGGAAAAAAATATATTTTAGGTTATCAGTGTATTTAAAAATAATAGTTTTTTTTGTAAGAAATTTAATTCTAGCCTTTCAACCTTTTTTTTAAGAAATATTTTTTTAAAAAAAATTACTTTTGTAGAAAAATATTTTTAACTTATCAGACTTTTGTGAAAAAAATTAATTTGAGCTTATCAGTATATTTAAAAATAATATATTTTTTTAAAAAATTTAAATTTAGTTTATCAACTCATTTTTTTAAAGAAATATTTATTTAAAAAAATATATTTTATAAGAAAAATAATTTATACTCATCAAACTTTTTTGAAATAATATATATTTCAACTTATCAGTATATTAAAAAAAAGTATAGTTCTTTATAAAAAAATAATTTTAGGTTATAAATTTTTTTTAAAATTCCTTATAAAATATTGTTTTAGGAAAATATTTTTAACCCATTAGTCTTTTTAAAAAAAAACTAATTTTAGGTTATCAATGTATTCAAATATAATAGAATTTTTTTTAAAGATTAATTTTAGCTTATAGTTATTTTCTTTAAAAAAAACTTTAGCTTAGCAGATTTGTCTGAAACAGATTTTAGTTTTAAAAAAATTAATATTTACTTATCATTTCTTTAAGCCAAAAAAATTATAGTTAGTTTGTACTTAAATTTAGCCATTATAATTTACAGTTTAATTACCACTTTTTTATGAAATTTAATTTAATTTATATTTGATTTAATTTTTTTATATATTTAATTTTGCTTAAACTATAATTTGTGTTATAAAAATTAGTAAATATCATAAAATCTTTATAATAAAAATATAGTTTCAATAAATACAAAATTTTTTCATCCTCTCTTACAAATTTAAAAGTTAGAATATTTAATTTATAAAAATTTTATTTTTACACAAAATTTTTCTTACTCGGAAGTATTATTGGGTAAGTATTAATAGTACTATTAAGAGTAAATCAATATTTATTCAATATTTAAATATAAATTAACTATATCATAACAATCACAAAAGTTGAAGTGAACATAAGGTTTGAGAAAACACAAACATTTAATAGTTTGAGTGTACAGATCAACAACCCCACAAACCAAACGAACATAATTATATATATGGGACTTTTTTTCTATTTTATCTCTTCCTAAAATGAAAGAATAAGTAATATTTCTCCTGCATAGAAAACTTACAAAAGTAGATAGATTCAAAGGTCCTCTAGGTAAAAAAATTTACATATATATTTGGATGTAGCATTGCAGGAGGCTAATCAAATTAACAATAATTATAAAGCTACGAGTAATTATGTAGTTATAGTATTATAAAATTATCTTTATAATTATGATACATATTTCAATTATTATTAAAAATTTTCTTCGAGGATGACCCTTGAACCAGACCATGGTACGAATCAGAATGAGCTCCAGGAGACAAAATATATGTATTTATGGGAATGGAAAAATTTATGAATCGGATGAAGGCGATACCTTTAGGTGCTCTAGGGTCAAAGTAATTTCAATCAATTCAGACATAACCCTTGATGCTCTAAAAAATATAGTTGGACCAAAGTTGCGTCTCAATGAAAATCAAGTCGTAACTGAATTGATATACAAACATCCACTCTCGCTAAATTCGACGCGGTATAAGGCATGTGAGTTAAAAAACGATGAGAACATTCAGCGGATGTGGGAAGTGAATACGATGTTTCCTATTCAATTGTTATGTCCAGAAGTGTGTGCACATATTGGACTAGTGGGTTTTGATTTGAACGTAGCAAGTCAGCCAGTTAGCTCAAGTGCTCCATATCTGCTACCATCCACAAGTCAACGTAATGACGCTACTGAAGGACCCTCATACTACGACCTATACATGACCAGTGTAGAACCAATGAATAGACAGTTTGACTATGATTAGCAGTTTCATAGCCCTGTTAATGATTACACTCCATAGCCATGTTTCTCTCAACAACACTTTGGATTTTCTCACTCCCTCTCATCCCTAGAGGAAATAGAGGACATAATGGATGATTTTGAAGAGAAAGGTGCATGTGACCCCATTCCTGAAGGATTTAGTGGTGATGGTGACGATGATGACGGGGAAGACGTCACCAGTGCACTGCCAACAATGTTTGAAGGCCATCTCGTAGAATCGACTGCTGCCTTTTTCTCACGACTAAATGTAGATGCTACTACTAGCCATGATTATCCCGAATTCAGACATGACATAAATATAAATGACAATTAGGAGCCATATGTAGGTTTACGATATATGAACCAGAAGACGTTTCATCGCACAATGAAAATATACTTAGTACGAACTCACCACACATTTTGCGTGCATTACTTCTCAGCTAAGTATGAAGAATATTGGTATCCTCACTAAGATAATCATTGTAATTGAAGGGTCAGAGCATGCCATAAGTCAAGGGAGGATAACTGGCAAATATCAAAATACAATGGTTCCCACACATGTGTGTCTGCTTCTCTTTCCCAAGATCATCCAAAATTAGACACAGATGTCATTTCATCGTACATTATGACTATGGTGATCGAAAACCCAAGTGTGTCCATTCGAGAGGTCATAGAGCGAATCCATGGTATATTTGGGTCTGGGTGTCATATAGGAAGGCGTGGAAGGGAAAACAGCGAGCTATTGCTCTTGCTTTTGGGAATTAGGAGAAGTCTTACTCTATACTACCTAAATGGCTGGCAGTAGTGTGTCTTTTCAATCCTGAGTCTTATTTTGAGCTTGTAACCCAAGAATGTCTGCCAAGCATTTCTGTAGATGAGCTGGTTGCATTGTTCCATTGAGTATTCTGAACTTTTAGACCATGCATCGAGTCATTTTTCCATTGGAAGCCGATAGTCCAAATGGATGGCACTTTTTTGTATGGAAGGTAGAAAGGAATTTTGTTAACGGTGACGTTGCAGGACGGTGACAGAAAGGTCGTCCCACTTGCATTTGCTGTTGTGGAAGGAGAAACTTACGATACATGGGCTTGGTTCTTATCCCATGTTCGACAAAGTGTTATTAAAGACAGACAACATATTTGTCTGATCTCAGACAGGCATCCTAGAATATTAGCTGTCGTTGCAAACCTACGCGTAAGGTGGCAAGCCCCTTATGGTTATCATGTATTCTGTCTTCGACATATCGCTAGCAACCTGAACTCAACTTTTAGGACAGTGTGGCTGAAGAAGATGTTTACGAGCATTAATGTGTGTTACTGACAATAGCATCCTCAACTGACATTTTGTGTTATGACTATTGCTTATTGATTGATAGCATTTTTGGGTACATATTAGGAATATGAACGGCATGTTGTAGATAGCAAGCTCGAAGAACTGCGCCAATTGCAACTTAGAGCTGCGGACTAGATTGATAATATCTCGAAGTGTCAATGGAGCCATGCTTACGATGATAGAGCCCGACAGTGGGTCACATGACAATAAACTTGGCCGAGTGTATCAACAGTATTTTTAAAGGGGTTAGACATTTATCGATCACTGGGCTAGTCGAAGCTACATTGTATCGAATAAATGCATATTTCATGAGCAGAGCAGAAACCATTACAGCACAGTTACAGGCAAGAAAGGTGTTCAGTGAAGCCAAGCGAAAAAAGATTCAAGAGTGCACCCGGAAGGCATTTGCCTGTCATGTCCGATGTTTTGACCGACTCGATTTAGTTTTTAAGGTGGAAGAGTCATATGATCCGACATGGAAGCAGTTTGGTTGAACATGCAAGGTTAGCTTGGCCCATAGAACATGTGATTGTGGTAAATTTCAGGTAGAGCATTGGTCTTGCTAACATGTGTTTGCAGCATACGCGAAGGTTGTATTGGATCCTTTACAATTTGTCGATCCTGTGTTCCGACTGGAGATAATTGCGTAAGCTTATAGCTATGAGTTTTGTCCTATAGGCGGTATGGAGCATTGGCCAACCTTCAATGGACCAACACTTGTGCCAGATCCTACGTAGATACGTCTTGGTGATCGCCCCCATTCATCACGTATAAGGAATGAAATGGACGGATAAAAGGTCCATCAGAATCTCCTAGGTGTGGGTTGTGCCGTCAATCTGACCACAACCACGCAACTTGTCCATCTAGACAACAGAATGTGCCATGACAATTAGAGGCCCTGAGAAAGCCAATGGACTATGCATCCCTCAATTTTTTTGAAGATTTTGACCTTGTCTGCAGCAATATATAAATTATTTTTTATTATTGCAATTATGTCCGAACAATGCGAAATATATATGTATGTTGCAATTATGTCTCACTGTGTTGCTCTATTTTTATTTATTAAGTCATTTTGGTCTCCTTGCAAAGTTTGTTACAGAAGATTTACATAAATTTAGGGATGTGCATTTGATTAAATTCTTGCAGTTTGATATAGTTTATAAATCTCGACAGTAATGGCCACTCAGCGACATGTCATCACCCCTACACTTGATGACGAGTCTCTTTTATACTTACGATCACAACATATTTCACAAGCAGTATGGCAAAACTAAGTAATTCCATTCCCTTAACAGAACTTCACTAATTGTAAACATCCTAACCATTTTTTTTATGAATACCAACAGGGAAGACCAATCCTGAGGCTACGACGTGTCACCTATGCAGACCGATTATTTAATCCACTAGCTGCAATTATGCCTTATCTGCAACAGGATGGCTTCTATGACGTCAGCCGGCTTGGACATTTTGATTTCAATACAGTTATGATGTCCGTCTTAGTTGAACGATGACATCCTGAGACACACACTTTTCACACCACCACCAGGGAGTGCACTATTACATTACAAGATATATCTGTCCAGTTAGGTTTGCTTTGCGAGGATGTCCCCATATCTGGAAGAACCAGACTTGATTGGCCAAGGATTTATGAATATTTACTTGGGATCAGACCGCCTAATAAATGTTTGTAAGGCCAGCGCCTGAGCATCACCTAGTTATAAATCTCGATAGTAATGGCCACTCAGCGACATGTCATCACCCCTAGACCTGATGACGAGTCTCTTTTATACTTACATTCATAACATATTTCACAGGCAGTATGGCAAAATCAGGTAATTCCATTCCCTTAATAGAACTTCACTAATTGTAAACGTCCTAACCATTTTTTTTATGAATGCCAACAGGGAAGACCAATCCTGAGGCTACAACGTGTCGCCCATGCAGATCGATTATTTGATCCACCAACTGCAATTATACCTTATCTGCAATAAGCTGGCTTCTATAACGTCAGCCAGCTTGGACATTTTGATTTTAATGCAGTTATGGTGTCTGCCTTAGTTGAATGATGGCATCCTGAGACACACATTTTTCACACCACCGTCGAGGAGTGCACTATTACGTTATAGGATGTATCTGTCCAGTTAGGTTTGCCTTGCGAGGATGTCCCTGTATCTGGAAGAACCAAACTTGGTTGGCTAGGGATTTGTGAATATTTACTTGGGATCAGACCGCCTGATGAATATTTGCAAGGCCAGCGCCTGAGCATCATCTGCTTAGCAACTAACTTTGGACACTTACCAGATGATGCCGATGATGAACTAACTCAGCATTTTGCACATGCTTACATCCTGCGACTCATTGGCGGTTGCCTTATGCTCAACACTTCGGGTTACAGAGTGCTACTAATGTATCTACCATTACTAGAGAACTTCGCAGATGTAGGTCAATACAATTGGGGATCGGTGGTCCTTGGCATGCCTGTATAGAGAGTTGTGCTCTGCCACAAAATGTGATGAGCTAAATATTGGTGGATGTCTGCATTTATTGCATTTATGGGCATGGGATTGTTTCCCCATTCTAGCGCAGGCGAGACCTCCGTATCCAGATCCCCAGCTAGACATCTATCCCTTACTTCCACCATTGGGCTTTAGGTGTGGATTATACACGTATTCCATATTGCATCTTTTACATATGCTTAAAGAACTTAAACAATTAATCCATAATATGTATTTCTCACAGGTGGAATAATACTGGCCTACCTCCCTAACCGCCATCGACGGCTTTGCGTCAGTATAGAGTATTACTTGATCAGATGAGGGACGATGAGGTTGGAAACACTGCTGTCTTTAATTCATATAGTGTCATTGCTAGATCTACTAATATGCTCATTTATATTGTATTTCTTTGTAATTTTAGATCTACTGATATTCCCAATGTACGGCAGCTTATACCAGGGTATTACTTGATGTCGCCTAATATATGGCTAGCATCAGTTCTCGTCATTTGCTTCCACATTGTGGAGTGACACCATTCAGACCGTGTCCTCCGATAATTTGGAAGGAGGCAGCTAATCCCACAAGAGCCATTTAATCTCGGCTCTTGTCATACACTACAACTTCAAGGCAAAATATCAAAAAACTGGCGTCAGGAGCATATGATATTCATCAGTGCTTGGAATGCATGGCACAATACACTTTCGTTAACAGAGTTAGAGACAGATGCTCTTCATCGTGACTCGGGCTATATGTCATGGTATTGGAGACATACCAGATGATGGATTCATCTATTTAGCGACGATTTAGGATTTGTGGTAACTAATGATGTTTATACTATGCTTTGTGATTTCTTCAAGATGCAATATGTATTAACTGTATCAAATGTACTTCTTTGTAGGCTAATGTAACTGAGAGACTCCACAGACTTAGTATCGAGGATTCCCCTTCATAATTGTATAGTTAGTTTAGGGAGATCATGGGTCGGGAATGTCGCCTCATGTTACGCGCATTAGGAGAGCATCGAGATGTAATTGCTGCCCAGCCTACCTACCCTAGCTGATGAATTACCTAGACTACCAATTCCTAAGCTTAGGTGTGGTAGGAGAGCCTACAACTTCATGTCTTTTAAGGATCCTATTTTGCCTAAAAAAGATGACGACGATAAAAGTGTGCCTTATGCTCATCCATCAATGACGCAATCAGGTGTCCCTAACCCCTTCATCCCTCAATCGATGCATGCTGATATAAGAGTTGCGAGACCATCAACTTATTCCCCATCATCGCAATTCTTCCAGGTGGAGAAGCTGACCCATCTCACAGCATGGCATTACCCCCATAGCACCCCTATGATGCTCCACAATCATCTTTTTTCACACCATCGCCATCACAATCAGCTTAGCAAATCCCTGGCTCTTTAATGAGATTATTTGATGACCCATTTGCATTCACTGCTGAGTATGTCGATGGATCTATGGAGCAGTAGTACCAAGGATTTTTCACACTAGGAAACCATATTCCAACATTTCAATCCTTCCTTTGGGACTTGAACTCTCCACCTTCTAGGGGTCAAACCTATCTAACTCATGCATACGATGATGCAGATAACGATGGAGAAGAACAACCTCTAGCTCAACGACCGTAACAAATAAGATGACGCCCTCGGTGTGAGACTAGAAGCCATTATTTTGGTGATTGGGGGTTTCATTATTGTAATATAGTGTTTCATCCAAGTTTTTTATTTAATTGATTCATAACATTTTTGCCTTAGAATTAGTAATTTCTCATGTTACATTAACCATATTACCCACTTTTAGAGGTAAGTTGTACAATTTTACAATTATATATTTCACTTTTCTTCATTTATCTTCATCACATTATTGATTTCACTTCATTCATTATATTGTTATTTGAAATTCAATGGAGCAATCTAAAATACCGATTTTCAAGATGTAATTTTAAATATAAACTTGCATGTAATTACGAAAAATGGTGTTAATTACTCATCTAGAGGTCACTATGGTAAATCACACTATTAAATTTAGCATCGCTTAATTTTAGACATTCGAGATCACACATTGAATAACCCTAAACTAAGATTTAATATTCCACTACCCTAATTAATTAATTATTTAGGCAAGTGATGTGTTTTTCTTTTTTACATGTGAATTACAACACTATAATTTATAAAGTGTCTACTTTTCGATCGTAACACTTACCTTGGGAAAATAAATTTCTCTTATACTGCATAGCAAAGAAATTTGCTGCATAGCAAAGAAATTTGCTGCTATACTGATTTTATTATGTTACATTATCATACAATATAATGACAGCTAATAATATAATTGATTATTATTTAAAACTTTGAATAATTACTATAAAGAAGTCCAAAATTTCAAAAAATTGATCAAATATATATTAAATAAAGTTTAAATATAAAGCAAAAAAAATTGCAACAAATACAATTTACGTTTATATTTTTAAAAATTAAAGTAAAAAAATTAATACAAAAATAGAGATAACTACAAGAATTAATGAAAAAAGAAATAAAGTAAATAAAAACTGATAAAAATATATAAATAAAGTTAAAGAAAAATGAAAAAAAAGGATAAAGTAATTAAGACTACTCACATGAGATAAAGTAAGGAAAATAATAAAAAACATTGAAATAAAATAAAAAAGATCAAAAAGTATAAAAATATTAAAAAAATTAACAGGGTTGATCAAAGTAAAAAAAATATATAAAAAAATGTAAGAGCTGATAATAAAAAAAAGAATCAAAAGATAAAAAAAATAAAAAAAATAAAAGCTATGGGCTGATTGTAAAAAAAAAAAAAGAAAACAAAAAGTAAAAAAATATATAAAAAAAATTAAAACTGTAAAGAAATATTATTAATTCTTTTAATTTTTCATTTAAAAATTTATTTTCTAATTTACATCTTTCAAGTATTAAGTTTACAAGAAAAATGTAAGTGATTGTATTTATTGAGATAATAATTATCCCACCAATCTTACCACACTTATTATTTTATTACATTATATATATTGTACAAATTTTATAAGAGTTAAATATATTATTGATTATTATTTAAAATATTGATTAATTAATATATAAAATAAATATTTAAATTTTAATAAACTAAATTAAATCAAAGTTAGGTTAAAATTATAAATAAAAAAATAAAAGGATCACAAATTAAAAATTATTACAAATTTTTAAGAAAAATTAAATCCACTTTGAAATAAAATAAATTTAATGCATATAAGGTAAAAAATAGCCAAAAATATTTTAATGGAAAAAAATATATTGGTAAAAAAAATTGATCAACCGAAAAAATAAAAACTGGAAAAAATAAATTAGTAAAAAAATAACAAATGAAAAAGAAAATAAAAAATTGATGAAAAAACATAAAAAAATGATTGATGAAGGTAAAAAAGAAAAGAACAAACGGAAAAAAAATAAAAAATTGATGAAGAAACGAAAAAAAAAAGATTAAAAAAAGCTGACTGATGAGTCTAATAAAAATTAGATGAAAAAATAAATAAAAAAAAAACAGACTGAGACCGATGCAGTGAAAAAACGAAAAAAAATAAAATTAAACAACCAGACTGAGAAAAAATGAAAAAAAAAAATAAACAAACAGACCGATGATAAGATTGGTGTAGGGGGGAGCAGGTACTGATGACGGGCTGCCCCTCCCGTGATTAGTGATTTTTTTTTAAAATTTTCTTTTAAATATTCTGATAAATAAAATTTTCGACGCATTATTTCGATTAATAATTTTTTAAAATTTAGGAGAACGGTAAAAAACCCTCGAGAAGGTACAACACTCCAAAGTCTCACCCAAGAGACTAGACATGACCCCCTTATCCAACTCTTTTCCACACATTCAAATGCTGATGTCTACTTGTATTCCGTTCCTAAGAATGATAACAGCATCGTCAAGGCAAAAAGGTAGGAACTTTACAAATTTCAATGGCTGCAACTCATTTCCTACCAAATCCTAAAGCTTTCTCACCTTTTCTCACAAACCAACCTTCAATTCGATCTATTCAATCCACTCGAATTTCATTGTTGAACCCATTAGATCACTGTTCCCATTTAGCAAGGAGACCAAGTTTTCGCACTAATGCCAAGAAGAATCCTTGGGACATATTTGATGATGGTGAGGACCCTAATATGGAGTATGGATCCTTGTATGCTGATGGCAAGCAGGAGGAGGATCCTAGGCTACCTGACGACCCAGATAACCCATATGGATTCTTGAAATTCCCAGCTGGATATGCTGTGGAGGTAGCGTCCTTGGGATTGAAAGTGAGAGGAGATGTCAGGAGGTGTTGTTGTATGATATTTGGTGGTGTTTATGAGAATTTGTTATTCTTTCCAGCCATTCAATTGATTAAGGATAGATATCCGGGCGTTCAAATCGATGTGTTGGCATCAGAGAGAGGGAAGCAGACATATGAGTTGAATAAGAATGTAAGATATGCCAATGTTTATGATCTGGACGATGACTATCCAGATCTTGCAGAGTATAATGATATGATTGGAGTTCTTAAGGTATATCATCTTATTTTTAAGAGGCTGAATTTAGTTACTCTCCAATACTTGATCTTATACAAAGGCTTCTGTAACAGCTTGATATTGGATCTTATCATGTAAAAACATATTTCCTTCCGACTCCAAAATTCCAACGTACGGGTTTTTCATAGCAATGTTTGGTACATTTATTTTGTTTCACAAATTGTTACTTAATTTTGCACATATCTTGACTCAATTTAAACTGGTCTCATTCATTCTTATTCTACATACACTTGGTGAGAATTAATATATTATGTTCAGTACAATTAGGTTACTAGCACATTCCTTTCTTAGATTGGTGCTGTAATCTTCTCACAGGGCAGATACTATGACATGGTCTTATCCACCAAATTGGCAGGCCTTGGCCATGCAGCATTTTTGTTTTTGACAACAGCCCGAGATAGAGTAAGCTACATATACCCAAATGTGAATGCAGCAGGAGCAGGATTACTTCTTTCGGAAACATTAACCCCAGATCGTCTGAATCTCTCAGAGGGAGGATTTAATATGTAAGTTATAGAACGTATAAAAATTGACTTGCACTCATTTAAAAGATGTCTGTGTTCTTAAGCAGGCCTGTACTAAGGTCTTCCTGAACTGAATAAACTTGTAATAGGATGTTTGCGTGTTTGCTTGATTAGGTATCATCAGATGGTTGATTGGCTGGGAAGACCATTCCGCAGTGTTCCAAGGCAACCTGTGCCACCACTTAGAGTGTCGATTTCAAGGAAGCTGAAGGAGGTTGTAGCAGAAAAATATAAGAAGGCAGGTGCAGAAAAAGGAAAGTATATTGTAATTCACGGGATACAGTCAGATTCAAAGGCCTCGATGCAGTCTTTGGGTGATACTGATAGCTTGCTTCCCATTGAAGTCTGGGATGAAATTGCTGAGGCTATAAGGTTAGCATTATTGCCAAATGTTTTGTGGTTAAACAAAAAATATTTTAAGCACCCTGTGGGTTCATGTTTCAATTGTTAACTTTATATGGTCAAACATTAAATAAAGTAATTGTTTTCCAACTTATGAAATGAAGGTGGAAAATATTCCTGACAATTTATTTAACTGTTACTATTCATGTGGCAGGGAACTTAAGCCAATTTTTGTCATTCCGCATGAAAAAGAAAGGGAAAATGTTGAGGAACTTGTTGGAGAAGAAGCTAGCATTGTGTTCATTACCACACCTGGACAGGTACTTCAGTATTTTTCAATTGTAAGAGGTCAATGAAGGTAGAATAGCAGAGAAAGATTCCTTCTAAGTTCTAAAAGTGCATAGTATTTATGCTGCACTAATGGAATTTTATTTTTTGGCTTGTAACCTTCAGCTGGCTGTTCTTATTAATGACTCAGCTGGGGTAATTGCTACAAACACAGCTGCCATCCAACTGGCAAATGCACGAGACAAACCAAGGTAATTTTATCAGTCAAATAAAATTATTACTTGTTATATTTAGTTCAAATGACATAAATTGGATTGCACTAAAATAATAATGACTTAGATTATGTTTGGAATTGCTGTTTTTGCAGTGTTGCATTATTTGGATCAGAAGAGAAGGCTAACCTATTTGTTCCCCTGGCTGAAGAGAAGAAGTGCACTGTGATATCGTCCAAGACTGGGAAGTTAATTGATATTGATATTGAGGCTGTAAAAAATGCAATTCCAACTTTTAATGTGTCCTTAGCTTTGGTGTAGTATGAGAAAAGCTTTCACAAATGAGCTCTCTCTCTCTCTCTCTTGGTTGGATACGATTGAGGTTAAATGGTTATTTGTGCAGTTCTGTTAAAATTAATATACGAAAGATGATTTTAAAGCTTATATGCTCTTATATGTTCTGAATGTTAAAGCGTAAATATACCAGTTAAGTGCACTGTCAAAGCGTAGATATACCAATTAAGCGCACTTTTTGATAAGCTAGATACGTTCATACTCACAAACATGTTATGTCCTTCTGTAGCTTTTCCAAGCAGCCTATTGAAATGAGCCTTCAACAACGCCAGTTGCTGGTATTACATCGAACATCAGACAATAATTTGCCAAATCAACCGTAGCTTGGATTAAGGAAATAAAATGAATCGTACCAAGAATATACTTTCCTTTTGACAACCTGCAAATCCCAGAGTACTTTCTTTCATCCAGTCATTTCCAACTCCACAATACATACTTAGCATAATCTGAATGATCGCCTCATTTTATGATTCATCATTCTTTTTATGCATATATTAATAAATTATAACAGGATCATGAAAAGGTCAATATAATTTACTTTTGATTAAGAGTGCCCCGTGGGCAGACGATTGTACTGGAGAGATAACTCAATGTGGTTATCTATTAGACGTACGGATATTTCTTAAAATAGAGTATGTTCTTGCCTCCTCTTAATGTAATTTGTTTTTTGGGTGAGTAAAACAGTTTTTACATAATTCAATTACCATAATATTAGGAGCAAGTGAAGTAAGCCAAGAGATTGATTTTGAAGGTATAACAAAGCATCATTATTAGAAATTAGTCCAATGATCCCTAACTATGAAGGGTTTGTGAAAACCAACATAAAAAATGTCACCTCACTAAAAAATAAAGAACACAAAAAATGTGGCAACCTAGATCACTCTTCAGTGCCGTTAGGACCTCCAAGTTCTTGTGAATCTGCTGAAGCTAAATCAATGAAGTGTCTTGGCGCGAGTAGACGGATCTTCCTTTGACTCCAAATGGATCATGAACGCGTATCCTAATGCCCAAAGAAGAATGTATTGCCAAGGAACCCAAGATAGGCATGCAAGAAGACTCATAATGCTGCCAACATACTGAGGATCTTTTATGACCCCAAATGGGAATTCTGTTGCCCAGGGGATTTCTTTTCCAAAGCGTACTCCATAGTATGTGCCAGCCTCACCGAGCAGCTGATAAACCCTGTAATTTGACAGTCTGGTCATTATATATACACAAACATGAAAATCAAGAAACATTGTCCCTTAATAAACTTGATAGGAGTTTTTGCGTACTGGAAAGTTATTCAAGAAAATTTCAGCTAAACAGAAGGTGTGTGAGGATCAAGTATACAACATCTACCACAGCTTACAAAAATGCATGCAAGTGAAACCAAATCCACTCGTATGATTGGACCACTTCAAAATAATTTCCTCCCACCAATCATAATCAGGAAGCTAAGGTTGTAATATTATCAAAGAAAGCAGATCACCGCAACATGGGCCACTATTGAAATGCTAACAATTATGAATCCTTCAACCCCTGTATTGGCAGAGAATTCTGGAAAATATGCATCTTCTTTACCGCTTATTCAATTGTCAAAATTTTCAACCTTTTTATTTTTGACATACTATTCATGCTACTGGCTTTGATAGCATTTGCGTGCTTCGCATACTATTCATTCTTGAGGCTATGATAGCATTCTTGTGCTTTCCTGCGCAAACTAGATGAATGAAAGTGAACAATACAAAAGTTCCAGTTTGCAACTTTCAACTGGATAATTATCCAACAACTGCATACCCATCGCTAACATTCTCCCATTAATAACTTGGGCAAGGCTTGGATCTATATCTATACCAACCGTTACACTTGCACATGAACCCAAGTCTGACAAACACTGTTTTCACTAAATCAAATATCCATCCAACAAAAGGTCGCAAATTCTGATTCCAGTCTAGGGATCGGTGTGAACTGTCTACCAATAGACCAGTTCACCTATAGAGTAGCATAGCTAAAACATACGTATATATGCTGTCCAAGAGAGCTCCATTGACAATAGTCTCGAAAAATTAATCATAAGGCGCTTCTACACCATTTCACTTAAAGACAAGCCAAAATGATGCTTCTGTTCAAGCTTTCAAGTCTGAAAATGATATCAGAATAGAAAGTTTTAGCCTGTATTATTCGTCTAGCCATTCAAAGAGAGAACTATCACCCTTCGATCCATACCTGTTACCGTTATTACCTCCAAATTAGGAAATTGAACCAGTTTCCAAAAAATCACCAAGTGACAGAAGTAATGGATTAAAACAATGTGCTCTTTAATCCTTATACTAATTATTTATGTTACAGTTTTACTCAACCCATCTCACAATTAAGTTAAAGACCACTACACAATAATTAAAAAAAGGCCAAGCGCCAGAGTTTTCTTAATATTCCATTAACAACCCAGACAAATTCTTCATTTCAGCTATTAATTTATCAGACTCTTCGTTCCATGTCAGATCAAAGACGCCAAATTTACAAACACCATAATTAGATCTATAAGGATGCACGGCAATTCTGAAAGATGCACCGTGACGCTTGTCAACTTGCAGCAGATTCTGCAAAAGGCAAAGACAGTACCATAAAAAGGAAGAAGAAGAAGAAGAAACTAAAGTGACCTGAAGTTTAGGAATTGACCAAAGGCAAAAAGAGGCCAGAAGTAGAATGGTGGAGGCCAATGGAACGTAGAGACGGAGAAGAGGGAGATGAACTGAACCAACTTCAAGAAATGAGCAACATGAGCCATAACTCTCGATGCATCGCGCCCTTTCCCGCAAAGTTCGACCCATGATTGTGGCCAATTCCATAACCAATAGTAGAAGGGGAATGGTGATAGTACTCCAATGGCTGCTGCAATTCCCATCTCCTTTTTCTCGCTGACTTTCCCGCTTTGCTTCCGGGAAATTTAGGGCTTTAGTTTCGGCTCAACAAGAACCCGAAATCTGATTCCCCGTACGTAAAGTAGGGGTGTCTATGGCCGGGTTGGGCTGGGTCAGCATTGTTAAATAATTTCAAGCCCATTTTCGTCCAAATCTTTGGTGAACCCGTAAATTTGCGAACTACAACGGATTCAACGGGTGCATACAGGCCGGGCTAGATTATAATGAACTTTTTCTGGCCTATCCATTAGCATTAGGTCTTAATTAGAACTAAGCCCTTTTTTAACAAAAAAAAGTAATATAAATTATCGTTAATGGCCGAAATTTGTGAAAAAGAAAACATATTCAAACCATAAAAAATTGAATACAAATAGTAAAATTGGACAAATTGAGATCAAAACAAACAATAAATCTACTGATGAAAGGTTTTTTTCTTGTATAAGCCTTTCTGTCATAAAAAATTTTCTGCTCGTACCATATGTTTTCTAGTAGTATTGTATCTATAAAAACCAAATCTAAAACAAGTCCATTGATGGATAGAGAGACATAAAGACTACAAATGCAAATACATTGAGAGAGCAAGAAATCTACTGGTATCGATTTGCGTATGAGAAAGCAAGAATCCACCAGTATTGATTTGCACGTGAGAGAGCAAGAAATCCACCAGTATCAAACCGTGAATGGACACCACAAATGCAAATGCATTGCGACTACGAATGCCAACGGAGCAATTTCAATTCAAGCAATGGCACATAGGTAAAGCTTTGCTAAAGTTTTTCTGAAAGGGCATGAGAAGACTGAAATTTGGATGTGAAGTTGTGCTGGTTTGTGTTTTATAATTAAACTCGAACAACATTGTATTTGCCACAATAAAACGATGTCATATTGACTTAGTGGGGATTAAAAAAAATTAAGAATAATGGTATTGAGATGGTACGAGTCTAGATAGGCCCAAAAATTAGAACTCGAGCCCGCCTATGCCAACCCTATTTTGCATCTTTCCTAACCTATTATTGCCCTCTAACTCGAACTAAATTTACCCAAATGACAAAAATTGATTCGGTTCGAGTAGGTTAGGCCGGGAACTACATTTTTGGACACCCTTAATGGAAAGTATTATTTATTTATAAAAATAGAAAAGTGAGTCGGAGTGGCCCAACCGCCATAACCCAATTACATGATGCCACTCGTTCTGGGCCAACTTAACTTTATTTTTTACATAATGTCATTTTATTCAAAAAACTATTTTTTTCAAACTTTCTCTTGATTGCTTAAAATGATAAAAAATATAGAAATAATTAATTAGTTGAAAATAATAAATTGTTTTAAAAAATTGTTTCCCAGAATTTATTTTAACTATTGAATTATTAAAAGCATATAAAACATCTGAAAGTTTAATAAAATTCACTTTCTCAAATGAACTTCAAACTCTAAACATGAATACATTATCATAGAATATTAATTGTATTTAGATTTCTTTTATAAAAAATATTTTTTATAAATATAATTATAAAAATATTAAAATAAAAAATATTTTATTTATTTAATATTAAATATAAAATTTTTTTAAAATATTTTTTTTCATCTAAAAAATTTACTTTTCTCTATTATCATGTTGATAATTTTTTTCAAACACATCAATATAAATATCATATGACTCATTTATTAATATATATAAATAATAATTTTTATAAAAATATTTTTCAATGAAATAAACGAAATATGTTCAACATAGTGATTTTCAAAAAATTGTCAAATGGCTATGTAATTTGTGGAAACATAACTTTTTTTTAGAATAAAAATTCCTAGTAAAGGAATTCTAAAGATAATGTTACTAAAGAACTTAGATCATTAACTCCTATTTGGAAAGAATGGAATAAAAATGTATTTGATCACATTAGAAAAAAGAAGAGGAGTTTACTGAATAAATTATCTAGCATTTAGAAAGCTATGGAACACAATTGGAATCCCCATTTACAAAAATTGAAAAAACAGTATCAAATTCTTTATTGAAGAGAGAGCATGCGATACCAACAATTCAAAACTATGTGGATCACTGAAGGTGATAGAGACATAAAATATTATCACACCAAGACCTTAGTGTAGAGAAATAAGAATAGAATCAATATGTTATATAATCAAGAAGGATTCTAGGTTGAAAATAAATATTCTTTGGAGAATCTCATTGTGTCCTTTTATAAAAATCCATTTAGTGATGATCTAGAATAGAAAATACTTACAACTACCAATATGTTTTATCTTATTATAATTGATGATTAGAATATGAAATTAAATCGAGAGATTACTTATGAAGAAGTTACAAAGGCCATGTTTACAATATGTGGTCTTAAAATCCTTGGCGAAGATGGCTTTCCTACAATTTTTTATCAAAAGAATTGGCAGATTGTAGGAAATAATGTTTATTAGTTTGTGAAGAGTTTCTGTGTAGGAGGTGAAATTAGTGAAATCAGTAAAACCTTGATATGTCTTATTCCTAAAATAAAGAAGCTAAAATTTGTTAATCAATTTCAACCAATCTCTTTATGTAATGTGATATACAAATATATCACTAAAGTGCTAATAAATCGAATTAAATACATTCTCCTAACACTAATTTCTCTTTCTCAAACAAGTTTCATGCCAAATAGATGAATACAAAATAACATTATTATAGCACAAGAAATATTCCATTTTATGAGAATGATAAGAGGACATAAAGGATTTTTTGCTATAAAAGTGAATTTGGGAAAGGGCTATGATCAAATGAATTGGGATTTTGTTAAAGAGGTTCTAGTCTAGATAAATCTGACCCTTGAAGATATTAACCTTATAATGAAGTACATATCTATTACATCTTTAAATATCCTTTGGAATAGAAGTAAGATTATATCTTTTTTTCCTACTAGAAATTTTCGCCAGGGTGACGCATTATCCCCATACTTGTTCATCTTGTGCATGGACAAACTATCTTATATTATAAGTGAGGCAATAAATAATAAAAAGTGGACCTTATTGAAAGCAGAAAGAAATGGAGTGGGAATATCCCACCTAATATTTATAGATGACTTTTGTTTGGAGAAACTTATTTACAATAAACTAATATAGTTATAGAATGCTAACAATACTTTTTTAAAATGTTGTGTTAGAAGGTAAATCATGATAAATTAAGTATCTTCTTCTCCTAAAATGTAAACCAGGAAATAAGGCAAGCTATTACTTAGTGGAGTCATTTCTTAATCATTGAAAATATTGGCTCATATTTTGGGTTCCTTATAATCCATAAAAGGATGAACTACCATATATATTCTTATTAGGTGAAGCAGATGTAAACAAACTAGCTGATTGGAAGATAAAGTGCTTTTCTATGGTTGGTAGAATTGTATTGGTAAAATTAGTGTTAGGTTCTATTTCTATCTACACTATGCAGTCCATGGCAATTCCTATAAGTACCCCAAATGAAATTAAGAAAATTCAATATAGCTTCATTTGGGGACATGAAGTTAATTCATAAAAGATATATACCATAGTATGGAACACCTTTTGCTAACCTAAGGAGTATGGGGGCTTGTGCTTTTGACATTTGCAAGATGTGAATATTACTTATTTGATAAAATGGGTTTGGAAACTAATCATAGAAGAGAATAGCCTCTAGGTATCTATTTTAAAAAGAAAGTACCAAAGGAATTTTGATTAGTCTAAAATAGTTGGCACTTGGCATGCAACATTCAAACTCAATGTTTTGGAAGAATATTTGTAGCATTTAGCATTTAATCTTAAACAAAATAGTTAAACAAATTAATAATAGCCTTTAAAACTCATTCTGGTTAGACCATTGGGTTAACAATGAATTATTACAAGCATTAGTTGATGTAATACCGAATCAATGGAATAGTGTAAAGGTGGTTGACTTTGTGTTTTGTGATGGCGACTAGGATTTATATAAATTAAACTATTTTTTGTCCTACTTCATATATCTCCAAGATTGAATCCATTCTCTCTTCTTCAACTGATAGTAGAGAGGATGAAATATTATGTTGGCCTAAAGGGATGGTAACTTTAGCATCAATTATGCTTATCACAGCTTCTAAAAGTAGTTATCCTCTAATCCTGATTTATTTTGGCTTAACATTTAGCAATTAAAAGTACTATAATGTATAAAATTCTTTCTTTGGTAATATTACCAAGGAGGAATAATGGTTAATACACTAAAAGCTAACCAGGGATAGGGAAGCATGCAATGCTTGATATGCAAAGAAAGATTTGAAGATATTCTCCATGCTCTTCAAAACTATTTGAAAACTAAGCCTATTTGGTTCAAGGTAATATCAGTAAATAAAAGAGCTCTCTTCTTTGGCATTTAAGGAAGAGAATGGTTTAAAATTAATATAGTTGAAAACTTAGGTATGACCAGAGGCGTAAACTAGATTGTCATGTGGTGTGTGGCAATTTGGAATATTTGAAAATCAAGAAATGAGTTTGTATTCCAAAATCAGTAGGGAATGCTTACTAACATAGCTGGATTCTTGGTACCTTATGCTAAACAGATTGACATAGCATTCAAAAGCAACCTTCTTGTTAATATTAGGCAATTTCAAATGATACAAGTTAAATAGAATGCTTTTAAGGAAGGTTGGTTTAAGTTGAACATTGACGGGGCTTTAAAAAACAATCCAGGAGAGGTTGGTTATGAAGGAATCTTCAGAGATTCACAAGGCAAATAGGTGTACTATTTTACAAGAAAATTAGGAATTTGTTTATCTTTTAAAGTAGAATTATGGAGGGATTATCAAGGATTACACATAGCCTAGGGATTGGGATTGAAAAATCTTATTTTGGAGATAGATTCTAAACTCCATGTTGATATGTTACATAAAGAAACTATAGTTAAAACCAGAATGCTAACCTCCTGGGGCATTGTCAATCCTTAATGCAAAGAGAATGGAGGATTATTATCCAATATACCTTCAAAGAAGGTATTAGATGTGCAAATTGGCTGGCAAACTATAGCTTATTCTAAGAACAAGGATTAAAGAAATTGACTAATCCCTCAGTAAATCTCTATAGTCTAATTTTACATGATGCATTAAGAGTCACTACCTTACATGATATTCATTTGTAATTTCCCTTTTGTTGGACTCAAGCCCCATCTATTTATAAAAAAAAAATCCTAGTAGAAAATAGATATATGTTTAATTTGCAACAAAATATGATGTTTATTCAAATTTGAGTATGTAAATGTAAGTTAAAGAAAATCTAAATATTGTATAGTTGTGGAAAATACTTAAATATCTATAAGATTTAATAAAATTAAGTGATCCGTATTTCTAATTTCAAAACCTATTTAAATATCACTTAAAATATTAAAGAAATGCTACAATTAAATTTTTTAATAAAATAATAAAAAATAAAAAAATTCTAAATTAAAATCAAATAATTTATGATAATTAGTATATTTTTAAGTCAATAATATACTTTAATTAAATTTAAACAAGTAAAAAAATTATTATACTTACATAAAAATTTAATTCTTTGGTCAATCATATTTTAGCAATTTATACTAATCAAAGATATTTTTTAAAGCATAAAATACTTAGAATATTTCACATTGATGGATTTCAATTGTGTAATATTTTTTATTTATAATTTCTTGGGATAAATTTTTAATTTGAGTTTAAGCACAATACTTTATACATTAAAATTAAAAAAAAATACACGTGCAATTTAATTAAAAATAAAAAGTACCCATATATTTTTCTCTCTATGGTAACTTTTGATTCGCAAAATTATATATTCATAGGAAAGTACATATTTTTTGGAAAATTAATTCATTGAAATGTAACATTTCTACATTTAATTCATTGTAAATTTTTTTTAAAATATTTTATCATATTTCTGGTTATGTTACATTTTTATATTTGGTTTATATTTTATGTTCTTAGGAATCTTGTGATTGTTTTAAAAAATACCTTACCAAGTTTATTATAAAATATAATAAATCATATTTTTAATTAAAACTACATATATAATTAAAAACTTTTTAATACCTAATAAATTAAATTTTAATATTTAACATCTAAAAATTTATTGAAATATATATATAAAAATATTTCATACTATGTTATATTTTGACATTTAATGTATTATACTTCAACATTTAACATGAAGATTTAATAAGTAGAACTATGAAAATGTAACATTTAATATTTAATGTATTATACTTTAATTATTTGTTTAAACTTTGAAAATATAAAAAGAGTGAGGGGAGAAAAAACAAGATAATTAAAGATACAATGATAATTATTTTCTAATTTAAATTAAAAATTATTTGATAAAATGATAAAAAAAATATTGCTATTTCTTTTGGTTGATAGAAAATCTATGGATGAGAATGACGTCTTTTACCGATGAGAATGACATTTTTTTTTATTGAATTTGGCAATGAGAGAATAAAATTAATAAATTAATGAGCCAACTTATTTCATAAAATGTTGCTGGTGTCATCATCTTTGGTAATAATGCTTCGGTTGAATGATTGAAAGTTAGTGCAACAATGTAGGTAGATAATTGTGATGATGGAAGGAGAAAGAATAATGGAGACAAAATCAAGCAAAAGAAAAAGGCAATAAAACACAATTGAAAATAAGAATAATTTTATCATTTTATTTTAACATTAACTTTCTTATCTTATGAAATTTTCAAATACATACTTCTTTTATAAAAATATTTAAGAAAAAAATTAAAATAAAAATATTTTCAAAAATATTATATTTTTAAATATTTTTTTTTAAATTTTGAATTAAACATGAGAATATTCTCTCAAAACATTTTGCTGATCGCATCCCCCTTATGATCTTGTGCAAATGGACGTTGAGGAGGACACGAGAGTTGGACATGAAATTCACTCACACTCAAATTGCCAAGTAGTTTTGGATTGGGCCTGAGTTTTGGATCGCACAGAGAACATTAGCAATTGAATTTAGTTGGACCAACAACAAAATATTGTTTATTTGTTTACACTCCTTCAAAATGCATAAAGTTTCATTTTGCATAACAAATAAGTCAATTTATAATTTATTTACTTAATTAATAAGTTATAAGTTAGTCAATAAGTTACAAGTTAACCTCTAAAAGTATTTCTAACACTAGTTTATGAGTTCATTCAAACAGCTTATAAGTTACTTCAAATAACTTATAATTATAAGCTTAATAAGTTATCTAAAATAATTTATAATTTATAAGTTATTATTTTTTAAATTTTTTTACAAATTTATCCTTATTCTTTTTATTAATTTACAATCCATATATTTTGTAATATAAATTTAATTAATTTCTAAAAAATATAATTAATTATATTTTAAGTAATTATAATTTTATAATAAATAATAAAATAAAAATATATAAGTAAATAAATATATAATTTTATAAAATATAATTAATTAAATATTAAAAATTATTCTTTTATTTTAAAATTTTTAATTACGTTAATATAATTTAATTTTTAGATAAATATTAATTATTTTAATTATATATATATTTTTATTAATATATCATTTTATGTCATTTTATAATTTCAACTAATTCAATAGTTAATTTTATAAAAAAATTTAATTAACTTATTAACTATTTATACGAAATAGAGCTTAAATATGAGTTTCAAAATGTTACAGAGAGGTGATATGGATATATTTAGATTATATTATTAAAAAATGAGTCATTTTTCACAGATTTATTTATAATATAATATAATTTACTCATAATGTGTGTATATAATGGTGAGACCATCCATTTATTTATCTATCTAATAATTATTATTATTTTTATATTATTTTTCCTTAATTCTTTAATATTCTGTTCTTCCACAATGCGGGTTGTACAATTTGCTAATAGTTTGGTTGATGCAGGGAATGAGCCGCAGCACAAGTATGTCTAAATCCTTCCTGGGCAGCTACTACACAATTTTTTTAATTTTCTATATAATATTAATTCTTTTTTATAAAATTTAAGATGTTTATAACTTTCTAATGTTATTTAAAGTATGTGATTTATTAATATGAAACTCATTCCATATAAATTCACTTTCTTCTGTTTGTATGTGAGACTTGCATATTGTCAAATTGATTATTATTATTTTTTTGTCTTAATGCTTCTACACCCTATACTGTAAGAGAGATGATGTGATTCAACATAAATTCATAATAACAAAGGCATTATTGTAGCACATCCTTATGAAACATTTTTATTGTCAAAGTGTTGTAAATATATATTGTCTTATTCATCTTCTCTGATAATATAATATGGTTGATTGTCTCTTACAAATAAAAGATAGATTTATTGAGGGAAAGGATTTGATTGTTTCTGTAATGTCTTCCGTTCGGGGGAGGGGAAAGAGTAGATTTGTGCCTTTGAACAACATTGCTTTGATTTTTAGCAATTTATTGTTTACTATTTAAGCTACTTGACAATTAATTGTCTATTTTGTCAAGAATATTAAAACGTACTAACTTTGTTATTGTGAATTGGATGTGATTGGTACTATAATTTTGGCACAAATTCTCTTTTAAATATTATATTAAAAATTTATCAATTATATTATTTAAACTAAGATATTTTTAATTATGCTACTTGATAAAAGTGTTGCCATCATTATTTAAAAGCAAGCAATTCAAATAAAAATCTCCATGTAAATTGGGAGTTGACAAAGAAATGAGAAAATTAGGAGTTGTAATAGATAAATTAATGATATTTAAAGTCAATCGATTAAGTCAAAATGATAGCTTATGTAAAATAATACAATTAATTTAAATAAAAAGTGGAAGGCGAATAGAAATCTGAAGACAATTTTGGGATCGAAATTTTAGAACTCCAACTAAGAAGCCAATTATTACTTGTGTAGATTATTTGGTAATTTTAGGTCTATATGTAATTTTAGTCTTTTTAAGATGCAAATTATGTGATTTTGACCCCTCATTGAAAATAATTTATTTTGGTTGATCTAAATGTTTAATTGTTACATTTTTTTATCCTCTTATTTCATTTTCATCAACTTTCTAATTTCATAAGACCACTTCCACTTAATGCATTCTCCATAATGGCTTATATGTATGTATGAAAGTAAATCAATTAAAAATTTTGAACAAATATTCGGGATTACACATGAAATTTGAATCTCTTTTAGTATTAATTATCTTTTAAATTCTAAAACCTATGATTGGTTCGAGATATAATTAACTGAATGCTTAGATATCAAATATAAATTAACAGAAAACAATTGAAATTGAAAGAAATTAAATAAATGGATCAAAATTATACTAATTAAAATTTTAAGGAATCAAAATAGATTATTTAAAATTAAAGGAATCAGAATTTTATAATTTGATTTTAGGAAATCAAAATTATATTTAAAATTTATTTTTATTTTCAAGATTTTATATAAAAAAGTTACAATCCTATATGGTATATACATGCATTTTTTTTGAAAAATTGTATTTTTTATGTAAAAAGTTATAAATTTTATAAGAAAATTATAATTTTTTTATAAAATTTCACAAACTATTACAAGCAACCGTGGAAGTTAAACCCTATTAACAAAAGTGATATCGAAGTGAGTTTATTTGAAATTTTGAAATTTTTTATCGTTACATTATCTCAGTTATTTTGGCCTTAAAATGATAATTAAATTGTAAAATCATTCGGAGGTTCATAATTGTGTGGCTAAGTGTTAATTTGCATTGTAGGTTTAAAACTTACTTGCACGTGTTATCTTTTAAATAAAAATATCAAAAAATAATTCTATTATTTCAGCAAATTTTCTTTGGAAGAGGGAGAAAAAAATAATAGCTTGTTTATAGATAGCTGCCAAGTGGCAATTCAGTTAAAATGCTCACACCACTAACAATGGTAAATAGTCTGTACTAACCCTCACGAAATTGTTTTTGCTTGTCCTTTCCGCTCATTGCACACCAAGAGCATGCTTAACTTTCTTACTAAGTATTTTTTTTTTTTTCATTTTTCTTCTTCAATAACACTATTACATTTCTTCTCTCCATTCTAATCATTTCATTCTTTTGCAGCCATGGATCCCTCTGGTGGAGGAGCATCTTCGACTTGATGATGTTGTTTCTCCACCTCCCCGTGTGGTTGATCCACCTTCTTCGGCTAACAACAATCCACCTCCGATGATGGTTGGTCCTCCAATTAATGATCCACCACTTCTTGCTACTCCAGTTCCACTTAATGCTGCTCCAGGTGACAATGATATGGTTCATGGTGCTTTAGGTTCTGGCGCTCTAGTTTAAATATAATAACAACAATAACAAAATTTTATTCCACTAAATAAAGTCGGTTATATGAATCGTACAACACTATTAAGTTCTATCGAAAATTAAATTTTTAAGAACATTATTCATTAAATTTTTTTTTATAATTTTTCTTAATGTCCTTTTTAACCTTCTTCTTCACTTTTTCACAGAGTTAAAGATTATGTGATTGATATTTCTCACTAATGTCTCTAGTGGCCTTTTTTGCATATATCCAAACCACCTTAACTGATTTTTTATCATCCTTTTCTTAATAGATATCACACTAATATTCTTTCGTATACATTCATTTCATATATTATCCTTTTTTGTGTGACCGCAAAGTACTTACCAAATTTAAAAATGTCATTAAAATTGTCGCAATGGAATGCTCTAGTTTCATTTCTATATTATTTCTCTTATGGTTGGAAAGGTGATGGAAATGGCACCGGCCCCTCATGCATTGTTGGTGAGCATGCACCTTTTGTCACTGTACTGATTCTCATGACTCTTAGCATACACTTTTCATGATAATCTGACTTAAAGAAGACCTCAATTGATCCCCATAAACAATCATGAATTCAATTATAAGGATAGACTTAGAATGTTTCTAAAGAATTATACTTATGATTCCAATTATAAATTTCAACTCGAGTGTTTTTTTTTCCATCTTCCAGCAATAACAAAATAAATTTCCTTACATTTTTTAACTTTTCAAATTAAAAAAATCTAAATCTAATGTATTGTAAGTGTAAATTTTACACCAAATTAATAGAAAAGTGATATAATATTTAAAAGAAAAAGAAATTAAAGTTTACTAATATTAAAAATGTTTCAATAATTCTCTTATAATATGATAATATATGAATAAACAAATATAACTCATTTATATAGTTAGTAAATAAAATGAAATTATATTTAAGATTTATTGTGTGAAAAACACATAAAAAACTAAACATATAAAGATTTCAATTTTATATAAAAAGGGCTCACAAGTATTTTTATGCAAATTTGATTTATAAAAATGGTAATTTTTAGAGAACTTATTACATGCAGAAGTTATAAGTTTTAAGTTTAAACTTAACAAAATATTATGAAATTTATTATATATTAAACTCATTCTACTAATTCACTAATGCCTTGATTTATTAGGCCTAAATAAAATAAAAGCTTAGGCATGATAGGTCGCAGAGAAGCTTGTGTGCATTAATTAAAATGCATAATTTATCTTGTCTCCTCTTGAATTGGTTTTCTAGCCAATACTAACAATGCACTATATCATGCCCAAAAGAAAATTATATATTTTGCAATGATAAAAATGGGAGGGAAACTAGGAATTTAGGTACAATGATAAAATACATATCGACATAAACCTCAATTTTATTTACAACTTCAATCCTAGTCCCTTGCCCCATTCCTTTGGAGAGGGAACATTTGCCATCACTTTTTCTTGATTACGCTAGGGAATGTAGATACATTATTTCATCATTGATGATAACTTATTAATAAGATGTAATAAGCACTTGCTTTGTCAATGACCCAACACTTTGTGGCCCTGATTTAGCCTATATAAAATGATTTGTCCATCACATTAGTTACTATTAGGGCTATAATGTGAAATAGAGCAAGTTAAATAAGCTAATCTTGTACGAACCTCCTCATTTAACTTACATTTTTTGTGAGTAATTTTAATTGAGTCTATAGATATCCATGAGAAGCCCATGGATTGATCACTTTATAAAAGTGATTATACTATTAAACACATACATATATTGAATTCCAAATATAATGAATGGTATAAAACTTCCAAGAAAATATTAAATTAGATTAGATTAAAAAATTAATTTTTTAAAATTATAATTGGTTAATTATTTTTTATTTCGTATAATGAGTTAATTTAGTAAAATTAAAAAAATTTACATTAAATCTTTAGATATTAAAATAGATTAAATTAAAACAATTTTAAAACATTTAAAAATTAAAAAAATTAAATTTTGTAAATATCCGCAAGTTTACTCTCAAAAGCTCGCAACTGAGGGAGAAGCTCACATGACAAATGGGCTACGCCTAATTTACCTATGATTAGTCCGCAACCACTAGTAGCCCATGAGCTTCAAACCCATTTTATATTTTTAGTTACCATCTTCTTTGATTGGAAAGTAATACTAAAAAAAGGTTTATTAACAAATAATTATATCTTAACCTAATTAGATTTTAGCTCATCTCTCATAATAAATAAGACACCCAATAGCACGGCATCTTATTCACGTTTCCAGCAAGTTGTACATCTGTTGCGCAAATAGGATTGAAATCAATCAGCTGTACAAGCTCAATTTTGGCCATGGCAAAGATTGCTTGTATAGAGAAATTGGAACATGATATGATAGGCACAAAGTCATCTATGAGACTTATCTGGACCTTTTAATAAATAAAATCATAGGTATGAAGAAAATATTCCAAATAATTCACAAAAAGAAAATTGAGAAACGTGAATCTAGAAGGGCAGGTTGGAAGTCAAGTGAATTTACATAATTGCATTGCGATTTGAAGCTAAGCAGACGACACAATCACACCACAGCATTTCAATTTGAAACTTTTCCAAATAGAGGACCATCCAGCTAAACAATCGAGAGGCAATAAGTTGTTTCTCAAGATATAATCTAAGTTACCTACTATGCAGAACTCTGAAAACCGGGGCTTTGTGCTTATCTACATGATCTCTGAAGCTGTTAATCGAAAATGATGGAGGCTGAGTGAATCAAAATTACAGGAAAAATGAGAAGGAACACCATAACCTCATAGAAATAAACACCACCTCTGTATTCTTTACCTTCCACTTTGTAGTTAGTGTCATAAATTGCTCAAACATTTGCACAGGAGTAAGTCAAATCACAAAGACAGAGCTAAAACCAAACCAACTGTCATCTAGACAAAACAATTAAAAGATGACAATAGGACCTAACAGTTACTTCCAACAACCTTATAGTGACAATAATGAATGATTCTTTACACTATTCTAGCAGTGACCAAATAGAAGTATAAGTTCGCCTAACACGAAACCAGAAGGCTCAAAAAATCGAATTCCTATCAACAAATTTTTCACTTAATAGTTGTCAAACCTTTGATAAGATTCCAGGGTTTGTAGCACTTCTGATATAATCCAAGAGAAAGATCCTTCAGGTCAAGGCCGATTGGTAGCACATCTGCAGATTTGGATTCAAGCCAAAAACCCACGATTTTAGGCGAGGAAGCGGTTAATACATAGATGAGATGCAAAGTAAGAAGATCCAAACAATTTAAAAAAACGAAAAAACATAAATGGATTCATATGCTTCATGTGTCTGCCCTCTTGATTTTATTTCTATTCTACCATAGTCTTGGAGCACAAAGTTAAGCTTAATGCCCGAATTGAGCTTGGCAAAATAGAGCAGGTTTAATTCTTCTTTCGTAAAAGCCTTTTCAGTTCTCTCACTACCATTCCCATAGAAACGGAACTTTTCACGTTCTTGGCATAAATGCTTTTATGAAAGAACAAGTAAGATTTTATGAAAAATTTGTAAGAAGTTGTATCAATCTCCCCTTTCTCATAGGAACACAGGAGCAAATCCCTTGAAGTAAATCCAACATTCTCACACCCTCTAACAAAATATAGGATTGCAAGATTACCTACAATGTCATATTCTCAGTTCACAGGAATGTTTATCCTGTCAGCTAATTACCTGCTTATAACTCATAAGCCAATGTCATGTATACAGATTAAAAACATGAGCTCACTGGTAATGTGTATACAAGAAAGACTTGAAGCAATTAACCATGCATGTTGGAGAAAACGGAACGCCAAATATAGAGCTCCTAAATATTTACATATATAATTCCGATATTAGAAGGGCTGGCTGGGATTAGATGAAGCTACTCATCGATATGCATGCTACTTTGATTTATGTCTTCCTCCTTAAGGCTTTATTGGTTCCAGCAAGCATTCTTTCCTGCATTAAAAGTGGAGTCCCAGATCAAGAATACAATATCTGAATAAAACATGGGAAAAATAAGAAAAAGGAAGAAAAGATATGAGGCAAACCCGGTTCTGAAGATCGGCAAGCTGATCGAGCATGAA
Organism: Sindora glabra; assembly: GCA_020226215.1. Classification (NCBI taxonomy): domain Eukaryota; kingdom Viridiplantae; phylum Streptophyta; class Magnoliopsida; order Fabales; family Fabaceae; genus Sindora; species Sindora glabra. Next base: position 32,414,102 of record CM035226.1, on the reverse strand, counting down.
TTGAGTCGGAGAAACATTAAAAATGAAAGAGACCTCCAACATATTAACTTAATATAGAAGTGTGCAGCTATGTTTGTCAACTTAAGTTCTATGAATATCACATTAAGATATAAAAAAAAAAAATTGATAACATGATTTATCTTGAAATGAATCAACCTGTCAGATACAAGTGATTAAATCATCATAATACCCCACAGAAACTTAAAAATAGTGAGTTAGCTAAAAAATGTTAAATTCATTGAGATACAGTTGTCTCAGATTAGCATACAACAACAACATTAGCCAGCTGTGGTTTGATGTATTGCACGGAAATGTTTCTTGTTAATCTGCTAGAACAATTTATAAATTAAAAGAGGTATAGTTAATTTGATTTAAGGACGTAAATGCAATAAATTAAAATCTTCATTATTGATAGTCAAGAGCAACTTATTACCACAGAACAACGCTTCTATGTTGGTTGTTACCAGGCCATGAGGTATTATCCTCCTTAAATTTGTATTATATAGTAGATGCAGAAATATATATTCTCATTACCTTAAGACTTCCACTACAGTATGCAAAGATCTCCGGTTCCTCACGTTTGGGTTCCTTGGGTCTTTCATCCTTTAATCATGAAAAGTTATTATAACTGATGAGGCAATGGAACTATATAAAGAATGGATAATATGTCAAGTTCTAATATAACTATAGCATCAAGTAAAATAGGAATTGTATAATATAGGATACACAAGAAAGAAAATTACCATGCACACTATTACCATGAACACTATTTGTAGCAGAATGACCAAGTGTCATTAACCAACAATTCAATAGTTGGAATGTACAGCATTTAAACTTTCACTACCTAACAAATAAGCCAACCAACCTACTAAAGAGTAATTAGGTTTATAATATTAAGCTTAAGTTATATTATAAGTTTACTTGTCTTGCACCTAAAGTTAAGGATATTTAAGTCTTTATATTTATTAGTAACTCTATATAAATAAAGCATTAGGGTTGAGTTTTTTGTATTAATATAGTCTTCTATTCATTCAATAGTATATCAAAGTTTTCCTCAAATTATATGGCTTCTCTCCATTTTTTTCTCTCTTTAAATCCTAGCCATGTTTCTTAATATGGTATGGGAGCGGTACCATTCGTTATGAGTTTGTGGGTTATATTGCTGCCAACAACCTCAAAAAGCTTAAATTGTCAACGATGTAAAATTTATGATTACTTTTTTTTATGAATGAGTTTTTAAGTTTAGTAAAAAAAAAATTTAAAGTTCATGTTGTCTTTTAGGCTTATTTATTTATTTTAGTTCATTTTGGTGAATTAAAAAATTAGAAAAAAAAAGAAAAAAAGTGGAGTTCGGTGATACAAAAAATATTGGAAGAAAAAAAAGAAAAATAATTGATTTTTTGTTTTAGTTGATGTCTTTTATTATTGTCCATTAAGTCTTATTTTAGTTTTTTAATTTTTAAAAAAATAAAGGAAAAAAAGTAAGTCTTGGTGGGAAAAAAGTTAAGAGATTTAAACGAAAAAAAAAAGAAAAAGGAAAAAGGTTTGGTGGAAAAGAAAAGAATTGAAAAAAAAATTCTAATGGGTGCATGCTTACTATTTGACTAACATGCACCTATAGTTGTTGCTGGAAAGCTAGTGATCAATTGCGAGAAAGGCATCAACACCCTCTATTCAATTTTCTTGGAGCTTTTAGGTAACTCAGGGGAAGTCAATGTGCTAGATGGATGACAATGAACAAATAATTGAAACTTTAGCAATGAGTTGATCCTAAAAAAGACTATCCTTACTAATATCTTGGTTAATTCGATATTCTATTCTCTTTTATCTAAAGGCTTTATGTTATAGTCGCAAATGTATTTCAACATTGATTTCTAATTTGATATCTTGCCGTTGTCAATGCTAGTTTGCTTTTTGGTTATGACAAGCATATTAGTATTTAGGAAGAAATATGGTTTTAGTGGTGCTTAATTTATCTATCTGTGTTTTTCTAATTTTGCATCTTTGAGATTGGCTACTTAACCATTTAAAGTCTATTGAGTGAACGTATAAGGAAGTTAGGGGACTTATTATGATATGAGAATATCAAGCTTGTATGAATTTAGATAGAGTTGAATTTTTTTTGCATAAGATTAGGCATGGTGATACTAAGTTAGAATGAGTTATAACCAAGTCGCATTGAGTTTCTTCTGAGTGGGAAAAGTTAGTACCTTAATACCAACTCCAGGTTTCATTAAGTCCAGTTTGGCCTTTTTGCTTGATTTGTTGTTATTTATGGTACTATCTTACTATTTGGACTATTTTCAAAGGTTTTATGTATACTATGGTGGGTTTCTTTTTTGGTGTTGCTTTAATGGTGATTTTGAAGAATCAAGATTGAATTCTTTTGTAGAAGCTAATAGTGTTACGAAATCTTATATGTTTGAAGCATAATTTCATGCAATTTTGTTGAATAGTAATATATTTAATGCAATTTAGTTACTTACAATGTATTATACTATTTATAAGGTCTGTTTAGTAAACTTTCATGAAAATTAAAATATTAGCATTAGTTTGGTAGTTTTTTATGTTTAGCATGAAATTTGAGTTGTTGTTGTTTTATTTTGGCATGCATTTAAATATTAGTTCAGATTTGGTACTGTTAGCATTTGGTTTTTTAGTGTGTTTTTATATTATTAGGCTATTCTAGTTTGTGCATGCCATGACTATATGGCATGGAAATTTCATATGATTGTGTTTTCTAATGTGTTAACATTGGTGTTTGTGAATGTTTCCATTTAGGGTGAGTGTTCACAAATTATTCGTAAAATTTATTAAATTCTTTTTAGTTATATTTTATTGTATTTTATTTTTAAGAGTTCAAGTATATATAACAAGCTTATGTTTAGTAAGCTTTAGTTTGAAGGAAGTGTTAAAAGGTAATTAGGTTTATAATATTGCACTTAGGTTATGTTATGTGCTTGTCTGTCTTACACCTAAAATTCAAGATATTTGAGTCTTTATGTTTATTAGTAACTCTATATAAATGAAAACATTAGGATTGAGTCTTATATATCAATTTAGTCTTCTATTCGTTCAATAATATATCAAAATTTCCTTCAAATTATATAACTTTTCTTTATTTTTTCTCCCTTAAAATCCTAGATATGTTTCTCAACACAACTAGTTAATACATTATCCAAGCTTAAAATTAACATACTAAACATGCAAGTATAGCATAATTAGGGCAATTGTAAGCATATATGCAACATATATAGATAACCAATATATAAAGAAAGGCAACAATGATGTAAAATATGCAATATGAACAAATGTGGCTAAAAGTAGTAAAAATTTAGGATATCATAATTTGAAGAGAAGCTACTTTTATTTTTAATATAAAGCCTTGTTATAGTGTTGAAAGTGTGCAAAAGAGATATCGAGTTGCATACTTTAACCCTTAAAGTAGTGCCAAGCAACTACTAAGGCCAACGAGCACTCCCCTCATGAAGAGTATTTTAAGTAAAGCTCATTTCCATAGAAGTAGACATACTTTTTTTGAGTTATTATAAGGTCTTTTTACCATGCTCCAAGTGAAATTTTCCTACCTAAATATACTAATAGAAATATAAAATTCAAGGATCATGATTATGTACTTTGTTACTTATACTGGACAAGATACTTTGGTTAAAAATATAATGAAAACTCTAGAATAGGGAAAATTGGAAAAATAGTACACAAGTCAAATTGGCCCCAAATTTAGGCTACAAGACCTCCATTATATGCTTGATTTATTTGCTAAGTTTCATCCTAAAAGGAGCTCATTTACCTAGTTATTTGATTTATAAAGTTGATTTATCACATCCTTCACCATTTGAAAAGTGTCAATAGCTTTATTTATGACTCAATTTAACACAACTTCCATGAGTATCTTTAATTTGCTTGCCTTAAGCTTTTCCTTTAATCTCTTTGCTTGCCCACGTGAGTTTCGACAATGAGTAATTTGTCTTTAATACATCAGCTTGACTTAAATCTCTGAAAAGTTTTCAAATCTATTCCATTTCAACTTTTCATCCAGCTTCCTTTTAGCTTATCTCCCTAAAGTTGTTATACACAATGAAAGCTTCTTCCTTCATAGCATCTTGAACTCTCAAATATGTTTCAAACTTAACTTTAACACTTAACTATTGTCCCCTATCATGGTTGATAAGATTGAATAAAGAGTTATCCCTTTTGTTCTAATAGCACATGCTTATGCACTCTAAATTCATTGCCACAAATTATTCTTATGACAAAATAATGGCATTCTCAAAGCAATATGAGCATAATTAATCATTGTCATAAGTTAATCTTTTTGACCAGGTGGGTCAACATGCATGATCTTGAAATCTTTGTTAGGTAATTTCTACATTTGTGCTATCTAGATATATACAAGCCCATTAGCATCATCATAAGCTTCTTTTAAAGGATTTGCTTTACTTAAAATATCTTTCTAGATGTGACACCTTACTAGGTGAAGGACTATGCTCTCAATCATAATTATACAAAAGAAATGTTGACTAGTGCTCTACTAACCTTGCCAAGCTTATTAAAGTAAACCTCGATTAGGGCCCACTACTCCAGATTATTGGTGATATTATTCATGGGGGTTTAGGACCCAAAATGCCTTAATTTTAATATTAGACTCATTTTTATCATCAAGATTTTCAATACCATCTTTGTCGTTCATTTGCCCTTTTTTGGTAATTTGGCTTGTAGAGCATTTAAGGTTTACTTTACTGGGCATTCCACCACTTTGTGTGGCCCATGACATGAGAAATATAAAAAAGTCTTTGACTTCCTATCATTGTTAAAAGCCTAGGATGATATTGATCCCTAAAAGTTAGAAGGTGATCAACTATTCTCTCTTTCACTTTTAAACTTACCATTTTTGTTTGACTGATCGCCATTCCCACTAAGAGAATTCAAAGCACTACCTTGTGAGTTCTTGATAAAAGTGAAACTAATATTGTAGTCACAAAAGTGCTTTGCCACGGTCACTACCTCAATGAAGCTTTGAACCTTTCTCTTTTAAAGTTTTATTGTAACTTCAAGTGAAAGACCATTGATAAAGTAAAAAATCTTGTCCTTTTCAACCATATCTTAGATGTTTAACATGATGGTTACGCACTTCTTCATATAGTCTTGGATTGAGCTAGTTTGCTATAACTCTCATAACTTGTGTCTTGTTAAGCAGTCAATATTCTTAGGGTAAAAGTGCACATTTAGTTCTTGTTTTAACTCTTCCCAAGTGTGAATATGACACTTATTCGCTTAAATCTCTTAATATTTTATCCTCTACTAAACCTTGGCATAATTTATATAGAGTGTCGTGGCCTAATTAAGCTTAGACTCTTTAGAATCTATTCCTATGGCTTAAAAGTATTGATTTATATCAAATAAGAAATTCTCAAACTTTTGGGCATCCTTTTATCCTACATATGGCTTAAGTTCAAGGACTTTTACTTCCTCTTATGCTTTAAGGCACCTAGAGATGTAAGATGGGGTGAGGTTGGCTAAATAGGTTCAGCCCACACAAGCTTAGGCCTATATAAGCTTACTTGTTTAACCTATATTTTTTATGGTAAAAATAGTTAAGACTATAAACACCCGTGAGAATCTCACAAGTAGACTGCCTCTTTTTTTTTATATAAAAGTGATTATAACATTAGATACACACATGCAAAAAATTAAAGATCAAATCTTAAATATGGTGGATGGTATAAAACTTTCAAAAGAATATTAAATTAGAATGGATTAAAAAATATTTTTTTATAAATTATAATTAGCCAATTAGATTTTTTTTTATTTTGTGTAATGAGTTAGTTAAGTAAAGTTGAAAAAAATTATATTAAATTATTAGACATTGGAAGGGATTAAATTAAAAGCTTTAAAATATTGAAAAAAAACTTAGTTCACAGGTACTTGTAGGTTTACTTGTAAAAGCCCGCAACTATAGAAATAACTTGCATAAGCCTATGTGATAAACAAGCTGCACATAAGTTACTTACAATTAGCCTGTGACTACAAGTAGCTCACAAGCTTTAAGCTTATTTTACACCCCTAGAAGCATCATTTATTGGCAAATTGTTACCCAAGGCTATCATTATAACCTTTATAGTTATTGTAAAGTCACCCATCTCCATCCAAAAAACTGTTAAAATACCATTTACCTTATTGAAAAGGTCCTTGAAAGCATCCTCTAATTCCTTTTAAGTGTTCTTAATTGCAGCAAATCACTCACTAACTTGTGAAGTATCACTACTCCCTGAGCCATCGACCTTTTCATTTGCTTTAAGAGTCTTAAATCACAACTGAAGAGTTTTCTAATTTTGGGCCATTTTGAAAAAGTTCAAGATTCTCCATGATTTGTGTACTTTTTACTACTTTTATAACTCTTTTGAGATTTCTAAATGCATTCTTAATTACCTCAAAGTATTCAACATTTGTCATCCCTTTTAACATGGTGGGTGTATTGACAAAGACAATGGAATTTATAAACATGGTTCAAACCATGCTTTAATACTAAGTGTCATGGACTAGTAATTCAATAATTAGGATATATGACACTTAAACCTTTATTACTTCAAGCCAGCTAATTAATTAATATACCACCCAAGCTTAGAATTAATGGACTAAACGCATATGCATAGCATAATTGGGCAACTATAAGCATATAAGTAATATATATGGAAAACCAACACATAAAGTAACAATAATGCAAAATATGTAATGCGAACAAATGTGACCAAAAGTGATGAAAATTTAGGACATTATGATTTGAAGAGGGACTACTTCTATTATTAATGTAAAGCTTCATTATAGTGTTTAAAGTGTGTAGGGGAGGTATAGATCCACACATTCTAACCCCTAAACTAATGCTAAGCGGCCACCAAAACCATCGAGCATTCTTTTCTTAAAGAATATTTTAAACCAAAACCCTTCCGACAAAAGTAAATATATTTTTTCTAAGTTATCATAAAGTTTTTTTGCTATACCTTGGATGGAATTTTCTTGTCAAAATACACTAAGGAAAGATAAAAATTCAAAAATTATAGCCACATGTTTTGTTACTCCCATTAGATAAATTACCTTGATTGAAATATAGCAAAAGCCCTAAAATGGGGAGAAATTAGAAAAATAGTATATAAGTCAGATTGGCCCCAAATTTGGGTTATAAAACCTTCATTATATGCTTGATTTATCTGCTAAGTTTCATCTCAGATGGAGCTCATTTGCTTAGTCATTTGGTTTATAAGGCCAATTTGTGACATTAGGCCATATTATCACACACAAAAACCCACCAACATTAATTGAAATGTATACAAACTTATGAAAATTGAAAGAAAACTTTCAATACTATTACTTACATAAACAAACACAATTTCATGTAAATAAAGCATTATAAAGTTATTCAGAGAATGGGAGCTAATTTATATATAACAAAACACCTTATAATAAGCATTATCCCATAGTTCAAATTAGAGCTACAAAGATAAACCAAAGAATTTCAAAATGAACCTTTGAACTTAGCATGTCTTCCACTATAAAAAATTTAACATCTTTTTCCATATTTTATAGCTATTGAATTTAACACATTTAGCATCTTTTATCTTAAAAAAATTGCACAAAAGTTCACGTTCATGTGTTTTAAACATACTAGAGTGCCTCTTTGAACATTCTTTGACCACAGCAAAGTTAGATTCTTACAATTAAGCTCATCTTTTCTAACAAACTTCATGGATTTTTGTTCATTATTTGCATTTTCTTTTTTACTATTAAGAATAATAAGAATCAAAGGTTGTAACTTTTGAGTAATAAAATAACCCATATGAAAGAAGTACAGCCATTTACATTAAAATCTTGACAATAATTTATATTTATCAAGATATAAAATAAAAATAAAAAGAGTCTTTAATAAAAGCTTAAAAATAAGCTTTAGGAGTTTAGCATTTATAAGTAGATTTAGATATATTTTTATTTTTATGTTACTATTCTTAAGAAATATTTTTTATTAAAAAAATAAAGAATAAAGGGTGAATGATGTTGTAAATAAGAAAATATTTTATTTAATTGTAAAGTTGATATAAAAAATAAAAAATAAATTAAAAAAATTTAAAAGTTATTTTTATTTTTAAGTTTTACACTTAGAATTATAATTTCTTAAAAATAAAATTTGAAAATAAATTTTTAAATAATTTTTTCTATTTTTTTGAAAAAACTAATTTTAAAAATAATAAATAAACAACTTTACATTTTTTTGGTAGCCTAAAAAGTTAACCTTTTGACACTAGTAATACTATCAATCTGATAATTTAGCCCTTAGGATAATCTACGTTGTAGGGTGGGAGTGAGATGGTGACTTACATGATAAGCAATAGAAATTCATATGTTTTCAATTGAGTAGAAATGTAGTCAAAGGATGTGCATCAAATTTTGGGCACACAATGGAGGTTTATATAATGATATAGCCTCAAATAAATAATACAATGCATTTCTAAATAAAAGCTTATATGTTTCTTAAAACTAGTGACTTAATTTGTTTCTTATGGATTTCAACGTGTAGTATTTATCATTAATATTCCATTTGACTACAACTCTATTATGGGACACATTAGAAAGTTGGCTTTCTTTAGACCAAAGGTAAGTTATTGACTTAATTATATTTCTGAAGTAAAACTCATATTTCTCGTGGAATGATTAGAGCTAGTCTTTAATGGGGATACTTTTGGACACCTTATGAGAATTTTATTATGGCCATTTAGCTATATTCATAAGATAGGTCTGATTCTTTGCTATTACTTAACATTTCACATATTTACCAATTTTGTAATTTATCTTTTACTACTTTGTTATTTCCTTGTTGTAATTTTATGTATTTATTAGCATATACAAATAATTCTACAAGAACTTTAGCTTGCTTTTTAAAATTTATTGCTATTAGTCATTTTATTATTTTTTCATGATAATTGATCTTGTGCTATAGATGTTAAGTGTGATTAATCGACATACATGTGGGGGTGACAATTTAAGTTGGTGGTTCATGTTTGTATTGGGTTGAGATATGGTCTCAACCTGTTTATATTAGACCTAAACATGACTTGTTTAATTATATTATTTGACGCGGCACGATCCATTTATTTACAAGTTGACATAACATAATTTGCTTAATTTGAAATATTTATAATATACCTATATAGGTTATAACACAACCCTTTTAACTTGAACTCATTTATGTTAGTTTTTTATTTTTATTTATTTAACAAACTTTAAATATTAAAAAATAATTTTTATCTTATTTAAGTGATAATCAATTTAAAAAAATTGATAAAAGTTAATATTTATCTATTATTTAGTGAAAATATTCAATTAATTTTCTCTTATCTATCTTCTCTGCTAATTTATTTAATATTTTTCATTTATTAAAGTTTGAAAACATATTCTGTGCATATAGCCAGATTTTAATAAGAAGTTAACTGCTTAATTGAAAAAAAGGAACTCACCAGAGTAGAGAAAAAGTTATATCGCTATCCTTACTACAATCTTATTTTGCTCTTTACATTTAGGCTTAGGTACTTTAGTTTAGGCTATCTATTTTAATCTTCTAGAAAATAATATTTTTTATTTTAATTTATTAATATTTTTAATTTTAAACTTTTAGTTTTTTTTAATTTTCACTTTCAAAATTTTTATTTTTAAAGTTTTATTTTAAAACTAGACATTTTATGATATATTCCTTTAAATAAGTTTAGTTTAAATTTTTTTAAAATTTTATTCTATATAAATTAATAATTAATAGTCATATGTATTATATAATTTATTATTACAAGTTACATTAATCACATAGGTTGAGTTGTGACACGAAATTTATTCAAATCAATCAAATTAACCTATTTATGATCTAAACCAAATTATGCTTGACTCGAATTCTCATAACTCACGTTGTATTATTATATCGTGTCGAAAATTATCATCTGTTGCATTCTATTTTATGCTTTTTGCTAGTTACATTTGAGTCTTTGCATGACAAATTCTTTTATTAAAAGTCTTTTGTTTATAATGGCAATGGAGGAATCACCTACAAAATATGATAATGAATGGGAGGTGGTTGACTATAAATGACTTGAAAAGAGGTCATTCCAATAATAGAGTGGTAAGAAGTGTTATACCACAATTCTGCAAGTGGCAACCATTTTGTTGAATTTAAAATGTTTATAACTTTCTAATATTATTTAAAGTATGTGATTTATTAATATGAAAATCATTCTATATAAATTCACTTTCTTCTATTTGTATGCAAGACTTTTATATTGTCAAATTAAGTAATTTTTATGCCTAAATGCTTTTACATCCTATATTGTAACAGAGCTGATGTGATTCAACATAAATTCATAATAGCAAAGACATTACTGTAGCAGAGCCATATGAAACATTTTTATTGGCAAATTGTTGTAAATACATATTGTCTTATTCACCTTCTTTAATAATATAATATGGTTGGTTGTCTCTTATAGATAAAAAGATAGATTTGTTGAGGGAAAGGATTAAATAGTTTCTATTATGTCTTCAACGAAGGAGGAGTAAATTGGAGCCTTGAAGGAATTGGACCAATTTAATTGCTTCGATCATTAGCCATTTATTGTTTTCTATTTAAATTGAAATATTTTATACTACTTGATAATTAATTTTCTAATTTGCAAAGAATATTAAGACCTACTAACTTTGTTATCATGAATTGGATGTAATTGGTGCTATAATTTTGACACAAATTCTATTTTAAATATTATATTAAAATTTTATCAATTATATTTTTTATTTAAACTAAGATATTTTTATGCTACTTGATAAAAGTATTGCCATCCTGTCTATACTACTAAAATAACCTTTTGTTTCTCTAGTGCACATGAGAGATGTCATCCTTTCCTTTCTTTGTTATTTCATTTTCTTGCCTAAACCCAAAATTTTCTTTTTTTTTTTTTTCATTTTATTATTCGCAAGTTCTTATTTCATACACAAATTCTTTATATTACTTCTTTTCATTTATTCTATTACTCTACTACATTATATATGTATATATATTATTGTATATTTTTTTATATTTATTCCTATTAGTTACATCTTAAATGTCAATATTATAAAAAAAGCATAACATGATATGTATTTTATTTTTATTATAAAAATATTTTAAATAAGTAAAAAATTTTAATTTAATTTAATTTAATTTTTATTTTTTACTTTTAAATTATTACATAATTTTTCTTTTTTATTTGCTCTATTACTTATTAAATTATGTGCATATTATTTTTAAATCAAATTTATTATTCTGTATGTTCACTCATTTTATTTGCAACTCATATTAAATTATAATTTTTTTAAGTTATAAATTTAATTTTAATTGAATTATTCAAGTATATCTTCAATTTTTTTATTTTTAAATTATTTTACAGCTTAATATTTGTTTCTCTTCTTTTAATTTGATTCGTGACATTCTCTTTTTCATGTCCCCTGTTATTATTTATAACTTATATGCTAATTTTACAAATAAGTATACATATAGAAGGATATAATTTATTTTTATTATTATAAAATTATTTTAAATAAATTAAAAATATAATTTAATTGAATTATATGTTTTATTTTAACCATTTTTTATTATTTTACAACGCAGTAATTGTTTCTTTTCTTTTTATTTGTTACATTCTAATTTTTTGCTCTTTTATAACTTAGATACTAATATCACTAGATAGTATAAATATAATATTATATTTTTATCATAAATATATTTTAAATATGTTAAAAAATTAATATACAATATATTAACTGAAAAAATTAATTACATATTCTGTTATTTATAAAAAATTTAAAAATTAAAATAAAGTTCTTTTTAATTTTTTCAATGGATTCTTGATTTAATTTTTGAGAATAATATTTTAAATTAAATATGCACTAATTAAAATCTTTTAAAACTTTAAAACTCGCATGATGTTGTACTTCTTTTTACCCGTTTTATTGTATATTTTTCCTTTTTATAATATTTACTCATAAGTATATATATTATCTTATTGCATATATTTTATATTTATTTCTATTAATTACATCTTGTGCGCCAATATTACTGAATAGTTTAGATGTAGTATAGTATATTCTATTTTTATTATAAAAATATTTTAAATAAGTACAAGGTTTAATTTAATTAAATATTTTGATAATTTTATTATTTTTATATTATTATCCTTTTTCTTTATATATATATATATATATATATATATATATATATATATATATATATTCTATCGTATATTTTTCTTTTTTTTACGTCTACTACGTACTATAGTTTGTCATTAAACCCTAATATTACAACGTATTATAGACCTAAAACATTAAATTTAATTTTTTTATAAAAAATATTTTAAATAAGTTTAAAATTTAATAAAAAAATTTAGTTGAAATAATTAATTACATATAATGTTATTTGATAAAATATAAAAAAATTTAATATTTAAATTTCATTAATATATATTATCTTAATGTTATTTTGCTATATTTTAAATTATATAAGATATTAATAGAGATTTTACAACTCACGTATTATTTCACTTTCTTTTATTATCTTTTTCAATTTAAATAAGTTAAAATTTTAACTTAATGGAATCATATTATATTTTCTAATTTTAATTCTTATATTACTATATAATTCACTCATTATCTCTCTTCTTTGTCTATATATGTATATGTTTTATTGCATATTTTTTTATGTCAATTATTATTTATCACTTCAATGCTAATATTAGAAATTATTATAAATATAAAATTATAAATTTAAATTTTTATAAAAATATTTCAAAAAAGATTAAAATTTAATAAAAATTTTTAGTTGAAATATTTAATTATGCATTCTATTATTTAATGAAATATTTAAAAATTAAAATTAATTTATATATTTAAAATTTATTAATATATTTTTTCTGTATTTTAAATTATATAAAATATAATTGGAATTCTATCAAAACTTTACAATTTATATACTATTTCATTTTATGTTATTATCTTTTTCAACTTAAAAATTGATTTACTTAACTATATATTATATTTCTAATAGGTATATTACTTAATATTAGAGTGAAATCATCTTTTTTTTTAATTTATTCCATTGCATCTTCGTTTCTTTTTTTTTTTAATATCATAATGTTATTTGTAATTCATACATTAATATTATTAACAAATGTACATGCAAATGATATATTTTATTCTGTTATTAAATAACATACAATTTTAATTTATTTGACTTACCTAATTAGTTATTATAATTTTAACTTTTAAATTAATTTATGACTCTCACATTATTTTTCTTCTTTTTATTTGTTACATTGTATTTTTTTCTTTTTCATATCCATTTCTATTATGTACAACTTAAATATTAATATAACTAAATGTTATGTGTGTGTGTATTATAAAAATATTTCAAACAACTGAAAATTTTAATTTGAAAAGTATGAATTGAATTATACAATTAAATATTTTATTTTTAATAAAAATATTTATAAATTAAAATAAGTTGTATTTGTTTAAATTTTATAAATATTTTCTTTATATTAATTTTTAAGTATTAAAATTTAAATTAAATATATTTTTTGCCATCCATGTACTATTATTATTTCTTTTATCTTCTTAATTGCATGTTTTATTTTGTATTTTCCTATTATTACTATTTATTACAATTTAGATAAAAATATTACTGAATAATATGAATTTAACATAGTTTCTATTATGAAAATACTAATTTAAAATTTTAATTGAATTGAATTACTTGATTGCATATTATAATTTTTAACTTTTATATTACAATTTAAAAGTTTATTATTTATAAATTTGAATATATAATTATGAAATAGATACAAAAAATTAGATTTATAAACTTTTATAATTTATCTTTTATAGATTTATTATTTTTATTTTTATATTAAAAAATATCCATGTATTGTATGAGCTGAAAAACTAGTTAACAATCTAAATGAAAATCTCCATTGCTGTGAACCAAATGATTCTCTAGAGGAATAATGCTATTTGCACTTTATTTTATTCCATTTTCATTCTCTTTTCTGTATCAAGAAAAGTGGTAACTTAGTCCATTATTTTATAGGTCCAAAATACTTTTTTTTCCATGAAATGGATGGAAGAATGAAAAAGAAATGAAATAGGGAGAGTGCAAGTAATATTTCTCTTATTAGAATTCAAATTATTTACTAATTAAAATAATATTAATAATTGTTTTGATGAAAGTTATTCAAGAATTTATTTTCCAATCATGTTTTATACAACACCTTGAATTTGAATATTGAAAAAAATTTGGTGGTATTTTAGGCGAATTCATTTCCACCGGCATAATCTATGTTTCTATTAATATTGGCTGGAATTTCATCCGGATTTCAAATAGAAATCAGTATAATATGCATGGTATGTAATTAATTAATTATTAATCTATTTTTTATGATTTATTTAATAATTAATAATAATCACTCATCTCTATATCAATTATCATATTGCCAAAAAAAAAAAGCTCATTAAATATCCCGGCAAACAATTATCTCGTGAATTCTAGTGTTAATTGATTTTGTTGAGATAATTACCGTCAAAGACTTCTAATGAGAGAGATAATACAATAATTACGATAATAATTATTGAATTTATAATTGAATATCCAGAATCAAGAATCAAGAAATGTAATTGTAACTTAACCAAAATACAACACTTCGGTGAAGAAATCCGAAGATGCCTCGATTAGGCTAGCATTGGCACACAGGAAGACCAAGCGCTGCTAATTTGATTTAATATGTTGGCTGTATCACACAAAGGAATAGGTTAGGGGGAAAAGAGGAGAGGGAAGAGAGATGATGGAGAAGAACAAGAGAAATTGAATGCATAGTCTGCATCTTTGTTACTGCATGTTCATTTTTCTTTTTACACAAATCTGTGATACCAATCCAAGTAACCTTCTCTACCCTACTCTTTTTTCGATCACCACACGGAGATATAGCCAAACCGTAAGAGATGTTTACAGCTCACAAATATGAACCTAATGCTTTTACACTATATGGTTGAGCTTTGGCTCTTTGATCGAATCGTCTTCCTTTTACTTTATGCTGTCATGTAATCATCAACATTTCATTGACAGGTTACCAATACCATGAGCAGGCCAACTTTTTGGGTCGGTGGGACGAAATAGAATTGGGAAGTCCACCGCTCTTTTAATTCTAGGGGGAAAATGCAAACCGAATTTTGGTTGTTTGGATTTAATGCTCATAATCAGCATCCTTGTCATTAATACTGTCATTGCTGTGAAAGTAAATCTTAGATATCTTTTTGTTTTTGTGCAGAACCCTCCCCATCGGCAGGATATTCCTCCATCTCTGCGACATTACTTTGATTCCATCAGAGATGGTAAATTTAAGGTGATGAATATGTCTGCTTCTCTCCCTGTTTGGTATGTAGGCCATGACGATTGAATCACGATTATTTAAATTAGGATGACAAATCAATAATTTCATCCCTTAATAGTACACTATAATTTATGGACCATCTTATTAACTCCCAACGGAATTGTTAGTTTTGTCAATTAGAATTAATGATAATTCTAACAGAGTGGTTGGAATCCCAATATTGGAATGATTTCACAAGGGAATGTCGCTATTCAAAATACAGCAAGGCCATGCAATTTCATAGTTTTTGACATAGCTCGTTTTTTATTTATTTTTTGATAATCTGTACAATCTAATATGTCTTCTTGCATTTTTCTTGATTTGGATTCCTTAACTTATAACTTTATATAATTTACAAATCATTTTATTAATTCCCAACAATTTCAAGAAAATATTGTCAATTAGAATTAATGATAATTGTAACTGAATGGTTGGAATCCCAACATTGGAATGATTTGAAAAGTGAATGTTGCTATTCAAAATACAGCAAACCCACGCAATTTCATAGTTTTTGAAATAACTCTTTTTTTATTTATTTATTGATAATCCACACAATCTAATATGTCTTGTTCTTGCATTTTTCTTGATTTGGATTCCTCAGCTTCATCTGTTGTTTGAATTTGGGTTGCTAAGCTACTGTTACTGCTTACTCTAACCATCTTAACAATCTTTCTGTCCATTGTTCTAATTTTTTTTTTTTTCTTTGGGCACATAACAGGCTGTTATAAAGCGTCAGAATGTTGAGGACATCCCGAAAGCCATAGCCGGTACTGTAGGGATGGTGCTTGGCCAGAAGGACGAAAGAGGAATGATGGAAAGTATTTGTACTACTTTAGGGCTTAACCAGGTTATGGATCGCAATATAGCTGATCTTTCAGCTGGGGAGCTCCAATTATTTGCCATCGCAGTTGTTGCCATAGAGAATACTCAGATGTACATGTTTGATGAGCCTTCTAATTTTCTTGACATGAAGCGGAGGCTGAAAGCTGCCCAAGTGATTAATCATTGTGTAGAAATGATCTGTTTTGTTTCTCAGTAATCGCCTGTTTTAGTTGTTTCTGTTTCGATGTGGACCTTGCTGCTAGATTCTGACTTATTTCTGGATTTGTTCTAGCTGTGTTGTTGTTGCAGAGCATGACCTTGCCATCTTGGATTACTTATCAGACTTCGTATGCTTTTTTTATGGTACACCCTGTAAAGCAGGAGCTGTATCAATTCCTTTTCCAGTCAAAGTAGGAATTAACATGTTCATGGTTGATGTTATTCAGATGAACAATATAAAGTATCCCAGTGAAAGTCTTGTCTTCGAGGTGAATATAAAAATTTTCTAGATGTATTATCCGTTGATGTTGATACACTCATCCTTTCTCTTGTTTCTTTCAGGTGGGTAGCAGTTTACCTGATGGTGCTCATTCATATGCTCAACATGGATACCCTACAATGACTGAAACTTGAGGCACTTTTAAGCTTCGAGTGAAGGAGGGTTGCTTTCCTAATTCTGAGATTATTGTGATGTTGGGTGAGAATGGAACAGGGAAGGCAACTTCTCTTGATATGCTGGTACTTTCCGATTTGTTTGTTTCCATTTATGCAACATATTAACAATAACCAAGCCTTATTCATTTGACTAGTTCAAAAAGAAGATGACGATGAAATAAAATAAAAGGGAAAACCATAGTTATTTCTGCACGAACTCAATATAAGTATTCCCTTATCTCTCTTCATTTTTGTTACACAGGCTGGTCGTTTTAATGTTTCATACAAGCGACAGGAGTTAAGTCTCAAGCATTCATCAAGTGTTAGAAACCTCTTGTGTGAAAATCTAGGTGATCCATATGCTGATCCCCACTTTGTGTCAATGGATCGAGAAGTAACAAAGCTTTCTCGTCATTATTGGGGGAAGTGATATTTTTTGGTCTTGTTTATAATTTATTTTCTTTTACCCAGCCTTGCACTTTCTTTTCCATGCACATTATTAAATTATTTTTCATAATTTCCTCAAGAAAACAAATTTCTTTTGTGATTGCCAAATATAGGTTTGGCGCTGATATGATGCTTCACTCTTTAATTTGGAAGTATTTTTTCTAGTTCTGTTTCTTTGTTCTTTTGTTAAGATGTTTGTAGCCACTTTCAGTAAGTTTAATTACCGTCTGTTAATACGTTGCTGTTCCCTCATAACAGCCCGCAGACATATATCTGATTGATGAGCCAAGTGCATATCTTGATTCTGGACAGCGGTTTGTTTTTTCCAGAGTCATTAAGAGATTTATCTCTCATGCAAAGAGGCCTGCTTTTGTTGTCGAGCACGATCAGTTCAATGCACTGCACAGTCTCCGCAATCATTGTTGAGTGGGATGAACTTGTTTTTGTCAGTAAGTCTCATAACTTTTTTTTTTTTGGGTGACAAAATATGATGAATTATGTGTTGATAAATATTGGTTAATACTTAATACTACTAATTTCATCTATTTAAAATTAAATCGAATTAATTCCTGTCAGCTGCCATGCATAGTGCCTGTCTTCCTTGTCTCTGTAAAAAAATGGCTATGAATTAATAGCTAACTCGAAATCCTCTATTACGATGTGATTGTTTCCTAAATATACCTTTGCCAGTTCTATATTTCAGGAGATGTTTTTCTTTAATGTGCATTCTGCATATTTTGTAACTTTTGCAGCATCAAGGTACCACAGTTAGAAGGGATCCCGTTAATTTCTGGCCCCAGTTTAACAAATTGAACTCAACCGAAGACGTGGACTAAAAAGCTGGCCGAAAATATTATCTTGATGATTTTCCTTGCATTCAAGGAAGCTAGTTATTTGCTTTTGATTTTGCATTGTATGATTACTAGATGGTTGGAATTATGTGACTGACCCCATCAAATGTTTACCAGGGAGGGACAGTTTCAATTGCATTATAAGAGCAATGATCCTGGTTAAATTTTTGCATATTTTCTTGCGCCTGATTGAAAACACATTTGCATTGCCAACACAAAATTGAGACTAGTTCTTTTCGTGGGTCTAATCACATATATTAGAATATTCAAATTTTGCTAATTAAGTATTGTGCCTTGCACAAATTTATTTTTTATTAGAATTAGAAAAAGCAAATTTTATATAAATAAGAAAGAGTACAACATGGAGATAAGGAATTTTCAAAAAACCAACTCAAAATTGTTACTTTTTTTTGGGGGCCGGGGGGGGGGGGAGTGGCAAATTAGACATGCTCAGCCCTCAAAAAAAATCAACGACTTTTAACAAAAGAGTAGCAACAAATAGAATTTAAGGTATTTGATTGAATAGAATCGCATTCTATAAAAAAATTGACTAATTTCGATTTCCAAATATTCTAACATTTTTTACCTATCAAATGTCCCCAATAATCGCAAAACAACTGTAGTCTTATAGAGCCTTCTTATCTTTATCAAAAATATTATAGGTCATGAAATTGGGATTCAATATTAGATTTTGAATTTTTTATATCTATTAGGTTAAATTTTGCAAATTCACTCCATCATCCTATATTCAATAATAGTTTTTAATTTACATTCAGAATTTAATTTTGAATTTTATTTTTTATGCATATAGTACTATTATATCTTTATTCCCCCAAAATTTCTAAATTAATATATAAAAAGCAATCCAAATTTAGGGGTCACACCCAAATGATATCAAATAAGGAAAATATTTTGGTCCAAAGCACTCCAATCATATCACAATGCAACAAAAAAAATTGTTAACCTTTGAGTTTTAATAACACATCACATTTATTTGGATATGGACTCTAATGAGGCATGTGTTCCTAAAACATAATATTAGAACAACAATCTAAATAGAGACTTTAAGTTTAGAAGGAGATTTGATCTTCCAAAAAAGACTTAAAAAAATGTTTAGAGAGAGAAAGAGAGAGAAGAAGAAGAAGAAGAAAAAGTTAAATGAATTTAGTAAATTCTTAGAAAGTGGAAGTTCCAAGAGGCATTAGAAACTTCTTATTGAGTAAAAGAAGATATAATAATATTATGAAAAGTGGATATAGATAAATATAAAAATAATCCAAAAAATAAAAATTTCCTAATTAAGGATCCTCCCAAAATAGGAAACGGTAACCCTTTCCAACATTATATTGAATAAAGGAAAGAAAAAAGAACAAACTAGTGAAATGAATTTTCAAGGGTTTTTATAAGTTGTATTAGAGGCAGTCTTAGGATCCTAACCATTAAGGTATAGACTATATTTACTCTTTATCACTTATTGCCATGAAGAGTCAAATTCTAAAGGAAAATACCACAACTAATTGGTAACCAAAGCAATTTTTTTAGAGATCAAATTCCTAATACCAAAATCACCTTTTTCTTTAGGCTTGTAATACATCTCTTAATTAACCAAATGATCTATTTCATTACTCTCAAAACCATTTCATAAAGTTCTCACATGATTCTCTTTAGATTCTCAATCACTCTTATTTAAATCTTGAACAATGAAAAATAATAGGAAGTAATGCTTAACAATCAAGATTCAATTAAAGTAACATGACCCCTCAAAGAAAAAAAGGAGCTTTTCCAATTTTCTAACTATTGTGAGATCTTCCTTTTGACTAGATCCAAAAACATAGTTGAATTAGGATTTTGACCTAAAGGAATACCCAAATAAGATAAAAGTTATTCCAAAATAGCAAAACCTACCATGCCAACCAAATCATTTAGAAATTGGTTCTCAACATTAATACTTGCTAAACTTCTCTTTGGAAGATTTGATTTATAAGCTAGAAGCATTCTAAAAAATTTAAAGCAAAGAAAGAAACATTAAGAGAATTTTCGTTATCCTTAGGTAGAAATAAGATGGTGTTTTTTTTGCAAACTACAAGTAAGAAACTTCCATAAATTGATGCCTAACAGTTAAATCTTTTGTATACCCCTTTTCCATGCCTTGTTGGAACATTTGACTAAGCACATCCATAACTAATGTAAATAACAAATGAGAAAGATAATCTCTTTTATGAATACTTTACTGACAATTAAACCATTCTTTTAGTTCTTTATTAATAATGATTGAGAAAGAAGTAATGGAAAGATAGCTCTGAATCTATTTTTTTCCAATGAACACTAAATGCTTTATTTTCCATCACTTTATCGAAGAATCTTCAATTAACCATATTATAAGCTTTTTTCAAAATCAAGCTTAAATATCAACCTTGGCAATTATGTCACTTAACATCTTCCATCACCCTGTTGCATCAATAATCTATTTACCAATTATAAAAGCACTTTGAGAACAAAAAATACTATCACCTAGAACCTTACATAATATTGATAACAATACTTTAATGATAATCTATTATACATTAGAAATTAAGCTGATAAGCCTAAAATCCTTAGCCTTAATAGATAAGGTATCAAAGTTATGAAAGTGGAATTTATATTTGTCCTAATGATACCATTTTGATGAAATTTGACAAAAGAGTTTAAAAGATACTCCTTCACCAACTCCTAAGAATTCTAAAAGAAGAATAAAGAAAATCAATTAGGTTTATGTGCTTTTTTTATATCTAAACATAATATGGCCTTCAATAAAATGGACGACAAGTATTGTTCTCTTGTAAGAATTAGTAATTTTCCTTGAATTGATTATTTGATTCTTCACAATTCTTCTATCTTTCACTTCTAATTCCCCGCTAACATTTTTATTTTTCCTGCCAAAGACCATCTTGTGGAAAAAAACTTGAATTTATATCTTCTTCTTTTATCTATTTAAATTTATTTATTTTTTATCTTTAACTTCTTTCCTTATAGTAGAAGACAGTATCAAAATCATTATGAAGAGTAGTTAGCCTTATTTTCTAATCAAGTTGTAAGCTATTTGTAGCATCTAAAATATCCAAAGCATTCATTTCATCAAGCACCTCCTTTTTCTTCACTTGCACATCCCAAAAACATTCGTGTTCAATATCTTTAATTTTCCTTTAACAAACTCTAATTTTTTCATGAACACAAAATCAGCCTATCTTTCTACTAGACATTCTACCTACCATTCCTTTACAAGAATTAAAAAAGAAGGATGTTACAACCATATATTCTCAAATCTAAAAGGAGTTGAACCTTAATTAACCTTATTAGATTCTAAAACCATAGGAAAATGGTTTGAAACTAAATGTAATAAAACTTCTTGAATTAAATTAGGAAACATATCCTTCCATTGATAAGTGATGAAAAATTGATCTAATTGATAGGACATCATCATGTTTCCAGAAACTAACCATGTAAATTGAGAGTTTGCTAAAGGAAAATCTTGCAACTTGCAATCTTTCTTGAAATTACCAAAACCCTGGATGCTAGCACTAATTTTAAAATTTTCTAACTTTTCCTCTAGGCAACAACAAACATTAAAATCACCACTCACATTAAAAACCTTTACCTATTTATTAAAGGGTGTGTTCACTAATTTAACACTTAACTAAATATATTTAGACTTAAAATTACATTTTACTTATTTAATTTATTCATGCTAAATATTAAATTAAGTAAAAACTCTTTCATCAAGTGTTTGAAAATACTAATTAAGCATTTAATTGAATAAATTCATGCTTAAAATTAGATTTCATTCATTTAATTTACTTACTTCTAACTTGTTTGATGCAAAGGTTTAATTAATTTTAATTAATAATAATTTGTAATATAAATTTAAGTTTTCAAAATTTAAATTATAAGGTATTCAAATAATTAATATAAAATACATTGTCATATTTATATCAATTAAATAACTATAAATTGGACATAATTATATTTAAGTTAAGTATAAAGATGTACTATATTTTTTAAATCATTGCTAATTAATAAAGTTATCATATTATTGTAATATTACATCAATAGCGATCATTACCACAATTAGAATAATGCATACAAATTTAAATATTAAAAAAATAAAATTTAGAAAAATAGCATAAAATTATGTATATATAAATATATAAAAGAAATAACATTTATTTATATGAAATTGAATTATATATATCCATCCTTAATTCTATATAAATGTATATTGTGATAGATAATAAAAAATAAGCATTATTTAATTTAATGAATAATCTTTCTAGATGCTTTTTTAAATAAAGAATATCTAATTAATTAAACACATTAGTCTTTTTAAAAGTTATAGGCTATAATGCAAACATATATAAGCTAAATATAGTCAAAGATTAAAATTCAACCTGTAATGAAAAAATGAATGTATGTTAACTTTTAATAAAAATTCAAATGTATATATACTTCAATCTTTGATAAAAAAAATTGCATTGCATATATTTTCAATGCAAAACATGTTAAGCTCTTCATCTTATCAACTTATAATGAAAAGATAAGTGTACATTAGTCTCATGCAACATCTAGAATAATTAAAAATAATAATTTGCTTTATATAATGAAGTAAGTCACACATAACTTAGTAAACAAATTGGTATAAATTATAAAACTTACAAGAAGAAAAGACTTATGAGTTTAAAAGAGTTGTTTGCTAAAATAAAATTTTTCATTTGTTTACTTCATTAGGTAGAGAATATCATTATTTAAATTCATTGCTTAAATTCATTTTCACTCATATAACAATTCTAAGCAAAATATTGCAGGTGTGATGCTTCCAAATAGATAATGTCTAATTCTATTATAGTATTAAAATTTTAATTTTATTACACATTGTATTTGACATAAAAGAATGAATGAAATTTAAAATTGAAAAGTAAATTTTATGTATTATTAAAAAAAAATTTCCAACATAATTATGCCATATATAACTACATAAGAAAGAATCAAAGAAAAAAAATCATATTGAGAGAAGAAAATTAAAGAAATAAAGAATAATTTTCAAAAAGATTAATGCTCACTAATTAATAATCATTATAAAATGACGTGATGAAAGGAACCATTGAAGGTAACAACTATCACTTGCTGAAATGATACCAAAATAATTCAATGAGTGAGTATTGTCAATAGCAAAATATATTGCTTAAAAATTAAATGACTTGCTTGATTAGAGTTAGGATTAATTATAGATTTTAGGATTTAAGATTAAGAGATATAAGAAAAAGAGAGAGGTGAGATAAAAGAAAGTCAACCAATAAGAAAAAGATGAGACAAAGAGATTGTCAACATTCATTTAAAAAGAAAAATTAATGATGATAGACATAAATAATGAAGGTTTGAATATTTTTCGGTTATCTAAATGAAGATACAAAAATAGAAATGGAAATTAATCATAAGCGAAAACATGATTCTTGTTGGAATAAATTAATTAATTATTTATGGTCAATCAATGCTCATGAAAATTAATTAGTTGTAACATTTAGACTGTGATTTAAAATTTGTATTTTATTTTACTAAAATTCTATAATTTTTTTATATTCTAAAGTAATTAATTTGAAGTAAATATACTATTTAAATTTTCCTTATTTATTCAAATTTGTGAATAAATAAATTATTTGTATATTTACAATTTAAAAATTCCTATTCTATCATATGACAAAATCTAGAATTTAAATATTATTTTTAGAGACATTAAATTTATAATTATTGGCTTAAATCTATTATGAATAGAAGAAAAAGCAATTAGGATTAAATTTTACACTTGAGAATTTTACCTAACCATACACTCTTTTTCTCTTCATATTTCTTTTTAACTATTATGTATAATCAATGACCTAAAGCTTTATTCCTAAAACACCAAATGATTCCTAAGCTACCTTTAAGAAGAAATAATAAAATAATAATATTAAATTAATAAAAATATCACAATTCCTCCCCAGCCACTCATTTTTTTCCTCTGGTCTTGTTTTTTTTTCCCATTCCCATTTCCATCTCTCTTTCTCCCCTTTAAATTAGCTTTGGCTTCACTTCTTTTGGCTAATAGGTGGCTACTATATGCCACTAACCTCTTTATGCCTCTCCTCCTTTTGCTTTAGCATCTTAAGAAGCTAGAGATATTGCGTAATCACAACAGACAATAGTAGTAACGAAAGTCTTTCTTCCTCCATTCAACCAGTGTTCGATCTCCACTTTAGTGTTGACGATTCCCTCATGTAGTGGTAAGTCTTGATAGTGTTTTAGGTTTCAATATTTTTTTTACTATTATAAGATGATTGAAAAACTCTTATGCTTTGATATATTTCAAATTTTTACTTAAAAACATAGGAAAATAATGATCTAAATCTCTAAAGTGACATGATTAGAAAATAACATGTTAAATTTAAAAGAAAACAATTTTTCTTAACATATTTTTAATTTACCCAAATTTGGAAACATATTGTAGCTTTAATAAACTAAAAAATTTAGGATTTAAATAGTTAGAATAACACAATTAGGTCTAGAGCAAGAGTTTTTGGAAAGAAATTAGTTTATATTGTTATATCTTTCTTTAGAATGTCAAATAAAAAAATATAAAGTAAAACCTGGAAGTTTTGGAATCCTTGTAAGGAATTAGCAATTTAAGATAAGTGTATATCTATTCTAAAATATTATCTTTTTAATTTTTACTTTTCCTTTTTATTTTTATACCTAAGTTACATATTTTTACTATTCTGTAATTTTGTGAATATTGTTAGATCCTTTATGTTTTTAAATATGGAAATCTATAATTATGATTAATTGTTCTTATTTAGTTTATCACAATGTTTAATGGTATTCTTAACGATTAGAAGGTTTTTCTAATAAATTATTGTTTGAATGTTCTTTAAAGTGACAAAAAGAAAAGTATAATAATGATATTGTTTAGCCTTAGATGTTTCATATATTTGGATAATGTAGATTTATTATTTAGCCATAGTAGTTGCTCTTAATATTATTGTGATTGTATTGTAAATTTGATGTTAGAATGAAGTGAGATACATGATTTGAATTTGAATAATGTGCACGAACATGTTTAATTGTGATTGTCAATGGGATAGGAAAAATAATTATATTGATATGTGAAATAGTACTGGATCTAGGAAATCATTTATGAGAAGGTAAGACAAACCTTAAAGGAATAATAATATTATTTATAAGATAAATCTTAAAGGAATAACAATAGCATTTATAAGGGGGTAAGGATGACTTGAAAGGCAAAACAAGAGGTTTTAAATTATTTTCTTGATCATCCTATTCATATTGTATGTTATCATGGACGAAATGCATTTATGATTATAACATTAAATTTAAAGCTTCTTATATTCTATAGAACTCTTTTATTTAGTATTACATATTCATATGAGAATAAATCTTAACTTATTAGGCTATGCCAAATATATTATTATCTTTAAATTTTACAAGTTATGATATGTTCATGATAAAGAAAATTTATATTAATATAAGTAGCTAACTTATGATAGATAAGGTTTAGATATAAAACTTCGTATATTACTTGCTCTTTTAATGCTTAATTAGACTCGGATTATTACAAGTCAATTTAATAATTGGTTTCGGTGGGTATATGTCTACTAAGTTTATGAAACTCATTCTTTTATTTTACTTATAACATTTTTAAGTCAACTTGGATCCCCCTGTTGAATTACTTCATAGAAGATTAAAGCATCAAGGTTGGAGAGTTTGATAGTTAGAAGATAACACTAATTAAAATTTAAGTTTGATTGTCATTACGGGTAAATAAAGTAATTTGTTATGTCTATCCATAGATTTTCTCATTTGATTGTCAAATTACAGGTTTGCATAATTAAGGAAAATATCCATCATGGATACTTATAAATAGAGGAAACTCTATTGGTCTAATTTTAAAGTATATGTTGTATTATAGGTTATACAAAAGTAAAGGTATTTTTGTTAAGTTATTGTTTGCATATTTAATTAGAAAGATAATTAAGCTAGTGGAATTAGATAACAAGCTTCATGCTAATTATGATTCAAGCCGACCATGACAAAGTTGTATTAGAGCAAAGTCTTAGCTTTGTAGGTATTTAAGCTAGAAGTCTTAAATTATCAAATTCAGATAAAAGTATTAGGATTCATGATTATATGACCACTAATCATAAATGTAAGTATGATGAACTTTGTTTTCAGAAAATATCTTTAGACTTCCATAAACTCTTATAGTTTATGTTACTTTCTATATTAGCTTAGACTAGCCTTTCTTATAATTTATCTTTCAAAAAAATTTGTTGTTTAAAAACTAGAAAATGACTATAAATCAATTGTACATTTGTATAGGAATATAATTGCAAATAATTGACATTTTGTGGAGTTGCTAAAGGAATTTGCATGTTATTACTTAGAATGTAAGTATCAATAGTTTATGCAATTGGATAATTATTTATATTGCATACATGATTGTCTATGAATTGTTAAATATTAGTTTAAATGGTTATTTTTGAGTCAGTATATATAACTTCATAGGATATAAGCTTTGTTTGATTTTGTAGTATCTCAATTTTGCCATGTTTGTAATTTATTGAATAATAAATACATATGGGGTAATTTAAATGAGTTTGGTATATATACATGGTTGATTACATATTATGGTGTCTAAATGTGAACACTTGTTAATAAATGACATGCTTCTCTTTTGTTTTTAGTTTTATCAATACATGTTGAGTGTGAGAGATTTTTTATTTTTGTTATTATTGTTAATATGAAGAATTAGAATCAGAAAAGTGCTAGACTTAGTCATAGATTATATAAAGAGATTAATTTACAATGAGTCAAAAATTAATTCAATATTAAGGGAATGACTTAAACACTCCTCAGGTCGAAATATCATGTTATATAACAGGTAGAAATCATATTTCATTTAGTATTTCATTATCTCCTCAAAAGTGTTGTAAAGTGGCCATTTTGATGAAGCAAATATGATTTATTTTTGTGTTAATATGATATTACTATTGATTATTAATGAAAAGTGTTAAAGTGTTTGTATGATGTTAAGAAAATTGGGTATGATTTTATAATATTGTTGAAATGATGAATATTGGCTATTGAACGGTAAAAATTGCTAAAAAATCTAGTAGGTAATTGAGTATTGGCTTGGAAACTACTTCCATAAAACTATATTCAACTATTATAGTTGAGTACTTTCCTTAATGATCATCTCTATAAATCAACACTTGATTATAGTAATCAAGTATGACCTAAGAGTTATTTCCCAAAGGTTCATACCCAATGACTATAGTTGAGTATTATAAAATCTATAACCTTTGGATGCATATATTCAAATAGGGTATTTAAATATGATTTTCAACCTTCATCTCTAGATTTATATGTTCAAGTACCATATTTGATTATTACCTTGGTTGTTTAGAATTAACATATATATATATATATATATATATATATATATATATATACACACACACACACACATATATTTACTTATCAAAATACTAGACATATGTGTATGATGTCAATTATAAAGTCTTAGTTTAGGTGTAGATAATCAACTACAAATTTTAGTGAATATTTGTTATTGATAGAAAATAGAGTAACAGTGATGTAATAAAGATGATAATTATACTGTGTGATTGAAATAGGAGAATTCTATAAATTTTGTTATTAAATCTTCATATCTAAATAGGGTTAAGTATTATTTGTGCGAATTTGGATCAGTGAATAATAGGTTAGACACAAAAGCATTTACTTCTATGGTGAAATAGTAGGTTTTGTAAAATTTGAAGTCATGAATGAGGGCTTTAAGTTCACAAGCCGTGAGTTGCGAATTACGCTGTATTGTTAATAATTATTATTTTATTAAATAATAACTGGATTGTGCAAAAAAAAAAGAGAAATAGTATACAAATTGTAAAATAATATAAAATTTAAATTATGATATATAATTAAATAATTTAACCCAATTAAATCTATAATATATTTATAATATTTTATAATAAAATAAAATGTATACTTATCCGAACAAATAACAATTATTAGTATAAATATAATAAGAAATAATTATTATTATTTTATTATATAATAACGGGACTAAATATGAGAAAAAGAAGAAATAGTATATAAATTATAAAATAATATAAGAATTTAAAATATAATATATAATTAATTCAATTCAATTTAGTCAAGAATTTATTTATAATATTTTATAATAAAAAAATACATAGTTATTAGCATAAATATTCAATAAATAATAATTATTATTTTATTAAATAATAATAAAAATGAGCATGAAAAGAAGATGAATAATATGTGAGTTATAAAATAATATAAAAATTAAAAATATAATATGTATTTAAATAATTTAGTTAAATTAAATTAATAATTTATTTAATTAAATTATTTAATTATATTTTTTATTTTAACTATTATTATTTTTAAACTAACAAATTTTTTTATTTGTTCAATTGTATATTTTTAATTTTTTTCATTTTTCATATCTACTCTTATTTTTTATAACTTAAACACTGATACCATGAGTATTAAATAATAATTATCATTTTGTTAAATAATAACTGGTTTGGGCACAAAAAAGAAGAGAAATAGTACGTGAATTATAAAATAATATAAAATTTAATAATATAATATATTAGAATAAAATGAAATGTATAGTTATTAGAATAAGTTATAATAATTATTAGTATAAATATAGTAATAAATAATTATTGTTATTTTATTATATAATAACGGGAATAAATACAAGAAACAGGAGAAATAGTATATAAATTATAAAATAAAATAAGAGTTTAAAATATAATATAAAATAAAATATGTAGTTATTAGCTAAATATATCAATAAATAATAATTATTGTTCTATTAAGTAATAACAAGAATAAGCGTGGAAAAGAAGATTAATAATATGTGAGTTATAAAATAATATAAAATTAATAATATATAGTTAAATAATTAAATTAAATTAATAATATATTTATAATATTTTATAATAAAATAAAATATATAATTATTAGTGTAAATTATAACTTTTAGCCTAAATGCAATAATAATTAATTATTATTTTATTAAACAATAACTAAAATGAGATTTTTATTTTTGATGCATTAAGAGGTATCCAAATCATGTTAATATCTTCGACAAATTTTTATTTTTTCATAAATGCAATAAATTAAATTTTAATATTTTTAAAATATTTTTATTTTATTACATGCGCCATATAATTATACTAATAACAAAAAATAATAGATATCGTGCAAAAGCACAGAAAAGAAATATATAGTTAAGTGATTCTTTTGTATTTAAATACGTTTAATATTTTTATTTTCTAGTTAAAGACAACAACAATTTTATTTTCTAATTTTACAAATATAGAAAATAGGAATTTTGACATTGAAAATGCAACTCCTCAAATAACAGTTACATTTGAATTTACATTCAATGAAAATATTAATATACTTATTATATTTTGTAATATTTTTTGTAAAGATATTATTATATAAATATTTTTCTTATATTATTTGACTAAAATGCTATGCTATAGCGTGAGACATTAGCTGGTTTTCAAGTAAATGCGATCAATTTATTGACAAAATAAAAAGGATAAACTTATCTTTTTATTCTCTCCAAGAGTTACCTCAACATATCATATGTTATTGAAAATAAAGTGCTCACATTTTGCTACTTTTCTTAAACAATCCAGATAGCCTTTTCTTATGGTACTCTTGATTTTGCAATGAACATCTAAGAATTCTCCATCTATA
This sequence comes from Sindora glabra, assembly GCA_020226215.1. NCBI lineage: Eukaryota > Viridiplantae > Streptophyta > Magnoliopsida > Fabales > Fabaceae > Sindora > Sindora glabra. The sequence continues at coordinate 32,383,984 of CM035226.1, read as the reverse complement.
TTTATTTGGATAGATTGCTTTAGAATTAAAAAGTTATTTAATTTTAAGTAATTTTAATATATAAAAACTGAAGTTAAAATAAATAAAAGCAATCTCATATAATTTTGGATATAATCATAATTTTGAATTATAATTATTAATCAATAATTTTAAAAAAGTTGATCAAATATAGTAAAAATAATTCAGACACTTTTTAATAATGTAGTAGTATCCGATGTTACTTTAAGAATGTCATTTTCCTCATATTATGAATTTAAATTCTTGATTTTGCATATGTATTAAATAAATTATCACTTGTACTATTATTAAAAAAAAGTAAAAATAATGAGAAACAAAAAATCAAGATTTTTAAGTTTTGGCCATGTTAAAACTATCCCTTACATGCATAAACTGTTTGAGAGATAAAATTCAATTTTCATAAATCTTATACTCTGAATTATCCCACCCTTATATTGATAAAGTGTTACATTAGATTTTATTATCAAAATAAATGTTATATTTGATTTTTTAAAAAAAAGTACATAAATATCTAATTTATATATTAAATAAATTTATAAAAAATTAAATGTTATATCAATTTTTTTAAAATTTATAATTAATTAATTTAAAATAAATTAAAAATTGATGTAAAATCTAGTTTTTAAAAATTTACTCAAAAATTATGATTTGATGATCATGCATGAAAAAGAAAATAATAATAAGATTCAAAATTATTATAAAAAATAGGATCCAAATTAAAATTTAAATATAAATGAATAATTATCATTAAATATAAAATAATAATATAATTTTTTAAATTTAATTTAATAAATATAAAAAATTCGAAAGATAATTTCGAATTTAACTTTCATTTTTAATAACTATAGCATTTTTTAAATGAAAAGGTACAGAAAGCTTATTTTGTGTGTGTTAATCCGTCCTGCCGAGCTTTTCCTCCTCTTCTTTCCTTATCCTTGGTACTTGCTCCTGCTGCCACGCGAATTGCAGAAATGGTCATGTCCACCGTGGCCTTCTTAGCTTCACCTTACAACATCACCCTCCTCCGCCCACTTCAACATCCTCTTCTTTCTGTTTCAAAATCCCTTTCTTTCACTCCACCACCCGCTCTTCTACATTCTGCTTCACCAAGTCCTCAACTTCCTTTAAAACTCCCATTCAGTACCAAAATCCATTCCAACGTAGAAAATCAAGCAGCCCCAACAGCTCCAGATTCCGATCCCAAAGCCGGGGTGGCTGTTTACAAACCCAAATCCTACGAAGTTTTGATCACTGATGCTGCCAATTCTCTTGCCTATGCTCTTCAAGGCGGAAAAATCCGCTTGGAGATTGATTTCCCGTATATTTATCCGCTTCTTGTTTGTATCTCCACTTTAAAAAGAGGTCAAATTAGTGTTTTTATACTATGCCATATTCCAAAAACTTGACTTGGAATTTGTGGTAGAGTTAATTGCCAAAAAATGTAAATTAGCATTTAAGCTTATAACCTGCAATTAAGTTGCAAGTCTGTACCTTTTCTGTTCCTTAAGCGTCATTCTGGAGGTTGAGTTTTTCTGGAGAACTACTGCTGATCACTTTGCTGCATCTTGTACTGCTCTACCATTGCACCTATTTGATTGATAAGGGAAAACGACTAATGAATTGATTGTAATTCTAAAAAGATGATAGAAATAACTGAAGCTCTTATTGATTTTCATTTTTACAGTCGTCTTGTTTATTTTTTTACCCTTTTTCTGTTGCATGGTTTCAACTGATACTAAATTTAACCACCTTTTGGTCGGTTTCAATATGAGTATTGATATCACATGTCGTACTAATAATAATGCTCATTTGTTATGTTTCATTCCTGATTTCACTCCTTGAACTTATGTCTGCAGGCCTTTGCCCAGCAACATTTCTTCTTACAAGGTACTACTCTTGCTTTCTTGTATCACGAGCCACAATTTTTATCACATTTTTTTAACATTTCTTATCTCTCCCCTTTTCGTTTTCTTTCGGAGGAAGTGCGTGGTTTATATTGTGCATATCAAATAACAGTTTTTCTGATGCATTATCTCTATTCACACTATATTGCCTTGTTATGGGACATATGGCTCATATGATTTTCTTTTTCTGATTAGTATTGCATTTCAACATGTGAATTGATATTATTGATTTTACCATCTATACTGTATGATGGGCCAATATTCATTTGATGCTTCAATTCAATTTTGTAATAGATAGTGATTGACCTTTGCAAGTCAATTTTTTTTTCTTAATACATTGCACATAATTTTCTCAAATTCCTAAATATTTCAAGGGATCTTCAGATGAGTTCATTGATGCCAACATTCAACTTGCATTGGCCGTTGTAAGAAAGCTCCAGGAAAAAAGGGAAACCAGAGCTTGCATTGTAAGAAGAGACATCCTTTTCTACCCCTCCCAATGAAGAATTACTTGTTTTCTTGTATAATATTGTATTCTTCTTTTGTGAAGACTTCAGTATATCTGCTTTTCTAATTTTAGGTGTTCCCTGATAAGCCAGAAAAGCGCAGGGCCTCTCAGCTGTTCAAGGCAGCTCTGGATTCAGTAAGAGAAATAACTCAATTGTTTATGATCATTCTCTGTAATTTCATTGTGATGAAAAGGCATTTTTAATTTTTACTCAACTATAACTTCCATACTTTCTGAACTTGTTCGACAAAATATCGTTATCAGGAAATGTCGAAGTATTGATTGGCACTGACTTTGAAAAATGATTTGTCTATATTCACATTAAAGTGTTCCATGTTTTTATAATTTATAGAGATGGCTTTTCATCTTCTTCATTTTTTCCAGGTCAATGGCATTTCCATAGGTTCCCTTGATGATGTCCCTGGTGGACCTATGACTTCATTTTTGAGATCTGTTAGAAATACTCTTGATTTTGATTTTGAAGATGACAGTGAAGGTAAGTCTTTAAAAATGAACTGCTTCAATTTCTAGAAAATATAGTTGTCATCTTGGAAGATACCCAGTGTGCTTATATCAAAATTATGAATTACAGCTTAGCATAAGCATGAATTAAGCATTTATTGGTTGCTTTCATTTTACAAATGCAGGTCGTTGGCTGTCTAGCGAGCCTCCATCACTTTACATATTCATCAACTGCAGTACTCGAGAACTTGCTTATATTGAGAAGTATGTGGTATGGTGCTTTTACCATTGAAGCTAGAATCTTCTTATAATCACCAAGTTTGTCAGTCTTAGACTGTCCATGGCTATTTAGTTTACATTTATGAATCTGTTCTTGTTCATTGGTTATCATAAGCAGTAATATGTCAAAGTGTTGAATTGAACTAAACCTTGCCCTGTTGCTTTAGTTTTATATGTTACTATTTGGATTGTGCAGGAAAAATTTGCTACGTCAACACCAACGCTTCTATTTAATCTTGAACTAGACACATTACGGTATATTTTGTGTCCCTCTTGCATTTTGATTTATGCCCGATTCCTTGACTATATGTTATACAAATCATTAATGGAGTTAGCTATTGACTCTACAGTGCTGATTTAGGCCTATTTGGTTTCCCAACCAAAGATTTGCACTACCGGTTTCTTTCTCAATTCACTCCAGTGTTCTACATTCGAATCAGAGAGTATTCAAAGGTGCCTCTTTATTTCAGTCTTCACTGTACATAAGCCACCCTCTCGTTCTGGTTCATAAAACAATCTTTGTTTTATTTTTCTGTTCTCAAAAGACAGTTGCAGTAGCTCCTTACATTGTCAATTACACTGGAGCTCTGTTTCGCCAGTATCCTGGTATTGTAATATATTTCTGTGTATCTGTCCATACATGCATATATGTTTAAAAGCATGATCAAATTAACGATCTTCCTGGATGCTAAATTTATGCATCTGTTTAGGTCCTTGGCAGGTAATGCTTAAACAAGCAGATGGTTCTTATGCTTGTGTAGCAGAGAGTGCATCCCGCTTTACACTTGGCGAGGTGAGCTCGAACTTTAATGCCTCATTTGCCATTTACTCCACATGCTTTTAGATTAATCCGTTGGCTTATACAGGTCAAAGAAGAGTTGTTGAGGGTCCTGGGACTACAAGAAGAAGAGGGGAGCTCCCTTGAATTTCTTCGCAGAGGCTATAAGGTGTTCCCCTTTTCATGAATTAATTTCTTCAGATTTCATGCATGTTTTAATCTACTTTCCTGTGATGGATTTTTTTTTTCCAAATTATTTTTGTTTTCTTTCTTCTGGTAAAAATCCGATAACCTGTATCTTGGCCATGTCTATGCAGTTTACTGATCATAACTCTGTTTTCTACTTTGTCTGATCTAAATTTTCCAGGCAACAACCTGGTGGGAAGAAGATTTTGAATTGGAGGTATCTTCTGCATGGCGGAGTTGACCTGGGTGTAGTAACAGAGGAATTTATACCTCCAAACATATTATTCTTAGAAATAATATTCTCTTTCCCTGTTGTTTTCCTCTGTGACCTTTGTGAGCCCTTCTAATCTTTCATCAGTTGGAGCAACTAAATGTACTTGTTCATGGACAAATAATGATCAGTAAATTTCAGTTAAATAGAATTTTTGTGAGTATACATTGTAAAATTTAAGTAGTTATTTTACACTCTTGCATAATTTTATAATTTTGTTTTTCATTTACAAAGTCACCAAGTTAAATTACATTGAGTGTTACAGAATACTTACTGGTGATCATAAAAACTATAAAACTATAAAGGCTGCCTGCTCAACGAATTCACTTCGAATCATTCTTGTTACAATTAAATGTGCACTTAAATACAAATCCGGCATACTTGGCAAGAGATTTGAATAGATATCATCACATTAATTGAAACCGTAACATGTACATAAATAGATGAAATTTTATCAGATTGCATGAGTGATGTTTTTATTTCATACCGTATAAGCTATTGCATAATCAGCTATATATTTTACAGAAGTGGATGTGCAAGGGCACATACCCTATTTAGCAAGATATATCAAATAGGCCTCAGATATCTGCAGAAAAACACGATAATTCACTCGTCATAAGCACCAAAGTCAGGTTCTGGGGGCTTTTGGAGCTTAGGCAAGCCCGCTGAACTTGAAGTGCGGAGCCTCTGACTACGAAGCTTAGCTGCAAATCGGGAAGCAAAAATGGTTGAACCAATTCCAACCTTAGATGAATTATCCCTACGCAAAACTAAGGGTCTGTCATCATCATCAGCATCTGTATCAGGTTCTGACATTTCTTCCATTTCAGCTTCTTCCAGTTCCTCCTTAAGCCGCATTTCTGCATTTTTTCGCTTGACGTATCGCCTCCATGCAGCTTGTATGAAGATGGAAGCCCATGTTCTCCACTGCTGCGAGTAGAAACGGAATGTATGCTGAACCTGCCTGCTGTGAAGCCGCCTGAACTGAGATGCAACAAATTTCAACTCTTCTGCCTCCAAAGCAAATGCTTCCACCTCCTTCAAAGCCACCACCGTGCGAGTAGACGATGGCAAATTGGCACCGGCTTTGGGGTCCAGTGCCCATGTCAATAGCTCTTCTCCGCAGAAGTCACCCTCTCTGAGAAGTCCTCTGTTGAAAAACCCACTTCTTCCTCCATCAGTGGTGATACTCTCTAAACGGCCTCGTATAATGAAGAGCATTTCATTGACCGGATCGCCTTCTCGAACTATTTGTGTATTTTCGGTGTATAAACTAGGCTTCAGTCTCTCACAGATTGCATCAAGCAAGCGTTCATCCATATTAGCAAAGAGAGGAACCTGCATTTGCAATACAGGGAAAACTAATGAAGGAAAAAAAAAAAGGACCAATGTGACATTTTAGATAGAAAAATGCTCATTGCACTTCCATCTATTGAAAAGATTGTACATATACTCCAATCTGAGTCGATCTAACCCCCCTTGTTTCAATATTAAGTTTTTGTTTAAATCATATTATGTCTGCAATTATGAATGAAGTGTAAATAATAATATATATGCCCAGATGTGAGTGTAACCATCAATACAAGAATTACAAGTAGTGTTCCAAATAGAACCAAAACTCTCTAGAGTGCAATAAATACTTTAAAGTAAGATAGCACAAGTTTTTATGAAAAAATAGTTACAAATTTAAAAATTATTTTTTTAATTAATTATTATTTAGCTAATTCAAAATTTTTTATTTTTTCGTCAAGAATTATAATTCCTCACTTTTGACATTGACTTTAGAGAATCCGGTTCTCAAAGAGAAAGTATGAGAAAGCATGCATACCCTTCTGACTAAATTCAAACAAAGATGGCGTTTGATATCCCTCCTGAGATCTTTTGGAAGACTTCGAACCAAACTATCTTCATCTACTCCTCGGGTTTCGACCCACTTGTATTGATTATAGCGTCTGACTCTTTCCCTTAGCTCTTGTGGAAGCAACCGATGATGCATCCACTGCTCAGAGTCACGCCTTTTGATCCTCATTTCCTCTAAACGAACGTATATTGATTGCAGGTACGTCTGTTTTCATTGCATGGTAACCAGAAAGCTCAAAAAACAATGATGCTCAATAAATAAATCTCTCGGAAACTTCTGTTTACCTGCATGTTTCCAATTAGAAGAGCAAAAAGGATAAGCCCTGAAATAGCTATTACTATGGAAAACAAAACCTCAACTGGATAAGTACTTGTTAGAAGCCCCTGACCGAGTGTACTGTAAAAATGCAAAAACAGGTTGTCAGGATTGTATTTTATGTACAAGCTTTTCACATATTCCACATGGTACAATCTAAAGTCATGTTGCTCCCCCCCCCCCTCCTTGTTTTTCACTTTGACTTTGCTATGTATATGGATGCAAGGGAATAAGTAATAAATACCTCAAGTTTTGCAAGCCCCACCAGAGACAGTAACAGAATTTAGGAAGGAAAATTGTAGATGAAACAATTTTAGATTCTATAGCCTGAGTGTAGATTCCATAATTAAATTGTCGTTCGTCCACGTCAAGAGCGCAGCGAGTCCTGAGAATATCTTGGCTGATTTTTTTCCAATTTTCATATCCTGGCATATGCTTATTCCCACAATACAAGAAGTTTGGGTCACATTCAGGAGTTTCTTTACAAGCCATATGCCAGCAATCGTCATTACGTTCTATGGCTAGTAAGTACCACACAGACCCAGTAATCTGTAACATTCCAGCATATATATATGGTTTAGAAGGCTCACTAACAACTTACGACGGGGAACATTCTACATACAACTAGAAACATGAGATACAAAGAATTACCAAATTAAGAAACTGTTACTGGTGCACGTAATCTTGTGAACGAGGAACTTACGTGGCTAGCAAGCAAGTACCATAGCAAATAGTATGCAGCTCCAACCAGGGCATTTTCAGTAAAAACCCCAGATTGCTTTTTGACGTCTGAATTTAAAGGTATAAATCGTGCAAATCTTGGAAAGTATTGAACGATAACAACTCTCAGCAGTGCTGTTTTTGTGGCCTTCACCTCCGAGCCTTTTGTTCTGTGCTTAAATTTCCATACAATGATCTGCAGGCAACAATTTGACTCTAGAAATTTTCACACCAATAAAACATGAGATGCAAGAACCCTTCCTGCTGTTTTCTTTATCATGCATATAACTTTCCTCGAATACAAACCTTCTTGTGATCTAATTTATCCAAAATACCCTGGTCCTACATTTTATAAATGCTTATTGAAGCTATCTATTCAGATAAACAAAAAAAAAAAAACTAAGACTAGCTAACGCAAAAGCTATGCTTTTCAACGTGTATGCTGTTAATCAGATAAGTTGAAAAATGAGTAGTTGCTTCTGAAACCTGGGGTAAGGGCAGCACGGAAGCCAAGTCAACAAAGAAGTAGCGTTGTAGATATCTCTTGGCAATCTGAGCAGGATCTATGACAAGTTCACCTCGTCCAAAAACCCGGGAGGAAGGTGCAATAAAGGCAGTTCGAAATTGAAAAGCCATTCGTAAGAGATAGAGAATATCAAAAACTGTTCTCAGTATAACAGCAGTGTTTCCTAAATTTTCGTCTATGCGGAGGCAAGACGATGCCGGGCTGAAGATAGGAAGGTAAAAGAAGAGCGGATCACAAGATACAGAAAGAATACAAAGGAGCTCGAAAAACTTGTTCCAGAACATAAGGGACCTATCCTGAGGATCAAACACTTTCTTTTCGGAAACTTTGAGGTCTTCCGGGAAGACTGCCCTGGTGACTCCACTCTTGAGTGATCTGCCAAATGTAAGCAATCCATTTGATCCCATTTGTATTCCCACTTTTAATGATGCTTGGTTGAGTTGGTTCCTTCCGCGGCCCGGAAGGGGGAGACCATCAACATTGAACCTGAGCTTCTTCATCGCAATTGGGTCAGTTGACATCGACAAATCAGAATCCGGATCATCCAACCTACATCATCCAATGTATCTCAGCATCTGAAATATTAAATAACATTTACTTTAAAACTCATTATCCTTGGATTTTACAATTCTGTTTCATGCATACTGTCATAATGCCACTAACTAAAATGTTCGAATGTTTAAGGTTACCTGAAGTAAATTCATCTTAATGATTAAATTTTTATTAATGCAGCAACATATTTTTCAGGCAAAATGCTAGAGTCACTGCCACAGGCTCAATTAGCAAGCTTTCAACGATGTAATTACAATTGTGAATTCAGTACCTTACAAATTTCTCTTTCTGGCCATCAATATATTGTGTCTTCTGACTACCAAACATTTTGGGGAACGATCACATGGAGATCGGCTGGAAATACCAGAACCTTCTAGTAGTTTCTTGTAATGTAACTATGTTCCAGATCTCTTCACTGTGGACAAAGCCAGCAAAGTATGATATCAATTATCACATGAGAAATCTCAGATAACAATTTTTTTTTTTTAACACAAGCTCAATCGCATGATGATCAAACAGAAACGATCAAGGACAAAAAGGTTATTTATGCAAAAATCAAGAATCCTACATTCTTTCAAAGTCCATTTGCGTTTGGAGAGCACGTCAAAGCTCCATCACATATTTTCACTAAGAACTTGAAATGTCTTTAAAACACGGGAAAAAAAGAAAACACCGCAAGCCAACCTTAGCAACCATAAACAAGGAACGTTGTCAAGAGCAAAAACATCACAGATTTTAGAAGGTTGCCAATATCAAATGCTCAGTCCAATGTTTAAAACGTACCCAGTTGAGATCCTATATATCCTGATATGACTTTTAAATGAGTAAAATGAAAATGGCGAAGATTGAAACACATTTGTTAGTATTTTACATTCATTTCGTACACAACCAACGTTGTTATTTTGTCTCCCAATGCCATTGACAAAATCTCGATTGCCAGACTCATGGATCCCAGGTTTCAATTAGGCAGAAAAACCATCATGTGAAAAAAGCAATAGAAAAATTAGATAAACTACATCATTGAAAAAAATGGCAAAGATCAAACGTTGTGGTTGTGAGAAGGCAGATAAATAAAATCATGGACGAACTTACTATTGATAAGAGTTTTCATTGCGGAGAAAGGTAAATGTAGATTGAGTGTGCGGAGGGAAAAGAAGCAGAGCGGTCGGTTTAGAAAGATGTTGAAGGGATGGAAGGCTTTGTTCATGCAGGTACAAGGTTCGAGAAAATTTAGGAAGTTTCAACCGTTGTAATATGCTACCCGCCATGACTGATCAGACCTAAACTTCTGGGACTTCAGGACAATTTGAAGCTCTCCAAAAAAGGGGCATTTTTTAAGGTTAAAATAAAATACACTTGTCTTGTTTTAACTGGGGCGTTTTATTTTTACCGAGAAGTAGTTTCAAATTTCAATGTTTATTCAGAATTTTTTTTCTCCACGTAAATAGTATCAAAGAATATATTCTTCGATTTAAGTCATTGCCTAGTCGGCATATTTTCCCATCCCGTAGCAAAAGATTTGGTGTGAAATAGAGCATTTTATTTTCTTTTCACATTTATAGAAACCAAAACTTAAATTTACTGTTTTTTTTTTTTAATTCAAGACTCATTGAAAATTAAGCATGCACGAGTTAAAATCTGAAATTGATACATTTACTCATTTGCATCTAATAAAACATTTGTCAACCAAATTCATACTATCCATTTTTTTTGTCTTATTTTCCTTTTTACTTTTCTCCTTGAAATCGTAATTGTGTTCGAAATCAGAGTCATACTATGAAATCTGAATATTTTCTATTTTGTGATTATATGTTTTGATGATATTTGTACAAGTAACAATACTTTTACGATGGAATCATCTAGTGTAATACTACCACCACAAAGAGATCCTCTCTTTTATTTCTGCTTTTAAAAACTTCCACCACTTACATTAGCACTCCTCCTATGAAAGCTTCTAATCGATAGGTTTTCTAATTAATTTCAATATTCAAAAACAAACATTTAAAAATACAGAATTTTTAAGTTTTAAAACTCTTCTATGCTAACTATATGGAGTGACAACCACTAATTTCTTCTCATAAGGCATCACGAGCGGCTATTCTGCAAGCGATGGCATCCGCAAGTGATGATACTTCAAGTTCCGGCCCAGATATCTTGTAATGCTGAAACATCCCAATTATTTGATTATGTTAATGTCACCACATCTTGCAGAAATATAAAACAGAAAAAAGTGATCTAGAATCGTTAGTAGAATCCCGCACCTTTTTAATCTGCGCTTGATTTGCTCTCCCTTTAAGCTCATCCAAATCAATCTGTTTGCCGTTGATAAGCTTCTCTACAGCCTTCATCTAGTACAGCAGGGAAAAAAAAGAACCAAGTTCATTGATACATCAGTTATGCTATCTACACAGAGTCCTCACACTACCTTCACACATGTGAGAGAACCGTGCACAATGTGGGTAAGGAGTCTCGAACAAAGGAAGAATCGTGACTCAAAGGATAAGTAAGTCTTTGATGCTCTTTATTCCTTCTAAAAATAAAATACCATTTAACAAAGACGGACTCGAAGAGATGAAAAGTGAGTGGCTTCTATTACAGTGAAACTATCTTACCTCATCAGGAGTAGCATCAAAACGAGCAGCAAGGATATATGTTGTGCTATCAGAGATTCCACATCTTTTTAAAGATTCTGTAATCTAAGTGATAATTCAAGCCAAACTCATCAGACTCTAATAATAGATGTAACAAATTAACGAGCTGCAATAGCCTGATAAGAGAGAAATATTTACATGCTTGGAGCCTGCGTAATTGTAAACAAGCTCAGAATGAAGGGTGCGTGTTGTCAATGAATCTCGTGACTTGGCTACAAGGGTCTTGTGTGCAGCTGCTAGAAGAGGGAATAAATCTGGAATCTGGCTCGGTTTAGGACAAAGGTAACATTAGAAAGCGCCAAAAATGAACGGAGAAATGGTAAAATCTCAATGATTAAAGAATAATAAATACAGGAAATTATACAAGTAGAGCATTAAGGAATGCAACTTCTGGTTCTAAGGTGCCGGCTTGCATACTTTTCAGCAGTTCCCTGCAAGAAGAACAAAATTCTCAAGGTTATCATTCCATCACTCGTAAGCAAAGGTTCTGAATCTACACTATGGCATAGGTAAAATCTTTTTAGCAAGCACAAGTAAGCAGACAACCATTTTTACAATGTGTGACACCATTCTGCTTCTCCAAATTGATTTCTAGGACTAAGAAGTCACGACTTTCTATGTAAGACTAGATTCCTTTAATTGTCCCTCTTGATGCACCTGAATTATTTCAGGATTTTACTTCGGCAGACATGGAGAGATATTCCAGAATCATTTGAACCAAAGTGTCTGTATCTTACACTTCTTTCCTTCGAATGAAATCTATAGTTTTTATTAAATTTAAAGAGAGAGAGAGAGAGACAAATAAGCATAAGGAATGGCTTGAGTGCATTCGAATTTTTGGAATGAAGTGCATTCTTTCGTACATCTAAAAAGCAAAACCATCGTTCATGGTTGCTTGGCAACTACCATACCTGTAGAGCGCAATTTCACCGAATTCCATTCTTCATAAATGAATATTTTCTTTCACAACAATCAAATTCATCATTATCTACATTATTCGATCATACCTCCAAAAAGAAAAACGAAAAAAAGGAAAAAGAAAAAGAGCACAACACACACACACACACACACACTAACTAGAACATAAGGAACAATCCCAACAAGATAAAAAATACCAAATGTCAAAAACAAGTTGGTGGTGACCTCTTATATAACATTCCCATAAATCATAATTACAGGGGGGTGGTTTAATCGAAGAAATGACCATTTTTGTTCTCAAATTTCCTCCTTTTACAATACTGTCAATGGATACTAATATATCATTGCCTGACCAGATGCACAAGATATTGCATCATGCGGAATATCAATATATAAAAGCTCCTTTTGGGAAACAATTTGAGAGAAACACTAACTTGGAATTGGTGACTTCGGCGAAGAGGACGAGAGAAAGAGTGGTTCCATTAATATTGAACACCTTCATAACTTATGCTACGAATCTCTACAGAAAGCAAACACAGCTAAATGTATACGATGGCGGAAGCTGGGACGAATGACGAAAAAGAAACCTCCGGATAAGGGGTTGGACGGCGCAGCAACCAATGTCAAGGGAAGATGATTCGAAGAGAGTCTTCTACTTAGGGAACCCGGTCGTGTTAGGTTGAAGACAAGGCAACGGTTGGAATTTTGAAGTTTATCGAGGGTTCTTTTGTCCAGAAATATCACAAAATTTTGAATGTATCACTGATAAACTATGTGTAGAGTATTTATCAATAATTATTATTTGCTCATAAAACACGTATGATTGCTTCTTCCTAAAAAGACATTGACCAATCCCCTTTTATTATATCTTCTTTCCTTTCTCATTTTTCTGGCTATCATCACTTCTATTTTATATCATTTTCGTGGTGACTTTATTTGAAAACAATTTTCTAGTATTAAAGCTTTAAAATTATACACTGATTGGTTGATTCTCTTAGCAAAATTTCAATCAATCCTTGCTCTCTTCCACGGCACAGATATCATTTTCTTAATTTAAGAGGAGTTTGCGATTTTTATGTTTATTAAATATTTATTATTATAATTAAAATTTAATTTCCTTTTATAATATTTGATTATATTCACAATTATATTAAATATTATAATATTTTTTTAAAATATATTTTTATTGTTATCTAGTTAAGTTTTATTATTAAAGTCGAATCAAATCCAAATGGAATTCACATTTTAGCTGTGAGCTTCTTAAATCTTAAGATCTTAAAATCTTAAAATATTTACCATTCTTCGTCTTTGGGTCTTCATATTTTCACTACTCCAATCTGCTCCTCATTGATATTTTGTACTTTTAAGAATTTATTGTTGATAATTTGAGAGTTTCTATTACGCATAGTTCTATTTGTTTGATCCAATTTGTTCCGGTTGGGCTTAGGCTCTTTATTCAAGGAAAAATCCTCAATGAAATTTTGAATAATAAAATTATATTTTTTTGTATATTTTTTAGTAATAATAGAAATGCTAATTTACATAGTGTATATATAAAGTTCTTGATTTAAATTCAAAATATGATGAGAGTAAAGATTTTAAAGTAGTGTTTGATTTACGTAATCTAATATTCTCAAAAATTTTAAGATATTTGGAAATATGATTCCTAAAGATTTAATTCTTGCAAATATAACATTACTATTTTAAGTTTAATTGAAATATTTTTATGAATATTACATATTGTGTTTCAATTATTGTGTATGTTTTTTAAAATATTATTAAATTATAAAAAAAATATTTTCATTAAAAATTAAATAATTAATGATAATAAGTAATAATTAATTATGAGTGTTAATTGATAATGATCATTGATGATTAATAGTGGTAGTAACTAATAATGATAAGTAATAATTAGTGATGAAATGATTATTAATAATAAATAGTGATGGATAACAGTAGTCGATAGTTAAATTTGTAAAATAAGATGGGCAAGGTGGTATGAGTTGAATTTGTGTGGGCTTGGATTCATATAGGTTTGTTCATATAATTTTTGTAAAAAATATGAAAAAAAAATTACTAAGCCCATAAATGCCCTTGGACAACCCACATTATTAATTTTTTATATTATTAGGAGTAATTAAATTATTAAACTCATATATATAAGGATTAAAGATTAAACATTAAATGTAGAGGAAGGAAAATACTTTTAAAGAGCATCGGATTAAATTATATTAATCTTTTTAAATTATAATTAGATAATTAGATTCTTTTTTTATTTTGTGTAATAAATTAATTAAACAAGATTAAAAAATTTATATTACATCATTGGATGTTCGATTATGAATTAAGATGAATTAGAAAAATTTTCAAATGCTTAAAGAATTATTAAAAATTTATGGTAAAAGAAAATATGTCTGTAAGCATGCCCACACCAATGTGGGCAACTTAAGCCCATATGAGCTTGCTCGCACAAGCCCATAAAAAATAAGAGTCTCAAAAAATTATGCCCAACCCGGCCTATGATCATAAATTACTTGTATCGCCTATAGATTTTCTACCTATTTTACATGTTTATTAATAGTGGCAAGTGGTAAATAATAATAAGTAATAGTTAATTATTAGACATGTATATAGGCCGAGCAACCCGCTTAATCCAAAAACATCTAGAATTTGAGTACTTTTGTTACAATTTGAATATTTATTAAGTTTTTTTTCTCATGTTCTAATTAATATTTGAGTTAAGTTCAAACTATAATAATATATATAAATTCATTGTTTTCAATATAACTATATATATTATAAAAATAGTTAAATTTGATTATTTTTAATGTAAAAATATGTTATTTGATATAATTAAATATTTTATAAGTTTAAATATCCTATTATTTATTTAAATGAATATTTTTACATTAAAAATAATTTTATAATTAGATAATAATAAAAATAAAAGTAATTGAACTTTTGAATTAAGTTTCAAGTTATGTATAATTTTAATTAGGAGAGGCTAAGCTATAATTTTCTAAAAATTAAATAAGTGGAGGCTTAGGTAATTATATTTCATGCAATTATGTATAAAAAATCTAGCATGAAACTCGATGACTCGACCTATAAACACATTTATCAATAATGATTACTAATAATGAATATTAGTTGATAATGGACAATAGTTAATGGTGATCATTTACAATAAGTGATGATTGACAATAGTTATTAACAATAGATAATGATAAAGTGCCACAACTTTCTGCAAACCATGATCAACATGAAATCTAATTATCGTATTTCCACTAGCTTAGCCTAATTATTATTAACTCTTTAAACTCTTGTAGTTATTATATCCTTGAAAATTAGTGAATAATTAGGTCAGATTAGTGAATATTAGGAATGGAGTTCCACACCGGTCACTTTTTAAGAAAAGTTGTGATAGTAGATGGTGATTATTAATAATGGATAGTGATTGATTATGAGTGGTAACTGATAATAATTAATAGTAATAGATAATAGTAAAAAAAAGTATTGATGATGGTAAAGTTTAAATTAAAAGGTAGACAATAATATTTCTTCTATATCATTAAAATATTTTTATATTATAAGAATATAAAATACTCATTTTTACATGAGAATATTTTGAGAGAATATTAAGTAAAAAATATTCCAAAAAATAACTTTTTTTAAATTTAAACTAAATATGATAATATAATATTTTTAAAAATATGATAAGAATTTTGCAAATCAAACACCATCTAAAGTAATATTAGGTGCAATTGAACCTAAAAAATTGCTAGTATAATTTTTTGTGTATTTGATATACACAAAATTTGTACACTTACAATTTTTCATGAAAATATTATAGAACTTTGTCTTAAAAAATTAATTTTTTATGATTTTATATATTTTTATAAAATCTTACAAATGATCAAAATTTTGCAGTTACGTGCTCTCGACGTTAGGTTGAATCAAATTTTTTATATTATTAATCATAATTTATCAATATAGAAAGACGTCGTACGTTGGGTTCGAAACCAAATCAATACTAATATTTGGACTTTAATTTGGCTCAATCATGTATCATGAAGATTAAAATTTAGTCCAATCTATCTTAAAAATAATTAGTAAAAATTTAAATTTAATTTATTATTAGCATAAATTATTTTTATATTATTATTTATTAATATATTAATATATTAATAAAAAATTATCAAAATTTATTTATTTGTGATAAAAAAAATTAATTACTTTTTTAGTAATGTGTCTTCTTTCTATTTATTAATAGTATAAAATATTTTATATTTATTAATGAACCAAATTTAAATTTAATTAATAGATATTATAAAATTTTATAAATTTAGACTTCGATTCAGAGTCGGCTAAAGTTTGATTCTCATTCCGCAAAATGATTTAATAACAATAATACAATATTTTGTTGAAAAAAATTCAATACAAATTAAATATTACAATTAAAATGATAAAATATAAAATTTTGATTATTTATATTATATTACTAAAAAATGTTGGCTCAACTCGTCTAACTAAACAAATTAACAAATTGGACATCCAGAGATTCAAATCGAATCAAGTTCAACAATTTTTTTTAATTTAATATAAACGAATTACAATTTGAACCACATTTAACAATTTTTTAGTTTAGATGAAGTTCATATGGGTTTGTGAAATTCTTAGTTATTATTTTATGTGTTTTTAAGTTATTATTAATAATTATAATTATTAATTAATTATTTAAATAGTTAGGAGTTGCATATGCATATAAAATTATAATTAAAAATTTTATATAATTACTTATAAAATTTCATCTAAATTTTTTTCTTTTTAAGTTAAAGTTGAGTGAGTGGAATTACAAACTTAACTATCAACAAAAGTTTTCATATATTCTAATTATATCACGTATTCTTAATGATATTTAATAAATAAATTTATGTATCAATTTCTATAATTTTTAATTCTAAAAAATTAAATATTTAAATATTTAATATATATTAACTTCACAAAAATAAGAATTAGACAATTGAATTAATAATTATCATTTATCTGTTAAATATAAAGAGATGATTATAGAATACGATCGATACAATAATATATTAATATATTATAAAATTTAACTGTTATTTTACTATTATATAATATATCAAAAATAATATTTCATATATAATAAAATTTAATAATATATTAATATATTATTACATCTAGAAAATGTTATAAAATTTGAGAGTACAGTAATGTCACCTACTGCCAAACCCAGTGCCCTCCCTGCGAGCATTAATAGTGCTGGTAATCATTGCTCCACATTATTGTTGCCAACAAAAATTGCGACGTGTTGATATTAATACTGCTTTTGAACGCGTGTAAATGCAAACCAAGCAATGTTTGCAACATTCTATGTTTCGATTTTATGCATGTAAGCCACCTTTCATGCTAATATAATTGAGCAAAACCATTCCAACCACCTCAGCAGATGCATGCAATACGAGTTTGTGTGTGAGCTTAGTGCTTCCACGTTACAATTGACTTTCGTTTCGAATCAATTTTTGCATAATGTGTCACATCAAATTATTTAAAATAATTTTTAAATATTAGATTACTTATAAATTTTAATTTAATATGATAATTATAATAATTATTGTATTTGGTTATTGAATTTCTGTATTTTTCAATTTGAGTTATTGTGAATTCTTTAACTAATTTTTAATTAATGTAAGATTTATAAAAATATAAGATCTTAATCATTTAAATGATCAAATATAATAATTATAATTATAATTATTGCACTAAATCAAAATTTATATATATTTTGATATTTAAAATTTTATTTAAATGACTCCATGTAGTGCATAAGATAAATTAAAAGTATAAACGAATCAATTAATTCAAGATGAATTGTAAAAAATTAGTTTAAATTCGATTTTAAATGAGTCAAGTTTAGATAAATTAGATTCGTTTAATATGCAAACTAAGTTTGAGTTTCACATTACTTAATTTGAATTATTCATGAGCTTAATAATAAAAAATATATTATATTATATGTAATATAATGAAAAAAAATTCAATCACATTAATAATTATTAAGATAATATTAGATTTTGATTGAAATAATTTACTTTTTAGTATATATTATATTTTGTTAAGTGTAATTATTAATGTTATATAGTAGTGGTGTAAATGTTTTTCTATAAATTTTGATGGTTGTAAAATAATTTATATTGATAGGTACAAGAAAAAAAATTAAATATTTAATTTGTTTGTGAAGAATAAGTTTTTATTCGTTTAAAATTGTAGTGAAATAACAAACTAGTTAAATAACATCACGTGAATAAATAACTATTTATTTCATATTTATTATAAACTCATATCCAAATTTAAATATTTTAAGTTTGAAGCAAAAATTTAAACAAATAAGATATAACTTGATTAAGCTTAGATAAACCCATTTAAACTTATGTCCAAATTAAACTTGAACTCGAATTATTCAATTGCAATGGTAGAAATAGAAAATTTTTCTTGGGGACTAAATTTATACTCACACGTGAAGATTATAAAAAAAGTTATATTTAATCTTTTTATATTTTTTTTCTTAAATTTTAATAAATTTAAGCTTTATTAATTAAATGTTGAACACGATTTGATTCGTTTGTGCTCCAAGATGGATTAAGGAATTTCTGCGTGATTACGGCCTCGTGATCAAAGAGGTCGACAAATGGTCTCACGCCCTTTCTGGTTTTTATTGCGTGGGAAAAGAGTGAGAAACATTTTTTAACATTGTATTGACTGGCAATTAATTATTCCAATATGCCGATCGTTCTGGTCTATATAAAGTCCACTATGAATTGTTGTTTTACACACATTAAGGTTGTTTTCATGGAGTCCTTTGGCAGAAACACGAGCCTTCTTCTCCCCCCGGTATTCAGTTCTATATCTCTCTGCTTTTTGCTACTTTCTTATTCAACGAGTTACACACTTACGTTTTCACTATAACTTCGTCCTATTTCCATTTTTTTTTTAATAATAGGAATAATTAATTCAATAGAGGTGCTCACCCAAACGCAAAGACTTGGGATGTAATTCAAAATATAAAAAAAAGGGAGAAAAAATTTCAAAGAATATCATAAATTATTTGAATCAAAGATTTTTAATTGTTTGATTCATTTCTTTTTACTTTTATGTAGGGTTCTAATCTACAATTTCATACTAGATTTTTTTTTTTTTTTTCTAGCAGCTGTGTCATTTTTCATTTTTGTTCTTAAAAATTGATTATGTCTGCATTTACATATCTCTAGTATCAAAGGGATTAATTTCTGCCATTAAAGCTCAGAGCCATCCATCCAGAAAGGTGTCAGAATCATGAAGTGCCTTGAAGCCACAATGAAGAAACTGGGGCTGAATTCCGAGAGAATCACAACTTATTTTCTTGTGTTTACTATAGCTTTCCCTCTAGCAATCATAGTAATCATCATAGTTACTCTGATGTACCAGCAGAACCCAATTTTTGGTCTTTCTGATGTATTTTCAAAAGATAAACTTGTACAAGGAACAGTTCAAAACTTCACTGCTGAGACTGAGTATTACGAATTAATGCCAAGTGCTACAATTAATAGCTCAGAAGTGGGAAGAAGAATTCAAAACATAACAAATGAGGACACTGGAAAAAGAGAAAACAATACTGTGCCGCCTCAGAGGAAGGTAACTCTTACTTCTAGATGTTTGGATTTCATGCTTTTACTTTAATGAAATCCAAACTCACTCGACATATTCTTCGTGGAATTGGCAAAGTTAAGGGGTTGCAGAATGTTGCATCAATAAAAGGAAGAAGAGATAAGAATATTGCAGCTTGAGACTGAGAGGTAGGTAACATCATTTTTTTTTTCATATAATTTTGTCCTTCTTTTTATTTCAAATTTTGGCTATGCATCTTTCTATTTTTCATTTGGTTACTGGGTGACCAATCTAAACTGACTCTTATCCTACAATTGGCATGAAGGAAAATAGATGGAATTCTTTTGATCAGATGAAGAGAGAAGGAAGGAAAGAGAAAATCAAATTGATCAATTTGTGGTTAATGTTATCCTGTACATTAATATTTGAAACTTTGCTCTTCTCCATATTTTTTCTTCTAACTAACTAAATTTTAAGATGTTTCGAGAAGAAACTCATAATCATTTCACGATAAAAGAAAGTGTACTGTTCAGAATATAATAATGCCAGATACATGTAATTTAATTTCATCTAAATTTGAATATTAAAAAAAATCACAACAGAGAATCTAAAGCTACTTTCTTTTTTTTTTCCTTTTTATCTTTTCCATCTGTACTAACTAAATTACCAATTACTAATGAGAGGAATGAGAAGAATAAATGAAAATTTTTTAATTCAAATTATATATAATATATATATTTTTTTGAGGTTTTATCTTTCCTCTTGGGTTCGATCTCTCGAGTGTCCATCGAACCGTGTATTGGTATAATCGGTTCTACTATTACTAAATAAAAACTAAATTACGAATGATGTTCTGCATATTTCAGATTTACAGACTCAGAATGTTTCATTTTCATTATTCACAAATGACACAATTGCAAATCCAGATAATTCATCCCGACCTTTTAAAACTCCAACGATGGATTTCTGGCAACATCATGCAAAAGCAGGTTTCCATCTTACTTATGCCGCAAATTTCCCTTCAAAAACCCGATCTGCATATGCTACGTAGCTATGTATAAATCCACGGGAACTGTGGACCCCATGCCAGAGCCTACAACGGAACAATGACAGAGTTTAAAAGGTTGGCAAACAATAAAGCCACCAGACAACACAAGCAGTTTCTCAATTCTACTAAGATGTCACTAAAGAATTTCCCATTCAAGAACCCACGTAGAAACATTAGAGGCATCAAAGCCGGCTAAAGAGATGCAATGGTGAAAATCTGTAAATCTGCCCTCAGTTCTTGTTCTTAATTTACAGCATTCTGAAGATGATCGGGAGAAGGTTTTTTTATTGTGAAAGCAGCCAAGATCTTCTCAAGAATTTTCCTCTGCTGATTTTGGAGAGTGATCAGTTTCTGAGGTAATAACATTGAGGATTTTGGCTCTGTTTATAAGCACAGAGAAGCTGTTCAACGGTACCGCTGAGTAGCTTTTAATTGTTTAATTATATTTTATTTCACGACAAAAGATTCGCAAATACATATGCCACATATTGCCAAATTCTGCTGTAAATGTTTTCCTTCATTCCTGAATTTCTCTGATACCCAACTTTTGCCTCCTTTTGGTGAGAAATTATCTGAGGAAAAAGAAGGTGGAGAGAAAGTAAATATTGAACGAAACGCAAAATTGAATACGAGATGTGCTGTCCTTGAAACATGCTTCAAAAAAACAGTCTTTTAAGCTGGTTTTTGTTACTGTGACAAATCACCTCTAAAATTTATCCGATTGCTCCAAAAGTTGAATGGCTAGCAATTTAACAAGAACTCTTCTGAATTATTCCACTTCAAAGGTTGAATAGTCAACAATTTGATAAAAATTCTTCCAAATCATTCTGAGAAGCACAAAATGATGGATGATAAATATTTTTTTTGTCACTTTTCATTTACTCAATTGTTTGTTGTTGCTGATTAACTTATTAATATTTTGTTTAACAATTGCAGTCAAATTTAATATTTATAAATAATATTTGAATCAACATCCCTATTCATATTATATTAATATATTTTTTTTTAATTATGAACCAACACATTTCTTGATCATAAATTAATAAGACTTGATTTTGAATTAGCATGTCTTTTAACTATGAATCCATATGTCTTTTGATTCTTAATCAACGTATATCTCTTGATGATTAATTAATATACCTTTTAATTGTAAATCAATATCCCTCTTGATTTCAACTTAATATGACTTGCAATAATTAGTATGAAACATGTATATCGACTTACGTGCAACATCCTATTGTATTAATTATTTATCAAAATACTTATTCACACAGTAAAAATTGAAAAGAATAACTCGATCCCAACTAGATCCAGCCAGCCAAGAGAATTTACCAAAAATCACCATTTCAGCTTGTTATATATATGTATGTATGTATGCATGCATGCATATAAATGGAGTTCACTTTACAAGCCTATAATTTATTGAGTTAAAATTAAGTCACCTATGATTTTACCATCAAAACTTTGTGTCATATGCATTAATATTTTGTCCCAAAAAAAGAAATTTACATAATTTTGTATCTTCTTTTTTTGGCATTAAAGCCGCAAAATTAAAAGGCGAAAAAAGGTTATGGTGAGCAAGACTTGAAGCAAATCTACATGATCCATGAAATGACATCCATCCAGAGTTACAGCTGAAACTAAAAAATACGTTTTGAAGGCTACCATTGATGTGATATTTAACTTTGTGATTTTGTAACTTTAATGAAAGATAATCAACATTAAATGAGAATGGACTTATTTGATATAAAAATGAAGATAATTAATTTTTATATATTTGATTACATGTAAATTGTTTTATGTTTAATAATATAACAATAATAATAAAGTCTTATTCTATTAAGTGAAGTTGATTACCTAAATCATATGATACTATTGGGCTCTATCTGAAATTAAATTTTTATTAGTATTATTTATTAAAAGATTCCTTTTTTTAATTTCATCCAATGTCTTTTTTAACTTCTTCTATATCTTTTCACAGGAGTAAAGATGATGTAATCGACTTTCTCATGGGTGGCTTTAACAGCCTTCTTTACACATGACCAGACCACCTTAATCGATTTTTTGTCATTTTTTTTTCAATAGGTGTAATGTCAATATACTCCCATATGTATTCATTTTATATCTTATCATTTCTTGTATGACTACACATTTATCTTAACATTCTCATTTCTACTATTACTATTTTTTGCTCTTGTTGTTCTTTCAAAACCTAACATTCACTACCATAAAGTATAACTGATCGTATAACAGTCTGATAAAACTTTCCTTTTGTAGTCACTAAAAACTCATGATACATTTCTCTATTTTAACCATCCAACTTTAATCTTATATATGACATTTCCATTAATTTTTTTATCACTTTGTAATATAGATCTTAAATACTTAAATTTAAGGTTTAGTAATATTGGTTAATAACTAATTATACATAATTAGCTTATTTTTGTTAGATGATACACAAAATAATCCCTTCTAAGTATTAAATTATTAAAAAAGATAATAAAGTACATATTTTCATATTAAAATTATTATTTTATTTAATTTTTATATTAATATTTGTAAAAGAAAATATATACAATATATTATTTAATATAGATATATATTTTTAGTTCAAATAAATAATTTACATTATTTAGTTTTAATTTATATATATTCTCATATATTTGAATTATTTTTTCACATATAAGAAAGTTTAATTTTATAAATTAAAATAGGATTTATATTTATTTTTATGCTCAATAATTTTAAAAAATATAGATGATTAAATTATAAAACCTAGAAAGTTATTCATAAATTTAAAATAAATTAATGAGGTTAGTATGTGTATAGAATTTATGATGTATACCATTGAAAGAATGTTAATACAGGTAAAAGAATAAGAAAAAAAATAAGGATAGTATTATGGACATAAAATGTAAAATTTATTTTTTTTTATAATCACATTTGAAAAAATAGGAAATTCTAAGGCACTCTAAGGGGGTTTAATGCCTAGGGTGACATGGCGCGCAATATGGAACTTCCAATTCTCTTATATAATCACAATCATCAATTAAAAAATTAATTATTTCGAACAAGGTAAATTTATAAAAAGGTGCAAGAATTATTTAAAATTTTCGGTCCAATCCAGATAATACAAATTACTCCATTCATTCTCTAGATTGATTTCTCTTCCCATCATATGTGCTCAAAGCTTAGCTATTGGGATATCCTCTTGGAGATGCTTTTTAACTTTGGCAATTGACACATTTTGGGTAACTTATAACAATTTTTAATGTTAGTCCCTTCATCATATGAATGAAAATTGTTATATTTTATTAGATAATGCTGAAGCCAAAAAAGATACTTTGAAGCTAGCAATGTAGATGTCAAAGCATTTTGTTTTAGTATCAAATCGCAACAATTTCTAAGTGGATTTGAATTATTTTAGAAATTGGCTGGCATTGGGATTGAGCAACTTAACTCTCAAGTTTTCTCTCTATAGATGAATTAATGGGTAAAATTGTAGAGCAAATAGCTTTTGAAGGCATTGTAGCTGTTATAATACAAGGGAGGAACAAGGAAGGGGTGAGTTCCAACGGTGTGGATAGTTTCTGCCTTGGAAAGCATGGCGAATGCCATGAGTTTAGGTAGAAAGCAGAGGATTTCAACTAGGCTCTGGAATGTGGATGAAAATCCACTTACTGCAGAGAATATTCTAGTATTCTTTATGCAGAAGATTGAATCCATGGCGATTGAAGCACTTAAAATCCAAGCTGACATGGCCGAAGAAGAAGCTCCATTTGATGTTCTGAACTTAGTGAACAAACAGAAAAAATGGGGTAATGAACTTTTAGATTCCGCAGTTTCACTTGAGGATTGGATCCAGCACCAAATCTACAACGACTCAAAAAAACTTCTAATGATGCTGCATCAACAAAAATCACAATAGCAATGATTTTGCAATTGCAAGATCCTATGAGGCGGTATGAAGCAGTGGGAAGGCCGGTGATACTGCTAATTCATGATTTAGCAGGATTTTAAAAGTAGGGCTATTCTTATAATGTTGCCCAAATTATTTTTACAAATAAAATTTTTTATTTTTTTGCACCATTTAACACATGGATTAATAGTATTCTGCCACGTATCTTGGGTTTTAAACCTAAAACACTATAGCATGCACCTTAAAAAATAAACTACTCTTAATAATTTATTTTCTAATTTGTATTATTATTGAATATTGAAAAATTTTTAAAAGTACAATAAAATATCTTTAAGTTAAAAAAAGCAACAATAAATTATTTAGCTTATATTTGTTAATCGAAATTTCAATTACTATATTAAGGGCTTATTTAGTAAACAGCTTTTGGAATAACTTTTAACTGTTCGACCAAAAATTGACTGCTTGACTGCATAAATTAGCCAATCAGCTGTTTCATTTTTATTTTCAAGAAGCTGAATTGAAAACGTTGCAACTAGTAACGTTTTCAATTGCAACGTTTTCAATCAGCTTTTTTATTACTGTTACATAAAAGGACGTAAATATCCTTCTGTTGCGTCTTACCCCAAGTTGCTTCTATTGCGTCTTCCGCTTTTATAGCGTCTTCCTTCATGATGTTTGCGTAATGTCTTCCTTCTTGCCATCATGGCTAGCACCATGAAGCCAGTGAGATTATCCGAAATCAAATATTTGATTCTCCAATCTCGAAAAATTCAAAATTTTCATTTTGGATTTTGGGTTTAATAATAATAAAATTAAAAAATAAAATCATAATAATAAATAATAATATCTAACAATATTATTAAAATTAACTCCGTCAGAACCACATAAATAAATTATAATTATAATTATTAATTTTTTATAAATAAATTTATTTACTATAAAAATTATATTAATATAATTTAAAAAGTATTTAATTTATAATAAATTATAATAATATATTATTTATAAAAAAATAATTTAATAAATAATATATAAAATCTTGTACATTATAATAAAAAATATTTAAATAATTTATAAAATATATTCATATCTTTATTTGTCATTTTACATGCAAACAACTAATTATAAACAACTGATTTTACCAAATACTCATATTCAAATAATTAATACAATCAATTAATTTAACCAGCTATCAGCTAATAGTTAAAGTTATCAGCTAATTGCCAAATAAGATGCACAAAAACATGTGAATTTCACTTCCTCACGGGGAAGGCAAAGTGTTGATGAAAGAGTTACAAGTAAGTCAATATTGACATTATAAATGGATAAAGTAAATCCGTGTTAAATCACACTGTGAGGAATAATAATAATAATAATAATTTATTAAAAAAATAAAATCATCATATAATACGAAGTTTTCAGGTGGATAAAAAGAAAAACATTGTATTAAGACATTGCAATTAATGTTTTACGTGTATGTACGTACGAAAACATACCTTAAATAATTACAGCTAGCTGGTTTTATAGATGGGAAGAGGATAATCTGTTTGTGGAGGAAGATTTTTGTATTTATTAGCGTTTTTGGGGAAATGATCTGGCCCTGGACGAAAACGTTCAAGGAAAGATGTTATGACCACCTTAAAATGGCCTTTCTTAGAAAAGCTATGTGTTCTGAAGTGGCATCCATTATCAGAAGTTGCTTTACAAACATCAAGATTGTTTCCATGGAGTCATTGGCTGAAACATGAACCTCCTTCTCCCCCAGGTATTCAATTTTTTCACTCCGGTTTTTGCAACTTTTTGTTGGACTAGGAGTTACTCATACGTTTTTCTCTAGAAACTGTTGATTGTGTTTCACCCCATCTCATTTCTTCTTCTTCTCTTTCATTTTTTATTTATTTTTTTGTTTCCATTAATTTCTAGTAATTTGTTGTTAATTTACTGGAAGTTGTAGATTCCTAGGTCTCAAGATTTATTTTTTTAATTTTTGTAAAGAATGATTTTATCACGAAAGCTTTGGGTATAGAAGGCCCGCCAGTGATTTGTAAATATTTTTTAGGATTTGAACATGAAATTTTATGGTGACTACTCGACTACAACTTACACGAAGTCAATATCTTTTTCTCTTTCATTTTTATTTTTCAACTTCAATTAATTTCTTCTAATTTGTGGTTGATTTACTGGAAGTTGTAGATTTCTTGCTCTCAAGACTATTTTTTTAAAGAATCATTTTATTTCAAATGCTCTAGTTATTAGGAAAAGACGTTCAGATGAATATTTTTTAGGATTTGAATGACGAAATTTTATATTGACTACTCGACTTCTAATCTAAAATATCTGAAAGTAATGTAAATTATGTAATCTGTACAGAAAGCTACAGGCTGATTATATATAATTCCCATCAAATTTCTTAGTGATTGTCTCTATACATGTTATTTTGCATTTTTTTCTTGGTTTATGAGCCGGCTTTTTGTTTTATTCTGCATACATACATGAATACTGCTTCACCTTATTAATTGTCAAATTTTCTTTCTTGTTGTTAAAAATTGATTTGTTTGCATTTTGTTCTGTCAAAAGGATTGATAGCTGCCATTAAAGCTCAGAGACACCCCGAGAAAGTTCAAGAATCATGGAAAGCCTCCAAGCCACAAGGGAGGGGCTGAGTTCTAGAAGATTGACAATATGTGTTGTTGTGCTCGCAATAGCTTTCCCTGTAGTACTCACAATTACTTTTATGTATCAAAACTCAATTTTTGGTCTTTTTGAGGGATTTTCAAAAGATAAATTATTAGTAGGAACATCACAGAACGTTTCTACTGAGAGTCAGCCAAATGCGACAACTAACAACAGCAGAGATTTTGGAGGAAGAGTTCAAAATGCAACAGATGAGCACATGGGAAAAAGAGATAACAATACTAATGCCTCAGAGGTAGTCTGTGTTTGTGTAATATTCATGTTTTTACCTTAATGAAGTTAAACTCACTTTATCTTCTTCATGGGATTGGCAAAGTCAAGGTGTTGCAGAGAGAAACCCAGAATGTTACAATAATGAAAGGAAGAGTTGAGAATGTAACAGATGAAGACTTGGGAAGAAGAGATAAGAATGAGACTGCCTCAGAGGTATGTAACACCCTCTTTTGCGAAGAAAAGTTTTTATTTTTTATTTCAGTTTTTTGCTATGCTTCTTCAATTGTTCATATTATTACTGTAATGAATCCAAACTCATTCTTTATCTTGTTCTTGGATATGGCAAAAATAAGGTGTTGCAGGGGCAGACTCAGAATGTTACAACAACAAAAGGAAGGGTTCAGAACATATCGGCGTCGGATACAGGTAATCCCATTTCTTGATTAATTCTGCAGCTTTTAAATTTGAAACTCAATTCATTTTCTTGTTGGTTCTCCTGAACGTATTTCTGACCATGCAATTATGGGTAATCAAATTGCAATTTGATCCTATCTACGGTTGATTTTACACATTCTTTAAGTACTAAAATAGTTTCATATAATTAATCCCTTATCATAGTTTAAATGCCTTATTTTTTATCACCATAAGAAAATAGTATTACTGATAGCTTCAAATTCTGATCCTCTATTTTGGTAGGTCATATTAAAATTTTTGGTGGGACCTACTAAGATAGAGGACCAACAAGGTGTGAGATTTGTCCTATTGGTAGCAAACAACTATTGATGCATACACGTTACTTCAGTATTATCATCAGCTACCGAGTTACCTATGATGTTCCTCTGTTCAAATTTGCAGGTTCGAGGAATGCTTCGCTGTCAAAATTCACAAATGATACTACTAAAATTACAGGTCTACCAAAAAATTCATCCCTACCTAATAAAACTCCCACTGACAAACTGCTTGATGGGCTTCTAGCTTCTGGTTTTGATAAAACATCATGCATAAGCAGGTTCCAGTCCTACTTATACCGCAAATCATCCCCTCAGAAACCCTCTCCATATCTGATATCGAAGCTACGTAGCTACGAAGAAATACACAGAAAATGTGGACCTCATTCCAGAGCCTACAACAGAACCATGATAAAGCTTGTGAGATCTAAGAACATTAAAGCCGCTAAGATGTGCAAATACATTGTTTGGAAACCTGCAAATGGCCTGGGCAACAGAATGATCAGCATAGGAGCTGCATTTCTTTATGCTGTAATGACAGATCGAGTTCTGCTACTCGAATTTGAGACTGATATGATGGGGCTATTTTGCGAGCCGTTTCTCGATTCTACTTGGATTTTACCGAAGAATTTCCCATTCAAGAACCCACACAGACACATTGAGACATATCAGAACTGGCTAAGGGGATACAACGGTGAAGATCCACCATCAGTTCTTCATCTTCATTTCCAACATTCGAAAGAAGACCCTGAGAAGCTTTTTCACTGTCAACGAATTCAAAACCTTCTCATGAATGTTCCATTGCTGATTTTGCAGACCGATCAGTATTTTGCACCTTCTCTTTTCATGAATCCGACTTTCAACCAAGAGCTTACCAATATGTTTCCAGAAAAAGACACCGTTTTCCACCACTTGGGACGCTATCTTTTTCATCCATCCAACGAGGCTTGGGGACTAATAACCAGATTCTACAGAACATACTTGGAGAAGGCAGACGAGAGGATCGGCCTGCAAATAAGAGTATTCCATGCTCAGAAAACTCCACATGAAGAAATCATGGACTTGCTCTTGAGCTGTACCTTGAAGAACAAGTTACTGCCGGAATTGGGCGGGCAAAGAGAATCAGTAACTTCTTCTACCTGGAAAAACCAGAGTTCAAAGGCTGTTCTTGTTGCATCGTTACATCCAGAATACGGGGAGGAGCTGAGGACAATGTATGTGACAAAACCGACAGTTAATGGGGACGTAGTCGGAGTTTATCAACCGAGCCACGAAGAGCGTCAAAAATTTAATGATAATGAGCACAACATGAAGGCTTGGACTGATATTTATCTGCTGAGTTTGTCGGATGTGTTGGTGACAACCTCGCTGTCTACATTCGGATATGTAGCTCAAGGTTTGGGAGGTTTGAAGCCATGGCTTCTCTACAGGGTGGTTGGAAAGGAGGACAAAGTTCATGAACCAGCTTGTGTGAGGGATTTTTCCATGGAGCCTTGTTATCATATTCCTCCTGTGCATAATTGCCATGGGAAGGTTGTTGAAGATTTTGGTTCTGTTTTCCCGTACTTGAGGAGATGCGAGGATTATTATTTTGGGTTGAAGCTGTTCAATGCTACACAATAGTATTCATTTATTAATTTATTTTGTAGTTCCAGCTTTGGAGATTTACAAATACACAAAAATATTATGTTATACATTGTCAAATTCAACTGATAACGTTTTCCTTCCCTTGAATTTATCAGGTATGATTTTTTTTTTTGAATTCTTTTTAATAATAAGAGTTACAAATTAATTCATACACTTAATAAACTAGATTTAGTAGAGGTTATGAGAGAACAAAAATATAAAAGACAGTGATTAAATCCAAGGAATGACGAATCTGGATTCACATATGCAATAAACTAGATTCAATCTAAAATATAACAAAAGTAAAGTAAAAAAATAATGTTAAATATTATTGTACTACTAATTTTTATGTAC
Source organism: Sindora glabra (assembly GCA_020226215.1). Classification (NCBI taxonomy): domain Eukaryota; kingdom Viridiplantae; phylum Streptophyta; class Magnoliopsida; order Fabales; family Fabaceae; genus Sindora; species Sindora glabra. The sequence goes on along the minus strand of CM035226.1, from coordinate 32,353,788 downwards.
ATCAAATTGAATTCAATTCAGGATATGGCAAAACAAAAGTACAAAAAAAATATTAAATATTATTATAATATCAAAAATGATGGTAAAAAAAATTGAAAATCTTTCTTGCTCAACTATAATTTCTGAATTATGATTTTTAGTTATTCAAATGCATGATAAAGCATAATCAATCTTTTGGTGTGGATTAGTCTGCCGTGAGAGTCCCTTAATATGGTTTGGCCGAACTTTCAACAGAATAAACAGAATAAAAAAAATCAAATTGACAGAGTGACACTTGACATTGAATTGAAATTTTTATAAATGTGGGCTTTATTTTTTATTTTTTAACTTACTTAATGTCACTGGGTTTATTTTCTACTTGGATGAACATATGGCACTAGCATAAAGATAAAGCAGAGAAAATGTTTAATTCAAAAGATATATGAAATGATGTGTTTGATATTTATTCTGTAATTTATATGAAATTTTCAATCTTTAATAATAAATCATCTAAAAATAAAAAGCAAAAACATTGTATAGTTTGTTTGAATGAAAATTGAAGGAAGGTATGTAAAGATAATCATTAATTTGAATTTTGTGAACATTGTACTTGTGAGTGGGTGTATTAAATAATTTGTTGCTTTTATTAAAAAATAAAAAAATTGTGGTGTATATTTATTTTTATATTATTTTAATGCAAGTTAATTTTTTATTTTGGTATAAACACAACATTTTGATCTAATCTAATATATTCGTAAATCCGCGGATTTCATGCACACAAAAAGACTTTTATATCATTCCCTCAAATTTTATTTTAATAATAAAAATATTTAAAACCTCGGACGATGGCAGGGTCCAGCCGGATTTTTCAGTCGGTAGGGAACGATTCGACCAACAAAGCCCTAACCATCCTCTATTCCGTCTCCTTGAAATCGAAGAAAACCTAGATTTTGCAGAATAATCAATTTTCCGCTACAACAATAGTTCTATAGTCAGTTTCGAGTCGATTTTCGGTTGAAATACTTGGTTGAATTTAAGAGAGGTTAAAGATGGCGAAGGAGGATAACAAAAAGAGGGTGGCTGTGGAATCGCTGGGATGGCTGACGGAATCGTCGATAATGCCGAAGAAGCATCGACTTATCGAAGGCGTTGGGGCGTCGTCGATCATGGAACTCAAGGCCCAGCTCTACCAGTCTCAGGAAGAATCGAAGAAGTCTAAGGAATTGGGAGGGGCCGATGCCGAGTACCAACGCGCAAAGAAGAAGCTTACTGCTAAGGATGCATTTTCCGCCAAGAACACTGGCGTCGATGCTCGTGATCTCAAGTAAGACCCTTTATCTCCTCTCTTTTTGCCCTTTATTGTCGCTGCTGCTATTGATTGTTTGATAAGTTAATTGCATAGATGGTAGGAATGATGTTATTGGATGTATTGACTACTTTTCTCTGTAAAGGGATATATGATAATCTAAGTGTTAGGTTAGTAATTCCCGTGGTTCTCTTTGCAGTGGATAATATAGGAGGGCCATTGCGGTTTAAGGGCGGTTGACATTTGTCAGTGAAGATAATGAGTTGTGTAACTTTTGGAGAAGCTATTTAAGTTGATCTGTTGGTGTGGGTTTTGAGTGGAAATTTTGGATTGCTGGCATTTAGAGGCTGCTTGTCTACCTTTTCATTGAATTTAAGGTTAAATGAGCACTATTTAATGTGATGATGATTTGGTTAATACTCCTTCATTCGCTTCTGCATCAAATTCTATGAGAGTATTATATATTGAATTTAAGGTTAAATGAGCACTATTTAATGTGATGATGAATTGGTTAATACTCCTTCATTTGCTTCTGCATCAAATTCTGTGAGAGTGGTATGTATATAGTTAGAGATATTATTTTCCAGAGAGGCTATAAGCAAGATGGATGTGGAGGAAATTGTGTAATCAATGCATTTCTTTGATGATTTTATATACTAGTCTCGTATGCAGCACTGCATCATCTTAAGTAACCTTTTGGGAGCTTCCAGTTAACCTTGCACTCGTATGCTGAACTGACTTTGACTATCATAATGCAGGGACAAACTTGAACTGAAAGCAGTCAATGATGGATCAGCTAGCTATGCAGCACTAGAGAGAAAAGCTGAATTATATAATAAGTTGGTAAAGGGAGAACTATCTGATGAAGAAGATAAAGAGAAGTATTGTGTGGACTTTTTTCGCAAGGGCTTTGAGCAGGATGAGCCACAGCAGCCACAAAGCCATGGTGGTCATAATGATGCCTCTGAGCCTATACATTCAGAAAAAGATGGTGATAATGATGCTACTATGCTGTTTCATGCCAAGCCTTTTGGGCCTGGACGGACAGCTGGAGCAGCTGACAATGTTGACCACAAGCGCTTTGTTAGGTATTCCTTTGAAGTTGATTTTATAGAATTGTTCATGGTCTATTCTAGAAGTTCAGTTTTTTCGTATCTGGATTGTTAATTAACTACATGAAAATGTCTTTTTATAAGGCTTGCTTAATTATAAGAATGTCTATGTTTATCACAAGTAAAATTAGTGATGAGAAAGTAAGAATTAACTAATGCTGAGTCTTTCTCCGTTATGATAACTCACCGCATTCCTTGGGCTTTCCTTACCAAGTAGGAGACGTGCAAATTCTTTGCCTTATGTTTCTTTTATTCTTCGATAAACTCAAAGCCATAGCCTAAAAGTAGTAGCAATTGTAACTCTTCTGAATGGAAGAGTTTGGGTCTGGAGGGGGGGGGGAGAGAGAGAGAGAGAGAGAGTTGTCGTGTGGGGAGTGGTTTAAGTTTAATTCTCTAATTACTGCAATAAATTGATGTATAAGCAATCCCAGTATAGTGCTATAAACTCTTAACATGATACCTTACTGTGTTCAAATCAGCCTAGCTCGGTTGATGTTTTAGACGGGATTGTGTACCATGACCTGTCTATTAGGTGAAAAGAGAGAGAGAAGCACCTGCTTATTATAATTGAAATGCAATTTGTTTTTAAGCCCAAAAAACAGTCGGGACACCCTTTACTTTCAAGCTGTTCTGCTTAAGTGATTTTTTCTCTTGAGTTTATTACTTCTGTATTCACATTCCTTTTTATAAATTTCAATCTTTGTGTTAATAATGCCTTATGCATGGGGCACATCCAATAATTTATTTGCTTTTGATAGTCTTGTTTGTCATGTATAATATATCATACTTATGTGATTCAACCAATGATCCTGATTTTGATTTTCAGGGAAGTTCATGAAGAAGCTAATCGAGCAAGAGTGAAGGCTTCTGAAATCAAATTACGCAGGCAGGAGCAGGTAACTGCTCACCGGGAGAAACTAAAACAAGCTTATCTTCGGAAGAAGCTGGAACAAGTGAGAACTCAATCCAAAGGGGCTGATTCTGAAACTAAGCAAACATGATTCCGATTTGGTCTGATTTATGAGATCACCAATCTGGATGAAACTAAGAATATCCTGAAGCTTCTGTAGAAGGCCTCATCTTCTGCGTATTGCATATGAACCAGAAATCGACTGGACTATTGCAGGAGAGGCAGTTTTAAAATGTCAGATTGTAAGTAATGAAAACAGAAAGTCAAAAAGGATAATATAGAAGATCAGCAGAAAGGACCGTGGAACTAACAAAAAAATCTGAAAGAAAATACTGTCATTTCCTTTTCTTCGTACAGAATGATATCAATGTCAAATGCTGCTTATCTTGGAGTGGGAATATTAATCTCTATACTTTGAGCAGTGATTAACCCTTCTTAATTTATGTTGTTGCCAAGATTGTACCCTGAATCAAGGTTGTCCATAAGATATTTGATGTCAAATTTTACTCTATTGACTCTTAGTTCTTCCTTAATTTTTCTGTTCAAGTCAACATCTGAAGCCGTACTCGTATGCGAGATCCTAATTCTGAAATGTCGTGAAGCAATGGCAATGGTCTCTACTTTTAGTCTTGTTGGCGTCTAAGAAGAAATGAAATAATTCAGTACAAGAGCAACACTAACAGGGAAGAAAAACGATCTGTCATGGTCATGCTGAGAAACCGATTCAGTAGAAAGTTACATGCGCTTTATTGTAGAAGGCAAGTCTAAGTTGGCTGAGAAAATGAAAATTGGTCTTATATGTCAGAAGTAACCGATTTATAAAATGCAAATCTAAAATAGTTGAGAAAATGAGTTACGCGTCATATGTCAGAAGTGGGATTTGAACCCCGTGCTTTACTGAGGACTAGAACTTGCTCTGTTATGAAAACATATTAGGCAAAAGTACCAATGTGCCATTGTTTCAGAAACATTTTCGTTTTATTATTATTTTGAAACATTTTACTATAATACGCATGTGACTGAAGGGCACTAGATTGAATGGTGCTTCTGCCAACTTAGGGCGCCATTCAATATGACGCCCTTGATGCTGAAGGCGCCAATTGAGATGGCGCCCTACTGTCAAGGCGTCAAATGCAATAGCACCTTTAATTTTGAACATTTATGAAGGCGCCAAACACAATGACTCATTTGGGCTGAAATTTGAATTTGAAGGCGCCAAAGCATTTGGCGTTTCCGCTCCCTCCCTCCCTATAAATGGCCTCCGACCAAAAGGCCAAAATCGAAATCAAACCCTCCAACACCGCAACTCTTCGTCTTCGCGCCACAACTCTTCATCTTCGGGCTGCATTTCATCAATATTTTCCACTCAAAATTCTTCATTCTTTCTTCGGTATAACCCTCCAGCAACATTTCCATCTCTGCATTTCATCAACAGCAGATCTGTTCTTTTCTTTTTGCTCTTCCTTCTTCTTACCAGTTAGTATTTTTATGATTTTTATATTTGTATTATAATTTTTACTAATTATTATGAAAATATATTTTATAGTAGTAGAGAAATTTTTTTAGGGTATAGGGTATGATATAAACAATAAAATTATTTTTATTTTATATTAATTATTATGATTTATGATATAAAATTTTTATAAAAATTTATATGTACTGTGATAGTTTGTTGTAAAAAAAAGAAGAACAAAAGGGATAAAGAAAGGTGTCTTAAAATAAGGTTTAGGACTTAAGTAAAAATTATGTTTAGAGATTTTTTAAATATAAAATTTTGATATATAATAAGAGAAGTAACAAAAATAAATTTTTAAAATATATTAAAGTAAAAAGAAGCTTTAAAAATTAGGATAATATTATTAAAAAAATAAATAATTTTTTATTTAAATAATAGATATAAAAAATGCAAGAATAATAATTATAACAAAAAAATTATGTTATACATAAGTTTATTGTAAAAATATTAAAATATATAAAGAGATACTGTAATATAATATTAAATGAACTTAGTGTATGTAGAAAAGAATTCATGATTTTAATTATAAAAATATGCAGACAGTAATGTGTAAATATTTTTATTTGCTAGTTATTAACAGGTGCGAAGGGAAAAAATTACTATGAAATGTTAAATATAGTGTATTAAAACAGTTAATCAATTTAATAAAAATAATTTATAACCAATAAATAAAAAAAATACTTGCAGAAGATAAATTAAAATATAAATAAAATTATATAACCAAACATTATATAGGATAAAAAAATAATAATATTTAATTGGCAGAGAAAAATTATTATATTATATGGTATGTCTGTTATATATTAAAAATTATTATGAAATGTTAAATGTATTATATTAAAACAGTTAATTAATTTAATAATAATTTTAAAAGAAGGAATCTAGACTTGAACATAATATATAAAACAAGCAAAAATAAATTATATTACCATAATTGATAATTTAATCATAATGCAAAAAATATACATAAGTAATCATATTTCAATTGTGTTCAAGTAAGTCAAAATTGAAATTATTAATTCAAATATAAATTTAATATTTTTGTAATAATTTATTTATATTACATTCAAAATTATGTTAAAAAAATAGGTTTAGAATTTATTTATTTATATCACACTTGCAACTGAAAATTAAAAATTTGTGTTGTGTGAAAAATTATTATTAGTATAAAAATAGCAATATGTATAAGGGAAAAAACGTTAACCTGTGCAGGTCGGAATCAGTTTAGCCTGTGCGGCAGATTATTATATAAAAATAGTAATACATATTATTACTTTTTACTTATAATATTAAATACTAGTTGATTAGTTAATAAATATAACAATTGTATAGGATAATGTATGTATCAATTGGGAGGATGCAGTGAATATATTGCAATTAAAAGTAATAAGATGAAAAAAAGTTTGATTGCTTCTATACATTCAAATGGTACAATGATTGAGGGACCAATAAGGGTAATGTAGAATGGACCTCCCCCAAAGGTATTGAAACTGAAAGAATGCAGCACCATGGACGTTTTGAGAGAAAAAATTCATTCCTGGATGAAGCTTGTCCAAAATCAAGCTGTTGGGAGAATTATTTATAGATTTTACAGCATCAAACAGAGGCTCAATATATGGCATACGAATTAGACGACGATGAAGACTTAGCATGTACCATAACAAGTTATGAACAACATCCGACGATGATAGCAATAGAATTGTACGTGGAGGTGACGACATCCAAACTCCATGCTGCTAACCTTGATTCACAAGAAAGAGGACCAATAGTTAGACCACTCGTAAAACCAATTACTCATGTCAGCACTAGTTGTTTGATGGTGCGAAGAGGCCCTTCTTACATGGATGCCATTAAGTTCCACATTTCCGATAGCTATATTCCTATGTTGGACTCATCTGTGGCGAGTGTTTTCTCAAAAATGCCTTCACATACCATGATGGGGTCAACAAGTACTTGACCGGTCGTAGAGGAAGAATCCATTGATCCTGCAATCATGGATGCCCACCTTGAGTCTAGCTTTGAAGACGATGAGGTGTCTTACAGTAGTGGTGATGATCATGACACTGATGATGAACAACGTGCAACTACACATGATGACAGTGTTGCAGGTCAATGTATGAGGAATGACAATGCTCCACAAACATCATGTGGTGTCCTCAAGCTACTATCTTCTCCTACATTGATTGGGATGTCGTAAGGAATATTAGTGAATTTCCAGAAGTAATGAAACCGAGAGATGACTACGGCATGGAGGACTTATATATTGGACAAGAGTTTGATTGTAAGGAGGCATTGATTGCTGCAACTAAATATTACCACATCAAGAGGCATCATAGTTATTACATGGAGGAATATGATACTAGAAGATTGAGTTTGAAGTGTGATAACTATGGTGATGAATGCAAATTCCGCCTTAGGGCGATGAATCTGAAGAATTCTAGCACTTGGACAATAACTAGATTTTCAGAATCTCACACATGTGTTAATGCCAGTTTAACACAAGATCACAAGTCTCTTGACTCTGAGTACATCAGTTCCATGATACTGGAGATGATCAAAGTGAAGCAAGATATCTCAATTCCGCTTATACAAGAGAGGATGGAAAGCATGTATGAGTATAAGATTTCGTACAAAAAAGCATAGAAGGCAAAACAAAAGACAATTGTTAAGGTGTATGGAGATTGGGATAAATCTTATGAAGTGCTTCCCAAATGGTTGGACACTTTAGGGTATTGTGACTAAGTTCTGTTCAAGTTGGAGTTTGAAGAATTCATCACAGTTAACAACCATGTTGATCCATAAAAATGTGTTTTCCACCGAGTTTTCTGGGCTTTCAAGCTATGTATTGCCACATTTCCTTACTGCAAGAATTCATACAAGTTGATGGAACATTCCTATATGGCAAGTACAAAGGTGTGCTATTGATTGTTGCGATACAAGACGATAACAAATGTCTCATACCACTTGCCTTCGCCATTGTTGAAAAGGAGAATTTTAAAAATTGGAGTTAGTTTTTGGCATTATTATAGGTAAATGTTACAAACTAGTAAGAATATGCCTGATATCATATCAACATCGAGTTATAAAAGATGTTGTAGCAACAGAAGCTTTAGGATGGCAGCTTCCTCATACTTTTCATCAATACTGTATCAGACATATTGCCAGCAATATTCGTAAGAAATACAGGGATGGCAATGTCAAGAAAGCTATCATTAAGATTGGTACGTGTTATATCACATTTATTTGTTGAACCTTGAATTTTTAAACTATTTATTTCCTTGTGTTCAGCATATGAGCCAAATCGAGAAAAGGTTATGGAGAGATTGGATAACTTAAGCAAAGTCAATGAGGAGACTCATAAGAAAATGACTGCTATTCCAATGGAGAAATGGACACTTGCTTATAATAAAGGAAGAAGATACGGTCATATAACAACTAATATTATGGAGTGCATTAATAGCCTCTTTAAAGGATTAAGGAAGCTACCTATCACAGGTCTTGTTCAACAAACATTTTACAGATGTGTTAAGTACTTTGTGGAAAGGGCAAAAGAAGTACATGCTGAACTGTAACAAGGTCACAGATACACAAGCAGGCTCAGACAGGAGTTTGCGACTATCCAGACACGTGCTTCTTCTTACCACGTTCATGTGTATAACAGACAAGGTACTAGGTTTGAAGTGGTGGAGGGCCATGATCTGACTAGGGGATTATATGGAAAGGTGGTCCAAGTGTTATTAAACAAAGGCTAATGTGAATGTGGACAATTTCAAGAATATAGGTATCCATGCGCTCATATTATTACTGCTTGTATCTCAATCAACATATCGTGGGAACCATATATCAATCCTGTATACAGACTTGACACCCTACTTAATTGCTACAAATCTGAGTGATGGTCAATTGGGGATTCGTCACAATGAAATAACTTACCACCATTTCCTATCTTAGTTCTAGATTCTCGAAGATTACGTGAAAAGGGAAGATTGAGGTCAACACAGATTAGGAATGAGATGGATTGGTCTCAAGAAAGTGGTGTCAGGCAAAAGTGTGGTCATTGTAAGATGGAAAGTTACAATCGTAGATGCTGTCCACTTCTTCATGGAGATGAATGAAGGACCTTCTTCACATTAATTTTAATTTTTTCTTTTGTATATTTGTTAGGGAGTATGTTAACCAATGTCATAAGTGTAATGCCCAGATGGTGTGATCTGTTTCATTGTTGTAAAAGTGTATACCATTATTGTTATATATATGGCCCTATGACTAGAAATGTGAACAAATGACTTCAATCTTGTTTTGCTATAAAATCCTGTGTGAATCTTTATAGATAAATGGCATATGAATGCAATAGTAGTGTATGTTTATATTTCATCCTAATGCAATTTGATTAATGGAAGATGGCAAATGGCATCCACATCCTGACGTGTTGATCCTGGCCCACGGGATCCTTTACTTTTGACGGCTCAGGATTCACACATATCCCATTAGATTTGGGCTGGCCATGTATGAAAATAGTTAAATCTTAAATTTAGTTATACTTTTCCATATTATCAGTCGTAATAACATTTTTTTTGCAACCTAACCGTATGTTAAGGATTCAACGGGCTCAGCACTACCATCATTAGTAGCCACCGGAGTTGATTGTCCCCTTACTATGACAGGCAGGTTTTTATGGTCTTATGATGAGCGAGTTTATTCCCATAGACCATCAATTGATTAGTGCTTTCGTGGAGCGGTGAAGGTTGGAGACACATACTTTCCACATGCCACAGGGGAAGACCACTATTACATTGTAAGATGTTGCTATCCAGCTCAGCCTACCCATTGACGGTCGGGCAGTGACGGGGCCTATTGTGTAGGGATGGAGAGGCTTGATAGAAGAATATCTAAGATTGCAGTTACCGGTAAACGAGAATGTCATAAGAGGGGGCGATTGAAGATGAGTTAGTTGGAGAGGCATTTTACTCATCTTCTAGATGATGCTGATGATGAGGCAGTGCAGAGATACACTCGTGCATACATATTGCGTCTCATTAGTGGGATGTTATTTCCTGAACACTCTAGGACTTATGTCTACCTCATGCACTTACCATTACTCAGAGACTTCCAGGAGGCAAGGACGTATAGTTAGAAATTTGCCTGTTTAGCCTATCTGTACAGAGAGTTCTGTAAAGCCATTTCCCCTGATTATAGGGAAATATGAGGGTGTTTCCTGCTACTACAGCTTTGGGCATGGGATAGATTTCCCACTATTGCCCCCACAATTATTATTTCAACTATACTAAAGGAGGATGCAGGGACTGGCCCCCTTGCCCGCAGGTTAAAAAATTTTTCAATCTATACTTGTAATTGAGATGACGACTACATTTTTTAACTTAATTGTTATACTTGGTAGGTGGCACTATCAAAAGACGTTTCAGGATAGTCCTACACACAACCTGCCTTATTATAGATACGTGTTGGATCATCTTCGACTCAATCAGGTTTAAAAGGATTAATGAATATTTTTATTTCATTCCATTATCCATTTTTGTTGCATTTAAATGACAATATAAATGTGTAATTTTAGATCATCTGGATCCCATACACTGAGGTGGTCACTGCATCACTTCCTCAGTATTGTTTTGATGGGAGTGACATTTGAACAGTAGTGGTGCCACTCATACACTTTTAGATTGTCGAGTGGTATCAGTCAGATAGGGTTTTGCAGCAATTTAGCCTTCGCTAGCCTATTCCTAAGCCACCAAAGCAAGTGGCAGAGGTCCATTGCCTTCACTTATCCGGTCAGCATGATGAGGAGTGGCACATCTGACATCAACCGTACATTGCATTATAGGATATCCATCAAGACTTATATGTTATCGATGAGCCATCCGCACTATTGGTCCTAAGCCCACAGTCCGAGTATATGACATGATACAGACGGGTTATTAGGCAATTTATTACACCAGTTAGTGGAGCACTGGATCTTGTGGTAATCCGCATACTAGTTATTTGTGTCTGATTATATTCTTGTACATTAGTATTGTTACTAATTTTAATGTCGAAAACTTTTACAGATTGATAAGGTGTCCACACTGTATGATTTTACTACACCTAAGGGACAGTCTAGGTTCACCTTTGATGCTCTTAGATCAATGACTGACTCCATCCTTCATGTACTTCACGAGGCTGATAATGTGATTATTGATACACATGTAGAGCCAGCTCCTCCTACCTATCATATTCCTGACCCTACGGAAGGTGACCACGATCAGCCTCATACACGTCGACGTCGTCACACTGGTTCACGACCTACGTCACAGGCTGATGTTCCCTCCACTGCCCAGGTGCATCAAAGTCCATCATCTTCTGCTCAGGATACCTTCATAATGATGTCAGATATAACCACCCCATCTCACATGTACCCTACTACACCAGATGTTCCTTCATCTTCCTGCATGTTCCCGACTGCACTATATGCTCTCTCATCATCCCAGATGTTCTAGTTTACTTCAAGTGTTCCATCCTTATTTCAGACATTTCCACCTATACCAGGAGTTTCATCTTCATTCCATGTCTTTCCTTCCAGTGATGTTGGTCCTCTACAGCCATATCCTCATGGATTTGATCTACATACTCAAGATCAGGGGACATCACTTAGTGACATGATTACGGATAACTCAGTACTTGCAGATAGAGGTAAAGGTAGAGGCAAAGTTAGAGGTAAGAGAGCCACAGACACTAGAGATGTGACTCCTGAGCCTGCACAAAGGGTTAGCAGATGTTCTAGTTTACTTCAAGTGTTCCATCCTTATTTCAGACATTTCCACCTATACCAGGAGTTTCATCTTCATTCCTCCAGTGATGTTGGTCCTCTGCAGCCATATCCTTATGGATTTGATCTACATACTCAGGATCAGGGGACATCACTTAGTGACATGATTACGGATGACTTAGTACTTGCATATAGAGGGAAAGGTAGAGGCAAAGTTAGAGGTAAGAGAGCCATAGACACTAGAAATGTGACTCCTGAGCCTGCACAAAGGGTTAGCAGATATGGCCGCCATATTACTAATCCTAGATGTGGGACTGGACACCATTTATGTAGACATTAACTTCCCTTTTCATATTTATTATATATTTAGACACGTTTATCTTATAACTTTATTGTAAAATATTAAATTTTGGGATGGTTGTAATTATTACAATATATTTATCTTTTTACATACGTACATCAGAGTAAAATTATAAAATCTTCTCACAAATATACAATCAATTGAATTCTTATATAACGTATCAAATATGTGCAATTTTTTTAATAACTTCTTTCTACCTAGAATTTTATTCTCTCATTCTGTATTTTATTTTCATAACTTTTATTATTTTAAATTATTAACATATATTCATTTCAATTTTTTTTCAAGTATTTGAATTGACTTTTTTCTAATGATAAGAATTAATTCATGCTCCACAACTCATTACATTTTATTTTTTAATATTTATTTACTCATAATTTTAAACATTATAGTTTAATCATATTTTTTTAACGATCATCCTAAACTCTAAAAATATTAAATATATTTATATGCATTCCATTTAAATTTTAGATCTTCAATATTTTACTTAATTTAATTTTTAATCAAATTTTAGTTTTTTCACAAAATTAAATATATATAAAATCTTCTTTTCCTACATCAAATTAACTTATATGTATTTTTAATAAATTAATAATTTTTATAATTATTTTATTTTTAATAAATATATAACAAGTCTAAATATTATTTTATTACTTCACATATAGCATGTGTCCTAAATTATATTTAATTTTATTTAATAGTCACAATCAAATTTAATTTATTTTTAAACCTTAAATTTTATATATAATACATTTAAATATTTTCCTACTAGCCTAAGGCACCAAAGGAGATGGCGCCTTCACGGCGGCAAAGGCACCATTTTGAATGGCGCCCCACTTGCAGTGAGAGCTTAATTTGGCGCCTCTAGTGCCAGAAGCGTCATCCACTCTGGCGCCTCTCTAGTACTGTGCGTATTTTAGTAAAATATTTTCAAAAAATGATAAAATGAAAAAAAAAATTTGAAACAACAATAAATTGATACTTTAACCAACATATTACTATTATTTACATTGAATAAAGGCAACTAAGATGGAGATTAAATCCCGAGTCTCTGGTTCTGTGGACCGGCGCCTTATCCATTGGACCACAGATCCCTTATCAGAAATAATGTAAATGATGACATAAGTGAAATCAATTATATAAAAACAAAAATGTTATATGGAAAGTAAGATTTGAAATGAGATTTCAAATCTTTTATCTCTATTAATGAAATTTTATAGGTTTGTCTTATCATTTTATATTTAATTGATAATTTTTTATTTATATTTATAATCTAATTTTAAATTTTACTTTTAATATATATAATATTATTGAAATAAAAATATATACAAAATAGAAAATATAAAACAAAATATCTATATAACACATATTCTATTGTTTATGAATTTTACACTAAGTCCTAGATTTATCCTTTCATATTTTTACATCAATTAATTATAATTTTGAAAAAAATTTAACATCTATTTTTTATGAGCATATTTAATGTAAAAATTAAAGATTTGTGTACTCATATGATGTAAAGTAAATTTTTAAAAAATTAATATAATACGTATCATTCAAAGATCAATTTGATTGTTTACTTATGTCTAATTAAAACTTTTACAAAAAAAATTATTTTCATTTTATTTACTTTGAAGTATAATTTTACATTAGAATTTAAAATCATAGTAAAAGCTCAAATGATCTAAATATATAAATGAGAAGGGTTGCTTATCAAAATAAAAAAGAACAGTGATATCAAGGTTTATATGTAAAATAAAAATGTCAAGCCTAGCCCTTGCGACTGCATTTGTACTAATCAGATTGTATAAGCTCGTATTTGAAATGGAGTAAAAATGGGAAGTTTGTCTCATCCTATGAATAGGTTGAGCAAAACTGCAAATAACCTATATTAGAAACATATCACAATTTAACCCTAATCATGATTGGTGTGAAATTTGCTTTATTGATTTCCACCAACCTAACTTATTTAACCATAATATTACTCATGTGTGCATAATCCATTAGGGACAAGTGACAATAAGGTTGACATAACAAATAAGAAACTTACATTCATCAAATTAGTTTTACAAAATAAAAAGAGTTAGGTATGTTTATATTCTTTACAAATTCAAGGATAAACCAACTAACTAATTATACTGGACGTGAAGTTTCTATGTCCTTATCTCTTTCTACGGTTCAAGGTCTAAAATACATTCTTATCTGCAAATAAAATAGCTAATTGCTACACGTAGTTATGTCAAAAGAATTCCTAAGGGATTTATTCTTATTATAGTGATGGTGGAGGCATCTCAATTTGAAAATCTACAAAATAAAAATACGAAAGGATAAATTTAAGGTTTAGTGAGTAAACATCCTAAAATAAAATAAGAGAGTTAGAAAATAAGTAGGCTTTATCAATTAACTTTACCCTTCCTCATTCACAATTTAGAATTTATATAATACCACAACTCAATCATTAATAAGAGAAATATGATTGCTTATACACAATAGTAGCAAAGTTTCACAATCCACTGAATTTGTATCAACCATGCAACATCATTTTTATAAAATATTCATCCATTTTACAAATTAATATTATAATAAAAATATTATTTGAAAATATCTTTACAATTTAATGTAAATTTAACTATTTTTAAAATTATCTATCTTAAATAAACTATAATATCCTTATATATTTGATAATATTGATTCTCATATAATAGTAGGTTAATTATATAATATGCTATTTAAATAGGTCTAATTTGATATACAAAAGGATGTAAGACTTATTGAATATTTACAAGATAAAAATTCATACATTATATAAACTAATATTATAAAATAAAGAAAATATTGCATGAAAATGTTTTTGTAATTTAACATAAATTTTAATTGGTTTAATATAATATCCAAAATGAAAAAGCTATAAATAATGATAATGAGATTTGAGTTTTGAATGCTTTATATTCATTGGATTCAATTTTAAATCTTTAATATATATTGAATTGAATTCTAAAAATCTATTCCCCCATCAGATATTTATTGATAACTCTTAATTTGTATTCAAATTTCATTTTTGTCGTACATAGCATTGTTGTATAAAAAAGGGATCCAAAGCCCATAATTGGAATTTAAAAACATTAATCTTGAGACACTATCATGTAATCAATTGAACTTCTTGTTAATTAATTTCTGCCTAGATACGAGTAAAAACTAAAAAAAAAATATTGAAATAGTCTAGGGAAGCAATATTCTAATCATGAATTGATCCATTAAATTTTGTTTGATTATTAAGGACCCTCTTCATGGGGTAGATCAACTACCTCCTGAACTGTGTTATATACTGTATGTCACATCTTCGCTTTCATCTTCTATCTCAAAACTCTTGCGAGAAAAACTTCAACACAAACTTTATGTAGCTGTGAAATTGAAGAGAGTTCCAATGATATGCTTCCGTTGGCTTTAACAAACTAACAAATTTGTGCATCTAAATGTAAATCATGTGCACCCAAATATATTATCTTGAAATTAATGGAATTCAATTGTCACATTTTGATACTGAACATGATATAACCCATAACTATAAGCAAAGAGTTCTTCACTAATAAGAATCAGAATTACAAGGTTAAGTGGTTGCTTGCATTTATATTTTTATTAGCTAGTTGCGGTTGTTCATAACCAACAATTTGAATCATAGCATCAATGTACAACCAATAAAATTTCATCCCAAGAGCAGTAAATTATTCACATTCAGAAAAGATTACAACTATCCATATACTTGTAGAATGACAGTACTATGCAAATTTTGCTCAAGAGTCACCAGAATTATGGTTTGGCATCATGGGAGCTTTGAGGATGACAATCAACTACGTCTATGAATTCCTTGAGAACATCGGTTAAAGATGTCGAGATCAATGAAGCGTACAGCATGCCAAGACCCTGCACTAAACAACCAAACCTAACTTGCTATGAATGCTATAAGTAAGAGTTCAAGCAAAAAGCTCTAGGACTAGTTACGAGTCCATAAGTTCTAGAAAAGGATATAACTCTTGTCTTACCTCCATGACCCCAATTTTGAATATCCTTTCTTCAACATCGTTGAGGGATACTTCAAGTTTATTCAAAAACGAGACAGCACAGATTGATGACATTTGAGTCACAGCAAAATCATCGGTCGACATGTACAATCCTCGAACAAAATTCGATGTTTCTCCAACAGTTGACGAGGGATCAACTAAATTCATGGAATTACCACACCCATCGAAGCTGTATACATCAAAAGAATCATCAATCAACATCTCTTTTGATCGGTCCAATTTTCTAGATGATTCCTGAGTCCTGACCAATTGGCAGCATCTGATTTGTTGAGCTGAAATTGAGGAGCACACTGAGGATTAACAAACTTATCTTTGAGTCTATCTGATCTCAAGTATCTGTCTATACTCATTTCGGTCATGCTATTACGTAATGTGTTGATGCAGTACAAAGAGGTGGAACCTCTTAGCATGTTTGCCACTCCGCCTAAAGGAAATGTGAGGAAACTGTAAAGAAAGTCCACAAATCTTCCTCAGCTTCGAAGAACAAATATCTTCTGATTTGATTTTCTTAACATCACCTCCGGAACCATCTGCCTACGCCCACTGATGTCCTTAAAATGATCTCCAATTTTAAACCGGGGTTGCCCTGTTAAACTTAAGTCCCCAAGAGTTGTTCCTTCCTCTTGCATGAACAAGTCTGTCAAAGGTGTCTTTGAGAATAATGAATACTTGAGCAGATCCACCATCTAAGCATACAAAAATGAGCATATTATAGTACGTAAAAGAAGCATATCTCTCTTAAAAAATGAGCTACATATGTGACCAGCTGAAATTTGATGCATGTCATAATCTTACACTTGAAATAAGAATTCTTACTGTTTGAAATAATTTAATTAAATATCACTGCTTCGAAAATGCCTCTTGTACATTACTCAACCCATTATACATATATCTATTAATATTGTTCATATTAATTGGGATATATATGTATCAATACACATAATATATAAAAAATCAAGAGTTTTTACTTCAAGTAGCAATTGAATCCTTAAAAACTTAGCACTATTCCTTAATTTTTGTATGTGTGCGTCCAGTGAATTGACATATTCTACTTTTATCAAAAGAATATGCATATATATTGCTGAATCCATATAGTACTAATTCTACTTTCATCTCTATATTTTTGTCAAATGTATAAGGACATAAAAATGATGCAGATATTCATGCCTTAGAGTACAGGTTTGTGTGAAAACATACCTCCTTAGATACATTGAATTTCATTTCCTCAACAGGGTCGATGTCTTTTATTCCATGACTTCGAAGCAGAGCTGCAGTTACCCCGTAGGCATTAGACATCACATGAAGGTTGTCTTGAATAATAAACTTCAGCAATGCATTGGAATGGCTTCTGCGTACGTGCGTCCTTGTTACCTGTCACACGTCTATTGACTGTTCCTAATGGCAATGTCAAGAAGCTCAAACGAACGTCCACAGAGTGCTTCCCTGCTTCAGCAGAGAGGACTTTGCTGTTTTCTCTGTCAACCCGAAGTCTCAAGGAAACTTGATGCTCTGTTGGAGTAGAAGCCATTTTGGGAAAGAGCACGTCTCTTAACCTTGTGGTTAGAGGAAAAGCTAAGTCAAGTCAAATTAGTCCTTAACGTAAATAAATCAAGTCTGTATCAAAATTTATTGACCTGAATCTATCTGACTTGTAACCTATTTATTTTATAGGTTAGAATTTTGATTTCATTTGACTTATTTATAAATTTAATAAGTCTAACCTAACTTGATAATCCATTTAAATCTAACTATTAGGGGTGATCATCGGGTGGTTAAGGGCGGTTAAAACTGTTTTTTAAACTGACTAATCTTAACCAAAATGTATTTTTTTTCAATCGACCAAAACCAATTACATAATTTTAACGGAATTTAACCGAAATTTCAATTTCAGTTGGTTAAATTCGGTTAAGAGCGATTTAAAATTTTAATTTTTTTTTCAAAAATGTTTAAACAGATTGATTTAAATGTTAAAATTAATTTATAAACACATATTAATACCATAATTCTATTAATATAATTATAATAAAAAGTAATTAAGTACTAAATTATAAAAATAATCAATAAAATTTTAAATATGAATTTTCAAATAAAAAAATTAATATAAATATTGATTAATGTCGATTAAGTTCGGTTAATTGTGATTAAAAATTTTTATCTGAAATTAACCGACCATCTGAAATTTACAAATTTTTTCTTCCGATTTTAATCGATTATGATATATTAACCCCTCTTAACTGACCAACTTCGAATTCGGTCGGTTGATTAAGAGCGGATTAGAAATTTTTGATCACCCCTACTAACTATTAAATTTTAAATAAATTATTAATGAACTTATAAATTTAGTTATACATCTCATAAATAGGTTTTTCAATAAAAAAAATAATTTTGTTGAATAGATAAGGTAGTGAACAAAATTTTATCTCTATTTTTATAGAAATTTTAATAATTCAACATAACAAATAATAATCATATTTATTTAAAATAAAAAGATTAAATAATAAAATAATATAAATTTATTACTCACAAACTTTAAAATTTGAAAATATTGATGACTAAATTAAAAATAAAAGAAAGTACAATAATAAAAGAGTAGTAATGATTATAATATACTATTTAATTAATTTAAATAAATTAAATTAGAGTAATATATTAGTTAAATAGATCGATCTAATAGGCAAATAAGTCAAACCTAAAATTAAATAGATTAGATCATTTTAATAAATAAACCAATATATTAGCTTAAACTTAATTTATTTAATAAAATAAATAAGTTAAGTCAAAATTTTAATAAGTTAAACTAGAAGCTAATTGTGAATGGCTTGATTTATTTCCGCCATACTTGTAATCTTTTTTCGAGTCTTATGGTAAGTGCCAATTATGATTTTTTTTCTTTCAATATATTTATAACACAAATAAAAAGAAGCAAAAATCTTTTGGGAGAAACTGCAAACTTAAAGAGATATTAAAGATTTTGGGATGTTAAAATAAAGGTAATATATACCTTATATAAAAATTCTATAAATATTATACATGAAAAATAATTATTAAATAATTACTATCATCACTTGCATAATATATGTATTTATCATTATATTCAACAACAGAGATTACTTTTATGAATGAAGAGTTGGGACTTGGTTGAACATCTATATAAGGGGATATTAGGGACTTGCACTATTCACTTAGATCATTTGGAATTGGGTGACTTGGTGTATCGAGTTATTTTATTTCAGCGATTCCTTTGCTTACTAGTAACTAATGCAATTTTTGAAGACAAACTTAGGAAAAACAAAAAGAATGAAAAAATGTTCATTTCACAATCTTTTATTTGCTTCCAATTTTTGGGCTCTCCACAATCCATTTATTTTCTTAAAAATGCTTAATACGAAGAATTTATTATTTCAATGCACCCAAATGATGATTAAGAACTACAATTTTTTTGGTTAGATAGTAATTATATAATTTATGTATCCAATTGCAATAAAAGAATAAAAAAATTATTATATTAATTTTTTTAACAATAAAAAGGTGAATTTTTAATGATAATGTTCATGCAAATTTTGTATTCATTAAATAATCAAGAAATTTTCATCAATTTATCCTTTGAAGCAAAATACATAAAGTTCTTTTAAATTTAGTTAAAGTTATAGAAACCTCCCTGTAATTTAAATTAATGTATAGACTCTTCCTTAATTTTATAAAATGGCTACTACGGCTAAGCTCACTTTAAATGTTATGTTAATATAATATTAATTTTAATTATTAGAATTATCATTCCTTTATTTGTATACATTTTTATATTTATTTTATTTCAAAATTTGAAGTTTCTCTTTGTATTTTTTTCTGTGTACTAATTTTAACATTTAAAGTGTAATGATTATCTTTTTTGCTAGAAAAAGTGTAATGATTATTTTACATCTTTGAAATCATCGGTAAGCAAAAAATTCAATTTTCATGTTTAAATAACAACACCTTCACATTTTATTTAATGCATTTATCTTATTTTATTGATTTTTTTAAACCATTTACTATGATCCACCTTTTCTAGTGTTTTCATACTGTGCTACTAATTGAGATGTTTTATGCCCAAGCCTAAAATAATCATCACACTTTAAATATTATAGTCAATACGAGAAAAAAATACAAAAACAAATTTTTTTGTAAAGATTGTTTTTCTATATGAGAAAAAAACATAAAATAAAAATTTTTGGTAGTAACATCTTTGTATGAGAAAGATTTCAAAAATTGGAGTAATTAAGAGTAATATATATATATATATATATATATATATATATATATATATATATATATATATATATATATATATATGAAAATATATAGAAATAAAGGAATGACAATTGATCACAAAATAATCCTTTTAATTTTAACCATATTTTAATAATTAAAATTAACATTCTTTTTTTAAAATGGGTTCAATAGTAGTTTTTTTATAAAATTGAAAGAAAGTTTGTGTATATTTTAAAATTAAACAATAGAAGGTTTGTATAATTTCGAATAAATTTAGTGAATGTCCATTTATTTTGCTCCATTCTCTATTAATAGAGTTCTCTTAGTTGATAAAAAGTTTAATGAGAAGTATAATTTTTGGAGAAGTATGAAATCATTGAGTTATTCAATTGGTCATTTAATGTTACAACCATGCTAACTACACCAAAGAAACCATAGTCTTACTTAGGATTGAGCTCCTCTAAAGTGCAAGATGTACTTTAAAGGATAAAGTGCATCATCCAAGCCATTAATGAAAAAATTAATGACTCATGATTTTATAAATAATAATAAATTAAAAAAATAATTTTTAAATATGTGATTATCCACTCCCTTGATTTTTTATTAATGGCTTGGATGATTCACTTTACCCTCTAAAGTGTATATTGCACTTTAGACTTTAGAGGAGTCAAATTCGTCTTACTTGGAGGGTTTGTTGTACCCATCTAAGGATCAGTAGGTAGGGTTGTTTGTGCTTGCTAATGAATTCATAAGCCTACCATTTTGCCTTCAGCAATTATAGTGAATGAGAATGGATTGATTATACTCATAGTGTCACTATCTCTTGCTACTAGATATGGCATAAACCAGTTAGTGATGTTATGAGGTTTAGTAGGACTTTCTATACTTCCTCTCCCTACTTCCTATATGCCACCATTGTCATCGCTTCTCAAGTAGGCAACCACCATTATCAACGCTTCTCAAGTAGACTATCTCTTTAAACATTATCATAGGAATATTATTTTATTATAAAATATTCAACTAAAGTTATGATTAGCTATAGCTATTACTTGAAGAGTGAGTTTATTATCATAATCCTACTAAAGCATTAGTAATTCCAAGAATTTTTTACCTCTTCATTAGTTATAAATTAACATTCTTTTATATTGAACTTTTGACTTTTAGAATAAAGTAATGATTCAGTATCACCAAGCTCTTTGTAGTATTTTTACTGTTTCTTGATATAATTTTGAATGCTTAATTTAATTTGGTTTGGCCATAAACATGTCACTGCAACTATATATTAAGAATATAGGTTACAAAAAATGTTAATTTATTTAAATTTAACTATAAAAATTTAAATAAATTATTAATAAACTTATAAATTTAGTTATACATCTCATAAATAGGTTTTTTAGTAAAAAAATAATTTTATTAAATAGATAAGGTATTGAACAAAACTTTATCTCTATTTTTATAAAAAAATTTATAATTCAACATAACAAATAATAATCATATTTATTTAAAATGAAATGATTAAATGATACAATAATATAAATTCATTACTCATAAACTTTAAAACTTGATAATATTGATAACTAAATTAAAAAAGAAAAAGAAGGCATAATAATAAAAGAGTAATAATAATTATAATATAATCATTTAATTAATTTAAATGAATCAAATTAGAGTAACATATTAATTAAATAAGCTAGCCTAATAAGCAAATAAGTCAAACTTAAAATTAAATAAGTTAGACTAGTTTAATAAATAGACTAATATATTAGCTTAAACCTGATTCATTTAATAGAATAAATAAGTTAAGTCAAATCTTTAATAAGTTAAACTATAGGTCAATTATGAACAGCTTCATTTATTTTCACCCCTACTTTTAATCTTGGTTCGAGTCTCATGATAAGTGCCAATGATGATTTTTTTTTCCTTTCAATATATTTGTAACACAAATAAAAAGGAGCAGGAATCTTTTAGGAGAAACTCTAAACTCAAAGGAATATTAAATATTTTGTGATATGAAAATAAAGGTAATATATACTTTATATAAAAATTCTATAAATAGGATAGTTGAAAAATAATTATTAAATAATTAATTATTAAATAAGTGCTATCATTTGTCATATAATATATGTATTTTCCAATATAATCAACAATAAAGATTACTTCTATAAATGAGGAGTCGAGACTTAGTTGAACATTTATATCAAGGGATATTAGGGAATTTGTGACGTCACTTGCATTATTCACTCAAATCATTTGGAATTGTATGACTTAGTGCATCGAATTATTTTATTTTGACAATTCCCTTGCTTACTAGTAACTAATGCAATTGTTTAGGACTAAGTTAGGAAAAATATAAAGGGGAAAAAATGTTCATTTCACAATTATTTATTTGCTTCCAACTTTTGAACTTTCTACAATCCATTTATTTTCCCTTAAAAATGCTCAATACAAAAAATTTATGGTTTCAAAGCTCCCAAATGATGATTAAGAACTATAATTTTTTAGTTATATAGTAGTTATATAATTTATATGCCCAACTACGATAAATGGAAGAAGTAGAAAAAAATAAAATTATTATATTAATTTTTTTAAAAGTAATATGGTGACAAAATTTTAATGATAGTATGCAAATTTTGTATTCATTAAATAATTAGAAAATATTAGGGGTGATAAATAGGCCAAAGGCTTGCAAACCTAGTAGACCGATCCACAAGCTTTTTGCAAATTGAGCTTGTTAAAAATAAGTTTGCAAAATGTAGGCCTAAATGGGCTTAACTTGCATGGATTGAATCCATGTGGGCCAAGCCTATTTATAAGGTAAAGCTTATGGGTTTTACAAATTTTTGTAAGCTTTTATGTAGATTGAATCGGTAAAAATAGGCTTACATAAAATTCAAGCCTATGTGAACTAGACTAAATGGGCTCGACCCATATAGGCTGGCCTATTTAGTACCTTTTAATTTTTTTTATCAATTTATCCTTTAAAGTAAAATACATAGAGTTCTTTTAAATTTAGTTAAAGAAACCTCCCTCTAATTTAAAATAATATATAGACTCCTTTTTAATTTTATAAAATGACTACTACGACTAAGCCTACTTTAAATATTAAGTTAACATAATTTTAATTATTAGAACTATCTTTCCTTTATTTATATACATTTTCATACTTATTTTATTCCAAATTTTGAAGTTTTTGTTTGTATTTTTTTATATGTACTAATTTTAACATTTAAAGTGTAATGGCTATCTTTTTTAGATAGAATAAGTTTAATGATTATTTTATATCTTTGAAATTATTACTAAGCAAAAAAATTAATTTTCATGTTTAAATAATAATATTTTTCACATTTTATTTAATGTACTTATATTATTGGTTTTTGTTGAACCATTTACTGCAATCCAACTTTTCTAGTATTTTTATACTATGACACTAATTGAGATATTTTATACTCAAATCTAAAATAATCATCACAATTTAAATATTATAATCAATACATATGCGGACAAAAGTGCAAAAGCAAACTTTTTTGTAAAGATTGCTTTTCTATATGAAAAAAAATGTAAAATAAAATTGTTTAGAAGTAACATCTTTGTATAAGAAAGATTTCAAAAATTGGATTAATTAGGAGTAAAATATATATGAAAACACATACAAATAAAGGAATGATAGTTGATCATAAAAATAACCTTTTTGACTTTTAACTAAATTTTAATAATTAAAATTAATATTCTCTTTTTAAAATGTGCTCAGTAGTAGCTTTTTTATAAAATTGAAAGAAAGTTTATATATATTCTAAAATTTGACAATAAAAAGTTTGTATAATTTCAAATAAATTTAGCAAATGTCTATGTATTCTGCTCCATTCTTTATTAATAGAGTTTTTTTGGTTGATAGAAAGTTAAATGAGAAGTATAACTTTTGGAGAAATATGAAATCATTGAGTTATTTAATTGGTCATTTCACGTGATAACCATGCTAACTACAACAAAGAAACCATAGTCTTACTTAGAGGACTTGTTGTGCCCATCTAAGGATTAATCAGGAGAGTCATTTGTGCTTGTTAATGAATTCACAAGCTTGCCATTCTACCTTCAACAATTAGCATGAATAAGAATGGATTGATTATATCCATTGTATCAATGTCTCTTACTGTTGGATATGGCGTGAACTAGTTAGTGATGTTGTGAGGTTTAGTAGGACTCTCTATACTGCCCCTCTCTATTTGTTATATGCCACCATTGTCACTGCTTCTTAAGTAGGCTATCTCTCTAAGTATTACCATAAGAATATTATTTTGTTATTATATGAATATAGGTTATTCATTACACTTAGAGTATGAAGGTATCAAGTTGAGACATAATGAAGGATAGAGAATTGTTAAGACTTTTATTGTCTTGTTAAAGTTGAGTTTAGCTTACATGACAAATTTTATTATTTTGAAAAATAATTCTTATATTTCAACTATAATTCCCTTTTTTTAATAGGAAACTAACTATCATTTATCTTTATTAATATTTTTAAATAAATTTTTACACTTAAAGA
The DNA here is from genome assembly GCA_020226215.1 of Sindora glabra. Taxonomy (NCBI): domain Eukaryota; kingdom Viridiplantae; phylum Streptophyta; class Magnoliopsida; order Fabales; family Fabaceae; genus Sindora; species Sindora glabra. The sequence goes on along the minus strand of CM035226.1, from coordinate 32,328,977 downwards.
TATTTTAAGTAAATATGAGAAGAGGAATAAACCCAAATAATATAAGAGGTTGTATATATTTGTGAAAATTCATATATTTTTTACTTTTAAATACATATTTATTGCTTTGATGATTGTATATTAATGAATTCCATCATTTTCCATATTCCACCTTATGTTTATAGACAAATAAAATTCATTCCAAGCTAGCATGCTTATTGAGCCAACACTTTGTTGGTAAATACATATTTACTTCTCTTATATAAAGTTTCAAATTGAAAAAAAAGTATTATATTATCTATATGAATTATTAATTTAATTAAGTAAAAATTTATAGTTGAAAAGAAGCTTTAATTCTAAGAAAATGATCTATCATCTCATTAGAAAAAGTAATGATGGCAGACTTGTTTTTTTTTTTTTTAGTAACAACAGTAGTAGCCAAACATTAATGTCCCTATTCAACAATCAACTAATTATATTAGTTACTACTTAATTCAATTAAATTTTAACTAATAATTAGAATAATTTATATAACCTGTTGTTAATATTATTTTTTTAATAAAAATATTCAATAAAATTATTTATTTATAATTAATTTTTTATATATAAAATGATATATATAAATATGAGTATATTTTTTAATTTATTTTAATTTTAATTTACTTAAATAATATTTTATATTTTATATATTTATGGATTAATGTATTTCTACTAGATTTATGAATTGCATTAAGCAATGTATTTCCATATCTCTTGTTCAATCTTACTTAAGGAAAGTCCTACTAAAAGATTTGTTCCAACTTGTAAATTATGACATGGTGATTTGTTGTTCTTATCTATATATCTTATGCTCTAAAATATTGCCTTATTTAATTATTTGAGCAAAAATGGATAAGTGGATACATGATATTAAATTATCTACAAAAAAGCTAATTACTTCACATTTAATGTTTGCTAATGACACTATAATTTTTATAAGGGTTAACTTAAAAAGGTAGTTTGACTTAGTTTCAATTTTGGGAACACATGAGGGATAGTCTAGACAAAAAGTGAATTTAGGCAAGTTAGGGGATTTGCTTTTTAGGAAATGTAGCAAAAGATGCAAAGTAGGGATTGATGGATTTATTGGGAGATAAAATTGATTCATAAAGATGCAAAATACCTAAGAATTCCTTCATTTATTACTAAAGAAAAGATGATTGGCTTTCAATACTTAATGGACAAGATTTAATAATGTTTAGTTGGGTCGAAGAAGATGGCTTTATCATAAGCTAAGCATTACACAACAATTCAATTTATTATTGAGCAAATTCCATCTTATATAATGCTAATGCTTAAAGTCCTTACAACAATGTATAATAAGTTAGATTACTTGTGTAAGATATTCTAGTGGAATGTAGCAAATGATAAGTCCTACTTACTTTTGCTTGAAAGTATAAGATGATTTCTGTTTCCCTAAGGTTGAAAATGGATTAGGATTTAAGAAATTCTATTATATTAAGGTTACAATACTTACAAAGCTAACTTGGAAGATGGAAATGGATAAATTAACTCATTGGGTTCAATGCTTTAGAGCAAATTACATTAAAAACATTAGCTTTTTAGATAATGAAGGTTGTAGTGGATCTTGGGCATAGAAAGGTAGACAAAAAGGGAAGCAAGTTAAGGCAAAGGATAAATGTTTTATTGTAAGTCTCAGTACTTATCTCAAAACCTTAACTAACCCATAGGTCTCAAATTGCCCTAATTTTATTCCTTAATTAAAAGAGGTATTATTACTAATTAAGAGCTATTGGTTTCAGATTTAATGATAAGGAATCAAACGTTATCAAATGTAGCATTGATTTTTAATTTATTTTGCACTAATGATACATATAAGATTCAAAGGTTACCTATTAACATGGGGAGCTTAGACATTATGGTTTAGGGTTTAAATACGATAAGGAAATTCATAGTTAAGTTTGCATACAAAACTATTATCAACTATCAACACTATCCAAATCATTCAAACATGTGGAATCAAATATGGGATTTAAACCTTCTAGACATATTAAAATGATCCTATGGAGACTTTTTAGTGGTATTTTCTCCATAAAAACTAAAATGGGTTACTTGTTAAGCTCTAGAAATATTCTCTGTCCCCTATGATTAGAAGTTTTGAAACTAGAATCCATTTGATGGAAAGGTGCATTTTCATTAAACATTTATGGTTATGCTTTTTAGATATTTGAATTTTTGAGTTGCTTTCACAGTTTATCAATGAAATTCTTAATTCCTTACTATTGGGCAATTGTTCATTGGGCATAATAAAAAATAGTAACTTGTAATAATTCCTTTTGATATTTAAGGCAATAATGCTGAAACAAGTATGAAGGCTTATTGTGTTATGGTTCATACCAATTAAAGGCCAAAGATGGAGTTTGTCATAGTAAAAGTTTATCACAATTTTTGGAAAGAGGAAAATCACCAAAAGGAGCTAGGTTTGCTAGGGGATTTAGCCTTTTGTTGCTTTAGGCCAAAAAAATTTGAGCCTATGCCAATAGCATCCTTTGAATGGAGATTCTATTGAATTGAATGTTAATGCATGTTGGAAAATAGGTTTTGACATTGCTATGATTTTAGCAAATATTTGTTTTAGTAAGGTTCTAAGGTTTTGGTATGATAATGGTGAGTGTGCTTTGACTTTGTTTGCTATGTTTCTAGCACTTCCAAAGGTTATGATGTTGTCTTTCAATTTTCCAGAGTCGATTGCACAAATTGAAAGTGATTGCAAAGTAATTAAGAATACATTGTAAGGTTTAATTGAGTGTCCTTAGAGGGTTTCTTATTATTGAATTTACAAGTATTTGGATGTAAACAATAATTTAACCTTGATGTGAAATGTCATTGCTCATAATGCAGCAAATTAAGTAGTTCAAGTCATTATGTTTATCCTTAAAATGCTACTTCTGTTGTTATCTAAGATTTTTTTGTTTTCAATAAATTAATCTTTTTTAAAAAAAATAATTTTAGGCTAAATAATCTCTCAATAATTAAAGATAAATTATAAATGCTTATTTTTGCAAAATTACACCCATTACAAAGTCACAAATTACATGTAAAGCAATTCTTTAAAGATTTCAAGCTTTTATAAAATTAAGTATATAAAAATCAAGAAATTGCTTGACATACTTTTAAAGTATATTATATACTTTCCATTAATAGATAATAAGATTTATAGTTTGGGAGTATATCTACACTTCCTTTTAATGAATAATAAGGGTCCATATATAGTCTATGATAAGAAAGTTAGGATCACATTATGTATAAAAATTAATGAATTCTATTACTCGATTGCTTCAATTGATAAGGTTCATATTCTTTGATCATTTATGTCTTTAAGTTCAAATTCTACTATTAGCAACTTTAAAAAAATAGCCTCAAAATGAAGTAATATATCCTATATTGCATGTTTCAATTTTAAAGCAATAAGTTGCATTTTTCATAAATATTTTATTTGTAGTCATTTTTTTTCCAAATTAATTTTCAAAAACATTGGGTTCTCCATATTTTTTACATTATAGATATGTTTTTATTTTTATGTTTTTAGAAATTGTTTTAAAAAATATTTTAAAAATTATTTTTTATTTTTAAAAAATATTTTTTTTTGAAGGAAAACAAAGAATAAAGGGTGATTGGTGTTGTAAATATTTCATTTAATAATAAGATTGATATCAAGAATAAGAGAACAAGTTAAGAAAATATATAAAAATTATTTTTATTTTTTATTTTTTAAGTTATACACTTGAAATTATAATTTTTAAAAATAGATTTTGAAAATAAATTTTTCTATTTTTAAAAGAAAAAAGCATAATATTTTTAAAAATAATTAGCAAATTAACCTTATATTTTTTTATGGTGTGCAGGTTAAACCGGCCAATCCGTTTGAGTGCTTCTACATTGCTTGATAAGCAAATAATGTCATGCTGATGCTGGACCAACCCATCCTAAAGCCCATTACGAGAGGTGCATTGCAGAATTCGTCGATCATTCGAAGTTGATTCTTCTAAGGGTCGATGGCATATGGCCCAACACATAAAGGACCATACGAACCAATATCGAACGTTTTCCCCAAGAGGCAGCTTCAGCTTGGCCCTGCACGACCAGTCCCGGTTCCATTGCCCGTCTTCTTCCTCCACCCTCTGTTAATTAGCTTGATCGTTAGAATCACACTGCTTAGTACAGCAGCTGCATCTGTTCATCAGCGTTAGGTAACTATTCTTTTCTTATCCTTTTTTGTTTCAAGGACACCGATAACCTCTAATTAGCAGTGAAAATCTTCATCCCGGTTTCATTGCTCTTGCTGTATCATATATATTCTAATTCCAATTTGGGCTAGCGGTCACGATGCTGAGGAGAAGAAAACTGGTCAGTTTTTTCTCAAATCCTAACATTTACAGACTAATTTCCCAGAAAGTTGCTGGAATTTCACAACCAATCCATTCTCCTCCAAACCCACTTTTTGAAAATCTCGAAAGCTTGAACACCTGTAGGGTTTTACTGTTATGCGCATCATATTCAACGCAAGCATCTAAATTTCCTGAATATGAGATGCCTTCGGTGACCTGGGGCGTGATTCAAGGCCGGAAAGAGAAGCTTGTTTCACGGGTAATTGTCTTTGATTATCTTAAGGGTTTAGGAATTATTCCAGATGAATTGCAGGATTTAGAGCTTCCTTCCACAGTTGAGGTCATGAGGGATAGAGTTGAATTTCTTCAGAAGTTGGGATTGACAATTGATGACATTAATGAGTACCCTTTGATGCTCGGATGCAGTGTGAGAAAGAATATGATTCCTGTATTGGGGTACTTGGAAAAAATTGGGATTACAAGGTCAAAACTTGGGGAATTCATAAAAAGTTACCCTCAAGTTTTACATGCTAGTGTAATTGTTGAGCTTGCTCCAGTTGTTAAGTTCCTCAGAGGACTTGATGTGGAAAAACAGGATATTGGGTATGTATTGCAAAGGTATCCTGAGCTTCTTGGTTTCAAGCTAGAGGGTACAATGAGTACTTCAGTGGCTTATCTTGTTAGTATCGGTGTACGTCCTAGAGATATTGGTCCAATGGTAACGCAGTATCCTTATTTTTTGGGAATGAGAGTTGGGACTATGATTAAACCTCTAGTTGACTACTTGGTTTTCTTGGGGCTGCCCAAGAAAATTCTAGCTAGGATGTTGGAGAAGCGTGCCTATATACTTGGGTATGACCTTGAAGAAACTGTGAAACCAAACGTGGATTGTTTGATTAGTTTTGGAATTCAGAAGGAATTACTTCCTTCTGTTATTGCTCAATATCCTCAGATTCTTGGGCTGCCTCTGAAAGCTAAATTGTCTTCGCAGCAGTACTTCATTAGTTTGAAGCTGAAGATTGATCCCGAAGGTTTTGCACGAGTGGTAGAGAAGATGCCGCAGGTCGTTAGGCTTCACCAGCATGTAATAATGAAACCAGTTGAATTCCTCCTGGCAAGGGGAATACCACAACATGACGTGGCCAATATGTTGATCCGATGTCCTCAGTTAGTAGCCTTGAGAGTTGAGCTCATGAAAAACAGTTACTACTTCTACAAGAGTGAGATGGGGAGGCCTATAAAAGAGCTTGTGGAGTTTCCGGAATACTTTACTTATAGCTTGGAATCCAGGATCAAACCCAGATACCAGAGGTTAAAAAGCAAGGGGATAAGGTGTTCGCTGAATTGGATGCTAAATTGTAGTGATCAAAGATTTGAGGAGAGGTTGCAGGGTAATTACATTGAAACTGAAAGTTCTGGTCCATCATTTTGTATGGGAGGGAAGTTAGAGTTACCTGGGAATGAGATAGTGTCTGATGAGGAAGAGGAGAATGATGATGAAGCATTATACAGACGGACAGTTTCTCTATAGGAGAAACTTAATTTGGTTAAATCAATGAATCATCTTGTAGAATTTTTGTAATGCCAGTGATTGATGTAGAATTTTTTCTGTCTGATTCTAGTTATGCGAGTTACGTTAGGCATTTAGTTCCCAGAAGATTAGACTTATGACTGGTATTGTGCCTGAGAAGTGAGAACAATTCCGTGATCGAAGAACCAGCATATACTTCCTTCAGAGCAGGAGAACCTGAATTGGAACACATAAATTTCTGTTCAATCCCGATTCAGGCTTTACGGTGGTGGTTTAAAGTAGAAGTTCTGGTAACATCAACTGAAATTATATTGCAGAAACAACATTCATTACAATGATTATTATAATAAAAATTACAATGGCAGAGTGCTAAGAAGAATATGCTAGCTTGAGGGTGGAAAGGATGGACTCTGGCATAAATGAGCTAATCTACATTGGCTGTAACTACCAATCAATGCGATCATTATGATCGTTATGTACAATGCTTTTGCATATCTTAGCGCCGTAACTATATCAATCAGATTCTGCAATGTTTTGCTGTTGATGACTGTCCATTTTTCATCTATCTGTTCCTGGTTTGAAAGTTTGCATCATATTCTTTTTGGCAAAGTAACTTTATATGATTACTCTAGTGGGAAATTCTACGGTACCTGCGAGATTCCAAATACGAGGAAACATAACAAATTTTAAGACATTAGATGATTTTTGATAATCTCATTTAATAATTTATATTTTATCACATCATTTGAATTTGAAACTCTTTGAGGTACCGTATCAAAGTCCTACTCTAATTTATTTTAACATTTTAGACAAGCGAGACTTACAGGAACATCTTGTATATTTTTGAGAAATTGACATATATCGTGTGTGCAAATTGTTGGATAATTTCTATAAAAAATTATCGTTGTCAATTCTCTGAATAAAAAGAGGGGGCAAAACCATATGGTATTAAGGTGACAAAAAAACAAGAAAGATAAAAATGACGTAAGGGAATACAGGACTTATGGCTGTTATAGGTCCTTCTATCTAGGAGAGGGTGTGTGAACTTTAAAAATAAATAAATAACAGCAGCTATTTGAAAATTCATATATTTGCTTAACCTGTTACTGCTTACAGTAAGAAACGCGCGTATAAATTGACTTTATCCTTTAGTGCATTCTTCCAAGCCAACCGATAAAACAGTTTATAATGATAATTAACATTTATACAATAACTTGACATGTATCTTATAAATTTTGGAATGAAAACAACGATCTAACTGTTGATGTTGGCACGCCAAATTCATATTTGAGTTGGGAATTGGTAAAATAACAAACAAGAAAATGATTGGAGAAAAGGAAGTCGATTTGTAAAACAGAGATGCGAGGAAGAAGTCTGAAGCTATTAACCACCTTCAGATTCTCAATTTTTTATCTTATTCTTTTTTGGATTTCAAGTGAGGCTGGTAATTGATTACAGCAGGCTTTTTTACTACCGCCCTCAACTTAGGAAAGCAATTTACCAAAATGTTACGGAATAAAAACTATTTCCCTGAATATTTAAGTTTTTTTTTTTTTTTTTGGGGGAAAAAAGAGTGATCACGGGAAGGGGATCCCGTGATCCAATCATTCGCCTGGGCCACCTTCCCGTAATTCACTATTATTTTTAATTTAAATAATTTTTTTAACTTCAATTTGATATCAACTTTTTTAGTTTTTCTTATTTATAAGTTATTCCTCTAATTGTTGTTTATTTGTAATTTTGAATTAATTTATATTTAATTTAAATTTTTACAATTTAAATATTATTTTGATAGTAATTATTCAAAATTTTAAATAATAATTAATAATTATATTAACTCTCATAATATTGTAATATATATAATTAAATTGTTAATAAATACTAAATTTTTACTTTTTTTATTGTAAACTAATTAGATGAAAGATTTAAATTATAAATTTAAATTTTTAAATCATGTTTTATCATAATTTGATGTATATATCTGAAAAAATATTTAACTAAATATAAAATTAGAATATAATTTGCATCATGAAAATAAATAGTTTATTAGTAAACCATGTTAGTCCATAATGTGATACAATTAAATTTATAAAAAATTAATTACATACTTTCGTCATCATCCCCTTCCTTGGGCATAATAGGATCTCTAAAAGACATGAATCCATGACTTTTCCTACCATGCCTAGGCTCAGGAATGGGTGGTCTCGGTAATTCAGTAGCCGGATAAGTAGGTTGGGAAGCTGTCATGTTTCGATGCTCTCCCAGTGCACGTAGCATGAGGCCACATTCTCGATTCACTGTCTCTCTAAATTGGTTGTACGACTGAGAAGGTGAATCCTCAATACTAAGCTTACGCAATCTCTCAATTACATCAGCCTGCAAACAAGTACATTATTACAATTTAATGTCACCATAAATTGAATATGCAAGCACAAAAGTGTGTAAAAGATGAAAGATTACCACAAATCCTAGACCACCACTAACTGGATGAATCCATCGTCTAGTGTGTTTCCAGTACCACCTCATGTAACCCGAATCATGACCAAGAGCATCTGTTGTCATTTCAGTTAACGAAAGTGTGCTACGCCATGCATTCCAAGCAGCAATGAAAATGAGATGCTCTTGCCGCCAGTCCTTCGATGTTTTACCTCGAAGTTGCAAGGTATGGCAAGAACCGATATTGAATGGCTCCTGTGGGATTGGCTGTCGTCTACCAAACTGTCGAAGCACACGATCTGCATGGTGCCATTCCACGATATGAAAGCAAATGATAGGGACTGATGCCAGCCATATGTCAGGTGAAGCCAAACAATACCCTGGTATAAGTTGTTGTACACTGGGAATGTCATAAGGGCGCCAAATAATCTGCATTACGCAAGTGTGATATAAATAAGCATATAACTAAATCTAAGGCTTGTTTTGTTAGATATAATAAAGTAGGACATCCAACCTCATCGGCCCTCATCTGATCGAGCAATACTCTGTATTGGTGTAAAGCCATTGATGGCGGTCGAGGTGGCAGTCCAGTGTTCTTCCACCTGTAAGAAATATAAATTATGTATTATTATTTTGAATATTAGTAAGATGTTGTAAGAAATGCAATATGAAAATCTAACAGTGATCCACACCTGAAACCCAATGGTGGAAGCAGGGGGTAAATGTCTGACTGAGGATCAAGATATGGTGGTCTCTCCGGTGCTAGAGTGGAAAATCGATCCCACGCCCATAAATGCAATAAGTGTAAACATCCACCAATATTAATCTCATCATATTTTGTGGCGGCACACAACTCTCTGTATAAGCATGATAGAACCGCTGATCCCCAACTATATTGACCAGCGTTTGCAAAATTTTCCAGCAATGGCAAATACATCAATAGCACTCTGTGACCCGAAGTGTCAGGCATAAGGTAACCGCCTATAAGTCTCAAGATGTAGGCACGTGCAAAGCGTTGTATTTGTTCTTCGTTTGCATCATCTGGTAAGTGTTCAAAGTGTCCTGCTAACCAAGTAATGCTCAAACGTTGGCCTTGTAAACATTCATTGGGCGGTCTGACACCAAGTAAATCTTCACACACCCTTGGCCAATTATGTCCAGTGTATCCAGATACAGGGACGCCCTCACACGGCAAACCTAACTGGATTGAGACATCCTGTAGGGTAATGGTACACTCCCCTGAGGTGGTATGGAAAGTATGTGTCTCCGGACGCCATCGTTCAACTAGTGCAGATACCAAAGCTGCATTAAAATCAAAGTGTCCAAGCCGGCTAGCACCGTAGAAGCCTGCCTGTTGAAGGTAAGGCACAATTGCAAGCGGCGGGTCGAAGAACCGATTTGCATGGGCGACACGTCGTAGCTTCAGGATTCGATCCCGCTTTTCATGACAATTAAAAAATAGTTAGTACATTTACAAGTAAGCAATTATTACTAAGGGAATAAACTTACCTGGCCTAGCCACACAGCTTGCGAAATATGTCTGGACTGTAAGTATAATAGAGACTCATCATCCGGCCCTGGGATCACAACACGACGCTGACTAGCCATTGTAGTCGGGAGCTATAAACTATGCCAAACTTTAAAATGAATTAAGTCAATTGTATAGTTGTCATTTTATGTAAGTATTCTAACACAAAGTAAGAAGAAAATAATTTTACAATTAAGATAAGCATAATATACTATTTAGATACAAGTTAACTATCTTCTACCAAAACATTAACAAATTATGCATAGTTTGGACACTTTCACAATAGAGATCTTGAGCAAAGATTTAACCCTTGTCTTTTTCTAGGGCTCGAAGTGTCATGGCACATTCCGTTGATTGGATTAACAGGTTGCGCGATTGTGCCCATTTTACTAGCATAACTCACACCTCTAAGGTTCCGATTGGCTCTCTATCCAATCCATTTCGTTTCTCATCTGTGTGGAACGTGGTCGATCACTGGGATGCATATGCACTAGATTTGATACCAATATCGGTCCATTCAATGATGGCCAATGCTCCATACTGTCAATTAGACGAAACTCACAACTATAAGCTTTTAGTATTGTATCCAACCAAAATACAAGATCGATATACTATAATGGATCCAACGAAACCTTCGCACATGTTGCAAAAACATATTGATAAGGCCAATGCTTTACTATGAAACTCACCACAATCGCATGTTCAGTCACACAAGCTAACATTGCAAGTTCAACCAAACTGTTTCGAAATCAGGTCATACAGCTCATCCACCTCCAAAGCCGACCCTAAGCGGTTAAATCAACGAATATGATAAATAGATGCTCTCTAAATACACTCTTGAATCTTTTTTCGGATGTCTTCGTTGAACACTTCTCCTGCTTATAACTGTGCTACAATGGTCTCTACACGATTAACAAAGTCCTCATTTGTTCAATGTAGTGTAGCTTTGACTAACCCAATAATTGGTAAAAATCTAACCCCTCTGAATACATTATTAATACATTCTGTCTAATTAATTGTCATATGCCCATATCGTTTATCTTTCTTATCATAAGCACGACTCCATTAATTTTTTGGGATATTATCAATCTAATTAATGGCTCTTAGGTGCAACTGGCGTTGTTCATCCAACTTAAAATCTATAACATATTGCTCATACTGGTAATCTGCACCACACATTGTTGTGATTAAATAAACAATAATAATGATAGGTAATGACAGTTAATGATGTTAGGATAAGTGATACACACCGATACTAGTAAATAATTTCTTTAGCCACGCCGTCTTAAAGGTTAAGTTTAAATTACTGACGATGTGTCGAAGGCAAAACACATGATAAGCATAAAGGGGTTGCCACCCTACACGAAGGTTTGCAACGTCAGCTAATATTCCAATATGTCTATCTAATATCAAGCAAATGCCCTGTCTGCCCTAGATGACACGCCATCAAACGTTAGATAAGAACCATGCTCATGTCTCATACGTTTTCCCCTCCACCACGGCAAATGCAAGAGGTATAACTTTTCTGTCACCATCTTGTGACGTCGTGATAAGCAAGACCCCATTGTATTTTTCATACAAAAAGGTATCATCTACTTAAACTATCGATTTCAAATGGGTAAATGCTTTGATGCATGGCTTAAAAGTCCAAAATACTCGTTAGAACAATGCACAAAGCTTATCTTTAGAATTACTTAGGAAGCATTCTCTGCTAACAAGCTCGAAGTAAGACTCAGGATTAAAGTGCCACATTGTTGCCAGCTACCTTGGTAGTATAGAATATGATTACTCCTAATTTTTGAATGTAAGAGTAATGGCTCAGTGTTTGCCCTTCCACACCATCTTATAGAATACTCAGTACCCAAAAATACCAAGGATTCACTCAATGACTTCTCGAATGGACACGTTTAGATTTTCAGTGACCATGCCCACAATGTATGATGAAATAACATAAGTGTCCAATTTGGGATGATCTTGGGAAAAAGACACAGATACACATGAATGAGGTCTATTGTATTTTGATATCTGTCAGTGATTCTCTATCTACTTATGACATACTCTAACCCTCCAATTGCACTGCACTCCATAGTGAAGGCATTAATATTCTTCATAATGCACTGAAGAGTAATGTATGCAAAATGTGTGGTGAGTCCGAATTGAACATATCTTCATTGCACAACAAAATGACTTTTGGTCTACATATCTTAAACCCACATGTGGCCCTTATTCGTCATTTATATTGATGCAATACCCTACTTCAAGATAATCATTTCTCACATAAGCTTCTTTATTTATCCAAAAAAAAAGGCAGCATCCGATTCCATATATTGGCTCCCAATTAGTGTTAGGAGTGTATCTCTAATATCTTCTCCACCATCATCATTATCATAATTATCATCATGACCACTAAACCATTCAAGAACATCATCATATGCATCCTCCTCTTCAAATCTATCCATTATGTCCTTTGTTTCCTCTAAGGATGAAGGTAATTGAAATAAGTCATAGTTAGGCTAAGAAAAACATGACTGTGGAGCATAATCAACACTAGGGGTGTGAAATTGCTGGTGATATTCAACTCCTCTATTTGTTAGTTCTATACTAGCATGGTACGGATTGTAATATGATGGCCCTTCATTAGTGTCATAAAATTGGCTAATAGATGGTAATGTGAATGGATCACTAGCATTAACTAGTTGACTTGCTATGTTCAAATCTGTTGGTGTATATCTTAAGAGTCAATCATAGAGATGATTGCAATATTATACAATGTATTATATTTTGTTTTAACAATATAATTATTATATTTTATTTTATTTTATTTTACGTAAATTATAACTTAAATATAATAATTGTCCCTGGAATAGCTTTACTATTCCTAATACCCCTAATCAAATATTATTATGAAAGAGATAGTGATAATACATCAAAACTAGCATGTATAGTGACTAATGATTATAAATCATGGATATGTAATATCAAGTCAATACATGAGTAAATTGTTAGTAAATAATGTACCGGACTAACCCACTATGAGAATACTGCATGGATAGATATGTCATTAGTTATTCTCATATGATCATAAATGCACATAATCCTTTGACCTGAAGTCATTATAGTTTCCTATATAAGAAATTACTCGTTTTGATGTCGTTCTATGTGACCTTTAATCAGGATAATGAGTAGGGCATTGATTGGATGTGTCACGAATCATGCAGAGGAAAGTAAGTGATGTAGATGAGATTTTATTACTCTTGTATAAAAGAGAAATATTCTTGGACCCTTTGATTGAATAAAACTTAAAAATGTATGTTCATACTTAATTAGATCAATACGTGATATTGATCATTTATTTTAAGTTTAGTCAGTATCAAGAAATATAAATTGAGTATTAACGAGAATGACACACTTCATACCTCTAGTTCGATTTGGATATTATTACAAAAGGGATTATGATGTACAATATTGATCATATATTAGGTAAATATCGAATCATAGATATTCTTACTATTTGAGTGGCAATGATATATTGCTAGATACCACTCATTGTTTATAGCTCAAAATGAGTCATTATCAATATAGTAAAAACCTACAGGGTCACACAAAAAGAGTAGGAATGAAATAATAATTAATTAAATTTTAGTTAAGCTAAAATTCAATTAATTAAACTTATTTTCGTGCATATATATATTATTAAGATAATATATATTTATTCATATAATATATATTATATATTATGTGATATTATTTGATATTAAAGTAATATCAGATAATTATGTTATTAGATATTAGATAATTATATTATGAGATAATATTATTATTATTTAATATAAGATAATTATATGCCAATTTAATATTAGATAATTATATTATGAGATAATATTATTATTATCTACTATTAGATAATTAATACATAAGTCTTATCTCTCCTCGCTCTCTCTAGGATAAGGATAAGTGATAGTTATTTAGTGTGATTAAGATTTTTGAAGCATTATCCTAATAGGACTAGGATTGTGATATGCCTTAACTCTATAAAAAGACTTAAAGGCAGTACACTATACAACACACATTAGCTTCAATCAAACCCTAAATCACTCTAGAAAATGTCTAAACCCAATCCTAGTGAGAGAAACGAATCCTAGCAATTTTGTGGAGGAGAGAAGTCATTGTTCACTCCGTGTGGATATCATAAAGACGCTATACTTTCCGACCCGCGTTTGATTCATCTCGATCTCTCAAGGATTCATTTAAAAAGAATACTAGCATAAATAAGGTAAAATTCTAATACTAGTTTATAACTTTTGTATGGATCCTAGGAAAGTCTTGGATCAAAATTTTAAAATTTCGTTGCGTATATTGATCCAAATCCTAATAAAATCTAGTTCCACTATGGAGATATATGTGTACACTTATTAGCAGGACAGTTGAGTTGGGAAATCTTGGATTCGCCTTCCACATTCGTTGAATATCATCATCATCTTCCAACTCACATGCCTTATACTGCGTTAGATTTAGCAAGAGTAGATGCTTATATACCAACTCAGTTACAACTTGATTTTCATTAAATCGTAGCTTTCGCCAAACCAAATCTTTCAATGCATCCAAGGTTATATTTGACTTAATTCTTATCACTTTGATCTTATGACACTTAAACGTATCGCCTTCATTTGTCTTGTAAATTTCTCCATTAGCATAAATACAAATATTTTCTTCCCTAATACTCATTTCCGATTCCTACTATAGTCATGCTTCCAAGTTATTTCGGGATTAAATCTATATAAAGTAATGGAAGATGTGCCATAATTGCAAAAATAACTATAGTTAACTATTACTATTCAAGTGCTCGTATTTATTTCAGTTTAATTACTTAATTAATTATTTATGATAACTGCAACATTAGATATTTACCTAATTTATTTATTAATTTCTAATTACAAATTTAATCTAAGTTAGATTGTGACATTTACATTTTATAGAGCTAAATATACTAAAATAAGTTTGGAAAGAAGTATCATAAATATAGAGATAAATTAATTTTTTGAATTTAATTCATTTAATTTATATTTTCTTTTAAATTTGTAACTTATTTAATGAAACCTATAATGAAAATAACATATATCATGTAATATTTATGTTATTTAGTGATATGGGTATTTGAATTATTAGTGATTTAAACAAAAATATAAAATTTAACAATATACAACGGAGAAAGAAGTTAAAAAACATAACATATTAACTATAAAGTAATAAGCATAAAAAAACATAACATATTAACTATTAAAGTATTTGAATCAAATATTTTAAAATTTTAAAATACTGCTATATTAAATAAAAAATATATTATGTTATATCTATAAGAAAATTTAAGTTAAAGGTTAAAAGCATTAGTTTAAACATAAAATGGAAAAAAAATAAAAGTGCAAAGAAAAAGAAGTTTTATTATATGGAGAAAATTGGGTAAAAAATTGATATACGTATTAAAAAAAGGATAGTCCTAAAATATCATTCGATTAGTGGATGTAGATAAATTAAAAATCAAGAGAATAGAATATAAAGATAAAGATTTTTCTACTTTCTCCACTTTTAAAATTCTAAATTTTAACATTATATTATATTTAGTTTTGTTTATTAAAGTGTACCCATTTATAGTGTAAATAGGAATAGTGATTATTATTAATAACAATTTTTTTAATGATTAAGAAAAAATTTAATAAAAGTACAACAAAACAATATTATAAATAAATTTTCAATCAGAACATAATTGGAAAATGAAAGTGTAGGGGTATTTTGGTAGAAAGATTTTTTATTTGATATGAACACTTTGCAATAATAGAAAACAAAAAGTGGGGTCTTCCAAAAATTATTCTTTTTATAGTCAATAGATTATATGTATTTAAATTAAAAACCCCTTGATAGTTAAAAAAATATTCTATGCATATCAAAATTTTGCATTCTACCTTTGATTAATTTTTTTTAATAATAATTATTTATTAACAAATATTACTATTTTTCTCAAATTTTACAAATTTTTTGAATTTTAATTTTCTTCTCTAATAATACCTAACCCCCAAGCTTAATAATTATAATCATAATAACATACACAAAATGCACAATTTAGGCAAACTGCATACAAAATAATATACATAAATACCATAATAATATAGATAAATTAAAACAATGCAAACAAATTATAATATGTACAAAATAATGGAGGGAAACTAAAAAAAATAGAGATTCCACAATAAACTGAAATAAAAAAATATAAATATATTACTAAAATATCTAATCAATTAGAATAATAATAATTTAATCACAATAATTAAAAATCTTACTTGCAAATGCTAATAGGATGCACGGAGAAAATGGAAGGGATGCAAAAATCTTCAGACCTTTTAGTGCAGGTGTAGTGCAATAACAATACACAAGAAAGCTTTACCGAAGAAAATGGAACGGATGCAAAAATCTTCAGACCTTTTAGTGCAGGCGTAGTGCAATAACAATACACAAAAAAGCTTTACCGAATGTATGTATATATAGAGAGGAGAGGGCAGGCATACAAGAAAGACAGGATGCATGTATATATAAAGGGGAGGGGACGGGGGGGGGGGGGTGGTTCACGGGGGAGGAGGGCTGAGCCAATTACGGGCTGGTCCAACCCGTGACCGGTCAGGGTTACAGTAGCCCTGCCAATCACGGGCTGGTCACGGCATGGCTCAGCCCGTGATCAGTCGCCCGTGCTCAGTGACGCGACTGATCACGCGACTGATCACGGGCCAGCCATTCCCGTGATCAGCAATATTTTAAAGCAAAAATTAAATTAAGTATTCAGGGAATTACTTTTGCATGTGCAGGTTCTGGGAAAATAGTTATTAGAAGATGTGCTATCGGTCAAAAAGCCGACTTGGCTCAGAAGTGCAATAAAACACATTGAACCCCAAGCGCAGCTATTTGAACTTCGTATATATAGTACCCAAAATTTTCATTTAGACATCAGGCATCATTCTTGCAGCAATGTCGGTTACATAGAAACTTAAGAATTTGTAATAGTTTCTTGTACAATTTTTAGGGAAGCATTAGGTGCAGAGTGGAACGGACCTATACAAAATAAGGAATAGGCAGTCTATGGACTACGGATCTATGACAATAGGATGAGTAAATTTGTCAGATGACTTTTATGATACCGCGTGACACAATACATATGTTCAATTATAATCTTATTTAATAATCTATATTTTACTGCACCAAATTTATAGAAACACCATACAATTCACCAATTTGCCATCGTTAGCCGACATAGTTATTTACTTATTTAATTTTAAGAAAAATAACTTTAAAGTGGAACCTGGGATGAAAATTTCACCTTCGATAAAGCTAATTAAAGTTCTTTTATACGTTATGAATGGTTTCTCATTACTGAACAAACAAGATTATAACATAATTGGTAAAGATACAATACCTACTACCAGGCAACATTGAAATACATCGACATTGGCGACGTCACAATACGTAAAAAAAAAGGAAACTTCTAAAGAAGTTGCAGCTAAATTCCTTTTACTTAAGAAATCTAACAAAGATCAATGTATTTAATTGCAGATATTTGCTCAGGATAAAGAAAGCCACTCCTAGCAAATTTAGGAATCAGCTCAGGTGAATTTCTTCTGATGCAGTTCTCTGATGTTGACTACCTAATATGCTAGTTGCAAATTTCTGCTACCTGAAAATTTTTCATTTTACTTTGTTAAATGACAATGCATTTCAACCATTGTTGATTACAGCATATTGCATGTAAAAATTTGCACTTCTGCACTTAATAGATTTCATGTGAAAGAGATATCCAATACATACTGCCAAAAGCTGCAGTTCTAAGACGTAATTAAGCTGAAGCTTAAAACTTGAAAATCACAATACCTTCCTAAGTTGCAAGCGTTAATTGTAGATTGCACATCTATTTTCGTCTCATGATATCATATGCACCTTTCCATCAACTATCATCAATCTATTGTCATCTTGCAACTTCTGCAATTTAGAAAAGAGAAGCATTAAAATCAAAGTTCAGGGTAAAAATGTGATGCTGCAAATATTTTCTAGAGCATTACCTCTAATAGGAATGATATATCGGCTGCACTATAACTGAAATCTGACCCTTGGTTTACAACATTTTCAATATCTGCAATGGATATAAGATCCAAGCGGTTTGCACGCATATGCTGACCAAATAGAGAATTAAATGCTTCTATTCTGCATTAATAGTACAAAAAGTTAAACGTTAGTAAAATTATAATAAATAGATATGAAACAAAAGAAAAGGATTGAGTACATTGCAATTCAGAGACCTTTCAGGAGTAAGACTGGCAGCAGATGGAACTGATGTGTCATCGTCAACTTCCATGGCATCTGTTGTTGACCTTAAAAAACCAAAAAAAAAAAAATGAAGGGTCAATTGGCAATTAAAAAGATTGCCACATCTAAATATCTACACACTCACCTCAAAAGATCATCATCAAAGGATGCTAGCAAAGAGTAAATCAAGAATTCTTGAATATCATCAACTACCACTTACCCTCTTCTAGTTTTAGGACCACGCTCAGATCCTTCACCAGGCTGATGTTCAGCCTTACGCTTCCTCTCTAATTCTCTCTCCCTCTCTTGCTCACGTTCCTCCATCTCAGTAAGCTCTTTGTGATATATTGCAAAGTTAAGAACCTTTAGAGCAGTTTCAACATCAGACTTCGAAACCTGCAAAAAATAGGTAGAAAATTACATGCGAACTATAATGTACATTCAAGAATTCTGTTATAATTTATAAATGTTTGGAAAAACTAATGATGCAACAAGTCCAGTACCTTTCTGCTCAACTTCAATTTGGCATGGGCAGTTGATAGACGTATAATGGTTTCTAAAGTTCTGGCAGTAATAGGAAGTGTTCCTCCAGTCTGCAGAAATCCAGTGTCAACATCAACATACAATGCTAAACCATTTCCACAATGGCTGACATGCCTTTAACCAAACGACTAACACTAACCTTTGCATTAGAACTGCCATTTCTGAGTTCAGCATATGCTGTAGCAATGTGCTCAGATGCCTGTCAAATAAATTTTTTAGTGCTAGAGGGAATCCATTATCAATAAAATGGTGGGAAATAAACATAAGCAACATCAGAAAGTTCAATGAGGATTTTCAGGTATGAAAGATGCAACAAAGACAAAACGAGCCAAATTACAAAAGTTCCACATCAAAAGGCACATCACCTCATCGGTGAGTTCAGGTTGAATCCTATGCTTAGCATAATGAATATACTTCTTAAGAAACTTGATTGTAACAGTGTCACGCTTGCGGCCTCTTTCTGTTTTCTTCCCATGAAGCATCCTATTGTATTTGACAAAAACAGATGAATCAGCATCAGCTTCATCTTCCCTTCCATATCGGGAGCTCCCATCAAGTGCTGCCTCAACTTCATTAATAAATTGATTCAAATGAGAATTGTTCAAAAGAAAGCATATACTTAAGCATGTAAAAATTGCTCATCTACCTCCATCAATAGCAGAACGATATCTATGCATACGCAAGACATGCTCCGAGATATGACGATCAATATCAGGATCCATTTGATCCAACACAATGAAAAGTAGATCAAAACGAGAAAGTAAGGAGTCCGGCAGTCCAATGTTTTTGGTTGGAGTCAGTGAACGATCATACTGGAGAAACACTCATAAATAGCCACATTATCAAGTCAAAGCAATTCAGGCTTCAGCATGAACATGGATTGTTTAAAAGCACATGTAGCAACTTACAGATCCATATATGGGATTTGCTGCAGCTACAACACTGCAACGGGCATTAAGTGATGCATGGATACCCGCTTTGGCTATAGTTACAGTCTGCTGTTCCATTACTTCATGTATAGCAACTCTATCTTGATCATTCATCTTATCAAACTCATCAATGCAGACAACACCTCGGTCAGCAAGAACCATTGCTCCAGCTTCTAGCCTTCGTTCCCCTGGTAAAAAGCAATTACAATCCCCCCAGATGACAAAACTACACTAAAATGCTATATCGCCCATTAAAAATGCTTTACCTGTTTCTTGATCTGAAGTAACTGCTGCTGTCAAACCAACCCCAGAAGAACCACGACCTGTGGTTGATATGGCCAAGGGAGCAATATTCATAATTGCTCTCAAGAGTTGAGACTTGGCAACCGAAGGATCACCAACCATCATCATGTTGATGTCACTAAAAATTACAATAGATACCGGTATAAATTTCAAATTTAATCAAAATGCTGATGCACAAATGTCCCAGGCACAGTAAGGATAATAATGCATTTAGTATTGAGTGGGAATAGAAAAGAAAAAACAGAAAGAGATAAAAAGGAATAACTTACCCTCGCAAGTGGGTTCCGTTCTTTAAGTTCTTTTCAACTCCACCGAGCATAAGTAAAACAACTGCCTTCTTTATCCATGAATGGCCATATATAGAAGGGGCAAGTGAATTACCAAGTAGGTCAAATGTATCATCTCTCTCGGCAATCTTTTTGATATTTTTCAAGTCTTCAGGACTGTAGATTGGTGCATTAGCTTCTTTGTTTAGAAGAGAAACATTGTTGGCTATGAGAACAGTCCTGCACCACAACTTCAATCAGCTATAACACAAGAAAAAACTTGGTCTAATTAATTTGAGTACAATATTGGAACTACCTAAATACTCCATTCACACTGCCTTTGTTTTTCCCTGGAAGAGCTTTATATGTGCCCACAATAGCCACACGATCTCCTGGCTTGCAAGAGTCAACAAGATCATCCTCAACTATGACATCCACTGTTCTTGGTAGCTGACCTGGAGCTGAGTTCTCAGGAACTTCTTGCATGGACAAGGTTTGATGGTCTTTATATTTGCACAATCCATACTCAGTCACCAGTAAATTGCCATTCTCATCCTATGACAAACATAAATCAAGTAAATCTATTGACTGTTAATTAGACAAGATGATACAGATCAAAAGGGCTTGAGATTACCCTTGTCGGATACACAGACCCTGTGGGCAAGCCCATATTGGATGTAACGTCTCGATATTCACGAGTGGTGAAGTTTCCAGTTGTGGGACAGAAGTGAACACTTTTAACAACCTTTGGCCTCACAAGGGAACCTATAAATAAGATAACTCGTAAGGTTTATGAAAAATAACAATTTAAATGACATGATCTAATACTAGCAATAGCTAAGAAAGGTTTTTGATCTGTTGGATAACCTTCCTTATCTGAATAAGTTAAAAGGATTTAAAGATGTGTCCAAGTACTGCCAAAGATTCATAGTTCAGAAGAAACACCTTAGAAATTTTTCCACAGATTAATGCCATTTTTTGTTCCAAAAAGTAGCATTTTTGGTTGTCCAAAGACCAAAGTGGAGGAAGAGAATTTATTCTAGATCAAAGAGAGGAGGGAAAAAAGAAATAAAAAAGGGTAGCAAATAGAGAACAGATCAAAGATGCCTCATGAAATTGCAAAAATATATGCTTTGATTAGGAAGTTATCATACTATTAGCATTATTTAGCTTGATGTGTACAACTTGTCACACAAGCACCAAATAGAAACATTTTGAACATAACTGATATTAGGTTAGGATCAAGATATGAAACTAAAATGGTAAAGCTAAAAGCTAGTTGCTAGGCACACAAAATAGTCACAGACTCTTCAACGAAATAAATGATGGGGAAACCTCCATTTCTGAAGAAAAATAACTCCCACAGGAAAGAAAATTCATTTTGTTCCTAGGAGCATTAAGACCTGTAACCCTTATCATTAGAACATAGAGCACTTGCAAAAGATAAGGTAAATATTCTTTTAATATTTGGTAATTCAGTATTATTAGTTATAAGTAAAACAAAAATATATACCACGCATCATATTGATCCTATCATCCCATGCCACTGATTAGATTTATATCCATCACTTAAGGGAAAAAAGACACACTTCCAAACAGTTAAGACAAGTTCTGCTAATTTATTTCAGTAATTTATTTACTGTCTTGTTAATCAACCTTTAAAGTCATATCATTAGCACAGGAAACTGACGTATTCTTCAGTTTAATTCATTTAAACTGTAAAATTAAAGAATTTAAAAGGAGCTATACATTTGGTGACGATGCCTTCCACGCAGACCATAGAACCTATAAATTCAGATAGCAGTTCCCTTGGTGTGACACGACGAGAAACAAAAGGACCTTCAAATCCCACAAGTACTTGTTCACCTTCCTTCAAATATTTAGGATCAATAGCACGAGCAGCATCAGTGACAGCATCACAAAATGATTGCATATACTCGCTTGGATTTCTAAGAATCCTGCATGCATAGGAAGAACATATCATAAATCAGCAAAGGCTGAATTCTTAACTCACACAATGAATTCTGCAATAATAATAATAATAATCTTACAAAACTACATACTCAGACAAAATACTGTCTGCTTCATTGAACGTTAGTTTTCTTAATCACATTTTCTTTGTTTAAATTCCAGTTCCAGATGTGATAGACTCTGAGTAGCTCAAAACTTCAAACAACCAGAAGAGCTAAACTAGAATTAAAGCCTAAGGGCATAACCGTTCCAACTTGACAACTTGACTCAGTAGAACTCCTCATTTCCCGGAAGCTAATCATAATTTCTTTTAATTTACTGGGATATTCTCGCCAGCCAAAAGAGGGAGTAACTGACCTATTGCCCAAATCGCGGAAGCTATGGAGATCGGAGATATTGACAATGAGACGGCGGCGCTTGTGGTTGATCATGGCTTTGATTTCATCCATGTATATACCCTTCCCAACCTAATCCAAATGAAAGAAAGAACAAACTAGAAATCTATCAAACAACAGAAATAATTTGTAAGAGAGGTAAGATAATGCAATATCAATCTAATTAATTACATCTTGATCTAAGAAATCGGCAAGTTCTCGCTTGTGAGCTGCCCTAACTTCTTCGCTGACATCCATTTCCAAAGCTTAGAGCGAGAGTAACCCAAAGACAGAGGAAGAGGAAGCAAGAGCTGTGGAGTATCGATTAAAGGATTGAGGAACTCGATGGCCGCTTTTAGGGCTTGGTTTTGGCGGGAATGGGGTTAGCGTTGTGGCGGGAAAACAGAAAAGGGTGTCACGTGCCACTGCCATGTGACTTTTCGTTCAAACAATATGAATATTGAAAACAAAAGAGATGAAAAATTCTCAGTATAAAACATGAAAATATGAAAATATTTTTACTGAAAGGAAATAAAAAATAGTTGAGACTATTTTTATAACCGCATTTGCTAACATCGAAACTTATTAATTTTTATATGCACGGATTAAATTAGGTCCTTATAACTTAACCTAAATAAAAATAAGCAGACCCATTTAAAGCACAACTTAAAAAAAAAAAATCAAGAAGATATTCAATATTAATTTTAATCAAAAATATTTTTTAAATTCAATAATGCGATAAAAACTTTCAAGAATTTGTATATTCTATAACAACCGATATATATTGATCATATGGTAATTTACCAATCATCTATTCGTGCAAATGGTTAAACTTAATTTCATATAGGAATAAAATGCAGTTATATAAAAAATTTGAAAAATATTGTATCTAATGAATTATCACTCTTGTAAATAAATACAATTCGTGTTTTCATCTGCTTCATGTATAAATATTGTTATGTCTCAAGAAAATTTAAAATTAATACGAGTTATCTTACAATAGAATCACACAACTCTCTGTCTTTTATCCTCCATCCATAAACACTTATTTATTAAAAGAAGATCTTTAACACCAAAAATTATAATTATAAAACATAATTAACAAATAATCTGAAAAAATTCATAATAAATTATGATAAAATATTACTTGAATGTCTTACCAAGCTTTTAAATTAAAGCTTTTAAATTAATCATATCAATGGCATTGTTTTGCACTTTTGGGGTATTTGACAATCGATTTATTAATTTTTGGTTGATTTTATAGTATTTAATTATTTAATCAAGTCAAATAATTATTTAGATATTTAATAAATAATCGTATTTTTATCTATTGATTAATTTCAACTAGTTATTTTTAAAAAGTTAAAAAAATTCAATATTTTCAATTAAGTAATTCAAAAAAATTGGATAAAAATATAAAAATATTCCCTAATTATTTAGTTATATATTAAAATGTTATACGGAAGAGTTGGATGCCAGACCATACAGTATTCAAGCATGGATTCAAATATATAACCACGGATCATTTTTAATTACATATAAATTTAATATATATTAGAATATAATAATTCTTCACAAATAATAAATAATTATTTTAATTTTTGTTAATTAAATATATATAATAAAGTTAATATACATTAAAATAAATATTATTTTATTATGTGATTATTTAATGAATTTAAATTCTTTTCACATTAAAAATAAAAATTAATAAGATTAATTTATACATATATGTGTACAATATATACATACATAATAATTTTTTCAATTCATAATTCAGTCTAATTTTTAAAATATTGCTTAAACAGAAACAAATTGCTTAACATACAAAAATTATGAATAGTATAACTATTTTTGATTAAGTTACATCCCTATTAAAAAATATGATGATGAAAAAGATATATGTAATATGAAAATACTATAATTATTATATTATTATATATAATTGAGATTTTGATATAAAAGAACATAAAAGTGTATACGGACACAAAAATGTATTTGTTTCTTAAAATAAAATAAAATAATTATAATAAATAATAATTATTTATATTTTAAAGAAAAATTATCGTAATTTTTTGAAGAATAAGTTAATTTGATATGTAAAATTTGAAATATAATTAAAGTAAAAGAATATACTTAAATAAATTATAAATTATATTATTATTTTTATATGTCATTTTACACAAAAATATCTAATAATAATTAAGTAATTTTATTAAATATATTTTATTTAAATAATTAATATTATTAAATAATTAAATAAATTAATACAATTAAGTATTAATTAATAAATAATTAAATTAATTTATTTTGGAGAATAAAATGAATTTGCGCCAACGTGATGCCGTGTGCAAAGGCAAATCAGGAGTTAATAACGTAAGAAGGTGAAATATATAAAGATTTTGGGGATTTGATTCTTTTAGAATGCAAGATACAAAATAAAAAATAAAGTCAGACATTATAATTTTTAATGAGAGAATTAAAGTTTAAAATTAAATAAATAATAATTAGTTAAAAAGGTAATTTTTAAATTTATAATTATCCATTACCTTAATTTTTTCATTAAGAATGCAATATCTTATTTTATTTTTTAAAGTACATCTTTTATTTTGAAGGTTCTTGATTTAGATTTTCATATTATTTGAACTAATGATAAGTCAATAATTGAGATTTGAACGAAAATTGATGAGTTTATAAAAACTTATTTATTTATTGATAATGATGAGGGTGATTAAATTATTAAATACAGAATTAAAGATCAAACTATAAATATAAAAAAAAATATAAAACCTTCAAATAATATTAAATGTAACTTAAACAAAAGATGTTCAGTTAAAACTTGCTATGTTTAGTCAAGTAAGTAATGATAAGTATGGTCACTTTGTCCCCATGTCAAGATATTCTTAATCGATCTCTCTGCATGTCAATATAGTTTTAGGAATTTTTTATCGTCCAAACTTTGACTCCTTAACTAATAATCTGAAATTTCTATTTCCAAATAATCTCTTTCTCCGTCAGATTTCTAATTCAAATTAAAAAATTAGACTAAGTTACCACTATGAAGAGTCAGTTTGAAAATAATAATACAACTCACCAATTTAATTATTAATTAGTTACTTAATTAATATCGATAATAAATAAATTATATAAATTTTTAAAAATTAATACAAATTGATAAGAAAGTGAATAAAGTATTTCAATTTATTTTTTTTAATTTAATTTGGTTAAAGCATTCTACTTTATTTTTTGTAATTCGTTCTTATTCCTTCGTGCATAGAATTCATATTCATGTTGATTTTATAAGATTTTGATGTTGTATAATAGGGGTGATCAAAATCATTTACACTACTATTAACTGACCAACCGAATCCAAAGTTAGTCGGTTAAAAGTAATTAATATATTATTATCGGTTAAAATCGGAAGAAAAAATTTATAAATTTTGAGTAATCGGTTAATTTTAGGTGTAAATTGTTAACCGTAATTAATTGAACTTAACCGACATTAACCAAAATTTATATTTTTTTATTTAAAAAATCATATTTAAAAATTTATTAATCATTTTTATAATTTAATACTTAATTATTTTTTATTATGGTTATATTAATGAAATTATGATATCAATATGTATTTATAAATTAATTTTAACATTTAAATTAATTTATTTAGGTATTTTAAAAAAAATTAAAATTTTAAACCATTCTAAATTGAATTTAACCGATCGAAACTGAAATTTTAGTTAAATTTAGTTAAGGCTATGAAATCAGGTTTAATCGGTTGAAAAAAAATTTTGATTAATTTCGATCGGTTTAAAAAATAGTTTTAACCGCTCTTAACCAATCAATGATCATCCCTATTGTATAATAACATTTGATAGTGCATGTTGTTTCTATGTACCAATTCAAATTAATGTTGTGCAATAGAATTATTTTTAAAAAATTGATAATTAATTTTATTATTATTTATTATTGATATTAATTGAGTAATGAATAATTATATTTAAATTTATTAAATTAAAATTATTAGTATTAATTTGTAAAAATACTATACATAAAAATTTAAAATTAAAAATTTCATAGTAAACATTCTTAAAACTTCACTAAAATTTTCTCCAAAAAATAATTCTATAAAACAGCAACAAACCCACGCACATATGTATAAGATAAATATTTTAGTACTAACCTTAGAGAAAGAATTGACCAATGGGTGCAATTTTAAATTTTAAATTATTATATGTACTTAAAATTGAAAAAATATATGATATTTTATATGCCACAAATAATGCTTGTTGAAAAAAAATTAAAATGAAGATTGTGTCTTAATTATGGTATATAATCAAATAATTAATTACAGATGAATTTAAATGCGTAATTGGACACATTTGAAGATAATTATAATTTATCATAATTATTATATTATTTTTTGTTAAGATAATAAGAGAGTAGAGGCAAATAGTATTAGCTATGGCCTCTAAAATGAAATAACAATCCAATGGCATTAAATGTATATTTAATCCAAATAGTTGATAAATTATTTAGTAATAAATAAGTTAATTTATAATTAATAAGTTAATTAATTGTATTATAAGTGTTTAATAAAATTAGTTGAAAAGTGTAAAATAACTTAAAAAAGTATATTAATATAAATAGATGTAGATTTAAATTAGTTTATATTTATTTTGATATCAATATATATTAATGTGATTAAAATATTTAAAATAAGAATATAATTAGCTAAATTTTAATTAATTATTTTTTAATATTACATATTTATTTATTAAATATAACAAATAGTTATAATATAATTTATATTTCTCTCTCACGCACGCGCGCAAGCATATATGTGTGTGTGTATATATATATATATAGGGCATACTTTAAAAATATCTTCTCGTCTCATGCAGAACCCACTTTATTGGTAGGAAATTCATAGGTGTTTCCAGCATTTGAGCTGCACGATTATTTTGTTTTCATTAGGGATGTTAATGTGAAGGTCATGGATACCTTGCTCTTGCCTCTGTTTAACATGTAGGCGATTAAATAAATATGATAATGCTAACTAAGAGATTGCAATGACAATATTGGAATTCATTTGGCAAGTGATTGTTGCTCTTCAAAAATACAGCAAACTGCAAACCCACACAATTTCCGAGTTTTCAACACAACTCTTTATGGCATTTTTCTGAGAACGTTTATAATTTTAATATGTCTTCTTGCATTTTTCTGGATTTGGATTCCTTAACTAACTTCATCGATAGATGGAATTTGGTTGACAAGATAATGCACTGCTTCCTCTGATCATTTTTAACTTTCTTGCTGTTCATTGATCTTTTCTTTTTCTCTCTTTTTTTTTTTTTTTGGGGGGGGGGGGGGGGAGGCGCGTTGGGGGTGGGGTGATATAGCAGGTTGTTATAGAGCCTCAGAATACTGAGATCATTCCAAAAGCCCTAGTTGGGAGAGTTGAGAATGTTGGAATGGTGCTACGCCAGGAAGATGAGAGAGGAAAAGATTTGTCATTGCAGTTATTACCATTCAGAATACTCAGATGTACATGTTTGATGAGCCTTCTGCTTATCTTGACATGAAGCAGAGGCTGAAAGCTGCCCAAGTTATTCGATCTTTGTGCAAATCCAACAGGTTTTCTTTCTCATTAATCTCCTAGTTAAAATGTTGTTTTTGTGTTAATTGGACCTGGTTGCTAGATTCTGACTCTTTTCTGCATTTGTTCTAGCTGTGTTGTTGTTGCAGAGCATGACCTTGCCATTTCGGATTACTTGTCAGACTTTATATCCTGTATATTCGGCACACCTGATAAAGAAGGAGTTGTATCAATATATAGTACCATGGTCAAACTCTTGTCGTCAGGGTAAATATGAACAATTTCTAGATTCATCACCTGTTGATGTTGATATAGTCATCCATTTTTTTGTTTCCTTTAGGAGTCTAGCAGTTTACCAAGGGCTGATGATGCTGATTCATCTATTCAAGGCAGATACCTACTTTGAGGGAAACTAGAGGCACTATCAAGCTCTGTGTGAATGAGGGTCGTGTTACTGATTCTGAGATTATTGTGATCCTGGGAGAGAATGGGACAGAGAAGACAACCTTCCTTGAAATGCTGGTACCTTCCAATTTGATTTGTTTCCTTGTTTCTGCATAAACCCAGTAAGTATTTATTCATCTCTCTTTGCTTTTGCTATCAGGCTGGTCATTTTAATGTTTCGTGCAAGTATCAGAAGTTAAGCCTCGAGCATTCATCAAGCGTTAGAGACTTGCTGTGTCAAAACTTGGGTGATACATTTGCTGATCCCCTCTGTGTCCATTGTGATGACACCTTGCTGGACCATTAATGGATCGACAAGTAGAAAGGCTTTCTCGTGGAGAGTCACAAAGATTTTTGTCGTGTCTGTTTCTTGGAAAGATAGGTCTTTCAACTTTTAAGCTTCATTAGCGAAGGTGCTATTTTATGAGCTTATCAATCAATTTTTACCCAGCCTTTACATTTCTTATACCCTGAACGTCATCAAATTATCTTCATAATTTTCTCAAGCACTTCATTAGTTTATACGCTTTTTGTCAAAACAAAATTCTTCTGGGATTGTCAAACATAGGTCTGGTGTTAATACTATGCTTTTGAATTGGAAATATTTTTGCTTAGTCCTATTTCATTGTCCCTTCTGAGTAAGTTTAATTACAGTATGTTGATTCATTGTTGTTCTGCCATATAAGCCGGCTGATATGTATCTGATAGATGAGCCACGTGCATATCTTGATTCTGGACAGCGGATTGTTGTTTGCAGAGTCACTAAGAGAATCGTCCTGCTTGCAAGGAGAACTGCTTTTGTTGTTGAACACGATTTCGCTGTGGCTAGTTATCTAGCTGATAGAGTCATTGTTTTTGAGGGGTTTCCATCAATTCAAAGTACTGCATATTCTCCACAATCATTGCTGAGGGGGATGAACTTTTTCTTATCAGTAAATCTCATAACTCCAAGCTGTTTTTTCATGATAAAATATGCTGAATTATGTGCTGATAAATATTGTTTGCTTAAAATATGTGAAAATCAGATTAATTATTGTGTGTCCGTCTTCCTAGCCAATGAACACATTATTAAGAATTAACA
The DNA here is from genome assembly GCA_020226215.1 of Sindora glabra. Lineage (NCBI taxonomy): Eukaryota > Viridiplantae > Streptophyta > Magnoliopsida > Fabales > Fabaceae > Sindora > Sindora glabra. Next base: position 32,299,268 of record CM035226.1, on the reverse strand, counting down.
CTTAACCTGAAATTCTGTTGTGTTGAGATTGTTTCGTGGATGCACATTGCTCACCTGCTAAATATATATTCCAGGGCATGTTTTTCTTGTGAGGTGTTTTCTGCTTACTTTGTCACTTTTGCAGCGCTTAGACGTGACAGTTAGAAGGGATGCAACTAATTACTGCCCCAAGTTCAGCAAGTTGAACTCAAAAAAGGATGTGGAACAAAAAGCTGTGAGGAAATATTTTCTTGATGATTGATTTCGTCATTTGAGGAGGCTAGTCATTTATTTTTTATTTTGAATTAATTCCAAGATGACTGGAACTATTGAGACTAAATTGATGCTGGCTGTCAGTGACAAGGGAGGCTAGTTGATTGTTTTTTATTTTGCATTGAGTATATAATTACCGGATGATTGGAACTGAGACTAAGTTGCTGCTGACCGTCAGTTACAAGGTTTTACGGTCTTGTTATTGCTGCCAATAACAGCATCTGATGTAATAGGATTATAGGAATCATAGCAATAGTCTTACCTGTCGATGCTAGTTAAACGGTGCAAACGAGGCCTAAAGGCAAAAATATTAATCTACAAATTATAGGGACAAAACAAGGCATAGACCACAATCCCTACTTTGATCCTAAAAAATCACTAGTCAATTTCTTGCTCCATCTTTAGTCTCCTGAAGCAAAATATGTCCTTGTAACTGTGCCCCGCTGGGGATTACACAGGCGGAGAGCCCTCATTGGGAGCAAATTTACATCCCTGACAACACAACTTGGATTTACCACAGCATAGATTTTAATCATCCAAAGCTCAACGAAGAGAGTCGTGTAATTGAAATTATTAATGCACATTTTAATAATAATTGTTTATAATAATCATTATAAAAATAGCAGTACATTTTTTACTTCTCTTAAAAATTTCATACTCCGTGTAAGTAACATGAATTTTTACTGATTTGTGTCGTACTTAGTCAAGAATGGGTGACAAAAGAATGTATAACAAAGAAGTTAAGTTTGATTTTTGCAAAGGAACTTGTGAACTTGCTGACCAAAGGAGGTTGTGCCTGTGCATCTGACAAGAAAAAAGAATTGCAGATTTCAGAGTGGAATTCCCAGATGAGAGGTCCAACCTACTTATCTCCAAAAGGGTATTGGGCATTTAGGAAAGGTTTTCAGAGCCGGAAGAGTTAATGCTGCTCTTAAAACTACCACAAACCCACAACACCGTTTAGGGTACGACCCGCTATAAATTGGTGTGGTTGTGGGGAGGTCTGGAAGTTAGGAGTTGTCTCATGTCAGAATAACAGGAGCTTGGGATATTTCTATATAAAATCTATTTCTGTTTACGCGTCAATAACATAAATAAACCAATCACCAAAGACAAGGGAGGGAAAAAAAATTAATCACATGTAATGAGAGTTCGGGAGAATTTGCAGAAGGCTTTTCATGGAGGGAGTTGGAAAGGATGAAGTGGAAAAGGAGGTAGAGGAAGTGGAAATTATGAAATTTAAACAAAGGAAAATTTGGACTTCGATGAAAAGTTAACTTGCAAATCATGCGTCAACTATGTAAAAGAGAATATCGGAAGAAAAGCCAACCATTGCAGATTCAATGGAAGGGTCAGAAAGCCATGACTGAACAAGATGGAATAAGGTTTTGAAAGAAGTTCCTTTGACACCTTTCCTCACTATATAATTCCAAAATCGGCTAAGACTTTGACCAGTTAGGTCAAGTGTTGTAATAAAAAGGTTCCAAGATCAAATGGTCTTCCAAGCTAACTGTCAAGTCACAGTTCTCACAAAAATGAGATCTACAGCCTTTAATAAATTATGAACCCAATTGAGAGGCAGCCTCAAAGATGGAGAAAGAATAAATTCTCAATTAATACTTGTCTTCTACATCCGTTACAGGCAAGCTGGATATTCAAGGCCTGAATGCAGAAAAGGCAACAACAGAGTTGTGGCCACCAAATCCGAATGAATTTGAGATGCCTGGTATAGAAGGAATGACTGGTTATATTTCCAAATTCTGGCCTTCATAATTTGGAATCTTGAGAAAATAAAATACCTGAGGCATTTGATAATTTAGAACTTACCAACATTAACTACATGCTGCTGCTTGACATTAGCCACTGTATCAAAATCAACTGATGGCTCTGGATTCTGCACTCAACGAAACATAAATATTATGACTATAATACTAAAGCCATTGCATCATGCAAATAAAACAGCATGGTTCCATCTGGTTCACAAAATATAACACATCAAAAAGGAAATATTATATATCTATTATCTACAACAATATTAAGGTCAATCGTAGGGTTTCATGAAAATACTACATAACTTGACATCTCATCAGTATATTTGTAATAATAACAAAAATTGCAATATTAAATTAATCTTTACAGCTGTTCAGCTCAAACAAACTACATAAGTTCTACATAAACTAGTTGTAAATCTGAATCTTAACAGATGTAACTGAATTGATTCTTGCATCCTTCAGTGAGTTCTCATACATCTTGTGATTCTTGTCATCTTATGAAAATTGATAAATCCTAGGCACCATAGAGTTTAACAAACTTGGGAACAAAAACTTTGGTAGAGCATTCACTGTCATGATATAAAGCTCATCATTTCTTAATGAATAACAATTAGAACAGCAGAACATTTGACACTGCCATAATATTTTTCATTCAGTAAGAAGAACCCGTGCTTTCTCAGCTGATCCTAACATGACACAATAATCCTAACCATTTAAGATGGAATTAAATAAGATGCACATACAAATTGATTGATTGTAGGATGCAGCCATCCTGTTGTTATGGCTTTTACTGTTGCAATAGCTTCCAAACCCCCTGCCGCACCAAGGCAATGCCCTATCATAGACTGATGCAAATGAAAAGCATATCCATCAGTTCTTCGGCAGAGAGTTAGTCAAATATGTAAGGGAATGAAAGCTTTTGCCAACAAATACAATTCCAAAGAGTGAGATGATACCTTGGTGGCATTGATCTTGATCTCTGAAGTGTTCTTGAAAACCTTTTTGATAGCATTTATCTCGGCAAGGTCACCAGCAAGAGTGGAAGTCGCATGTGCATTTATGTAGTTCACCTGAAAATAAGCAATTGATACAATTTTAATTGCTATATACACAATTTATAAATCAAGAATAGAATTTTACATGCGACATTAACACTGCTACTAGAACTGACAGAGAAAGGAAGCAGCAATGGCAATAAAACTGGCTCGTTAATTTGTTTCCATGATTGGTATAAGACCCTCTTACTTAGCGTTGATGGCTCTAAGATGATTTTTGCACAAATATCAACCACCTAAACATTAACACCGGAAGTAATAGCTCTTAGATCACTGTCTACACACATGTGACTCCTAACTTATGTTATAGTTAAAAACAAACATTAGCAAACACTTCATATGCATCATTTCCTCTTTGAAAGAGGAAAATTGCATTCCCAAAACTTGATAAAAGTGACAATTTCATTCATCCAATAGCCATAAATCCAAGCTTTGTTCAATAAAACCATGTCAACACCCCAGATTTACTTCTATTCGGATGCCCAAGCTCATTAGGTGTTAATACTAGGTATTATTGATTTATTTTGGTTGAAAGTTGTTAATTAAGAGAGAAATTTGTATTGCCATGCCCTCAACTGAGTTAGGCAGTCACTATATAGATTATAATACAGGGTACATATAGCAGAATATAATAGATGTGGAACCTATTTACTAACACTCCCCCTCAAGCTGGGCTATAGATGTCAATCATGCCCAGCTTGTTACAAATTTCATCAACCCGTTTTCCCGGAAGAGCTTTAGTAAATAAATCAGCTAATTGTTCCCCTGTTCTAATATGTCTAAGACTAATAATTCTTTCTTGTAACTTCTGTCGAATAAAATGACAGTCAACTTCCACATGCTTAGTTCGTTCATGAAAAACTGAATTTGAGGCAATGTGAGTAGCAGCTCGATTGTTGCACCACAATTGCATAATCCCATGAGTCTTGATGCCAAGTTGCTGAAGAAGATAATTAACCCATACAAGTTCAGATGTAGCATGAGCCATGACTCGGTATTCAGATTCTGCACTGGAGCGAGATACAATTGCTTGCTTCTTACTTTTCCATAACACAAGATTTCCTCCAACAAATACACAATAACCAGAAGTTGATCTCCGATCTATAGGACATCCGGCCCAGTCTGCATCAGAAAAAGCCTCCACTCTGCAATGACCATGATTTTTATATAAGACTCCTCGACCAGGTGCTTTCTTCAAGTACTTCAAAATGTGTGTAAGAGCATCCCAGTGGGAAGTCCTTGGGGAGTTCATAAACTGACTAACTACACTTACTGGAAAGGCAATATCAGGCCTAGTTATAATAAGATAGTTTAATTTTCCCACCAATCTCCTGTACTGTTCAGGATTTTCAAGTAATTCCCCATCTTGTGGATTAAGCTTAATATTTGTAATCATAGGATTCTCACATGGTTTAGCTCCAATCATCCCTGTTTCATTCAAGAGATCAAGCACATATTTCCTTTGAGATAAGAAAATCCCTTTTCGCCCTCGAGCAATTTCAATGCCTAAAAAATAGCGAAGCGCTCCCAAGTCTTTAGTCTGGAAGTTAGCCTGAAGAAAGGCTTTCAATTGTGAGATCCCCAACTTATCACTCCCTGTGATCACAATATCATCAACATATACAGCCAGAAGAATACATCCTGAACTTGACTGTCTATAAAACACAGAGTGGTCATGATCATATTTCTTCATTCCGAATTCTGTCACTACTTCACTGAATCTTCCAAACCAAGCTCGAGGAGATTGTTTCAACCCATATAATGATTTTTTTAAACGTAATACCTTGCCACACTCCCCCTGAGCAATAAACCCAGGGGGTTGCTCCATGTACACTTCCTCATTCAAATCGCCATGTAAAAAGGTATTTTTAACATCTAATTGGTGAAGAGATTAATCATGAGTAGCAGCAAGAGAGATGAGTAAACGAACAGAGGTAATCTTGACCACAGGAGAAAAAGTCTCTGAATAATCAATACCATATATTTGAGCATAACCTTTAGCGACTAGACGTGCTTTTAAACGAGCAATAGAACCATCCGGATTCACTTTGACTGTAAATACCCATTTGCAACCAATGGATTGTTTACCATCAGGTAAAGGCACAAGATCCCATGTCTGATTAGCTTCAAGAGCTGTCATTTCTTCCTCCATAGCAGCACGCCACCCATTATAAGAAAGAGCTTCAAAATAGGACTTAGGAACAGTAATAGAATCTAAAGAAGCAATGAAGGCTCGAGAAGAAGCAGGTAAAGAAGAATAAGAGACATAGGTGGAGATGGAATAAGGGTGGTGAAGGTTACCTTTCTGAGTACAAGTACGGATACCTTTTCGGTGAGCAATCAGAAGATCCAAATCAGAAGACACAGGAGGAGGATCTGATGAGGAAGAAGTCGGTAGAGGAGATGAAGTTGACGGACCGTAGGAAAGCAAGTTTGGATTAGATGGTTGTTGCATGACCGGTGGAGGAGCTGCTGGTGGTACCTGCACTCTACGAGAATAAACAAACTGAATTGGAGGTCGAACCAAATTTTGTGGTAGAGGAACTTGTGACTCCAGTGAAGGAGAAGGTACAAGGAAGTATTCATCAACATGGTCTGATTCTGGCAAGGGAGAGGAAGATGGAGGCAGCCCAAAGAATGGGGTAGACTCAAAAAATGAAACATCAGAAGAAATAATATAACGATTTAACTCAGGAGAAAAATATCAATACCCTTTTTGAGTACGAGAATAGCCAAGAAAAACACACTTCAAAGACCGAGGATCCAATTTCGATACCTAGGGACGGTGATCATGAACAAAACAAGTGCACCCAAAAATACGGGGGGAAAGAGGAAAAAAAGACTTAGAAGGACACAAAATAGAAAAAGGTACCTGACCACCAAGAATAGAAGAAGGCATGCGATTGATGAGAAAACAGGTTGTAGAAACTGCATTGGTTCAAAAAATTTTAGGAACTTTCATTTCAAATAAAAGTGCTCAAGAAACTTCCAATAAATGTTGATTTTTTCGTTCAGCTGCTTCATTTTGTTGTGGAGTGACAGCACAGGAAGACTGATGAATTATACCATGCTGAGACAAATAGGCTGAAAACTGTGAAGAGAAATACTCTTTAGCATTATCACTGCGAAAATTACGAATAGTTGTCTGAAATTGATTTGTAACCTCAGCATGAAAAGTACAAAAAACATTAAACAACTCTGAACGATTCTTTATTAAATAGAGCCAAGTCATTCTCGAATAATCATCCACAAAAGTCACAAAATAACGAAAACCAGACTTTGAAATAAGTGGGCAAAGCCCCCAAATATCTGAATGTACTAACTCAAAGGGGGATGAAACCCGCTTATTAACTCTGGAAACATAAGATTGGCGATGCTGTTTAGCAAATTGACAAGACTCACAATCTAAATGAGACACAGATGCTAAGTTAGGACATAATTTTCGTAAAGAGAGCAACGAGGGATGGCCAAGGCGACAATGTAATTAATGTAGAGTGGGGGTAGCAGCAACAGCAATTGGTTGAGAAACTTTGTCATCCAGCACGTATAATCCCCCAGATTCATATCCCTTACCAAAAATCTTCTTCATCAACAGATCCTGAAATACACAATAACCAGGAAAGAAGAAAACACCACAATTATAAGCACGGGTAATTTGGCTAACTGAAAGTAAATTAAATAGAAAATTTGGGAGGCACAAAACATTGGATAAAAAGATATCAGAGGTGAGATTGACCATGCCACTTCCAACAATAGAAGCAGTAGACCCATTAGCTAAGGTAACATGTGAAGGATGAGAATTAGTAAAGGAAGATAGTATACCTGTTTGACCCGTCATATAATCAGTAGCCCCAGAGTCAATGACCCATCTAGAATTGGAATGGGATAGACATGCAGTAGGATTACCTGTGTGAACTATGGTGGCAGTAGGTTGGGTGGGTGGGTGGGTGGCGGCTGTACAGAGGCCTTTAATTGCAAGTACTCAGCATATTTGCTATCAGATAATAATTTACCATTGATTTCTGACTCTTGTGCCATATGAGCAAACCTGGACTGCTGGGTATTCCTTCCTACCAATTTCGGACAGAATTTCTTGATGTGTCCTTGTTCTTGACAATGATAGCAAATCACAACTAAATCACCTCCTCTCCTTCCTTCACTAGAGTTATTCTGCCAACATCTCCTCTTCCTCCTTCATGATCTCGCCCTTTTCCTCTTCCCCTACCACCTCTAGAATTACCACGGCCTCCACGAGCACCTGAATCAACTAATGCTGCTGACTCATTCATGTTTGAAGATGGAGAGGAGGAAGAAATATCTTTGGATGCTCTTTGAATTTGATAATAAGCTGTTTTCCGGGTGAGGGGCTCAGAACTAGATAAGACCTGCTGTCGTGCTGTGCTAAACTCAGGAGGTAAACGCATCAAATAACACAAAATAGCTAGTTGTTCTCGCTGAGAACGCATTGCATTAACATCACTAGTAATAGGCAGTAGAGAATTCCATTGTTCATAAATACGATTGAACTCAGTATAAATTTGAGCATTGGTCTTACCTCTCTCATCTGATTGAAACAAGGATACAGTCAAATCATATACCTGATTCAGATCATCCTTTTTCGAATATAGGCCTTCAATAGACTCCCATAACTCCTTAACAGTACGACAATGAGCCGTGTTATCTTCAACTTCAGTAGCTAAAGTATTACAAACCAACCTGAACAACCGACGATCTTCTATGATCCATTGTTGATCAGGATCTTCTATGGGTGGCTCTTGAGTAAGGTGATGTGTCATACGAACTTCATCAAAATAGTATTCAATTGCTCTTTTCCAGGTAACATACTGTCGTCCTTCAATATCTAACTTCCGTTCTGTTATTTTTCCACCAACTGGTAATAATTCTGAAAAATTAGATCTAAATTCTCTCCTTGAATTTCCAGAACTATTGGGACCTCTAGAATTGTTCATGAAATCAGAACTAGTATCCATATCCAGCTAGCACAGCAAAAAACCAGAAGAAAATTATCCAGAAAATAGAAAATGCCACCTGAGGACACAAAATTGCAAAACCAACCTTATAGAACCCTTCAGAGTCCTCCGAAACAGTGCCAGAGGGAAGATCGCTGCTTGAAAATGCCGCACGCGCCGCCACCCGCCTCTACGAGTGGGCTTCACGCGCCTCCGTACCGCCGCGCGTGTGATGCCACGCGCCGCCTAGCCGGGATCGTCTCGGCCCGATCTGTTGTCCGGTGTACCCAGACCTTCCGTACCGGTTCCAGTTTTGCTTCCATGGCGTTGAACAATACCATTTGGGTCTCCACCTCTGTATGCTGCCGTACACCGCCACCAAATAGCAATCTCGAAGCCTGGGCTTCCACCAATAAGCGGCTTAGAGTGCCGCTGGTCCCACCGTGACCTTAGTCACACATAAAAGAAAAATAAAAAAGAAAAGGAGGAAGAAGAGAGAGAGAGAGTTGGGTTGTTGATTGAGATAGGAGAAGGATTATTAGAAGGCTCTGATACCATGTTAATTAAGAGAGAAATTTGTATTGCCATGCCCTCAACTGAGTTAGGCAGTCACTATATATATTATAATACAGGGTATATATAGTAGAATATAATAGATGTGGAACCTATTTACTAACAAAAGTAAAGGCTATAAGAGTCAATACTCAATAATAGCAGGACATTAGCAATAAGCTAGGCTGCCAATATGGCTGAAAACCTAGAACCAGGAGTTTTAATTTGAGATTTCTTGCAACTAAACAAAGCGATAAATCCAAACAGTGATCAATGAAGTGAGTAATAGAACAGAGAAACAAAGATCAGAGGACACAAGCTCATATTGTCATAAGTATGCAACAATGCTATCAGACTCAACACAATTTCCTTCCAGAGTCTATTAAATGATAACAATCAACAATGCATAATTAGAGATTTTTCTCCATGATCTATCATACTCCCCGGACAAGGGATATATCAGACACAATAGATTTAAAGCAGAGAGATAACCTCAATATTCTGGGTAGGTGAAAAATAAGTTGTTCATCACCAGAAAATATTAGCAATACACTCAAGAACTATAGATGACATCACCTCTGAGCATGAAATTATTTATCACTTCCAAAATTATATGGGAGAGGCAGACTTATGCAATTAACTAAAGGAGAAGGAAAAGCACACAAGTGGATCAGTATCTCTTTTAAGTTTGTACCAAAGAGACATGGGAATGAAAATACAACACTAGTGAAAGCAAAATAAATAGTACCTCCTCAGGTGACACACCAGCATCTTCAAGGCTACTCTGAATGCATGATGACACACCTAAGCCGTCAGCTCTAGGATCAGTCATATGATAAGCATCACAATTAACAGCACCTCCCAAGTATTCAGCTATAATAGGTGCACCACGCCTCATGGCATGTTCCAGACTCTCCATCACCTGCCATGTAGATTGTATTCTTAAAATTCAGATATTAGGTTTTGAAGCAACATTTATTATACAAGATGCCCACTCTTTTAGACATTCAGGAAGCAGTGGAGTAGACAAGACTGGAGAAGGAAAGAGTATTTTAGATAAAACTATTGTAATTTACCAACCTGATTGTTGACAATATTAAGTCCCATGAAAGTTTAAAATAATTTTTGTAAGCATTGCAGGATTCAAAAAGCAAATTTTATCAAACAATTGCATGTTTACCAGCACGACACATCTAATATGATGTGTATTAGTCAATCCTGCAAAATAGCCAATGTACACAGTAGTAGACCAACTCAACTTCATCTATGATCAATCAAAGTGGCCAACATCTGTCAAGAATGCTGGATGATGATAAAGGATCAAAAAGAAAATCTATATCAATATCTGTTTGCACTGCTCTTAACTTTAGCAAGCAATTTTGTATTTAATGCATCTTTGTACATATACCAAACTATTTGGTGTGATCTAGTAGTGAGAAATATAAATAATTTGAAAAGGTTTCAAATTCAAACCTCATATGTTCTTCATAACCATGCTTTTAGTTTGCAGTCCTCAACTGTAATATAGCACACAATATTCCTGTAGAACTAAGCTATTTTCATAATTTTTCCAGCAATAGACACTTTTTTTTTCTTTTGTAATTGTGGTTATTATGACATGACTGTAAGTATAACAATCAATAACCTAATTCAAAAACATGATTGGCAATCCGTGTCTGGTACATATTTTTTTGATCTAGTCAATTTTGCAACAAAAAGCCACAACACTCAATAAGCTAATTCATCTTTGTCTATGTGCAATCAAAGCAGCCAGCATCCTAGAGAATGCTTGATGATGAATAAAGATGAAAATAAAAAAGATACAATAATCATGTTATCTTTGCACATTTAGGGCAAGAATAAATGCTGACTCACCAGCACTCCAGCACCTTCACCCATCACAAAGCCATCTCGATCTTTATCCCATGGCCTTGAAGCAGTTTTTGGATCATCATTTCTCTGAGATAGGGCCCTGCAGGCAACGAAACCCCCCAATCCAATAGGAATGATAGCAGCTTCTGTGCCACCTGCTATCATCAGATCAGCCTCTCCTCTACGGATGTGGTTTGCAGCAGCATAAAAGCAATAATTGGAGGTAGCACATGCAGTTGATATAGAGTAATTAGGACCCATGAAACCGAGATCAATTCCAAGCAGGGCTGAACCCATATTAGTTATAGCATAAGGAATGAAAAAAGGTGTTATCTTGCGGTGTCCTTTTTCTATTAAAGCCTGAACACCATCAGAGAAGACCGTAAGACCACCCATCCCAGACCCAACAAGCACGCCAGCCTTTTCCTTGTCAATCTGTAAAATAAAAAGAATTCAACAAAAGCTTGTCTTGATAACCATATAGAATATCACTCAGATTGGACCTGAAAAAGAAAATATCAACGCACAGTGAAACAAATGCATATACCAATGAAAGACCCACAAATGGCTGCTTTCCAATGACATAAAATGGCTACATTACATATAAAATAGAACCAGTATCATTGATGGTTGTAATGAAACTGGAAACTGGAAAATAAAAGGCTCTTATGCCTTTAGAGTGCACACTGTTACATAAAATTTCTCATATCAACCATCCATACCAAACTCTATACTGTACCCCAAACGTAAACTGCTTCAAAATCTGAGGCTAAACATACACATACAAAGTAAACAGTCTTTAGTTTGGAAAGCGCAAACCACCAAATTGACAGGATAGACGGATTTTGTAGTGATTTCGATTTGTATGTAACATAAACAACGATAAAATGATAGAGAGAAAATGGAAGCTAAAATATAGTGTCCAAATCCAATAACTTTCCCTGCAGTAAAGTGCCTATCAGTGAAAATCAAAGCAAAATTAACCAACATGCTTAATTTGCAAGTTATCACTAACTGAAGTAATCTTCAGATCTAAGTAGCAACAATAATTTGACAGAAGTGGAATACATTAAACACAATTAAATCACAGAGCTAAATCAAATCATCAAATTTATACACAAAAGATGAATTTGTTCACAATGTCCACAGAATCCTTAAATGCACAGAAAAATTACAAACCTTCGAAAGCCTGTCACCACCAAGGTCAGCATCTTCGAGTGCCTTCTTGCCAGCAACCATGCAGTATCTGAGACAATCATCGAGCCGTCTATCGTTCTTCCCATCAATGTAACCTTCTGAACTGAAACCTCGGATCTGACCACCAAATCTAGTGGGGAACTTCGAGGCATCAAATCGATCAATTGGGCCAATCCCACTTTCACCCGAAAGAAGCTTGTCATAGTAAGTATCGACATCATTGCCGAACACAGAGGCAAGTCCCATTCCGGTGATCACAACCCGCTTCTTCGGGTCTCTCTCTCTCTTCGGAGCGGAGATTTTGGGTGCTGCAGTGGCGGAGATGAAAGCAACTTTCTTTGTGGATCTTCTGGTGCCATAGGGAGATTTGCGGAGTGGGTCCAGTGGACAAGCTCGAAGAGTCGCGGATTGAAGTGCTTCCATATTGCGATGGCGATGATGGTGGCGGGTTCTGCTGACGATGGAAACGCGGGAGAGCGAAAGAGAGAGATGACGATGATAACGATGTCGGGATGGAGTAGTAGACGTGACAAGCTTTGGCTACTCCGGAAAATGCAAGCTTTATGGTGCCCGAAGACACCACAGCTTCGCTATACATAGTTGGTGCCAAGTTGTTAGCTTTTCTGCTGAATTTGCATGCTCTTTCTTCTTGTTTTTATCTTGTGGTGATAAAGAGGTAGACATGAAATTTGACTGACACATTATTTTAGTCCCCAGATCAAAGGTAAAAAGTTTTTCAAATTTTTCTGTAATTAATTTTCATTCATAATTTGATTTTTGAGAGATTCAAATTGATTCAATTAAATTTGTATATCTACCTAACTGTAACATTTATCAATAAAATTGAAGATATAAAAATCCAAAATCTTAGATAATGCAATTGAACATTTATGTAACGCATTTCATTTTAATTTAAAAAATAAAGATATATAATAATTATTTTAATTGTATCTACTTTTATCATTTATTGCAATATTCTATTAATTTCATACAAACTTATTCTTATACAAATAATATTTAGTGTCTATGCCATCATTAGAGGGCACCAAGTCAAATTTTGAACTTCAATATTATTAATTTAGTAAATATAAATTGATGCAGATGGAAATGACTTATTTAGAGAAAAATAAATCTGTTAGGACTAAATTAAAAATGAATATTAAATAAAAAATAAATTAAAAAAATTATATTTTTATGAGGAGTTAAAGTAGTGTTTCAGTCATTTTAATATGTAAGGGGACGTACAATTTTTTTTTTTGTATAATAATGAAATGTATAAAAAAATTTAAATCTTTCTCTAACAAAATAAAGAAAATTTAAAAGAAATCCAAATTCTTTCTTTGACTTTAAATAACCAAATGAACATTTATTTAAATATTTCTTAAGTCTGTTTTATTCACCGGATCCTTTTTAAGATATAAGAAAATGTAAATAAAAGTGTGACTATAAAAAAAAATTGTGTAAGTTACCATCTTACTTTAATCTAAAGATTATATATTTAATGTAGAAGGACATTAATTTATGCGCTCTCTTTTTTTCATAGTAAAAAATTATGGGATGCATAATTATTCAAGTATTAAATTCTTAGATTCCTCCCTTTATTGAATATCATAAGTATCAATTTCAAGACTTAGATTTTCAAAGAAGAGAATCATGAATGTAATAATCTTAATTTTAATGGCATATTATTTTGTGATTGTTTAAGTGCAGAGCTTGTAATTTTACTTTATAGCACAATCAATTCGTAAGAATGACTGATGATATATGATTTTTAAATAGTCAACTTAAGCAATACTCTACCAATATTTGGCACCTATACAATCCTTAAAGTTTTTTCTTTTTTCTTTTCATTAAGAGGGGTTTCGATTTATAAAAATAGTATAGAAAGTGCAATTTCTGAATAATAATAAATATTTAAATTTTTTTAATTGGTCACTACTGTTAAAATGAAGGAAGAAGAATTTTCCTTATTATTTATATATTGAAATATAAAACTACTTCTACTTAATTTAACTAATAATTATTTTAATATTCTATTTTAATAATTTGAAAATTATAATAAATATAATTTATTAATTATGAAATATAAATGTACTTATTGATTATATATAATATAATTATTTTATTTATATATAAATAGAATGAGTATCATTTAAAATAAATATCAATTATTATATTATAAATATGAATTATAAATATAATCATAAATATAATTATAAATAGAAATTTAATTGTAAACATAATTATATTATATTTATCTATTATTTAATTTTATATTTATTATATTTAATATATAAAAATAAAAAATTATGTATTTCTTATCTATTCTATAGAAAATTGATAGAATTAATTATTTATTATATTAATTATTTAACAAATATATTTTTATTTAAATTATATTTCATTTTAATTATATTAAGATAATTTAAGATATATATAATATGTCTTAATTTTCTATATAAATCTATCTTACTCTCTTATAATAAATTAAAATATAAAAAATTATTAATTTGGAACAATTATAATGAAAAGAGATATCAAATATAGTTTTTGAAAAATAATTGAAAAAATTAAAATTTATGGATATTTCTTATTACAAATTTCAAGAGCATATTAATTATTTTAATATTACTTTCTAAAAAGTTTATAATTAAGAAAAATGCAGGAATTTAATTCTTGAAAAGTGCCAATTTCTTAATATTAATCAAATAATTCTAAACACTTTTCAAAAAATTTGCTAAAAATTTACCTTTTAAAAAATTCAGTTTTTTGTGGAAACTTACTATTTATAAACTTAAGAGTAATTTTAGATCAAATCAATATTAAATAATTTTTTTAATACCAATTAAATATCATTTCACAATTTCTATATTAATTTGTCCTATCATCACTCCCCATTGCAAGATTGCTTACATGACATATATTTCAGATTTTTTTTTTGTTGACACATGAATTTAAATATTATTGTAGAATTTTTATCTAATATAGTTACAGGTAGAGTAGCAATGGCAATTTATTCACGATATCTAAACTCTTCACAATTTTTATGAACTCAAATTACACACAATTATCATTCCAGATAGGTAGTAAACTAGAACCAGACAAGTGCAAGATCATAAATGAAAATAACATATTCTAGCAGTTAGTTCTTCTATTAGTTGCCCTACATTGGCACGCGTTGCACTCGAGGTCTCATTTTTGTACGTTTATCCCTTTTCTTTTCTTTCAAAGTTTAACTGACCTTGATAAATTAAAATATTTTGGTAAATACTTTTGGAAGGAACGCCAATTTCCAAGCTGTTGGCTTAGATTACTCGATAACCAATTAGTACATAATTTCTGGATTGCAAGCTACTTAGCTTAGCTAACACAAAGAAAAAAACATGAAAAGCAAAATAGCTGAGATTACGAGAATAGTTTCAGGTATATTCAAGAGCTCATAAAAAATGTGCAGAAATGGCAACATGAACAACTACCCATTGCTGGTAGGTATTAATCTTAATATATAGATTGATATTTCAACGTTTGCCAACACATGATGCAAATACCAGAGTCCCCACATTTGGGGAATAAGGGCTTCTTCGACATAACATATTGCATAAAATAGAAAAAATCATTAAAAGTAATTAATTTAGTTGTATGAGTTATTATTTTTAATCTTAGAGAACATGGATTAAGTGTAAAAAAATGTCAATTTGTATTTTGTGGCTAATAAGAAGTGAAAGATTTTTGGACTACAAGCGTTGCCCACCCCCGAATCTCTCTTTTAATTAGTAAGGAGAAAAATTCTAGAAAAATGGATTCTAAGCAAAATTTTACATTTGTTGAGCAGCAAAGAACTTTCTTCTAAAATTTTGAAACACAGACAGACAGAATAATAAATTAACTTGATGGAAGTTTGAGGCTGCAGAATCCTTGACAGTATTCTGTCATTTGCCAATTCAGTTATCAGGAGTATCACAGGCACAAGAAACCAATAAAAGGCATTGCTTATACAATCTGTGATCAGAATGCAAATAATGAATCAAAATGAAAAATAATACGAAGCTCCTGAAGTTTAGCTGCATGAGTGACAGATTAATGAAGATATAAAGCCTCATGTTAGCCTTGTCATGATTATACAATAACTAAAGACAAAGCAGATGAACCAAAGTCAAGATCTAATCCAGGTCATGACCTAAGATCAAAAGACAAAATAGAACAAGGCTTGTATTTTAGCACACGTAATTGCCAATCTATTAATTTAAATGCAACAAATCCAGAAACTAAGGTTTAAAATAAAAAAAAAATCAAAGAGATAGGTTGATGACAACAGAATTCGTCAGGCCTTAAAAAAATGGCAAACAAGCAGCAGGAGGATGATGGAGAAACCGAGGATTAAAAAAAAAAAATTTTAAAAAAGCTAGAAAGCGGTCACAGTAAAAACTAATAAAGCAAATCATTTGAGGTTAAATAATCCAATCCAAACCGGTATCAACAATTCCAATTGACTAATTTTTATACCAAGAGTTTTAGGCCCAACTAAAATTTCCAGAATCAAGTAGTAATCCTAATCTCACCCAACTTCTGAGCAATTCCAATTGACAAATTTTTATGCCAAGACAAGTATTAAGCCCAACTAACACGTGTCCAAAACCAAGTAGTCATCCTACTCTCACCCACCTCCGACAAATGAATAAATACACATCTAGAATTGTTGTGATATTGAGCTAAACTTGATGTGGAAAGTGTTTAATTTCAAAAGACCGAAAAGAGAAATCCTTTTTAATAGCTGAAGTAGGCTTGAGCAATTGAGTTGATCTAACAAATAACAATAGCCCTTGAAGGTAACAGTTAAATAAGAAACTAAAGAAGTCAGCAGGAACTAGTGGCCAGAATTAACACAATCAATTTTTTCTCAATAGAAAAAGAAACTTCTATAGATAGAAGAAAGAAAGCATTACCACAATCTTTATATCAAATTTCTGGAAAAAAAAATATATATATATGTATATAAAGACTTTGTGTGCCTCCACCCGAGAGCGAGGGAATGCTATAATGTTGAAGAAAAAATGAAAATGCATAAACCTGCAAGTAGTCAGCCAGTATAGTTTCAGCTGCTTCAAAGTGCCGCAATACCCATCGTACTCTCACAGATATGGACTTTAGTATCCATTCTCTTACTTTTATTGTATATTTTTATTTGGTCCTCTCCAATAGGTTGCTTGTTTGAAACGCAAGATAGATGATTTATGGCCCTTCAACACATTTTAGTACTAGATTCCTAGCACCTAGCCATGCTCATGCAGAAGACCAGTCAACGAATTCAAACCAGCATAGATAAAATCAGTTTCAGGATGGATCCTGCCTCCTGTTATACAAGTATGCACAACATTCGTGAGCTCTATCAAACTACATCCTGGTGTCTTCTTCACATTTTGTTGCCTCATTGCATTTCTCACCGCTGATACCTCTCCGTATCGACCAGCAACTACATAAACATTTGACACTCAACACATAATTTCCACAGTGCTCTGGATCAAGTTCAATGAGCTTTCATGCAGCAATTTCTGCAAGGTCTGTATTGTGCAGATGGCATGCTGCAAGCAAAGCCCTCCATATTACAGGATTGGCGTTAACAGGTATTGTTAGTAGTAACTCATAAGCCTCCTTGGGCTGGCCTGCTTGACCAAGCATGTCAATCACATAGTTGCAGTGCTCAATGGTTGGTGAAACACCATATTTTGACTCCATTTCTTCCAGGATCTCCCGACCCTTTTCCACCATGCCTGCATGGCTACATGCAGACAACATGCCAACGAAAGTGATTTCATCATGTACTATTTGAGCGTCACACATATGAGAAAATGTATCTAATGCCTCATCACTATAAATAACCATGCATTACATAACCCATGACCATGATGTTCCGTGATGCTACATCTTTCTCTCTCGTTGTATAGAAAGCCATTTGAGCATCTCTCATATTGCCACATTTCGCATGCATGTCCATCATAGCATTGTTCATTAGAACATCATTAAAATCATTGGTATTTCCAACCTTCCCCAATCCATTAACAATCATATAACCGTGTATTTCTCTATCATGCATCAATGCTGCCAGATGAGAGCTAGCTGGCAGCACTGTTGTAGTGGTAACCAAATCAGGTTGAACTCTGTTGCCAAGCATCCTATCAGAAAACCTCAAATTTCCGTCATGGTCACCACACTCAAGATTGAGTTCCATGAAAATATATCCTTCTCGTCCATTTCCTCAAGTATATATATATATATAAGGCATCACTAACACATTTGCATTTACCATACATATCAATTAGTGCATTGCAGACAGACAGCATCACCAGAATCATAACCTATTTTTGTAAGAAATACGTGAATAGCCCTTCCATTATCAAAGTCACCTATTGCAGAAAAGATAGACAAGACACCAGTAATTGTATATCTACCTGGAAGTACCCGATTATGCTCGATCCCCTTAAAGATCTCCAAGGCTTTGTCATATCGCCCGATCTGCACATGCCCATTAACCATTGAGTTCCAAAGCACCGCATCCCTAACCGGCAATTCCTTGAACACTTGGTGAGCCTCCACCATCCAATCATGTTTCAAGCAGGTATTAACCAAAGCACTACCAATAAAAACATCCAGTTCTAACCCTAGTTTAACCTCCAATTTCCAAAACCTCCCCACATGATCTGATTATGCATGGAAATGTGTAACTTGTTGGGCAAAATGCACAGCAACCTCATTTACTTATAAAAATCAATTCCTTCTGCAGCATACCCATTTGCAATAAGCCCAGCAATGATTGCATTGTATGCATTAACATTCTTATCATAACAGGTTGGATGATTATAAACACTGAGAGCATCGTTCATATGGGCACACTTAGTACCTGTGATAAGGCTGGTGATAGAGGGGGGAGTCAATGAAGCCATTTTTGAGCAAGTAGCAATGGAATTCCTTACCTTTGCATAGGCTCTTGTTTTGGGCACAAGCTTGAAGGAAGGCAATGTAGGTGTTGAGGTCATACGAAGAATAAAGGAGCGCTTCAGACTTGAAGAGTGAGGAAGAGAAAAGACGAAATAAGCAATTCGGTTTGTTAAGTAAAACTTGGAAGATTGTTCTTGCATTCATACTGACTTGGGATGAAGCATTATCTTTATTCCTCGCAAGCAAGTGCCAAATCTGCTTAACGACGGAGTTTATTTTCTACACAGAAAGAATGTAAATATAGTACTCCACAAATTATAGTACAAATATTAAAAAAATACATTTAAAAAGCTCAGATTACACCATTTAGAAAATATAGAAATAGAAATCTAGAAATTTTGAGTCACCATGAACACATTACATTTGTTAATTTAATTAAATGAAAAAGTGATCATTGTCTAAAATCTGTTCATCCCACTAGAAAGTGGTTTTCATCAGAATTTTTTTTCCAAAAAGGTTTCTTATAAAAAGGTTTTATTTCAAAACATTTGTTGTTTTTTGGATTGTGTAAGAAAAAAAAAAGTCCAAATGAGTTTATGAAATTTACCTAAAACATTTGAATAATGAGTATTAATACCAAATTTTGGATAGCTTAAACTTTTGATTTATGAGTTTTCAAAATTAATCTTCCGAATTCACTTTTCTAAAATTAAAGGAAATATTTTACAATTTTTCTGTGTTATTTTTACTATTTATATAAGTATCAAATGCTCCTCCTACTTTGACATTTTCTTAGACCTATATGACAAGGGAGTTTCAAAATTAAATACAAACATTAAATTTTCTTATGCTTAAATTAGTTTCCTTTAGTAACTAATTAACTAACTTCTTTTACATGAGAACATTAACCTGCATGGTTTGTTGACTACTTTTTCTATTTTGGCCACAACTAAATTTCAAAAAAATGACATTTCCCCTGTTCTTACCTTCCAAAAAAAATGCGGAGAGAAAATCGATGTGGCAGTATCTCAGGTCGAGCACAAGTAAAACGGAAGTCATTGAGGAAATTGAACTGAAACCGTTTTCTCTTTCTTCTTCATCTTTTTTGAAACTTTGAAGGTTTTTACCTGATAAACAGCTGCTGCGCCTGAGTTGGAAGTTTGGCTGACCTGCTACATTCCGGCGGAGGCTGAGCTACCTCTCGGTGTTCTGTTGACAACGAAGATGTTGAAGACTGAATTTGAAAACAATGAAACGCCGCCGTCTTCCTAACCCCAGGGTCTGTTCAGTTTTTTGGTCTTTAAAATTGGGGTATACACTGAAAACCTTAAGCATAACCTGAAGCAGTAAAGTAGGACTATTGTAATTTGGCACAATAGGTCAGTCTTACTGTCTGCCAGTGTTTTTGTGTCCAGGATGATATGAAGTAGCCATGATTTGAGTTCGGTATGATGAATGTCATGTGTGCGCAATCCTAAATTAGAACCGAACCATAGTGCTTTGGTAAAAGGGCAATCGACGAATAAATGCGCTGATGTCTTTATATCAGTATTGCGTAAGACACAAGTGGTATCTTGGAAGATGGTTTTTTGTGCTAGGGAGGTTTTAGTGGGAAGTGCTTCTAAGCAAGCTTTCCAAAGGAAAAGTGTTACTCGACCTGGCAGTGAAAGTTTCCAAATTGTCTTCCATAATATTGCTTCATGTTGTGAGTTGTGGTTATGGTGGGAAGTCAGTAGTTGGTAACCTTGTTTTGCAATATAGAGGCCGTTTGTAGCGGGAGCCCAAGCTAACCAGTCTTCCACATCCAACCGAGTCAGAGGTGTGCAAAAGATGTTTTGCCAGTGCTGTGGTGGGAAATTTGTTCTTATTTTATGGTTTTTGCATTTTAAAGGTTGAATGGATTTCAAATCTTTGACATAAGTAATATGTTTCTCAACTGGGCCTGTAGTTGGCCATCAAAATCGATTTCCCACTTGAACTTTGTCACCTGTGCTCATCTGCCAATGTAGATAGGAAGTTGTTGATTGTCCTGCCCTTTGTAGATCTTTCCATCGCCAAGAACTGTAAGTTCTTGGTTTATCAAAATCCTCAATGTGTCCTCTTGCAAAGCCTTGTATATAGAGTTTACTTAGTAAGAGGGTTGCAGAGTGGATAATACACCACATTTGTTTGGCCAGTAAAGCTTTATTAAAAGCTTTCAAATCGAGGAAGCCAACTCCACCTGAGTGTAGTGGTTGTCTCAGTTTTTTCCATGGAATAGTGTGGAGTTTTGTAGATTGTTCACTCTGGACGTCCTAAATCGATTCATCACTCGATTCCAGCCATTTTGGTGCACGAATAATGGCTAGTAACAACTAGTTTTCATTCCTAACAACCCCAGAAAACAGTCGAACTCAGATGGCCATGCAGTACGTTTCAGGCCAACAAGTTTGATAATTCCAAACCTTATAGTTAAAGGGAGAGCTTTAAATCGATGTGTGCCTTGCCACCAGAAGTTTCTAATTACCGTTTCAGTTTTTTGAATGTCTTATATTTAAGTCTTGTGGTAGCCATATGGTAAGTGGGGATTGCTTGAATTACCGCTTAAGACTTGTCATCCTGCTTGGGATAAAAGACAGCCATTCCAACCTCGTAATTTCCATTGTATTTTTTTCCATTATAGTTTTAGCAACCATATCTTTGCCTGTTGAATTACCAATCCATGAACCCAGATATTGGCCTATAACTTCACACCAAGGAAGTGTGCTAGTGAGTCTTGAATGGAAAAGGGAGTGGTGGAACTGAACCAGATTTCCGACTTCATTTTATTAATTTGGAGTCCTGACCATGCTCCAAATTGAGAAAGTATCTGATTGATTTAGTGCATGTGTTTAGATTGGCTTTGAAAAATATGATTTAATCATCAGCATAAAATAACTGGCTAATGGGTGGAGCCTGTTTAAAGGGCTTGATTCCTTGAATGGTGTGGTGTGCCTCTTCATTAAGAATCATAGCAGATAGACATTAGCACATAATAAAAAGATGTGAGGGGAAATAGGGTCACTTTGTCGGAGTCCTCTGTGTGGAATGACTGGTTCAGTATTCTGTCCATTGAGATTGATTTGATAGGTTACTGTGGTAACACATTCCATTAGATGCTGAATCCATTGATTGGGAAATTGCATGTATTGTAGCACTTGTTGGATGCCTTGCCAATTTAGTTTGTCATATGCTTTATGGAAATCGACCTTCAATGCTGCCAGTAATGTTTTCGACCCTTTGTGTTTCGCATGAAATGTGTTATTTCTGTAGCTATTAGGATATTATCCAAAATGAGTCTGCCTTTGATGAAAGCATTTTGTTATGGGAGAATAAGGTCATCCATAATTTGCTGCAAGCGATTAACAAGGACTTTAAATATGAGCTTGTAGGCAACATTGCATCAGCTAATGGGCCGAAAGTCAGCCATCGTTCTGTGTTCCTTGCCTTTTGGAATAAGATACAGGAGAGTTTGATTTAAGGATTTCAGTAGATATCCTCTCATGAAAAAGGATAGAGTTATATTCTGTACTAGAGGACCAACAATTTCCCAGTACTTTTGATAGAATCTAGCAGTGAAACCATCAAGTCCTGGTGCTTTATCTGGATGCATTTGAAACAGTGCAGTATGAACTTCAGTAATAGTGAATGAGGCATTGAGTATATTTAGATGTTTGTTTTTTAGGCCAGGTAACGGGATTCGTTCGAAATTTATGCCCTGACCATTACTTGATGGTTGTTCATAAAGTTTAGAGAAATAATCCACAGCTGATTGTAGGAGTTCATGTTGATCTTTGTGCCAAGAACCGTTATCATCTTGTAGGGCTTCAATTTTCTTTTTATTATGTCTGCCATTGACTAGTAGATGGAAGTATTTGGTGTTGTTATCACCATTGAGCAGCCATTGTTGATGTGATTTTTGAGCTAATTTAGTCTGTTGTGATTGGAGATAGAATTCTAATTGTTGCCTGGTGTTTCTTTCTATGTCCTGGGATTGTAAGGATGGGTTCTTTTGGAGAGTAAGTAGTTGTTCCTGTAAGTTGTTAATTTTGAGATTGAGATGACCAAAAGAAGTTTTATCTCACTTAGTCAAGGCTTTCCGTGTTTCTTCCAGTTTCCGCGTTAATTGAAATGCTAAGGAACCTTGTTGTTCTTTGGTCCAAGCATGTTTTATGATGTCGTGATATTGGGGATGCTGTATGCACATAATTTGAAATCTGAAAACATGAGTTTGATATCCATGGTTTCTAGATGTAGAAAATATAAAAGGAGAGTGGTCAGATGCAGCTATGGGGAGAGCAAGAGCAATGGTGTAAGGGAAAATGCTTAGCCATTTTTCATTACAAAAGCTTTTATCAAGCTTTTCCCATACAGTGTCAAAACCTGATCTGTTGTTAGTCCATGTGTACCATACACCTTTACTTTGCAGTTCTATAAGTCCGGTTTGTTGTACAACTTCTTGAAAAGAGGATGCACCTGCCATTTGAGAACTAGAGCTTATTTTGTCTGATGGGTATATTACCTGGTTAAGATCTGCCGCTAACAACCATGGTTGTTGGATTTGATCAGACATCTGAGATAAGAAGGTCCAGAGTAGTTGACGATCCTGCATTCTTTGAGGGCCATAGATACCTGTGACCAAAAGTGAACCAAAAGATGGGTGATCCAGTTTCAAATGTACCCAATGAGGAGTAATTTGAAGTGGTTCGACCAAAAGGGAGTCATTCCATCCAGCAAGGATACCTCCACTATGTCCTTCTGCATCTAGTCCAACAGTATGATTAAATCCCATATGATGTAGTATGAGATTAGCCTTGTCCAAAGGTAACATTGTTTCTATTAAGAAGATGAGGTCTGGTTGTTGTCGATGGACGAGCTGTTGAAGTCTTCGAATTGTAGAGGTACAGCTCAAACCTCTACAATTCCATGCTAGAAACTTCATGGTTGTTGAGGGGGCTGGTGTGGGACAGCCCCCTGAGAACCCATATGATAATATGCAAAGGTTTCAGTGAGGTTCTCAATCGACATTGCTAACTGTGCATTTGGTAGTAGATCATCAGATTCTGCATGTGTCTCTGGTTGAGAGGATGTGTCTAGTTGTTGTGTATTTGTCCGATTCATAAATCTTTTATTTCGGTTACTATCGCAGGGATTCTCATGTTTACTTTTATTATTTGTTCAGCCCTGGAGTGGAGGAATGAAGGAGCATCGTCTGCAGGAATTAAAGCTTTGTTGGATGGGATAGGGATGGAGATAGCTGGTGTGAGGTAAGGATTTGAAATGCCCTGGGAATGTTCAAATATTTGGTGAGGTTCCAATATTGGAGTTGGTGAGTGAGAAATGGCTAAATGGTAAGATTGAAAGGTATGAAATCCCTCATCTGTGATTTCTTGGATGACAGTGCGCCTTTTATTCATGAGATTTTCCTGGGAGTCATGAAGACGTTTACGAGATATTTCAATTTGGCAGACTTGTGTAGGTTCATCGTTATTATTTGCATTCCCATACAGGAACCAGCTAGCCAAGAAAGAGGTCCAAAAGGGCAAGCGTTGGTATTCGTGCAGGTTGAACATTATGTGATAAGTAGGCATTGGATCATTTTCCTCTCTGGTTTCCTCAATTGTAGGTAATACAAGACTTATGTTCGATATTCGAGAGGAAACTGAATGCGATTCCTTAGACGATTGATCAGCCTACGTGATTGCCAACGATGTAGTCTTCTGTTCAGACTTCTTACCATACCAAGTGATTGGTGTGCATTTGAGAGAGCAGCTAATGGTTGAGGTTGAGACTGATGATACGTTGGTAGAGTATTAACTGTGATGCTCTGATCATCCATTTCCATTATAAAAGTTAATGAATTTGCTCTTTTAGTCGCTGCAGCACTAGATTCGCCTTCCTCAAAAGGTGGATGGATGTATCGGGCATGGGTTAGGAAGGGGAAACCTTCAGGGAGAATCAAATTTCTCAAGGTTTGTTGTTGTGCTAGGTGAAAATCATCATCCGTGAGGGCATGAATGATCGGGAAGGAGGGATGGATAGGATCATCGGTCATTAGGTGTTCAAAATTTGAAGGAGGCATTAATTCAGGGTCTGGCCTCTCTTCCATGGATTGATTAAGTGGTGTGGGTAACATCTGGGCTCAGTTCATGAGGTTGTGGCCTATTATCATGCAATTGTGTCTAGGTGTGGAGATCAGAATCAGTTGCTGGAGATGAGGGATCAGATTGCGCTTCTTCAAAGGGTGAATCATCAGATTGTGTGTGTTGAAAATTGGCAAAAGAGATAACTTATTCCTGTTGGTTATGTGTATGAGCACGGGCTATATCTACTGGGAAGTAGTGTAATTCATTGGCTTCAAATCACAATCTAATTTTCGATGTTAGTCGTCTAGGATCAGTTCCAAATGCCCTGGCAATATCTCATACAACAATGGAACAGGGAATATCCTCATACTGGGCACTAGGACTTACAGATCAAAAGGATGCCTACTCTGGCTGCTAATCCACGCTGCAACATCAACATCAATGCAATTCATCCTTTCTTCCTCTTACATGCAGAGGTCCGTTTGTTTCTGAAATTCCAGAAAACACTTACAGCAGGGCAAAACACATGGAGTGCAAAATGTATCGTAATTGCCAACAATTCCTACCGCACAGAAGGCATCTTTCAATTTCAAAGAAACGCACCTCAGTTGCAAGGTATTTTGGCCGCATTTCGTGATCTCCTTTTCCTCTTCCACACCAAAGACAACAAGACCATCTCAGGCGTAACTAACAGCAGGATCCTTCACCGCATTCTCTCCACCGAGCAGTGTTTAGTCCCATCCTACGCTTACAATTAGAGTGGCAAATGGATGGATTATGATAGATATGGATTGAATAAAAAATAGATGGGTCATTATTAATTCATTTATCCATTTATGACCCAATATAAATTTTTAAATGATTAATATGACTCTTGAATATATGGATAACCTGACCCATCCATTTATCCATCAAATTATTATTATTTTATATTTTATTAATATTATTTTTCATCATTATTTTATATTTATTAGTATTATTTCAAAACAAACTTATGCTATCAAATTTTTTATTCTTTATTTTTATTTACTTTTAATTTAAATTTAAATTTTAATATATATTAATAAAAATAATATATTACTTATATTTATAATTAAAAAATAATATTTAAGATTATAATATTGAAAGAAAATAATTTTTTAAATTTTTTATATTTTATATTAAATAAATAAGATGTTTTTTAAATAATAAAATTTTATAACTATATATTGTTAAAAATATTTTTCATCAAACATAAGTTACATGTTATGCATCAAATTATTTAATTTAATTTTTATATTTTATTTAATTTAATTTTAAATATTATAAAAAATATTAATAAAAGAATTCTTATATTCTTAATAATATTATAATATAAATTAATAAATTTTAATTATTATTAATTAAATTTAATCAAAATAATTTTATCATTATATACATAAATAGTGAAATATAATTTACTTAAAAAAAAGTGAGTAAATATTTTTTACCCAAGAAGTCATATTTTCCTTAATTTGTTACATAATAATCAATTAACTAATTTATCTTTTTTATTTTACGAAAAATAGATATTAAAATAAATCAAACGCCTCTAAAAAAATAAATCATATTAATTAATAGTTAATATGTGCTTAATTTATAATATTTATCTTCCATGTCTTAGGATTGAAAAAGACCACCTAGTTTAGCCCACCAATCTAAATGTTTAAAGGCGGTTTGTTTGTTTGTCTAAGATACTAGTTCGACGATCCCACCATCTGGTTAACGTGGCCACTCTGCTTCTCTGTTGTAATTAATTTCAATAATCGGACAAGTTTGAGCCAATCTCGATCTCTTTTCCACGCCAAGAAGGTAAAGAAATGTGTCAAATTTGTAAAGTATCATCTAGAAATAAAAATTGACTTTATTAGTGTATTGATATTTATAAAGTATAACTAAGAATCTAACATATAGTTATACGGTATATTACATATAGCACGTAACATTATAAGATTTTTTATTTAAAAATTAAAAAAAATAATTTTGTGATTATTTTTAAGTTTTAAAAGTAAAAATAATAAATTATATAGATTTTAGTACAAAAGATTGGACTTGATTTTACTTTTTTATAAAAAAAATTAATATTGTTACATATATAATATTTAATTTCAAAAAATTAATTTTAAAGATATTTAATTTATATTAAAATTTTAAAGATATTTTATATAATATTTTTTTATTTTATAATATTTATTTATATGGTGTACAAATCTACCTCCTATGAATATAAATAGATAAATGGTTATTCATGAATTGATCCAATATGACCCTTATTTCAATAGGTCAATAATGATACAACCTATATTTATCCTAAAATTAAAATGGATGGATAAGGATGGGTCAAAATAAGGATGGGTCAAAATAAGGATGGGTATAAATGAATAAATGAATATGAGTCAAGATTGCTAGTAAGTTAGGTATGCTACTTGTAGAGGTGTATATGGATTGGGCGACCCGCTCAGCCCGATGAGTCCGGCCCGAAAAAATAGAGTATTTGGACTCTTTTTTTTTTTGTCCGATAGGATTTTTTTTTATGGCTTGATTAATAATTAGGCTGGGCTCAGGCCAAGATAAAAAAGTCCGATAGGTCCGGCCTGACCCGATTATAATAATTTATTTTTATAATTAAAAAATATAATTATATCTAATTATTTTTAATATAAAAAATATTAATTTAACATATTAAATATTTTATATATTTAAATATAATATTATCTCTTTAAATATATATTTTTTTTATTTTTAAAATTTATTTTTATTAAAAAATAAAAAATTTTGTATTTCGAGCCGAGTTAAATTTTTTTGAAATATAAACGGGTCGGGTCAGGTTCGGGTCATCAATTTTTTTATTTGACCTGGATAGTTCGGCTCGAAACCCGTCTGACCCGGCCCCATGTACAACTTTAGCTACTTGGCAGTTCTTCACCCTTGTCGTTTTGTGAAACGGAAAAAAAGAAGCAGTAGAGTAGTTAAATAATTGTAATTAATTTCTGGAGCCAAGTTTGGAAACAGATCCAACCGACCCATGGACCCGATTCCAGTAGCCCGCCGAGAAGAGAAACCTGAAATCCTAGCTGCTTTTCCTCTGCTAAGCTCCATGTGAGCGTTAGGCACGACATTCTGCTACGCTGAGAGCTGAGAGCTTCTCTAGAGCCCCTTCAATCCAAAAGTCTTTTTGTTGTTTATTTCATCTCTGATTCTGTTTTCACCTGCAACACATTCCCAGCTTAGCAGGCTTCTCCGCTCTTCCCCTCCCTCTCTACTTCCTCTCTTCTTGTATTTATTTGAAGGTAAATCATGCACTCCCTCTCACCCAAATCACGCTATTTTCCTTAATTTTCTAAATATTTAAATCATTGTCACAATTTTCCCTTTTCCTGGACAACAAGAGTAGATATGGCAGATCGTTTGACACGTATTGCTATCGTCAGCGGCGATAGGTGCAAGCCTAAGAAGTGCCACCAGGAATGCAAAAAGAGTTGCCCAGTTGTTAGAACTGGTACAGCAGTAATATGACTTATTTTTATAATGAAATTTTTTTTGGTTTAATTTGTTTTTTTTTTTATGATCTGATTTGGATCCCGGGTGATTGTGATTTAATGTTATTTATGTGTATGTTTTTTAAGAAATTTCAAATTCCCAAACCTTAGACTAAGCAGAGTATTCGTCTGTTATTACCGTAAAATTTGTCTCTCTTCTGGGTTTGGTTGTGAACAAATGTTGTTTGCAGGCAGATTATGTATTGAGGTTACTCCTGCATCTAAGATTGCTTTCATGTCCGAAGAATTGTGTATCGGATGTGGTATTTGTGTTAAGGTACTAAAGATACAACTGCTGTTTTTTCAATTCTCTATATCATCAATATTTTGTGGTTAATGGGGGTTATGTAATGGTGACGATATCGTCTGTTGCTGCAGAAATGCCCATTTGAAGCAATTCAGATTATCAACTTGCCAAAGGACTTGGATAAAGACACAACTCACAGATATGGTGTAAACACTTTCAAATTGCATAGGTAATTTTTTTCCGACTGTCCAGAAAATTGGCTACTATCTGATTTATGCTGTTTTTGTTTCTGATGAACATATTACAATGGCAGATTACCAGTACCAAGGCCAGGGCAAGTCCTTGGGTTGGTTGGAACAAATGGAATTGGGAAGTCCACTGCCCTTCAAGTCCTATCTGGCAAATTGAAACCAAATTTGGGCCGTATCAGTGTAATTTGCTCAAAATCAGCCTTTATTGGCTGCAATTTATTTGAAAATTTTCTTTTTATATGCCTTATATTTTCCCCTTGTTTATGTAGAATCCTCCAGGTTGGGAAGAAATCTTGACCTATTTTCGAGGATCTGAACTGCAGAATTATTTTACTCGTATTCTGGAGTTTAATTTAAAGGTAATGTTATTTTATATGCGTAGACTGTGCCACTGTGGTGGCTTGATGATTTTGACTTTCAAATCAGCCTGGAACTGAACTGATGTGTTAAGAATGGGAATGAAAGCATGACCATCACATGCCTTATTGATAGCACATTCTGTGTTCTTTCTTATTTGGCCGGTGGTCATTAAGTGATTTTTTTAGGGATGTGGTCTGCGATGTGATTTTACTCAGTTTCTGCATCTCCTAGTTGTAACACACTTGCCTTTGTTATTATTATACTAATTGTACCATTAAGCTATGATTTTGATTGTGAAGTAATCAGCAGTTGGAACCTTGGCTTTATATCAGCAATTAAATTTGAGGGCATGCATTTGAATTAAATGTTGATTTTGAACTATTGATCCCATAAGTAACAGTTCTGAACTTTGAATTTACTCCAGGAGGGCTCTGATCCTGTGCATGCCTGTTTTTCTTTGCTTGATAACCTAACTGTTCTTTTCCTTATGTAGATATTTGGATATGGGATTCTCAACTTAGGCCTTAATGGGATTTTTTATTGCCAGTTACTCTCTTGCATCCTCTGATTCTGATATCTTGCTAGTATTTGTACTTATTCTTTCAATCCATCATAGGCTATTATCAAGCCTCAGTACGTTGATCACATCCCAAAAGTTGTACAAGGAAATGTGGGGCAGGTGCTTGAGCAGAAAGATGAGAGAGATGCAAAGGCAAAGCTTTGTACTGATCTTGATCTTGAACAGGTTATAGATCGTGAAGTTGGCGATCTTTCAGGTGGAGAGCTCCAGAGGTTTGCCATTGCCGTTGCTGCAATCCAGCATTGTGAGATATACATGTTTGATGAACCGTCTAGCTATCTCGATGTGAAACAGAGGCTGAAAGCTGCCCAAGTGATTCGGTCTTTGCTTGGGCCTAATAGGTTATGTTTCATTTTATCTCAGCACATTAGTCTCTGAACAAAACATTGTCTTTTACTACTGGGTGGATTTTCTGTTGATACTTATTGTCTTTTTAAACTGCTTTTCATTTTTCTCTTTCCCAGCTATGTGATTGTTGTAGAGCATGACCTTAGTGTCTTGGATTACCTGTCAGACTTTATTTGCTGTTTATATGGAAAGCCTGGTGCCTATGGAGTTGTAACACTTCCTTTCTCAGTTAGGGAAGGAATTAACATCTTCTTGGCTGGCTTTGTCCCAACAGAAAATCTAAGGTTCCGGGACGAAAGTCTTACGTTCAAGGTGAATGTGGACACTTACTGGCACATTACTTTTTTGGTGTTGCAATACTCTTTCATCAACTCCTTTCCTGTCATCTAGGTTGCTCCACAGGAAACTGCTGAGGAGGTTCAGACATATGCTCGATACCGATACCCAACCATGACCAAATCCCAAGGCAATTTCAAGCTTTGTGTTCTTGAGGGAGAATTTACTGATTCTCAGATTATTGTGATGCTGGGTGAGAATGGGACAGGAAAGACAACATTTATTCGAATGCTGGTATAATTCTATTGACATATTTGTTTCTGGATGAATATGTAAAAATTCTTTTTCCCATGAAACTTACATATTTATATATTTTATATTCTTCCCAATATGTAGGCTGGTTTATTGAAACCTGACACTACAGAAGGAGGCTTTGATATGGAGATGCCTGAGTTCAATGTTTCTTACAAGCCTCAGAAAATCAGTCCAAAGTTTAAATCAACTGTTAGGCACTTGCTGCATCAAAAAATTTGTGATGCATATACACACCCGCAGTTTATATCTGATGTGATGAAGCCTCTTCTCATTGAGCAATTAATGGACCGGGAAGTTAGTCATCTTTCTGGTGGGGAGTTGCAAAGAGTTGCATTATGTCTATGTCTTGGCAAGGTTAAATTCATTCACAGGAAAATATTGTGTTTTCATATGCACCTTAATTGCATACCATTTCCATATTCTTTTACTTTTCTCTTAACAATCTCAACTACAATTTTCTCATAGGGCATCTCAAATTTTCTGTGTATATATGGAAGATTTTCACTGTCTCCTTGCTGTCTTTTCTGAACCAAATTGTAACCAAAGTTTACTGATTGGTTGCTATTCTGACCAACAGCCTGCAGATATTTATCTGATAGATGAGCCAAGTGCATATCTTGATTCTGAACAGCGTATTGCTGCTTCTAAAGTTATTAAGAGGTTTATCTTCCATGCAAAGAAAACTGCATTTGTGGTCGAGCATGATTTTATCATGGCAACCTATCTTGCTGACAGACTTATTGTTTATGAGGGGATGCCATCAGTAGATTGTACTGCAAACAGCCCCCAGTCTTTGTTGACTGGGATGAACCTTTTCTTATCAGTAAGTTCATATATATATATATATATATTTGTTTATCGGTGACATGCTAGATCGTGTGCTAAAACACTAGTTGATTCTATCGTTTTGAATATGGTTGCAATTAGATTTAATCAACCCTGAATATTTGCCTTGCATAATGCTCTTGTAGAGTCTTTCCAATCATAGAATGGACAAAATTGCTATAGTTTTTTTTTGTTCACTTGAAATTATATCAATTTCTTTTTGTTTGATGGTTCAACCTTGCCACACAACATAAACACAAGAACATACTTTACTGTATGTCGTCTGTTTGAATTTGTCGTAGAATTGCTTGAAATATCTTTGTTTGGGGACTGCGTTATATGCTTGTGCATAAAATTGATCCAGTGTTTTTGCTGTGCAGCACCTTGACATCACATTCAGAAGAGACCCAACCAATTACCGTCCAAGGATCAACAAACTAGACTCTACCAAGGACAGGGAACAAAAATCTACTGGCTCCTACTATTACCTTGATGATTGATTTATATTCACTGCAGATCAGTTTATCATTTTAGCTATATATATGTGTCACGCATGCTTACTTCTTTTGTAGTCTGAACCGCTTTATTATCATTATTATTTTTTCCCGTCATAGTTGCTTATTTGGAAAACTTAGCAGCGCATCGGCTTGCACTTTTAGTGGAATCTTCGACTCAAGCTGGGGATGAGAAGTAGGTTAGGCTGAGTTAGACTCTTCTTAAAATAGGGCAGACTTGCATTAAAAAAATTGGCTCGATTTAGCCTATAAATATTATTCAAAACTACTATTTGAAGTAAAATTTAGTGGGGTTGAGTTTTGATATTATTGAGTATAACTCGACTGACATAAGAAGTAGCGTGAGTTCAAACTACTGCTAATATTTTTATTTGAATTCGTCAAGAGTCAAAAAATTATGAAGTTTAAAATTCAGCTCAATATGACTACACAAAATTAATAAACATAAACATTGCTAATATTTTAATTGTTTGAAGTTATAGAAAAGCACTAGGATAAGCAATATAGCTAATCTCCTTTTTTGTTCATGTGTCCCCAGTGCTGGGGTTTGACATATAACTAATCTTTATATGATGAGAACCACATCTTACACTAGTATGATGTCAGATTTTATTAAATGCAGGATTCTCATGCAAATGTACTTGTGTATGTATATTGTAGTGTATGTATATTGTATTCAAATAATGGAAACTTCTCAACAATTGTCTAAAGCATGGGGTTTATATCAACTGTTTACTTGCAAAATCGATTCTCATCTCATGTCCAACAGCCAACGGGATGATCAAGAATAATATGCAGAACAGCAGCCATCTTTAGAGTAGAATGTTACACAATTCATGTCTCAATGTTTTTATTTTATTTTTTTGGCGGACGTTTTAATATATGTTTTACTTGCATGCCATTTAAAAGAAAATAAAGGTTGATATGTTTCTTTTTTCAATTTTTTTTTGGATTCAAGAAAAATTAAAAATAGGTGTTGGTATTTACAAATAAGAGAAGATCTCATTTAATTACGAAATTAGCATCAAGAATAAATAAAAAATAAAAAATTTTATTTTTTAAGTTACATATTTAGTTTTTAAAACAACTTATGAAAATAATTACTGAACAGGAATTTTTGGATATGGTTGCTTATTGCTTTTAAAAATAAGTTTTTAGGATCTGTTTTTTTTTTTAAATATAGAAATTCTTGTTTGGAAAATTTAAAATTTATTTTTAAAAATTGTAACTTCGAGTATGTAATTTAAAAGCAAGAAAATAAAAATAAATTTTTAATATTTTCTTTACTTGTTCTTTTATTCTAAATTTTATTTTTGTAATTAAATTAAATATTCTTTTTACTTATTTAGACATTCTTTATTCATTGTTTTCTTTAAATTAGAAAATAATTTTTTAAAAAAAGTAATAACATATTCAAGCATGCTGTTATTTTTGCTATTTTTAAAAATAGAATTTCTTATTTGGATAATTGTTTTCATAATCTATTTTTAAAAGTTATAACTCTAAATGTATAATAACAGCTGTAATTATTTTTAAAAATAGAAACTTCTAAATGTTTTCTTAACTATTTTTTATATTAGTTTTGTAATTAAATAATTTTTTTAATTTGGAGTGTCAACTATCTTCACTCCAGATATCAAAAATAAAAAATAAAAAATATTAAAAAAGCTTTTGAAAATAAAAATATATTTGAACATGCCTTTTGTTTTTAGAAACAAAGAAATTTATTTTTAATAATAGTAAACAAACAGAACTTGAAAAGGCCATAAACTGCATTAGGAGGACTTGCATTTCTTTAGCATGCACTAGTGGGAACTTGACAAAAGAATCAGACTATTTCCTCTCTCACAAAGTTGCATTCTGAGTATGGATACATATGCTCATCATCTGAAAGTACACGGTCTTTCGGCCGTAACAAGGCAGAAGAAATTCCACCTTAGGATTCTCTTTACGCATGGTGGATGATCGTCTTCAGAAGTTTCCATCCATTTTTTTTTTATCCCAAGTACATGTCATGTGATCCAACACATCTATAAGATGTGATAACGATAAAAATTTCTTCAGTTCATCGTACCCCCACAATAGCTGAGATGATATCCTTATACAGAGAATGGGGATGGACCATTTAGATCTTAGGATGAGGACCCGTGGAGTTTATGATTTTCATTTATAGTTAATCTCTGTAATCAATACCCCTTGTTCTCGGAAGGCGATGGGTTTTTAAAAGGCCTCTTGAATCATGATTTGGGAAGTATTTCTATTAGTATTGAAATTTTAATATCAATTACTATCTTTTATATTTTGACAACTCTAATCTTTTGATATCACAATGGAGTTGATACTAATTAAAATTAAGATGATTTTCTGATTTATCAAAATTTTAAAGAGAATACCCTTTTTTTTTTATCGGTCATCAAATGGGAAAGATAATACTACTTTTCAATATTACAATAAAATTAAACACTTCTCATTATACTTTTCAACCGTTATCTTCGTGTTACGTGGTGAGGTGTAATTAAATGATGATTAGAAGAGTATGATTTGTTCAATGTATATATAATGCAAATATTGTTGGTATTTTTAGTGGCATAGGCACTTAATAATTGTTTTTAAAGCTTTTTTTCCCATCATGCTTTAAGTTTGAATCAATTATCTTCCGCATGTGTTACACTATATATATATATATAAGGATAGAACTTTCCTTCTCAAAACCTATTTAGAACGAATTTTGAGCTGGAAAATATTCTGTCACAAAAATGCTCCTTGTAATTGATTTGCAACAAAATTTTTGTTCTATTTCTATAAATAAATTTCCATTCAAAAAATTTAAAAATCGTCACTTTTTTAAAAAGTTGAAATGAAAATTTTCGTTGTAAAATTTTTTAAAAAATAATTTTTTAATATTTGAAATGTAAAAAAACCATCAATTAGCAAAGCGGTTCTGAAAAGTGACTAGCGGCGATTTATACCGCAATAATTTTTGCTTGTCAGCAGTTATAAACCGCAGCTATGTACTTGTGTTTTTGAATGCCGCGGTTTGGAGCCGCCTCCAACTATCTTCGACTTCTTAAAAAATGGGTTGACCTTTTCCTTGGCATTTTGGCATCAGTTGTCCATCTGAAGAAACCTTTGATGACCATTTCAAAAAAATGGGCCTGAAGCAAAGCATTATAATGAAATTTCCATAGAATAAGAAGATTTCATAATGAAGTCCCATTGTATAATACTACAAATAGTGCATTACACAGGGATAATCTCATTCTCTTAATGCCAGTGGGTGCATTTCCCCGCACATTATGCCTCTAAAAAATAATTGAGTGGGGCACACTATATTTCCAATTAAGAAAAAAATACAATGACAACGTCTAACCGATTCCAGAAGTACAGAATAAGGTGCAGCAAAAAAGCAGCACTTGTAGAGAGTGCCCAATATGGAAAACCTGGAAATTTTACAGAATTAGTCATAGCCAACCAACATCAATAAATTTCAACTACACAAAAAGAGTTACCGCAACTAGTGTGACCATACCATTGGCATAAGAGAAGAAATATACGTGGAAGACCAGAAAATACAGCAAAACATGTCAAAAGAGAATCCATTAGGGCGAGTGCTTGCTGGTACAAAGACTAGTGATTCAATCGCAAGCACAAAGACTAGTGATTCAATCGCAAGCACAAAGATTAGTTGAAATGTTGAAGGCAATGTGGAGCATGATGCTAACGTTGCACTGTAAAATTTTACAGCAGTGAAAACTTAATTCCAAGTGAAGAAAAGAATGGCACAAACCACAAACAGCTATGGCGCCCAAAGTTAAGTACCGTATAGCTCATTTCAAATTTAGGCCACTCAATGGAGAAAATTTAGGAGATGCAGGTTCATCTAGATTCAGCTTATAATACACTCCTGGAAAACCCTAACTATCTAATGATTGCCTCTTACGCTAAAATATTAATCTGAAAGCAACGCAACTCATCCATGCAGCAGGGCTAAATGAACTGACAGATGCAACTAGGAAATACTAAAACACTCTCACAACGAAAGATCTCCGTACGGAACAATAATGCCCACCTGTAAACTTCATCATACGGGTCAGTCTCTCTCTCTCTCTCTCTCTCAATGTAAATGACATAGACAATGTTTATGGTAGTAAAAAAACACAAATGAGGTCGTCAAAACTTCATCAAACACTTAGATATGTAAAATGGTTTAATAAGTCTGGGTGCAAAGCGGGTTGGGCTCCTTAGATTGGAACTCACATTTTGTGTGAGCTAATACAAGCACGTTTACACTGGCACAAATTCATGCGCCTAAATTTTTTTAATTAAAATATTTAATAATTCTTCAAGCACTTGAAGATTTTTTTAATCCAATTCAATGTTTAATAAATTGATGTAATTTTTTAAATCTTATTTAACTAATTCATTATATAAAAAATATTTAATTATTCAATTATAATTTATAAAAAAATTAATTTTTTTAATTTAATTCAATCTAATACCCTTAAAGATGGCTAATTTTTTTATATTTAGGTTTGATGTGATCCTTAAGTGTACATATTTAGTAATATAATTACTTCTAATGAAAAAAATAATACAATCGATCAACCTGCAGATACTTCTAATACCCTTAAAGATGGCTAATTTTTTTATATTTAGGTTGACAATCTAATGAGCTTACAGATTACAAGCTTCCAGCTGCAGTACATTTACAGTTTTGAACCATCATTATGTATTGCTTTTCAAGGTCAGCCCTTCCCCACCACTGGGAATAGGGCTGTCATCCTCTCGGGATCTTAAAGAATAGGAGAGAAAAATACTCACCAACATAAAGTAGTAATGGAATTCCTTTCCTTTGCATAAGCTCCTGTTTTGGGCACAAGCTTGAAGATGCAATGCAGGTGCTGAGATCATATGAAGAGTAGAGCAGCGCGTCAGACTTGAAGAGTGAGGAAGAGAAAATTCGAAATAAGCAATTTGATTTGTTAAGTAAAATTTGGAAGATTGTTCTTGTATTCATACTGACTTGGGATGAAGCATTAACTTTATTCCTCGGAAGCAAGTGGCAAATCTGCTTAACAACGGGAGTTTATTTTCTTCACAGAAAGAATGTAAACACAGTACTCCACAAATTATTGTGCAAATATTAAAAAAATACATTTAAAAAGTTCAGATTACATCATTTAGAAAACATAGACATCTAGAAATTTTGAATCACCGTGAACCCATTACATTTGCTAATTTAGTTAAGTGAAAAAGTGATCATTGTCTAAAATCTCTTCATCCCACCAGAAAGTCGTTTTCATCAGACATTTTTTCAAAAAGGTTTCTTAAAAAATAGTTTTATTTCAAAACATTTGTTGTTTTTTGGATTGTGTTAAAAAGAATCCAAATGAGTTTATGAAATTTACCGAAACATTTGAATAATGGAAACATTTCTTATTATAGATTAGAAAGTCAATACCAAGTTTTGGATAGCTTAAGGTTTTGGTTTATGAATTTTTTAAATTAATGTGGTCAAAATTCAATTATTCTAAAATTAAAGGAAATATTTTACAACTTTTCTATGTCATTGTTGTTATTTAAATAAGTATCAGATGCTCCTCATACAATGACATTTTCTTAGACCTTTTTGACAAGGAAATTTCAAAAACTATACAAACATTAAACTTTCTTATGCATAAATTAGCTTCTTTTAGTTAACTAAATAACTAACTTCATTTACATGAGAGCATTAGCCCGCATGGTTTGTCAATTATTTTTTCTATTTTGGCCCCACCTAAATTTCATTATCCAAACACACACACTATGTGGCACGCCATTATGCCATTTCACTTGTTCTTACCTTTCAAAGAAGTGCAGGGAGAAAATTGGTGTGGCAGCATCTTCTTTCTTTCAGGTTAAGCACAAGTGAAATAGTAGTCATTGTGCCAATGGAACTGAAACCGTTTTTCTCTCTCTCCTTCATCTTCTTTGAAACTTTGAAGAAGTTTTTTACCTGATACAAAGCTAGGAGAATTTGTACATTGATGGCTACCATTTTCATACCATTCTATTTTCTTTGAAACCATTTTCATTCCATTCTACTTTATTTTTTTTCTCTTTTTATCCATCTCTTTGTACCAAATGTAATATTAGCTGTACTCAATGTTTTTTCAAAACATTTCATATATAAAAATTAAAATTTTAAATTTAATATATATATTATTTTATTAAATATATAACTTTTGATTAAATATTTAAAAGTAAATTATAAAATTATATGTAAAAAAATATGATAAACTAATATACAATAATATTTTTATTATCATTTAAAGTATTTATGAAAAAATATGTAATTTAATAAAATAAATAATTGATTGATTATTTTATTTTGATAAAAAAATCTTTTATATAAATATAATTATAAACTATAAAGATGATAGAAAAATTATTAATATTTCAATATTAAATGTAACATGTTTGATAAAAGATAACTTTCTCTTTTAAAAAAATAAATTATTTATCTTTATTATTATTACACTAAAAATTATTTTTTAATCAGAAAATATATAAATATAGAATACTCATTTATTTATATATAAAAATAAAATTTTCTCATAAAAATTATCTTCTAAAAACAAATACTACCTAAGGATGAGATAATTCGAGTTTTTTAATTTGTTTTTGAAGTTTATTATAGTTGGAAGATAAAATCAAACTATTTTAATGTTGAAGTAGATAATTTGCAATTCGCTTATGTCAAGTATCAAGATGCCCCTTGTGCAATGGCATTTTCTCAAACCCCCGTGAAAGGAACTTTCAAAGTTAAATACAAACGTCAAATTTTCTTATCCATAAATTAGTTTCTGTGGGTTAACTACATTCATTTGCGTGAAAGCATTAGCCCACCTCGTCGGTCAACTAATTTTTATTTTTTTTTAAATTTTGGCCCCAACTAAATTTCATTATCCAGTCGCACATTCATACGTGGCACGCCATTATGAACCTGCACTTGTTGCTTTTACCCGAAGAAACAGAGCGGAGAGAAAATCGATGTGGCGGCATCTTCCTTCAGGTTAAGCAAAGCAAAAGATAAAGGAACGGAAACCGTTATTTCTCTTTCTCTTTCATCCTCTTCTTCTAGGAACTTTGAAGGAGGGTTTTTACCTGATTCACGCTTAGAGAATTTGTATCTTCATGGCTACCAAGCTCGCAACGTGCTTTTTGTGCTGGAACTTCAGTGGAGTCAACTGCGAGCATTCAAATGTTCGTTTCCCCTTACATTCCCGACGCGTTCTTCCTGCTTCCTGCAGGATGCGACAGCGTAATATCAGGTGAGTATTTAATCCCGCATTTCCTTGTCATTCATTTGCCTATGATTGTTTGTGTGGACTGAAGGTGTGGTCAATGATTGTGATTGCACTTGTATTGCTCGATGAAATGTCTCTCTGATTATTAACTTCATGATAATGGGTTCTGCTATTGTTGGGTTGATTCTACCTTATTAAGTTGGTTTTCCTTCATGGGTTATGTTTTGAATGAAAGTGAGTGTATTTTCTCATGTTTTTTGTGTGTCTTTTTATTTCAATTTCGGGTATTTATAATCGGGGATTGAAGAGTGTTTCCAAATGAAGCGTAGATGAATCTTACTTATTGCTATCACTGTCTTCTAATGGTTTCCATAACATTATGCTTTGATAAGACCTGGTTGTGTGGTTAATTTGCCAACATCTCCATGGTTGTGTGGTTAATTTGCCAACATCTCCCCCAGGTTGGTGCTAACCCTGCTATTGCTGCGCCCTTTTGCTAATTGATGTATTAATATGAATTCATTGTTTGGCTGCTGTAAACATTTTTGCTAGACTTTCTGGTGCTAGTTTCCTTCAATTGTCATGTCAAATTAATCTTTCTAGTTGTACCTTAACATCAACCAGGTCACGTGTCATGCTACTGTGGTGGTCGCATATACGAATAACTCAACTATGCTACCTGTGCTAAAATAATCTACATCTCCACCTGCTGAAAATTATCACTACCATGAATTACCATGGAAGTGTAATAAGTTATTTTGAAAATGGAGCAGGAATAACTTGTTGGATGATTAAGGAGCACTTTCATGATAAACTTTGTTCAAGAATAAACAGAGACCTATGAAAACTTGTGAATGATTCAGAGACTTCAAATATGAGACAAAGGGATTAAAACAAAGAAGTTAGGAATGTTGCTTTCAGGTCTTTCATGTTTGATGTGAGTACTTTTGTCCTTATGTTTGATTCAAATTGAAAAAGGCTGAAAAATCAGAGTGTATATAAGCAAAGTCACTAGTTAGGACTGATCTCAATATACTACTGATTGATGCATTTATATCCAAATTCTCGTACATGTTGGACCAGCCTTTTTAAATCATGAATACTTCATCCATTGTTGGCTAGAGCACTCATATTTGGTCTCTGCAGTAAATAACAGTAGCTTCTGAACAATGAGACCATCTTAGCACCTCCAAAGAAAAATTTAGAGAAAGAATGAAAGAAAAGAAGCTATAAGTAATCAGTCTTATGACCAGGAGCAAGAAGGATGTGATGGCCCTAATGACGTATTCAAATCACTATTTAAACTGTTTTTGAGCTTTCAAACTTGCAAATACTTGAACTATTTACATGACAGTTCTTAGGAAACTACTAGCCTTTTGTAAATTTAATGTATTTATGACAATCTAAACTCTGTTTTATATTTCATTTAATAATCCATCTTTGTTCTATCATTATGTCTTTTGTAATTAAACATCCATGACTCTCCTCTTGCATGAAATTTTAATCCTTGCTGTTACTGAGCTCATTTGTTATTTATCTGTCTCAATGACGTTAACCTGCTGAAACAACACCTAGTCATATTTGCTGTGTGACCTTTCATTTTGCCTTTCATAATGACTACTGTGTTGCGAGTGGCAAATAATTCTGGACAATTATAACTATAGTAAGTAATAATCAGTATACTCAAATTTGTTCGACTCTATACAGTTCACAACATAAGAAACAGCAGAACAAGAAGGCTTCTCATGGACGGCCTTCCACTGACAGATATCTCAATCCTAATGAAGATGGGAACTCTGAGGTCAGAAAGGTTTCATTGGATGATATCCCAAACTTGAACAAGCAAATCTTAAGTGGTACTGATGCTGGCAACAGAGATCATTTGGAGCATGCCAAGGCAGAGAATTTGGATAGCCCGACTGTACTAGCTGAAACGGCATCTTTGGTATCTTCCTCAACTGAGGTTACGTACTTTGTGATTCATGCTGTAGAAAGGTCATATTGAACGCCATTTTTGTTCTTATGGAGCTGCATGCTGGCACACACTGACTGGCCATTCGTTTTAGATACCTAAGAATGGAGATGTTCAAACCTTATTAATGAAAACAATACAGAATTCAATATAATACTCAAAAAAGTAGAAGTTATGAAAATATCCCCAGACTGAACCCTAATTAAGGTCCTTAACAGGGTTCCCATGATCAAGTATGTGCCAAACTAACCCTTGAGATGCCTTCTATAATTCTTAGAGATGTTGCCATGGTCCTCCATCACTTGTATATCCTTAACCAAGAAGATTGTAGAGATGAAGATTTCTTTCGTTACAACTCGTTATAATATATTATTTAATTATCTAATAGGCCATAAATGGAGCAGAAAAGGCCAAGCAACTATCAGGCAGTCAACTTGAGGAATTGTTAGGCATGATAAGAAATGCAGAGAAAAGTAAGATTTTTTTCTTGGATACTTGTGGATTTTTTCCTGATATGCATATATTTGGTGTAATGGCTTACTAGTTGTTCCTAGTAGTTAAGAAGTATGATTGCTTGCTGTAGACATTCTTCTCTTAAATCAAGCTAGGGTTCGTGCCCTTGAAGATCTTGAAAATATTCTTGCTGAAAAGGAATCATTGCAAGGAGAAATCAATGTCTTGGAGATGAGGTTGGCAGAGACTGATGCACGGATTAAAGTTGCCACTCAGGAAAAGATACATGTAGAACTCCTGGAGGGCCAGTTAGAGAAGTTGCGTGATGAGTTGAATCATGATTGCAGTACAGAAAGTAGAGAGTCTGAAGGTCATCATAATCAAAATAATGTCTCAAATGATGAATGTCTTCTAAGTGATAATGCTAGCATTCATTCTCTCACTGCAGAGCTTAATTTATTAAGATCAGAAAATGCCTCTCTAAAGCGTGCCGTAGAATTGTTTAAATCAGAGCTTCATGATGTAAAGATTACTGATGAGCGTTTGTTAGCATTGG
This sequence comes from Sindora glabra, assembly GCA_020226215.1. Taxonomy (NCBI): domain Eukaryota; kingdom Viridiplantae; phylum Streptophyta; class Magnoliopsida; order Fabales; family Fabaceae; genus Sindora; species Sindora glabra. The sequence goes on along the minus strand of CM035226.1, from coordinate 32,257,017 downwards.
AAAAGGAGCGTTTGCTTTTGGAATCTGCCCTAAAAGACTTGGAATCAAAATTGTCTGTTTCTCAACAAAATGTTTTAGAACTGTCTACAGTAAGAGTTGAGTGCAAGGATTTATGGGCTAAGGTTGAAAACTTGCAATTGCTTCTGGATAGGGCAACCAAACAATCTGATCAAGCTATAGTAGTGTTACAACAAAACCAGGATCTCGGAACGAAGGTTGATAAATTGGAAGAATCTCTTGAGGCAGCAAACATTTATAAGCTATCATCAGATAAATTGCAAAAATACAATGAACTGATGCAACAAAAGATAAAACTGTTGGAGGACCGTCTTCAGAGATCTGATGAGGAATTAAACTCTTATGTTCAACTGTATCAAGAATCAGTGAAGGAATTCCAAGATACACTTAATACTCTAAAAGAAGAAAGCAAGAGAAGGTCAATAAATGAACCAGTGGAAGATATGCCATGGGAATTTTGGAGTCAGTTGTTGCTTACAATTGATGGTTGGATGCTCGAGAAGAAAGTGACAACAAATGATGCGAAGCTACTGAGAGGAATGGTGTGGAAGAGAGACAGGCGTATTTGTGATACATACAGGGCTTGCAAAGATCAAAGTGAACATGAGGCCATTTCTGCATTTCTCAGGCTGACTTCATCAGCAGAAAGGTATACATAATTGAACAGTTAACTGCTATATATGTGTGTGTGCACTTGTTGTCTTATGTATACCTTTTATTTTGGCCTACAGTCCAGGATTAAATGTGATTCAGATTGCAGCAGAGATGGCACCAGTTGCTAAGGTGAACTTGTCTTAGATCTAAAATTTTATACTTGCTTTTCCCTTTCCTTTTCTTGCTACTTGCAGATATCATTGTGCAAAAACATGAATAGCATATGTTTAAGAAGCTTTTGCACACCTGTTCAGAACAGATGCTGTTCTTTGCACACCTGTTTAGAATAGATGCTGTTCTCATTTATATAGAGGTGTTGTGGTCCAAAATAACACTGATATCCTTTATTTTGGGACTGTCATAGGTTGGCGGCTTGGGTGATGTTGTTACTGGTCTTGGTAAAGCTTTGCAAAAGAAAGGACATCTTGTTGAGGTTGTTCTTCCCAAATATGATTCCATGGAATATGTTCACATCCGTGACTTAAGGGTATGGTTGTCAATTAAGAAAGAATGAGACATTAAAAAAATTGTAGTATCATAAACCACTGATAAACTTAATGACTCTTTCAGGCTCTAGATGTGGTGATAGAGTCATATTTTGATGGTCAGCTTTTCAAAAATAAAGTATGGGTTGGAATTGTTGAAGGTTAGCAGTCAATCACTTCTGTTTCGATCTCATATCTTCATCTTGTGTAGTAATGACTTTGATTATGCAGGCCTTCCTGTTTATTTCATTGAGCCCCATCATCCTAATAAATTCTTTTGGAGAGGAAAGGTTTATGGAGAGCATGATGATTTCAAACGCTTCTCATATTTTAGCCGTGCAGCTCTTGAGTTTCTTCTTCAAGCTGGCAAGAAGCCTGATATCATCCACTGTCATGATTGGCAGACTGCTTTTGTAGTATGATCTATGATTAAATTCTTCAGAGATGATTTATGCTTGCTTTCTTTAAGCCAAAAATGAGTTTTCAATAATAAATTTCTATCTTCTTATGCTAGGCTCCATTATATTGGGATTTATATGCCCCAAAGGGATTAAATTCAGCTAGGATATGTTTCACATGCCACAACTTTGAGTATCAAGGGACTGCACCAGCTTCAGATTTGGCATCATGTGGTCTTGACGCCCGTGAGTTAAACAGACCAGATAGAATGCAGGATAGCCCAGCACATGATAGAATCAATCTTGTCAAGGTATAATAATAGAAGCTAATATTTTACATCATTCATCAGTAAATGCATATAATAATTTTGCATTTAATATCAGGGTGGAGTTGTTTTCTCTAACATTGTGACGACAGTGTCACCTACCTATGCCCAAGAGGTGCGAAGTGCAGAGGTATGCTTTTTTTTTTTTTCCTTTTTAATAATTTTGAGCATATTTTCTTGTTCTTGTGGATATAAGGTATGATCTGCTCATTATTTATTAATCCTGGTAGTTTTATAGAAATTTGTAGATATTGTGAATTTGTAATTTTATATTTTGCATATATTATCTTGCTATATTTATTTGACTATATGCTCTGTAACAGTATTAAATTTGTCTTTTTTCTCTTTTTTTTTTTTCTTTGCAAATTGATGTGCTCGTGCTTTTCCACTGTTATTCCTGCTTCCAGTTTTTGTTTCTATATGTTCTATCATTGCCTGATTGGGAACCACTCTTCATAGACATATTATTTCTATACCATGCAGGGAGGAAAGGGTCTTCATACAACACTTGCTTCTCATTCCAAAAAGTTTGCCGGTATTCTAAATGGTATTGATATTGATTCATGGAACCCTTCCACTGACACCTTTCTCAAAGTCCAATACAGTGCAAGTGATCTTCAAGGGAAAGCGGAAAATAAGGAAGCCTTAAGAAGGCAGCTAGGTATTTCATCTGCGGATGTCAGGAGGCCTCTGGTATAACATTTTAATTTCAAGCAAGAACATATAATTTTAAACTTTTCCATATTTCAAATTTTTTAATTTGATTTTTTTTTCTTTTCTTGAGTTTTAAAAAGATTCCATGTCCATCAGTATTTGTTTACCCTTTTTCTTTTAGTAAAATGGTAACTTTGAGGCAAAAACACTTAATTGCTAGTTTCTTATTTAATGAATCTTTGCTGTCTGTCCGGCATTTTTTAATTCTTTACTCTTTATCAAGAATTTGCAAATGGTACTAATAGTTCAATCAAATAGTTATATTAAATAAATGATGATGCCTTCTTTTTCATCTTTTATTAGGTTGGCTGCATAACGAGATTGGTGCCACAAAAAGGTGTTCACCTTATCAGACATGCAGTATATCGAACTCTGGAGCTGGGAGGACAATTTGTTCTTCTTGGTTCAAGTCCAGTACTTCATATTCAGGTTATATGTTCTCTCCTTCTATTGCAGATAGTTTACTTTTCTCATGCATTTTATCCCTGCTGATGCATTTCAATTGTTTAATTTGAGTAATAAATGACTTCCCAATACCCCTCCAGTGTCAATGAAATAGATAAGACCATAAGCATTTGTTTTAGATTTTTTGGTTTAAATCCAAGTATAGGAATGTTTACTGATTTCTTGAAACCAGTAAAATTAGGACTTGATATAAGATATCAATCACAAAAATTTTATTTGGAAATTTTTTGGGCCAGTATACTTGGATATTGAAACTCATTGACTCTAACTGCTATAACATTGCTGATGTTTATAAAATGTTTTTCTTTGTCATCAAGAGTGACAACGAAGTTTTCATTCAAGTCTTATTTCTTTGAAATCTATGAAATCTTCTGGTTTTGTGCATTTCTATTCAAATCTGATTTTATCAACATGAAATCAATATTCTGAATGATAACTCTTGACTTGAGCACTCTGATAATTTTATCATCAGATATGACTTTGAAATAATTTTCTTAAGTTTTGTGACTCTAATCCCCTTTTTGAGAAGAATATACTAAGAAAAGAGAGACTTAAAAAGAGGGATGGTTTCTTAAATAAGAAAAAGGAACAGCTTCAAGAAAATTAGATCAAAAAATATTAGCTGAAAAGAGCTATCCAATCCCTTTGGAATCCATCAGAGAAACTTCTATAAAGAAATTATAAGCTGAAACATATAAGAAGCCAAGAAATCAACTGTCCCATAAGATGAGCGTTGGTGCAAATGTATTTTAAAAGATGTCTAACATTAACATTATGCTTCAACCAGAAGCACCATGACCCTGCATGAACTGCACACCTGAAAAGACTAGAGAAGCTAGAGAGGACAAAAAATTATCTAGTGTTCTACTTATATAGAGGCACTATTACTCTATGATGACACTCACACCCTTAGACTTTTGGTGCACAAGTAAAACACTTGATGATACAGGACAAAAAAAGGTCAATCAATGACATGTATTAATTTTTAATATAATTTCCACAGGGCATGTTTTTAGTAATTTTATTATTTTAGGCTGTTTTAGGGCTATTAAGGTAGAATTCAAATCCTAGTAAGATACTATATTGTTAAAGAGTATTTTGGCAGGTTTTTAGGCTTTGTTTATTTCGTTAGAAATCATTTTTCATAGGACAATGTGATTTGTATACATATACATATCTATATGTTCAAGAAGAAGTGATATGCCCCTATATTTGTGGCTAGGGAAAAAAAAATGATATCTAGAATCATAATAATTAAGAAAAACAAATTTCCCTTTGTAAAAAAAGAATTTATTTTTTCCAAACTCTTCATATTTAATATTAAACAAATAAAATACTTTCCTTCACTTTACCATTTTATAACTATATTTTGCAAAAAATATTTTTCATTGAAACAAACAAAGCCTTAAGCTTGAAGTTGTTTAGGCAGCTTAAGTTCCTTAAGGGTTGAGGCTTTAGTTACATATGGGATTCTTAACGGTCAAGTACTTTTACCCTATATAAAAGGGATGTCAGACTGTAACAAAGGAGTTCAGTTTTATTATAATACAAGAAGAAACTACTACTATTTCCCTGGTTGTGACTTGAAGGCCAGCCCACCTCTTTGGTGGTGTTTGTTTCCCTATTCAATTCCCTATGTCCCAATCCTTGACTGTCCTGCTGCTGCCTGTGCCGCCTATTTACCAAAATTTTAACACTTGACCTTTTTTTCCCACCTTTTCCATCAACTGATTATTGTTTTTCTCTTCTCAGAAAGAATTTGAAGGCATTGCAGAACAGTTTCAGAATCATGATCATGTTCGGTTGATATTGAAGTATGATGGGTCTCTTTCCCATGCCATTTATGCCGCATCTGACATGTTCATCATTCCATCGATCTTTGAACCTTGCGGTTTAACACAGGTAAAGTCTGCAAGTTTGTTTGCCAAACATATAGCGTAAATAAGTCCTATAAATTATGTTGTAAAATATCTATATGACAACCAGATTTATGCCCCTTTGAGTCCATTTGTATCATGATGTGTTTCTTCATGCTAAACATTGTTTGAACTTTTGTTTTTATCATGATATAGAAGACTCCGCATAACCAAAAGTTGTCAATTGACTGTGATGATATAACTGATACTCATTTACTTAATCCATTATTCGGTGCCTGAAAAATCCATTTTCTGAAATTTCCTGAAATGGAGTAAAGCTAGACTTTCAACAGGATATTGGATGATCATAGAAAGTAATTGAGGAAGAATAAAGGAAGAGAGAAATGGGAGACAAGAATTTAAGTGACATAGAAACCGTTGAGCATGATGTAAAAAGAGTGGGAAACATACTTGATATTTCGATGAGAGAGACTTGGTTATAGTGTATCTAAGTGTTGTCATTCACGAAGGGTGATTAATTTGTTAATATACCAATTACAAATGGTGCTTTCCTTTGTGATTGGCGAAGGGTACATAGTTTGAGTTAATTTAGTGTAATGAAGTCTCTCAGGGTGGAGACGATGCACAGCATAAATATTTGTTTCCAATTCCTCCTAGAAAGATTAGTTCCAGGACCAGAGGCAGTAGTGAGGTTTTAAGTAGATAATAGTGGTAGTTAGCAGTAACAACACAGCAGTATAAAATCAGGGAAGCAAAGCGGAGGTCAGTGGGATTTAACTGTGTAATAATGACAAGTCAAAATTTTCTTATTTGCACAATTGGCAACTTTTCTGCAACGTAAGTTTACTTGTCTAGTTACATTTGAAATTTTTGTTGGTTCTGTACATCAGAAAATGAGGAAAAGTAAATTAAGGCATTTTTATTTTAAAAGATTGAGTTAAGCTTACTTCTTTTTTCCCTCTAAAAATAAAAATTGTATAGAAGAGAAAAGAATACTGCATGGCTAGAGAAGGAATCCTCTAAAAATGAAAAGCAACAACTGGATGGGCAACAAAAATCAACTCAACTCAGAAACCCTCTGTTTTTTGTGCCTGTGTTACCATAAATCTTTAAGTATCGTTGTGAATGACATAATGTAGTTCTGTTTAGCTGAATACAATTGTATCTAAGTATAGACCCTATGCATGGTCTCTCTCTCCCCCCCCCCCTCTGTCCCTCTCGCAATTTTCCAATTGTCTTTTCATCAGATGATAGCAATGAGATATGGTGCCATACCCATTGCCAGAAAAACTGGTGGTTTGAATGACAGGTATGCATTAACCCATATGATGCCATCACATAGAATCTATATTCCTATCTTGTGAATAATAATGAAATTATGTTTTATTATGTAGTGTTTTTGATGTTGATGATGATACAATCCCTTATCAGTTTCGAAATGGATTTACGTTTTTGAATGCTGATGAGCAGGTAAGTTGTTGAAAAATCAGATTTTGTTATTGTAGTCATATATGCGGTAGACTGCATCCTTTTTTTCATAGGATATAGTCAGTAATGGCAGGCCATGTCCGTCAAAGGTCTTACCTTAAGTGTTCTATCCCTCACCCGTCAGCCTTCCTTGGCTTAAGAAACATTATGCTGTTTATTGTTCTGACAAACCCTATTAACACAATCTTGACAGGCATTAAATGGTGCTTTAGCACGTGCATTTAACCTCTATAGGAACCATCCTGAGAGTTGGCAGCAGCTTGTTCAAAAGGATATGAATATAGATTTCAGCTGGGAATCTTCAGCAGCGCAATATGAGGACCTCTACTTAAAATCTGTGGCTAGAGCAAGGGCAGCAAAACGTGCTTAAATAATCTGAGGAATTTCATGGAGCCAAAGCAGGCTTTCTTCATGACAAAATTTTAATATTGTCAATTTTCAACAAGAAATAACTTGAGCTCACAGAATTTTTCAGAGTGGGGGATCTGAAAAGAGAACAAATATCTAGAAAGCACTACGATCTTGAAAGAGTTCTGAAAATTGCACAGCTGGATTTAATGTTCTGGGCACCATCAACTTGGTCGATCACTGAACCTAACATGGGAAATGCTTGGTAATATTTGAATCCAGAATTTTCCATGGCTCCAGATTTAAGTTAATTCTTTTTTCCCCAGTTCGTTTTGTGCATATGTATTCATTTCTACTGAGTTTTCAACTGTATAAAATTTCCGCATGTAAAGCGAGTAAAAAATGATGCAGTGGAATACATATCTCATGTATCTATTTCTGCTGCGTTAGTATTACCACACACACCCCATTGGCTACCTCAATGGCTTCTCGCGTTGTAATACATGGGACAAATCCCATTGCTACAATTATAAGGGAAAAACTTGTTGCATTTGCAGGTCTCAACTCGTCATTATTGAGCATAAATAATTTATATTGTAACTACCTCAATTGACGGCTAAACTAAAAGGACCCCATTTCTAGAAATTCTCCTTTTTTTTTCTCATAATTTTTTATTATTAGAAATTTTATATATTCATGAGAAAAGAAAAATCATATCTACACGGCATCAAAATAGCTTGTCCGAATCTCGTATGGTAGAGTTAATGAAGAGAGGGGCCATGTATCGAGAAATTCTTGGACGAACTAAACTCAGAACAATGTATGAATGTAAATGCAAATATTTTTTCCATGTAACAGACTTAAAAGCCAACCAGAGATATTTGCAGGTCCACTTATCCATAATATGTACTCACGTAAAAACCAAATGAACCATTAAAAACCTAAGTGCATAAGTTCCATGACATTTCATTGACTCATTTAGCAATTTATAGAAAATATTTCATCATATATTATATACTTAAAAAATGACCACAGATGGATAGGTCTAATAATGGAGTCAATATGACTAAGGAAAACAGAAACTCTGAGGAACATCAGGGATAAGATCAATTTTATACTCAATGGCATAACAAATTACAAAAGACACAATCTTCAGTTGGCCAAGATGATAAATGTTAGATCAGCGTTAGACTGTAACCATGATTCCTAACAACTTCAAAACAGCCCATGAATCCTCGTTAAAATGGAGGAATGATTTGCCTAAAACAACATCTTAGGGAAGAAAATAGCAGCCCAGCAGCATCCCTTACTCCGGATCAGGTGAACCTCCAGGGACCAACTGCATTAGAGAAACGTCAAAATGCTTAGATATCCCAGAGACTGATAGGTTTTAGAGACAGTATGTTCTGATAATGCACAAGCATGAGACTCACAAAACCCTCGCACATGAGTGTAACGTTGTGAGTCCTCCAACTGTAAGGTAGTGAGCCATGCAATTTCACTCACAAAAGTAGGACTTCTATGAGCTTCACACTTACAAATTTAGACCTACTTGTTCTCAAAAGAAATGTTATAAAATTCACGTGTGAAGGTTTGAAAGAATCTATTGCCCAGGTCTTATTCAGAGTAATGCCAAGTTAGGAATCGGGGCTGATCAATGAATAAGTAATAAAATATATGTAAATAGAAATAAATCACTGGTTCCTTACAATGGCAATGTTGTTTCCATTCAGTAAAATCTGATCAAGCTTTGTTATCCGTCTCCCTTCAGCAGTGATCTCACTGTTAAACGATTATAAATATAATTTCAATTAGATTTTATGTACCAAGGCATACTCATTTTACCATTGCTAGGTTCATAAACAATAGCCAGACACTGAAAAGTGCATCTGGACAAAAATGAAAGGCAGGGAGAAATTAAAGCCAATACAATGCCATCAATAGCCAGAAGTACCTTTGAAAATAAACTTTAAAAGCATTAAGTTTAAGTGTCAAACTAATCTACAGATGGGATGTATTCAACAGCAGAGAATGCACCCGCATGCAAGGTAAATCTATGGGGTTATGCATGCTCTACAAAAGAAAAGGAAAGGACTAGTCCATAAAATAAAAAATTCCATGTCATCCCAAATAACAGCGCCAACAGCATAGTCTTATAGCTTTCCCATTCTTACTTCCACCAAACCCTCAGAACTAACATAAACATATTATTTTAGCCACCAGATGCAACTAATATTGACTTAACCTTAGTAATCAACCCCAGGTATATGTTGCTGCTAGGCTGAAAGACCAAAAATCAAAAACCTATGTTGAAAGATAATCCTCCTGCATTTCCCACCTGATATAAGCGCATGTATACCCTTAATACAGTTTGGGAGTAATCTTATGCTAAACCATTACCATTGCAGCATGTGTTTTTACAAGCAACATTAGCATTTCAAAAGTGCTGATACTAAAGTGTAAATTGTATTCAGGAAGGACAGATGAGAAACAAAGATATAACCATATTGGGATCAGCACTACTACAGTTCCAGCATCATAACAATTTTCACAAGTAAACAGGTGATATAGATTATTTTGGAAAATTGTAATAATGATGTGATACAACAGATGCAACAATTTACAGGAGAAATTTGTGAGTTAGGATGCATGCATGAGCAAACCAATTCGGGTGCTTAAGGTTCACAAACTGGGGATGGAACCAGGAGGAAGATCCCAACTGAACACCAAAGAAATGTATCAATTAAAAATGCTCAGTGGTAATGAAACCATCCAGTATTATGAAAGAAACTCTTGTCATCTAACACCCAATGCATAACTAGGATGAGCCTAATTTCACCAAACAAACACATGTACACAAGATTTATATAGGATCACTTGAACTCTCATAAAAACCAACAACTGAATATATGGAAGGATGATGTCAAAGTGCTATAAAGTCATCATAGGTGTCAGTGCAAGTCTTACTATTCAGTAACATCTTCAAGGACCATGTTGACATATACATCAAAACCTCTAAGAGTTCCAACGAGCTCCTTGTCACCCTTCATTATCACCCATATTTTTGACCCTATACAGCGGTCAATCAACTCTGCATATGGTTTACCAAAAAAAAAAAAAAAAAGAATCTTATAATCAGAATATTAATGCTTTTATAACATGAAAAGACCAAATATAAAGTAGAGTTCGGAAGACTGCAAACCTGATGGGAGAAGCTGCGATGGATTGTTAGCCATGGAAGCCAAGTGATAATTTTCCTAGAATCTGTGGAGGATCCAGTTCATCAGATTCTAAAATCATAAGACAATTCAAATTTTAAGACTAAAACAACTAGCAAATTACACAAGAATTTTTTCAAAAATATAACAAGAAAGAAAACTGACACTAAGTTCTACAAACATAGGATGATCCATCATGTAAAACATAACTTCAATAATGAATAGGCCTATAACTTCTTAGAAGCAGTTGAAAATTTAGCAATTACCTAACTTATAAACTCAACTTTAAGAAACATTAAATTCACTTAACTTACTTAAGTGGAGATAAAATTTAACATTTGCTCTTGCAAGGAAAAATGATTTTCATATTCATTCTGCTTGAATCAAATCTCAATTATTTGTTTGAAACGAAGAACTTTTGGCAAACATCTGTCAAAAAGCTATCCCTGCCATAATTATACAACTACTAAAAACCACGGAAAAAATCAACAGGACTCAAAATCAGCATCCACTTCATCAACTGCTGACAAGAAGAAGTAATTAAAGCAATCTCAAATTTTAGCACATGGAATTATCAAACAGCTAATAGAAACATAACAACTCAGAGAAACAGGATCTAAAGATTAAAGAGAGGCAGAGATAGCAAATAATTAAACACAACACTAAATTCTTAGCAGAAAGAAAGGTTTAAGAATTAAAACATGGTCAATCAGCACTAGAAAGATAACAAGAGTACAAAGAAGTAAACAAAATTAAATAAATGAAAGACAAATATGAGTAAAAACAAACCAAAAAAAAAATGATAAACTCCAAACTACAAACAATCCAAGTTTACGATCTTTTCCATAAACCATCCATGGATGACAAATTGTTACACAGAGAAACTTCCAAGACCGCTGATACTTCGGAAGGAAGTTATTATCTGTTACTGCATCAGCACTCTAATTCTACTCTAACCCACTTCAGACAAATGATCAAATCCCGGATAATTACGAGCATATTGATATGATATATTGAGAATTTTCAGTTTCCGTAAACCCATATGAGAAAGAAAGGAAATGCAATCAACAACAGAACTCCTGAGCTGAATTGAAAAAGGATGAAATTTGAAATAAAAGCACAAATTAGAACCTGGGCGAAGCTGAGGAGAAAATGGCGGTGGGAGTGAAACTGAGCGCAGTGGTAGCGGCAGCAAAGGCAACTTTGGCCTTTGGAGAGAGCGGTGCCCTAAGCGATGGCGGGGATTTGATTATTGATCCAATTCTCACCAAGTATTCTATTTTCCTTTTTCATTTTTCTAATCAACTTTCCAATTCACGCCTGGTACACTTCTATCACTTACACGTAATATTTTAGTTTGAACCTTTTAATATACAAATTAAAATATATTTATTATTATAAAATAATAATATTTATTGTTGGCAGAAAAATCTTAATTATTATATAAAGGAAATTAAAATTACACATCGATATGTATTAAAAGAAAAATTAATAAAACTTACAATATTATATTGTTAATTTGTTAATTATACCTAGAAATATAATTTGCCTCTTTTAAGTTAAGAATGGTAATAGGATAGGATTGGATGAACAGGTTTTTACCGCTCGATCGGTGCAACACTGCTCCTTATTTTGTTTTTGACCCATTTTATGGTGCAAAATTGCAAAATGATGTCCCTTTATGTAAACTTAATTCAAGAAAAAAAAAATTCAGTCGAAAGCAGCATATGATTTTTTATAAAGATTTTATATTTTTTATTATATTTAAATTTTAATATTTAATTTTTATATATACATTTAATAATTTAATTACTTCAACCATTATCAAAAAATAAAAAATTCATAAAAGATTTTACTCCCTTCGTTCCTTTTTATTTGTCGCATTTTAAAAAAAAAGTTGTTCCTTTTTATCTGTCGTTTTAGAATTTTAATAAAGTATTAAATATTTTTTTTTCAAATTTATCCTTCTCTTTCATTAATAAATATTTTATTATTCTACACTATTAGTCAATTTGTATTTATTTCTTTATATTTTTCTCTCTATCTTCAACTATCTTGAATTTTGTGCATAAAGAATAATCTTGTAAAACTTATTAAAAATAAACAAATTCAACTACTTTCTTAATATGTATGAAATCGGTTAATGGCGATAGATAAATAAAAATGGTGATAATAATAATTTGATAAAAGAGATATTAAATTTAAATACTTCAATTTTACATATAATTAACAAAATATAATATAATATATTTAAAATCACTCATAATCTATTTATTTATTTTAAATAAATAGGGTCTAGAAAAAAGGGGAAAAACTACAAATAAATTACGTGAAAGGTAAAAAATCCTAAAACATCTCCAGAAGTAAACTATCCAGACTCGCAAGAGGACGCTTCAGAATCTATAACCCAAGTTTATAATGCATTCTGCACATTTATTATCATCTCTATGAGAAACAACCTTCCGTTGCTGATGTAGTAACTTTGCATAATGGCTATGTTTCTCATAAACAGTTGATAAATAAATTAACAATTAATAAGTTAATTAATAATTAATAAATTAATTAATAGTTAATAATATATAAATAATAATTAATAAGTTAATTGATTGTATAAGTAGTATTTTATAAAATTTATTATTGAATTAGTTAAAATTATAAAATCGTATGAAATAATATATTAATAAAAATAGGTGTATAGTTAAAATAATTTATATTTATTTAAATATTATATTATATTAATATAATTAATAAGTTTAAAATAAAATTATAATATTTAATTAATTATATTTTATGAATTTATATATTTATATACTTACATAAATTTTATTTTATTATTATTTATGATAAAATTATAATTACTAAAAAATATAATTAATTATATTTTATGTATTATTTATCTATATACATATTTTTATATATTTGTAATTAAAATTATAATATAATTATATTCAAATTAAGTTCATTATATTTTATAAAAAAATAATATTTAAATTTATGTTATGAAGTACATATATTATAAATTAATAAAAAAGAATAAGGATAACTTTGAAAATAGTTTAAAGAGAAAGTAACTTATAATTCATAAATTATTTCAAGAAATTTATTAAATCAAAACTTATTTTTTTAATAAATTAATATACAAAATATTTCTAAAAGTTAATTTATAACTTATTAATTATGTTGATAAATTATAAATTAATTTATTGCATGAAATGAAGAAAACTGGAGAAAACTGGAAGTTTTGTAAAAGGGAAATTCTCTCTAACAAGGAATTCAATTAACTGTTTTGAGTCTACCTCGAGGATAACAAATTTATAACCGAGCTTCCACACAATTGATAACGCTTAAAAGACTCCCCACAATTAAGCTGCAACAAAATAATTTATTTAAATAATCTCAAATTAAAAAAGAAGTCACTAAAACACACAATATTTAAATGTGGAGGAATAATTCTTTAAAAATTTTTAACTTAGTTTAAATACTAATCAATTAAATCAAGTATGTAATAAACACATATGTTACTCTATAAAATATAAAAATATAATTTTATAACCGCTGGAACCGGCGAAACATGACAAAATAATGTTGCCCCATCTTGAAAAGAATTTAAAATTAATTCACGGTATAAGAAAATGAGAAAAAAAAATTATTAAAAAATAATAATAAATAAAAATTTTAATTATAGTAAAAAAATTAACAGATTTTTTATTAACATAATAATATATAACTAAATGATAATGTAAAATTAATTTATTAAACTTAAATCCTTTTCAAAACTTGTGCCAAATTGAAAACTCATACCTTACTCTGCAGCAGGATAAAAATTTATCTCATATCAACATTCCATCCGGGAAAAATCCGCAGGTGAGGCTGAAACCAAAATTTTGCCATCTTTACTTTAAGCTTAATCCAATTCAACTTCATTGCAATTTTAGCTCGTGGATCTCAATTTTAGAACAAAAGCAAATTAGCCCTCTTTAAATATAAGCTTTGACACAATTGATCAAAATTTGAAGATTTAATTATAATTTTAGTCTTCTTAAAATTAAAATTGAGAAATTTTAATCGCATTAACTTGAAAGTTTTCAATTTAATCTTCTTAATTTTAATATTATTTTACTTTGATCTTATGGTTTGCATTCGTTAAAAGTTAACGTGGATCGCCCAAATGGAACTAATTTTATTCACGTGGCTGCCAAATCAGAGCCCACTTCACCAAATAATTGGTCCTGATTTTCTTTCCCTTTTTCTTTTTCAATTATTCATTTTTTCTATCATTAATGTTCTGCCAGATGATCTCCCCTCTTCTGAGTCATGTCTTTTTTTTTTTCTTTTTTATCTCCCTATGCTCAATCTTTTGCATACTGCCCAGCCCATTACGACTGCCTCCATCTTCTTCCACCGATTCAATTGTCTGTCTTCCTTTCCTTCTGCCCAGCCCATCTCCCCCACGATGATAGCTAGTCGATGCCATTCAAATTCTAGCTGCCATCGGCATCATCCAACATCCGACCACCGGAATGCAACTGTGCTACTGCTTTGGGCAAACGTGATGACAACAAGAAGCCAACAACTTGTTTTGCTGAGTCAAATTTCTAGCTATTTACATTTCAATTTTAGTGGAAATTTTCTATTTTGCAAAGAAGTTTGGTTCTCACTTCTTTCTCCTCTTCATTTTTTACTTTTGCACTTTTATTTTGATTGTAAATGTAAATTAACTCATATTCTTTATTTTGTGTTTGTTTAAATTTTTTTTCTTCGAAAATATGATTTGTTCTCAAAATTTTGGATATAGTGTGATTTTGTGATTTTGAGAGAATTTTGTAATTTGGGATTTTTCCATTTTTTGTTCGGTATGCTACAAAGGTTCACCATTTTTGTTGAGTCACTTCAATGTATAAAAGTTTTAGATTTGTAGGATGTAATTTCCTACAAGAAATTAAATTTTTTTAAAAATAATTTTTTATATAAATTTTCTGTAAAATATTTAAAATTATTTAATTGATACATAGGAAGTGGCATTTTTTAAGAAATAATTTCTTATGTCTTATTTGGTTCAACTTTAAATATCTTTAAAAGTATTAATAAAATAATTATTATATCTCTAATATTATTATAATATAAAATAATAAATTTTAATTATTAATTAAATTTAATAAAAATAATTTTATTATTATTTCTATAAATAATATAAAAAATAGAACTTATCTAGAAAGTGAAAGACAAGTAACTTCCCATATTTTATTCTCGTAATTTATGAGATAATGATCGATCAAACAATTCATCAATATTTTATTTTTCGAAAAATAACATCTCTCATACTATTGGGATGAATCAAATAAGTTATTAAAAAAAATATGACAACTCCAAAACTACGTGATCTTAGAGATGATTCTCTTGGCATTGCTTAATTAGAGGAGTATCGGAGAAATCGATTGAGAATTATTTTTTCTTATTGGATTGCAACTGTTTTATGGTTTTATTTTATATTTTTTTAATAGAGTGGAAGGCAATTTGACCTTTAATTGGGCAATCAAATTGGCAAAAATGTTGCCCAATAAGGCACTTTCCCGGCATATGATACGGTAGAATCAAAATAAAACAATTTCAATAATACATGTAGCAAAATTAAAATTTTTTAAATTAAGGAGTTTGAATTCGCTCAATTTTTATTTTAAAGAAATCAAAATTATATTTAAATCAAATTTAATGACGTGAATTTTTTGGATTAGTTGCGTAGATCCATTATCCAACAGACAATTCAATAAAATGATTTTTGCACGTGCTTTAGGTCAATTACTTGACAATTAAAATTTTCTGATTTTGATAAAATGGGTATGTTATAATAATCAAATATCTTAATTTGTCATGTTAGCCTAATAGATAATTCAATATTCAAACTAGTCAGTCTCTAATTTCCAAGTTTTCCGACAATCACAATTGAGTCGATCATTATTTGCCCAATTTGTAACATACCATGATTTTTTTTACCGCAATTTATGGCCAGTGCTAATATGTTTTTCAAACACGTTGAGACAATTAAGAAAGTGAACAAAACAAATTTTTTAGACCAAATTACATTGAAGATCAGCACACAAAATTCAAATTATGCTCTTCATTGATTTGCAACAAATTTACATCAACATCCCAGAAATTTCAAAGGTAAGAAAAACCATCCCACGTTCTCTAAGTTCACTTTCCAGGGACAAAGTTGGTAGCATAGGCCCAGGCATTGTTGTTGACAGGATCAGCAAGGTGGTCTGCAAGGTTCTCCAAAGGACCCTTTCCGGTCACAATGGCTTGAACAAAGAAACCGAACATGGAGAACATGGCCAGTCTACCGTTCTTGATCTCCTTAACCTTGAGCTCAGCAAAAGCTTCCGGGTCATCAGCGAGGCCCAATGGGTCGAAGCTACCACCTGGGTAGAGCGGGTCGGTCACCTCACCAAGAGGTCCACCGGCAATACGATATCCTTCAACTGCACCCATCAAGATAACTTGACAAGCCCAGATGGCAAGAATGCTTTGTGCATGAATCAGGCTTGGGTTGCCCAGGTAGTCAAGCCCGCCCTCGCTGAAGATTTGGGCTCCAGCCTTAAACCACACGGCCTCACCGAATTTGACGCCGTTACGGGCCAAAAGCTCAGGGAAGACGCATCCTAGGGCTCCAAGCATGGCCCATCTGCAGTGGATGACTTCGAGCTCACGGTTCCTCGCGAAGGTCTCCGGGTCGGCAGAGAGTCCTGCAGTGTCCCAACCGTAGTCACCGGGGAATTCGCCGGTCAAGTAGGATGGAGGCTCACCGGAGAATGGGCCCAAGTACTTTACGCGGTCGGGGCCGTACCATGGGCTTCCGGAGGGGCCGGGCCTGGTGACGGTTTTTCTCATGGAGACCCGGCTGAAGCCGAGGTCGGAGGTTGATGGAGAGAGCTTGACGGCCTTGCCGGCAAGAGATGGGGAGGAGAGAGCCATTGTTGAAGCAGCCATGGTTGAACAAGATAGTAAGAGACTCCTGGCAATGGGCTTATGCGTGCGGTGGTTGGGACTGGTGAAAGAAACCTTGAAGTTAGGTGGGTATATATGGCGGAGTGAACGGTAGACTTCTTATCTTGTGGTATCTAATTCTTTGATCTGATTGGGGGTTCGAGATTTTGGTTTTGTATTTTTCTATCCACTTGGCACTGTGTAATCCACAAACGGGTTAGATTCATTTTAATGGTTGCGGCCAATTGGTGTGTTCCACGTGTAGATTGAAATTCTTGTGAGCCATCTGTCATGTAGAATATATGCACCTGAGGATAAGTTCAGCGCAACTGCAACGTATCTACTTGATTTTTAAAAGTAGTAGAGTGGGGGCTTAAATTTTGGGTTTCATTTCGTAATTCTTCCGTCCAATAAAATTTACAATTTTTTTTATGATGATATAAATTATGTAATATAATTTTTTACATAAATTTGATAATATAAAGAATAATTATTTTAGTATGAAAATTTTATAAAATTTAAAATAAGATTGTAAGATTTTATATAAAATTATAAAATTTTATATAAAATTTGCGGTGTTTAGCAAAAAAAAATCATAGAGATCATACTAATACTAATATTCCCTATTTTAAAGAAGCATTAATCCTTTTCTTTTATTCTTTTGGAGGACTTGGAGTATAAATAAATCAAATTGAATATATATATACATATATATATATATATATATATACATATATATATATATATACATATATATATATATATATACATATATATATATATATATACATATATATATATATATATATATATATATATATATATATATATATATAAATAAGTTTCAGCTTATTAAAAATAAATAAATTTAAACTTGAGTCGAATATTATCAAATTTGAATAATTTAAATTTGAACTTATACTTAACTCGAATATAAATTTAAATAATTTTATATGAATTTATTTGAATAATATATTATTAAATTTTAATGTTATATTAAACTTGAAATATTTAAATTTTAATTTGAATTTAGAATTTTGAATTTAGGATCTACATAATCTAACTTAAATAAGTTAGTATTTTATATAAATTTGAGATTTTATATAACCTTGATGTCATATTTTTTTTTATCTTTGTTTACTTATCAATATAAATTTATCTATAACTATTAAATTTATTAAAAATATTAATACAATTGTCACATAATAATAACAATTATATTTAACAAAAATTGATATATACTAGAAATCAAATTATTTCAACTAAAACATCAAGTTTTTTTCATACAACCTCAACAATTACTATTTTGATTGAATTTTTTATAAAGTAAAAACTAAAAATATATATTTTATTACTAAATTTATTTAAATTTGTGAATAATTGGAAATGAATAATATAAAATTTATTAATATAAAATTTATTTAAAATTTACTAAATTTTGCAGGGAGTGAATTATTATAAATTAAAAAATTATTTAATAAAATTAAACTAATTAATCTAGTCATACCCTCAGATATGTCTAAGATTTAAATTTATATTATGATAATATATAGTATATATTTTGCACATTTTAATACTTGGTGTCATGGACAGCACAAGTCACATAAATTTCCACATATAACATGTTGCAAAAATTGTGTAATCTTCACAAATATTTTAAGATTTTCATAGGGTTTGCTAAAATAAAATTCTTCCATGCAGATTTGAGCTAATAGACAAAATTATTTCTGAACATATTAGCCAAGATGATTTAAAAGGAAAAATCATGAAATAGAAAAGTCTTGATTGATAGCTAACAGCAGTAGATTTCAATTTATATGGGAACTGAATGAATTGTAACTCAATATGTTTCGCTCAAAAGTTAGTAAGAAAATATTATGTATGTTAATAAAGAAATAATATAATTTTTTTTATTTAAAAAAGAGAAATATTTTTTTAAATTTTTTTACATTTTATATTAAATAAATAATTTTTTCTTCATTTTAACATTTTAAGAATGCATTCCGCTGAACAGAGCCTAAGTCGGATGTCTGTAAGAATTGTGGGATCACGTTACGGGACCAAAACACGCAGCCAAATGGTTGGGAGAACAACAACTCCAGTCTATAATTTTGAAGGAGTGGTTAGTATATATTATTAATATGAAAGTGCATTAATATATTATTAAATTTTATTATATATTATTTTTTAATATTAAATTTAATATTTTATATAATAATAAATTAATAATTAATTTTAATGATGTAATAATCTACCACGAATAATATATTATAGAATTTTCCAAACCTTGAATTCTATATTTCCAAAACAATAAAGGTTACAGGTGGCCGCCTCGAAGAAAATTGTTATAATAAAAATCTGCTCAATTCAACTAAAAGATGATACTTCTAATATATGGTTCAGGGGAATCCAAGTTATCACTGAAACCATCTCACACTTACTAGTGGTCCAAAAGGCTGATTACACAACTAAATAATGAGATTATTGATATATTTAACAATAAAAAAACTGATAATAATGAAAAGCTTGGGGCTTAATTTTCTTAGATATTAAGATTTATTTACTTTCTAATTTATATAAATTTTAACTGGAGGCAATATTATCAATGTCACCTCATTAAAACACTTAAAGTAATTCAAAATTTGTATTTTGTAGTAAAAGTATTTCAATAATTTTCTTGATAACTGGTATCAAAATTAACTATTTTTATTTTCGAACAAAATTTCAGAAAATTGTGTGATCCTTGTCTCATATCCAACATTTTGCACACAAAAAAAAAAAGTGAGAACGACTGCATGCTGAATACTGACTTGCATACCGTATAACGGGGGCTGTGCCTTTTACCAAAAAAGAAAAAAACGTGGCTGTGCAAAGCATTCCAACCGAGGGAAAATATCAGGCCGGACCGTATTTAGCAAGATTTATATGAATATTAAGTATAGATTTGGTTTGATTTGAATTTTTTTTATATTTATTATGTTTAAATTCAGTTTTTTTTAAGTCGAAATGCTCAAATATGATCAAATTTAAGCCTAATTTTAAACTTTTAATATATATTTAATATAATATAATATAACCAAATTCTACAAACATATAAAATATGTTTATATTTATACATGTATTATATTTAATATATGCAATAAAGAAAAATATTATTAAAAAATTATTATATATATTTATCTCATGTTTAAAGTTTATATAATATAATATATATTAAATATATAATATAATAAAATATTTAATATATAAATATAAAATCAAACCGAATCTAAACTGATCTGATTTTATATATATACAATCCTAAATCCAATCCATTTATAAAATAAAACTTACAATTTTACTTAAACACAACTTTTAATTTAATTTTTCAATTTAACTCTTCTTTATTTCAAATTAAAATTTAAATCAAAAATTGATCTAGTTCCATTTAGAGATGGCCAAAAAATAAATTTTAAAATTTTCTCCAAAGAACTTGAATTTTATATAAATTTTTGCCCCGTAGAACAATTTTACAATTTGGAGCAATTACGGAGGGTAAGATAATATTATTTCATGGTGTTTTGACTTGCCTTAAAATAATAAATTATTTTTTATTTTTTATTTTTATATTTTATTTAAAATATATATTACTATAAATTTATTTTACTAATTTATAATTAAAAATATTTATATTAATTTTTTTAATTAATATTTATTTTAATTATTTTTCTTTAAATTTAAGATTAGTTAAATAAATTTGTGTGGTTTTAAATCAATATTATCATATTATATTAAATAATAAATATTAATTATATATGTATTTTAAATTTTATAAAAAAAATTTTCAAAATTTTTAAATTTTTTTAAATTTATTCACGTATCACTAACATTCCACGAATCACAAGAGCGAAACATCAACTTTTTTTATGATCGGGGATGGGACATATTTCCATAACAATGGGATAGGAGAACATATCATCGCTTTGTCATTGGCCCGCCCCGCCATACCCAACCCTCCCCCCAACCCCACGACCATGACTGCTCTGGAAACGGAACAAAATTGCATATTCGCCTTGCTCCCTATACTTTGAAATAATTTTATTTGTTACCGCATATCTTATCTGTAACACTTTGGATGTGGGGATATCCAAAGGACATGTGTCAATTTCCTAATGGACGAGAGAGCACCGTTAATATTCCTTGGGATATTTGCCATTTTTTTTTTCGAAATTCTATGAGAAGGAGAGAGCTGAATTTGACAAAGAAATAATATATTTTTATATTTAAAAAAGAGAAATTATTTTTCAAATTTTATTATATTTTATATTAAATAAATAAATTATTTTCTTCATTTTAACATTTTAAAAATGCATTCCGCTGAACAGACCCTAAATCGGATGTCTGAAAGAATTGTGGGATCACGTTATGGGACCAAAACACACAACCAAATGGTTGGGAGAACATCAACTCCAATCTATAATTTTTGAGGTAGAGATTATTATATATTATTGATATAATAATATGTTGATATATTATTAAATTTTATTATATACTAAATATTTTTTAATGTTAAATTTAATATATTATATAATAATAAATTAATGATTAAGTTTGGTAATACTGATATATTGATATATCAATATATCAACAATGTATCATGGAATTTTCTTAACTTTGATTTCTAAATTTCCAAAGCGATAAAGGTCACGTGTGGCTGCTTTGAAGAAAAGCACTATAACAAAAATCTGCACAATTCAAATAAAAGACGATTCTTCTAATATATGGTTCAGGTGAATCCAAGTTACCACAGAAACTATCTCCCACTTACCAGTGGTCCAAAAGGCTGATTACACAACTAAATAATGAGATCATTGATATATTTAACAATAAGAAAAACTGATAATAATGAAAACCTTGGGGCTTAATTTTCTTAGATATTAAGATTTACTTACTTTCTAATTCATATAAATTTTTAACTTGAGACAATGCTATCAATGTCACCTCATTAAAACAATTAAAGTAATTCAAAATTTTTATTTTGTAGTAAAATTATTTCAATAATTTTGTTGATAACCGGTATCAAAATTAACTATTTTTATTTTCAAACAAAATTTCAAAAAATTGTGTGATCATTTCCTCATATCCAACGTCTTGCAGAAAAAAAATGGAAAAAGAAAAGTTTTCCTCCGATTGAATTGGTAACACTTATCAAGGGCTGCATGCTGTGCATACTGTATAACGTGGCTGTGCAAAGCATTCCAACCGAGTGCAAAATCAAGTCGGACCGGATATAACAAGATTTATATAAATATCAAAATATTTTTATTAAATATGGGTTTAGTTTGATTGGTCTTTTTTTATATATATATTTTTTTTATCTTCAAATTCAACCTTTTTTGAAATCGCAATGCTCAAATACGACTAGATTTAATCTTAGTTTTAAATTTTTAATATACCTAGTATAATTAGATTCTATAAACATATAAAATATATTTATATTTATATATGTATTATATTTAATATATATAATAAAGAAAAAATATTATCAAAGAATTATTGTATATATTTATTTCATATGATTAAAATTAGTATAATATGATATATATTAAATATATAACATAATAAAATATTTAACATATAAATATAAAATTGAAATGAATCTGAACCAATGCAATTTTAAATATACAAGTCTAAATGTGATTTATTTATAAAATAAAGTTTAAAATTTTGTTTAAACACAATCTTTAATCTAATATCTCAACTCAGCTCTTTTTTATTTCGAATTAAAATTTAGACCAAAAATTGAGCTGGGTTCCGTTTGAAATGCCCTGGAAATGGGACAAATTTGCATATTCGCCTTGCTCGCTAAAGTTTGAAATAAACTTATTCGTTACGCCATGTATCTTATTTTTAACACTTTTGATATGGAGATATCCAAATGACATGTGTCAAATTCCTAATGGACGAGAGAGCACCGTTAATATTGCTTCGGATATTTGCCATGTTTTTCGAAAATCTAACCCAAATGTGAAACGGAGAGAGCTGAATTTGACAAAGAAAAATAAAATCAAACTTTTTCAATTTGCGCCAAGAGGAGGGGAGATTATTGGGTACAACATTTTCCGATACTCATAACAAACAACCATGCGATGAGCATGACACGTGGCAAAATTATGGCTGTTAGTAGCTTATTATATTTAAGATACTAGTTTAAATCTCGTGAAACTTATTATTTTACTATGATTAGAGTAAAAAAATTAATGAAGAAAGATAATGCATTTAAAAGTGTTGAATGAATTTGTAATATTTGTATTTCTATATTGTATGCAACTTGAAAAATAATAAATTTACAAAATAAATTTTAACAAATTAGTAAACAACATAGCAAGTGACTTCAACTTCATACATTTGCAAATATACCTTGTACTTCATGAGATACCACCTCTCATTAGAAATTATACTATATGTTCGTAATTGCAAATTCTTTTTGATACCATTTCTTCTGATTAAGTATATAGAAAATAGGATAGCAAATAAACAATTAGAAAATTTTGCAAAAATTTATTTTACATTGTAATGTGATAAATAAAAAATATATTATAAAAAATTTATTCTTATTATAAATTATATTATTAAATATTGATATTAATGATAATAATTATTTAAAAAAATAATATTTAATTAATATAATATTTAAATTTAAAATTATTTGTTTATTTGAATGTCGAGTAAAATGAGTAGAGAAATGACTTTTCTACTCTCTTAATTTTTTTTTCAATTTTTATTTTATTAGATAGCTCTTCCTTCAAATATTTTAGAGATGAAAAGATGACTTTTTTATTTTCTTAAAGTTGTTAGTTATATATTATTAATCTTTCATCTAATTCTTTTTATAAATAATTAATATATAATTATGACATTATATTATTAAACTAAATATTCATCTATAATATAAAACTATTATTTTCAAAAATTTGTTTTATATTGTAGTAAATAAAAAATATATTGCTATTAAAAAGTTTATTCTTATCATAAGTTATGTTATTAAATATTAATATTAGTGATAATAATTATGTTAAAAAATAATATTTAATTAATATGATATTTGAATTCAAAATTAATTATATACTTAATTGTTAAGTAAAATTAGTAAAAAGATAACTTTTTTTCTAAGAACTATTAGTTATATATTAATCAAATTTTTACCTAATTTTTTAATAAATAATTAATATATAATTATAATATTATATTATTAAAATAAATATTTGTTTGTACAAATGACTTCAACTTCATGTGTCTGTAAATGCACCTTCTACTCCATGGGATACCATGTCTCACTAGAGACTATACTGCATTTTTGTAATTACGATTTTTTTTATACCGTTTCTTATGATTAAGTATATAGAAAATAGAACAGCAAATAAACAATTAGAAAACTTTAATGCTAATAGATCCTTTCAACTTCCATTTCAAAAAAACTATCCTAAAAATAATTTGTTATGCATGTGATACAAATATAACGAAAATGCCAAAATTGTGAAACTGGTTTTAAAATAGTGTGAATCTTTTAAAAAATTAATAAAAATAATAAAAGGCAGTAAACTAAATATTGATACATTTGGATATTTGAAATCTCTCCTTTAATGATATCTTATCCTTCCTTTTGTAATTCTTCTTCCTTTACGGTACAAAGCCGAAAAAGTTGATATGAAACCACTAAAAGGGAATAAGCACATAAATTTTTTATTAATGAAACTAGCCATTAATATACATATATAGAGAGAGAGAGACTAAAGAGATAATACAATTTTAAGCAACAATGCCATATGCACTACTTATTTGAAGCAATACTCGATATTTGGCGCCAATAGACTTGGTTGATCAATAAATATAACACCATTTTACCTTACTAAAATAATTGATTACTTGTAACTTTACTATGTTCAATTCTAAAAGAGAAGATGAGACATCCTCCAAAATGAAGAGAAAAGAATGGAAGCTAAAGAAACAGAGAATGAAGATATTAATACAAAGAGCACTCAAATCTATTGCATTTGAGAGGTAAACATGTACTAAAAATAAGTAGCAGAACACATAAAGAATCCTAGAAAAGCATGATATTTTATAAAACATGATGCCATATAAAAAAACTTCTTTTACAATTTTGTAATATAGATAAAAGCACTATAAGAGATAAATAGGGACTTTAAAAGTTACCTTATCATTTTTTTCAACCTGTTTTGCAACATAATACTCTAGATCCCCCTCTTTTTACTTTGTGCATCCAGATTTTGCCATCTTTGATAATCCTCATGCAAAAGTATGCACTCCATTTTGAGAATTAAGCGATTGTCAACCACTACAGTTCATTATTTTATTCATTTTTGACAGGTGTTAGCATTAGAAAAAAAAAATCTGCTAATTTTATCTCCCACTTTTTCATGTTCCTTCTACTTTTGGGCTTATATTTTACATTTTTTGTTACTTGTTTTTAGGCTTAAATTAGTTTATTCTCATTTTTCTCATTCTATCAATGTCTCCTCATCACTCTATTATCGATTCATCTAAAAATTTTAAAATTTGAAATAAGACTAGCAGTCATTCATGGTCAAAATAACTTAATGTTTTCTAAAAGCATAAAGTCTCGATTTAGAAACCTAGTCCAATGGTGCCAACAACTCCTCCATCGAGACTGGGTGGTTTCAATAAATCATATATATAGAGAGGCCAACAAATGTGCCAACTGGCTAGCGCATAAGAGCAATTCAATTAAGATGAATTTGATATGTTCCCGGAATCACCAACTGAACTTCAATCATTTCTTCATGATGATTTAATTGGGGTCTCTACCCCTAGAGTAATTTTTGAGTAGTTTGTTTCTTTTCTTTGGACTTTTAGCCCCTTTTAATCACCAAAAAAAGAATATTTTTAATTTTCTCTTTAATTTTTTTTGCAACTTTTGCAAATTGCTTTCGGTCCTATTTCTTTTGATTTTATATTCCAATATAAGTCGCAAAAAGTGCATTTCATCTCCATCAGTAATATGGCCTTTATTTCATAAATTAAGGCAAGGCTTTCACATATTTTATATTTTTTATTATTCTTCTCTATTGTTAAAGTATGCAATAGGTTTTGACGTACAAGATAGTTTTTTTTATTAGTTTTACTTTATTCAGGTTTAATCGATGCAATTTTAAGCCAATATTTTTTTGTCTTTGCATAGATCATATTTGATTAGAAATTTTCATTTCAGAAGATCGATAATGCCTATGTATTCTTACAACTTATGATGATTTTTTTTTTTTAATAAAGGTTGAGTTGTTTGAGGCTTTTTCTTCTCATTTTTTCTTTTGGAGTTTTTTTTCTTCTCCTGTTGATCTTTTTTCTTTCTTAATTTATGGATGAATTTTTTTTTACATGCTACACGTAGAAGTTTAATTTATATTTTTTATCAATTTAATGTTTAGTTTTTTTTTTTTATAATTGCTCTTTATCAAATTGTACTTTTATAATTTTTTTCACTCTTTGCTATAAAATAATTCATGTTTTTTTTATAGCTCACGTGCTTCTCTATCTTTCAGAGTTTTTGAATTCATACTTGAAGTTAAGCTTTTTGTGGCATTTTATTTTCGAAAAGTCATGTTTATCTATATTGATATGTTGAGTTTATTTTTATTCTTAAAGAGTTAAAGTTGACTCTCTCTTCTTTTTTAAATTTGAACTACAAGATTTTACATATATTTTTTTTCTTGAATTCTTTGTCTAAAACTAGTTATTATTAAATATTATATATCAGTCATTCCCCTAATAATTGTTGTAATGTAGAAATTTTTACTTTTACTTTTTAAAGTTTATTCTCCTTGAAATATTGGTTAATTTCTCTTATTTAGTTTATATGTTTTTTAATGGCAACCATGCCTACTTCATGTCTGATTTTGGCAGCACATATTGCTTATGTAATGTATTTTCACCCTTCTTTTTTTGTTATGGTTTTATTCCATTTTGTTGTTAATGAAAATTTTGGAGCCCTTAAATCAAAATTATTGATTGAAAATTGCTAAGTTTCAATTTGATTTTGGGTTTTGAAATTATTTGTCATTATTGAATGTGATGCAATTTTTTTCTTTTTCTTTCTCAGAATAAGTTAAAAGCACAAATAGTATATACAATTTCTCCAATTCTTTATTTTAATATTTTCGGTAATTTTCTTTGTATATGTATTATCTTATTTGGATTTTTTTAGTTTCAATTTCATTTAATTTTGTTGTTTTTCCCACTTTTCTCCCTTTTCTCACTTCAATCTTTTTATTTGTCATCTTTTTCATTTTTAACCCTTTATTTTCCAATTTAGCACTTTTCAATTAGAATAAGGAAGCTGAAGCTATCTCCCTTATTCAAAAAACTGAAGTTATCTCCTTCACTTTTCTCTACATATTTTAAAATTATTATTATTTGATTATTTCACTTTGTTAATATTTTGCATTGCATGTATTTAGATGATTCTTAATATTTTGGATTGATCATGTTGAGGAGGTTTTTGAAATTTGAATTTGTCTCTACAAATTGCTTTTTTTTTATCTTAAATTTTAGTTTAATTTTGAATTTCAATTACCTTATAGAAGGATTTATGCAATCTGACTTTCCATGTTTAACCAATTGTAATTGTTGGACTAGCGGATATAATTTAAAATTTTAATTATATCTTTAATTGATTAACATTTAATCAAAGTTTGATTTATTTTATTTTGTATATTTGTGATTATGCCTTTAAGTTTTGACTTAAAATATTTCAATTTTCTTCCTTTTCTATTTGATTGTTATGCTCTTCATCATATTTTCCTCTTTTCTACAGACTTTCTTTCTTCATTCTTTCTCTTTCACTATGGGGGCACCAATGTACCAAGACTTGTTTATTGTCACAATTCGCAAGCTCTTCCATAGGTTTAGAAAGCAAATTAAGTCTTTTTCTCTAGCTTTTGGATTATTTGAAATGATTTTTGCTAAAACAGTGATTTTTTATGATAAATTATTTACTATAAAATTATATATATACTAGTTCACTACCTAATTTCATCGTTTATAAACATATTTTAAATAAAATATTAAATTATTTTATAATACATATATTGTTAAAAAAATAACATGTATGTATAATAAAATTAATAATTTCATCCTTAAAATTATAAGATGTTGGTAAAATAGTCTTTAAATTATATAAAGTTATAAGTTTGTTCTTAAATAATGATCCTTACAAATAATTCCATCTCTTTGTACAATTAATTTTGCCTTTGAATTAGAATTATTGTATGAAGGGATAAAATTGTATATACAAATTATTACTTAAGAATAAAATTATAATTTTATATAATTTAAGAATAATTTACTTGTACTTTATAATTTCATCTAATATATATTAAAATTTAAAATAATAAGAACATTTAAAAAAACTTACTTCATTGCAAAATCAAAATTACAATTTAAAAGAAATTAAATAAAAAAAGAAACTTCACCAAATTCGAATTAATCAAATAATCTTTCTCTCAAAAAGGTAAAAGAAAAAACATTAATGAACAACACAAATCCAAATTCAAGTAAATTAAAAGATTCGGTTGAAAAGTAATAATAGATATTCTTCCTTATATTGTATTCCTAATTATAACTATGCTATCTGTGCACTCTCTTCGAATGGCCTATATCATGTATAACAAAATCTTGATAAAAATGGGGAATTATATCAATTGTAAACCATATTTAAGGTTGTTAGCGAATGGTGATAAATGCTACTATTTCTCTATGCTCAACAATAAATCCCCTAAATTTGAGAATATTTTTCAATTTTGAAGATGGATCTGAGTTTATTATCTCCCTAACTTCTCATCATGGTCCAGAGTTCCACAATCCTTTACTTTTCTCTTTCTCTCTAATTAGAATCCACCTCACTTTTAACTATTATTGGGTAGTTGAAAGTTTATTGTGCTAACTTGGGAAAGGCCTCATCAAGAAAAAAGTAGGATAAAGAAAAAAATAAAAAAATATGTTGAAAAAATTAGTTCCACATTAAAAGTCAAAATGCGAATGTTGACAATTTTATCTTTGTTTGGATGGTTATTAATTAGTTAGATTAAGTTTGACATTATTTTGATTTTAAAGAAACCAAAATTAAATAATGAATTTAAGAAGAACTAAATATGATCAATTTATATTTTAGGGGAGCCAAAAATGTGTTTAAGTTTAAACTTTATAATTTAAATTAAGATCCTATGCCTTTCTATAAATTTATCAATTTTGTTTTGTAATTGTATTATTCAAAGGTATGATAGTAGAAATATATATATAGGACGAGTTATTGGGCTTCAAGTTAGGATTTTCATAAATAATTACATAAAATGCAAGAGTTTAAGTTTAAACCTAACTTAATTAAATTTGTGCATGACCTGAGGCTTAACTTGAAAGCCTAATTATTTATATTTTCATTATTATTTTGATAAATAATATACATTTTAAAAGATAGTAAAATATTTAAATATATAAAATATTTAATTATATTAAAAATAACTAGATATAATTATTTTTATGATATATAATTATATTATCAAAAATAAATTTATATAATTAAGTTCGGCTGAATAGGGCCACCTTAATACATTTTCTATTATCATGGATTCATGGCCAAATTCGGCCTAAATATTAATTAGGTTATTAAAAAAATTATAATAAATATTTAAGTTATAAAAAAATGCTTAAATTTTATATTTTTTTCATATAAGACCTTTGGATCATGTGGTTCATGTAGAAGTCTATACAATAGGTTGTTTTACTATTCTTAAGATCGTAAATTTTAGCAACACTAGCCAATCTAAGATAGAAGGTTCTTGAGGTCATTATTAATACAATAAATTTCATTTCAAAAAATAATATAATATGAAACTAAAAGAATTAAAAGTATATACAATAAATTATGAACAATTGTATGAAGAGGAAGAGTAACTCTTTATTGTCCTCCACATGCTTTTATATCTCAAAATTATTGAATAATCAACTCATTGTTGCAGGTTTAGATTTGTATTTTAATAATAAATAAGAATTGGTTTCGCTAAAAAATTTTGTTATGAACCAAATTTTGTATTTTAATAATAAATAAGATTCGATCTCATTACTTATGATATATTTGAAAATTAGAAATAAAGGAATGAGAAAATCATAAAAGATAAAAAAAATTAGAAAAAAGAAGTAGGATGAATGGTTAAAAAGTATTTTCATTTTTCATATTTGAATTTTTTTTAAAATCTCTTAAATTAGGAAAACACAACATAGCAAATAAAAAAATATTTTAAATTTAATTAATTGTCAATATAAAATATTTTATATTATAAAAAATACATTATTAAAAATATAAGTAATTAAAAAATTTTAAATATAATAAAATTTTTTAATTATTTTTTATTGATATGGAATAATGTAAAATTGATATACATTGATAATAACTTAAATTTAAATCTAATAAAGAATGTTAAAAAATTTTGAAGGATAAGCCATAAACTCATAATTTTTTCTCTCCTAAATTAAAATTTCCAAACAAGGGTGTTAATTATAACATGAAATTTGCTCTCCTCACCTTATCTAATAAACAAACATTTCTTAGAATTTACTTGATTTACAATGTGATTTTAGAAGTTGCTTTCACGGTCATAAGTAAGTTTTCGACAGATATATCTATTTGAAGAGATTTTGATACATTGTATCAATATATTACTCAATCTAACCCTATTTATTTTATATAGTACTACACAAATTAATAAAATTTAATAATTTAAATTAATAATATATTAATGAAACTGATACATCAAAATCATCATTATATCTTTGTCATTTGTTGAAATCACAATGAAAAACATGGTTTATTAATGGATGGAATAAAGGTAAGAACAAATTAAATTTTTTTTTCTTTATATTCTATTATCAAAGATAAAATATTATTTTGCTCGCTACTTTATGATTGAAAATAAAATTTATCCCATCCCCATATTTTATAGGGCAACAAAACTGCATGAAAATTTATGAGAAATGATAAAAAAAATATAAAAATTAAAATATATCCTAAAATTAAGAATTATAAATTTATACATGATTATTAAATAATATCAAATATTAATAAATTAAAAATTAAATTTATATTTTATAAATCATATATAATCAACATAATATAATAATATAAGTTTAAAATAATATATAATTGATTTGAAAATTTTGAATTAAGAAAAGTTAATATATAATTAACAAAATATTATTATTTTCTACTTTCATCATTTTAAGTGAAATCATAATATATTTTTTATTTTTTAAAAAATTAAATTATTAAAATGGCTAAAAATTACACATATATGTATATGTTTGTACGTGTGTGTGTATATATATTAGTGTACAAGATAGAAATATGATAATTTTATAATAATATAACTTCACGAGATAAGACAAAATATTATTTTCTATTTTTACTATTTTATTTGAAATAAAAACTTGTCAAATATCTTGCTTTAAAAAAAAAATTATGCCATCCCTAAGTTGCATCGAAACAATTTTCATGGGATATTATAAATTTGGAGTGTTTTATCATTCCAAATTTATTCCCTTGGATAATAAATATTTTTAGGGAAAGATTGTAGTATATTATTAATATAATAGTATACTATTATACTATTAGATTTTATCACACATTAAATTTATTTTTTAAAAGTTAAATTTACTTTTAAGTAAAATTATAATATATTTTTAATTTTTTTAAAAATTAAATTATTAAAATGGTTAAAAATTACACACACATACATGCGCATGTGTGGATTAGTGTATAAGATAAAAATATAATAATTTTATTATAACAAAGCTTCACAAGGTAAAACAAAATATTATTTCCTATTTTTACCATTTTATTTGAAATGAAAACTTTTCAAATATCTTGTTTTGCAGAAAAATTTATGCCATCCTTAAGTTCCATCCAAACAATTCTCATGGGACATTATGAATTTGAGGCATTTTACCATTCTGAATTTATTTCCTTGGATAACAAAAATTTTAAGGAAGAGATTATAATATGTCATTAATATAATAGTATACTAACACAGATTTTATCACACATCAAATTTATTTTTGTAAAATTAAATTTTAGGTATCACACAATGATATATTAATGATTAAATTTATCAATATATTAATATACTACTGTATCGATAATATATTGTAAAATTATTCGTATTTTTATAATTTCTGTTTTAGAAGCCGGCAACCATTGTACAGAATTCTGACGGGGTTTCAACGTCGGTGCAAAAGCCGAAAACCAGTGGCAAGAAATAAAAATGAAAAGTTTTAGAAACAACGACGGTCTAGATCTGCCACAAGTTAAAAGATGGACGGGAAGAAAGTGGATACGGGAAAAAGTTTCAAGAACGGGGCATTCCGAGAATTGAACTCGGGACCTCTCGCACCCTAAGCGAGAATCATGCCACTAGACCAAATGCCCAACTTTTGTGTACTTTTACTCATCTTTGGTTATTACTCTGAGTCCATCGATCCAAATCGGAACACATGAATTAATTTATACTTTTGTCTCCGTCGATATTCGAGTGTGTCGTTAAAATTTCCCAATTTGTCTCTGTTCGGTATCCATTGCGGCGGAAAAGTTTCCGATTTCGGTTGAAATACACGAATTCGGGTTCTTTGCAGCGAAAGCGCAGTTACTGTGCTTCGTATCCGCATAAAGGAAGTTAACAATGTTGGGTAAATATAAATTCCTGGTCAAAGAAGGATGGGAAAAAGCATTTTTGGTTGCCAAGATCTTCTGTTTTCTTCATGTCACCAACACTTACCTTTGCGGCGTTGCTCTTGTAAGTTGTATCTTTCTTCTGTTTATTATTGATTCGAGTTAATTCGAAAGTTTAACAACTGAAATGCTTCGATGGTGCAGACCTATGGTCCTAGCATGCTTCCTGCATTGGGTTTGAATGCTAACTTATTATTGGCTGAGAAAATTTCTATCCGTCGTGGTAAAGTTGGGGTTGGAGATATTGTTGTGGTGCGCTCACCTCAAAACCCTCGAAAGTACATGACAAAACGATTGCTTGGAATGGAGGGTGATGCTGTTACTTATGTTGTTGATCCTCGGATAAATGATAGGGCTGAAGCTGTCGTGGTATGGTCAATTTATGATTGAAATCTTCTATACTTGATGTTTATCTGAAGTAGTATTTTTCCTTTTTCTGTTGGTGTTTTGAAGTGGATGTTTCAGCTTAACTGGTTTGGTGGTCTCTCTATTATATGAGCTCGATCATTGTCAGAATGCGCTCTGCATTTTCTTTGAGTTGAACTTTTGGCTTAGTCAGGATAGTATTTGTTGATTTTGTTGCTGGTAAATGGGTGGTGGAAGTCTTCTTTGCTGAGTTTTTGCTTATCCTCTATAGGTTCCAAAGGGACACATTTGGATACAGGGAGATAATCCTTATAACTCCAACGATTCAAGAAATTTTGGTCCTATTCCTTATGGCCTACTTCATGGCAAGGTATTCTGGAGGGTGAGTCCTCATATACTTTGAAGACACACAAACAGAGGCCCCTCGTTTTTTCTCTCTACGTCTCCTGTTCTCCTCTAAGGTTTTGGTTATTTTGTTTATAGATCTGGCCACCTAAAGAATTTGGATCTGTGGGCAAAAACTGATTTAAGCTCTTGATCTTGTCAGGTAAACATGAAATTAAACTCTTGTAATATTACAGCTTTTCTTGTTTTTTACAATTGCATCCGTTTATGTTTAGTTAAATCTGAGATTTGTGTGATTTGACATTGGTACATATTCGGAGAAATAACCAGTATTCAGTTTGATTGTCTTTTTTTCACCACACTTAATCTATGGTTCATATTTGGAGAAATAAGAAACATTTTGTGGATTTATTTTTCTTCTTTAAAATATCTTAATGAATCTCTTACTCTGGGTATTTTTTGTAGGTTGGAATATCCTCTGGTGCTACTGCTGCAATCGAGATGGCAGAAAGGTCAGAAATTTCTGAAAAGCTCATTGTAGTTAGTGGATGTCCTTTCTACTGTGAAATTATTAAGGGAATGTCTATTGATGACAAGTTACATTGTTGTTGGTATAATGTCATGCTTAATATTTAAGAAAGCATAGATCCTTGAACCACATTGATGATATGATATAACATGAAGCATAGATACTTTTGGATGGCAAACTCACCAATTTGTCTTTCTTCCACTTTTTGTCCTTTGGAAGAAAGAAGAAACTCAATCCTTGCTGCAAATAGAGTGATCTCATGAAAAGCGATGGAAATTTTGTCGTTTTTGAAGTCTTAAAATTTTTGGTCCTGTCATACCATGAAGACATAAATGTGTTACCAGAAATATATTTGACGACTGATTGTGTTATGCTCTTCCTTGTTTTACTCTGCATGCAACAAATAATAATGTTTCTTTCCATGCAAGTGGATTTTCCATTCTAAAGTTGTATAAATCTTTTTCAATTTCATTCAGAGTCCCTCTTTGGCATGAAAAGTGGACTTTTGAGTCCTGCCCATGTAGAGACTGGATCACCATTCTCATTATTGGAATGATGAAATTGATCTAATTAGAACCATACAATTGATGTTCGTATGACTTAGTGTTGTTTGATGGCTTTGTCACTCGCTTGGTTCATTTTTTATTCATCACTTAGTAGAGTAGTAATGAGATTATGGGGCACAACCCCTAAGTTTCTGATTGAAGCTTTTTTTTTTGGCACTAACAGATCCACTAGAAATTATGCAGGCTGCTTTCCCCAGCATTGGTGACGGGTATTTGTCATCTGTGCTGTTTGAGTTAGTGAGGAAGGAAGCTGAAAAGCCTGACGTTTGAACCCTGAAATTCAGTTTAAGTTACTGCTGTTCTGCTTTTGATTGGTAACTCGTAATAATTGGTAAAGCTAGCAATTTTCAAAATACTAGAGCATCACATTGGTGTTTGTTCTCTTTGTGATTTTGAAATGATAAATAAAAATTTGTCTTAGACACAACACTCTACCAAATTAGGGATTTCTGGTTTATTGTTGAGTACCCATTTTTATTTGTCACTGTCGGTGATAGACTGAAGACCAATCTAAATCTTCCCCTCAAATCTTAGTAGTGCAAGCGCCAAATGATGTGTTTGACATGTAAATGACTAAGCAAAATAGGTAGCTGGTGAAGGGTGATTATCTATTAAGAATTCTAAAGAAGCTTACGTTTCTTGAGAACTCAAGCTTGGCTAAGTGCGGTTTTGAAACATTCGTTGTCAACTTCCTTCCTTTTGTTGTCTTCTCTGCAATTTCCCTGGATCCAAAAGTAGGAGATGATGACTACGCTCCAGTTTAGAATAACTACATTTAAGCGCATAATTTGCATAACATTAGTGAGATATGAATTAGATTTGACTATGCTAATAAATTATTTAAACTTGGGTGCATAATAGCATACATTAGTGAGGATATGAATTAAATTGACTAAGTAAATTTGTTATTAAATTATATAGTGATGTTGCTTGAGATAGTTGGCCAAGATATTGCGATTTGTCTAAGTATTTACCTAGTTATACGTACAAACTAAATGTTTTGTTTATACCAAGATAATAGTCTCGTAATCTTATGCTGTGATTTGTCAACTTCACAAAAAATATAGCCAACAATACTATAATTCAATCAAAGAAACTTGGAAGTCAATAAAATTTAGTACGTACTGTTTGCTGAAATATCAAATTTTTTAATATAATCATGTAAAATAATTTAAATCATGAAGGAAATTTCTTCAAAAGTAGTTTATGAATACATAATAAATTTGGGTCCATATAAAACACATTTTGTTAGGGAAAATGCCAAAAGGGGAGTAACTTATAAATTCATTATAATATTTTCACAGGACTGAAAAAATAATGCATTGTGTCATAAGACACTAACAATATATTACTTTACCAGTTCGTGAGAAATAAAACATACATATGAGGTAATCTATTGTATGTGCGTTCAACCATATTCAAGAGAGAAATTAAGTGAATTTATATAAATGTGAGAGTTTGAGAGTTTTAGACAGATGAATGAATTTTGAAATACGGGTCAAATGACATTAATTAGTTGATTAGGACATGATTACATTCCAACTTCTTGGGTGCTATTGTTAATAATATGATAATTACGATAATAACTAAATTGACTTCTTCCAAATTATCATTCCATCATACTTTTTCAGATGTGAAAACAAAGACCTCTTATGATTAACTCCTTTAAATCAATTATGACAGTATGCCTCTCTTTTGTTACTAAAATCTACTAGAGCTCCTCTCTTTTTCCACTTTATGAGTTTGCATTTGCATTATATTACTACATGCATTGGTCCTACGATGAAGTAGTAATTTACGACTTATGAGAGAACACAAAAAATAATCATTTTTTATTCCTTACCTACTTTTAGAAACATAATAGTGATCAAAAGTATCATAGTGACCAATGAAGATTAATCTAATTCATACCAGCAAAAACTATCAAATAGTAACGGAGTTGCGAAGTACTACTGATTTTGATGCTTTATAGGGCTAAACCAATTAAAATTGTGAGATGAAGACATTGAGGAAGATATAAGAATCTCAAATTCTAAACCCAGGTCAACATCCATCGAGTCCCCAGAAAGGGACTTTAGCTAATGAATCAAGAAAGAGCAACAAGATTTGTCTGTTCCACCCTTGATTTTTTCTTCTTCATCATCATCGTCGTCAGATTCAACATCTTTGTCATCTGACGCTGCATCCGAACTTCATCTTCGGATTCTTTTCCAAGTATGGTTTTCTACAACTCCTCATAATGCTTCTCATTCTCCAGGAAATTAGACTTACGCAATCTGACAGCATATAAGAAAAGGGAGTTACCAATAGTATATAATCCCAAGCAAATAAAACAGGACATATCAAGTAACTACAGAACAAACCAAGGGAAATTTTGGGATCCAGAGAGACTACATATATCAACTGGTCTTACTCGCTCCACAACTGGTCTTACATATAAATTAACTTATAACTTTTTAACTTGATTAATAAATTATAAATTAATTTTTAAATATGTTTTGCGTATTACCTTATTGAAAAAAAAGTTTTAATTTAATAAATTATCTTAAGTAACTTATGATTTATAAACTATTACTCATTTAAGTTTTTTCCAGATCTATCATTATTTTTTTATTAATTCACAATCCTTACTCTTCATTAGTATAAATTATTTTAATTTATACATTTATTTTTATTGATATAATTTTTATGTTATTTTAAAAATTTAACTAATTTAATAATTAATTTTACAAAATATTTCTTATACAAATAATTAATTATTAATTAATTTATTAGTTATTAGTTAAGCATTGTTCTGCATGTTGACAATAAAACATGAATGGATACTCATTAAATGAAAATAAAATTTAATTTATAAGAACACCCTTGCACTGTTGGTCATGTAAGAGATACGGACATCATCAATTAATAGGTTGGATATCCCATATGTTTGATGAACAGCCAAAACATTTGAAACAGAAACCATATATCAATGAAAATGAACTTTCCAAATGCTAGATGAGAACAAATACTTTGACTAATTATACAACAATAATAAAGCCTTATCCCACTAAGTGAGGTTGGATACATGGATCATATAATGTCATTAAACTTTATCTGAAATCAAATTTTTAATAATATTATTTATCAAGAGATTTTTTTTTATAATTTTTTTAATATCTTTTTTTGCTTCACTTTACACCTTTTCATAGGGTTAAAGATTATGTAATTGACTTGATCGATTACATGGATCGCATGATGCTTATCTAAAACTAAATTTTTAAGAATGTTGTTTATCAAAAGATCCTTTTTTATAATTTTTTCCAATGTCATTTTTAGCCTCCCTTTATATTTTTTCACTAGGTTAAAGACTATATAATTAACTCCAATGGCTTTCTTTGCACATATCCAAACCGTTTTAACTTTTTCTCTTCAATTGGTGTCATACAATATTTTCTCGTATGTATTCATTCTATATCTTATCATTTCTTATATGACCACACATCCATATTAACTTTTTCATTTTTGCTATCCTCATTTTTTGCTTTAACTTTTGATATCTTTGTTCATTTTAATCATCCAACTTGGATTCTATGTGTGACATTTCTATCAATTTTTTAATTACTTTATAATATTGATCTTAAATACTTAAATTTAGATACTCGTGGTATGACATATTCTCCAATTCTTACTTCTAAATTATTTCTATCTTAATTTTTATTAAATTTGCAATGCATGCACTTTGTCTTACTCCTACTTAAGTAAAAATCCTTTGATTTTAATACATGTCTCCAAAGTTTAAATTTATAGTTAATTTCTTCATTTAATTTTTCAATCAGAATTATATCATTCGCAAATAGCATGCATTTAGGGATAGTTTTTTATATGTCCCTAATAAGAACATCCAAGATTAGATTAAATATCTCGACTAATTATATTTCAAAAAAATTCTATTTTAGGGTATTCTATAGAAGCTCATACTATCAAGTGAATGTAAGTATTTCATCAAATATGACTAGAAAATTTCCAAAAAATTATCGCTTGTGTTTCCAATATAGGACAACAACAAGGAGTTAATCCTAAAATACCATCCAAAATAGTTGTGTCCAATGTAGGATGCTTGTGATGGGGTAAGGAATAGTGAACATTGAACACATTATAAAGTTAGCAAAAAATCCCGTACAAATAAGCTTTTCCTAAACAGATATTGAACTAAAGAGAATTGTGACCATAAACATATAAAGCCCAACAAATTATTTGTTACAAAGCCATTGTTAAAAAAATATCCTTAAATGATGCACCTGTTACTTGCTATTGGGACTTGGGAACCTGTTAGGTGCTATTTGGGACTTGACATCCGACTCAGCTCCTTCCTGATATGAGGAAATTTTATTGGTTCTCCCATACAACTTCAGTCAGTAGCTGCTGTTTATGTATTGTCATCACAGTTGTTGCCTTTGTGCTAATCCATCAACAATTTCTTCTCGGATACACAGTAATCCATATTTTAAATTTTTTACCTATGCTGCATTTGGTTTTTGGATAATTATTCTTGAGACACAATAATAAAGTCTCGTGTTTTATATATCTTGGGATGGTGATTCATTAATTTTTTCCAATTCAATTGCTAGAAAATTTAGTTTGATAGTGATTCGTGACTTTGATGCCTCATTGATTTGCTGCGACCCGTCCAATGACAAGTCTGTTACAGAGAGCTCTTGACTTGAGTTTCATTAGATTTCATTAATTTGCTTTGAGTAAGTTTTAATGAAACAACAAGATTATTTGATCACCACAAACAACACAAAACATTTCATTCATTTATGAATTGTCTTCATGATCTCTTTTGATTGAGTAGTTAGAAACACCACTGACTTATTGGTAGCGATACCATCTGGAGAGTCTGAACAATATACAGAATAAGCATATGAAAGTACCTTGGATCCTTCAATCTCATCACTTTGAAATGATAAATCCATTAAAAGCAATCCTCAAAAGCAGACAAAGAATCAGCAAATTTCTCTGCCTTTGATTGCGAATATATACTTTGATTTTCAAACACTAGACTTTATGATCCAATACTTCCCTTACTTTCATGGACACAGAGAGAAATGGTCGCTGGATGGTGACCCTAAGCAAAAGAACCATATGTTCATCTGGTCTTTGTTAGAGTTTCGGTGATCGAATGAATCCTGAATACCCCCATTTGGTTGTTTGTACTCTAGTTTTGTTTTTTATCCATTCTTAAGAAACCTTCTTGTGTAATGCACTCATGGCAGCTAACATGGTTTTCCATGGGTAGAGATGCACCGTGTGATAGTTAATTGGCTCAAAGCATAAACAAGATAGATGGTTTATGGTTTGTTTGTTATAGAGTGTGGGTGACCCTTTTCAGTCGGATTCATGAGCCCCTTGACACTGTCCCAGCTATGACGTTGCAGCAATTAATATTAATTAGTCTGATGTGTCTGTCCTCCCTCACAGGTGTATCGAGTTACTCATTATTATGTCAAAAAATTTACATAAATCATCAAAAGAATTAATTAATATGGCTTAGAAATGACGTTAGGAGGTAGCTAGCTAGGATGGAAAGAAAAGTATATAGTCAGGGGTCAATTGATGAGACATGGTAGCATATGCATGGAGGTATACACAGCTTTGAAAATTAAAATTGCTTTTTCAATTTTTGGTATATGTCGTATAGTTGCTATGAAGCTTTTAAGGTGCTTGCCATGAATTACGTGGATATTGACTAGCATTTTCTGTTTGGCAGAATTGAGAAATTGTTGCAGGAATTTGATATGACTCCAGCCTATGGTTGAGAATTTGATGCCCAAATCTGTTGATGAAGATGTGGATCCTTGTCTGTAAAATTTTATCAAGTCTTTTTCATTGTGATACTAAGCTTATAGTTTACTGTTTAGGAATTAAGATTAAAGTATGTATGGATTCTGCCTAAATATGTAGGGATTCTGTCTATATTTTGGTCAAATCATAAGAATTATGTTATATATGTTGGTTTATAAAAAATCTTCAGCTTGTTTTTACAATTTATGCTCTTAATTAATGCACTTTTTATGTTTATTAATTATTGAAATAAATGAATTTAATCCCATTTGAACTTGTCTGAGGAGGGAGGATTAGTTGAAATTATATATTTATTAATTACGAACATCGGATCCATTTGGATCTGGTTCAGGTCCTTTCGAATTCGGGGCTTTTATTGGATCAAACCCAGCCCATTACCATCCAACCTAAGTTTTTTTTCCCTCCCGAATTATTTCCGTTTCAAATTATTCCAAGTTGAAATCTGAACGGACTAACTATTTCATAATTCGTTGCAGTCCGTATCCGAGGTTGTTGTCAAATTTTCTCCATCTCTCTGTTTGGGATCTATTGCTGTGGAAAAGTTTCCGATATAAGTTGAAATACAGCAATTTTAGTTCGTGCATTGAAAGCGCAGTTTCTGAGCTTTGCCTTCACATAAGGGAAGAAAAATAATGTTGGGTAAATATAAATTCCTGATCAAAGAAGCATGGGAAGAAGCATTTTTGGTTGCCACCAACACTTTCGTTGCTCTTGTAAGTTGAATCTTCCTTCTATTTATTATTGATTCGAGTTAATTCGAAAATTTAACAACCGAAAGTCTGAAATGCTTCTATGGTGCAGACCTATGGTCCTAGCATGCTTCCTGCATTGGGTTTAAATGTTAACTTAGTATTGGCTGAGAAAATTTCGATCCGTCGTGGTAAAGTTGGGGTTGGAGATATTGTCGTGGTGCGCTCACCTCAAAACCCTCGAAAGTGCATCGCAAAACGACTGCTTGGAATGGAGGGTGATACTGTTACATATATTGTTAATCCTAAGAAAAGTGATAGGACTAGAACTGTTGTGGTATGGTCAATTTCTGATTGAAATCTTCTATACTTGG
This sequence comes from Sindora glabra, assembly GCA_020226215.1. Taxonomy (NCBI): domain Eukaryota; kingdom Viridiplantae; phylum Streptophyta; class Magnoliopsida; order Fabales; family Fabaceae; genus Sindora; species Sindora glabra. The sequence continues at coordinate 32,215,533 of CM035226.1, read as the reverse complement.
TCGTTTATTGAAGTGAGTTTTCTTTTGTTAGTGTTTTGAAGTGGATTTTTCAGCCTAAAGGGTTGCTTGATCATTGTCTGAATGTGCCTTACATTTTTCTTGAGTTGAGCCTTTGGCTTAGTCCGGATTGTATTTATTGATTTTGATGCTTGTAAATAGGTGGTAGAAATCTTGTTCGCTGAGTTTTTGCTTATCCTCTATAGGTTCCAAAGGGTCACATTTGGGTACAGGGAGATAACATTTATAACTCCAATGATTCAAGAAATTTTGGTCCTATTCCCTATGACCTACTTGAAGGCAGGGTGTTCTGGAGGGTGAGTCCTCATATACTCTGAAGACACACACAGAGGTCTCTTGTTTTTTTATTCTCTCCTCCAGTTCTCTAAAGTTTTGCTTATTTTGTTTGTAGATCTGGCCACCTAAAGACTTTGGATCTTTAGGCAAAAACTGACTTAAGCTTTTGTTCTTGCCAGGTATATGTCTTTATCAACCAACTTAACTATTATGTTCATTCCTTTAAGGCAATGCTCTACGTTGGAATTCTTCTTTTTGTAATTTTTATTCAAAGTTTATTAAAGCATTTGACTTCTGGTTTAACATTTGTTTGCTTCAATCAGCTGGGTTTGAGTGTTGCTTTGCATCCTGTTTTGGTTATCACTCAAACTGTCTTGTTTAAGCATTTGCCTATTATTCCCAGATGAATCTGTAAAACATGAAATATCGTTGAAAGACAATTGTGATCTGCTGAAAGTTGTTTTCCCTTAAGAAGATTCCAGACTTGGTGGTAACATGTTGTCAATTTCGTATGAAAATGTTGCTTTATGGTTCTACACTTTAAAGTTTAAACAGCAATCTTTCATCTATATACTTTCCAATTGTTCATGTCTGAAACAAAAAATCAATTATACTTAGAATCTCTGGCATGAAATGATGAGTATGACAAAGAAATAGATATCTGATATCAAGGGGTAGAAGAACTGAATACAAAAAAGGAAAACAGAAACTAGTATTTCTTTTCTGTCATCATTTTTTCCATTCTCTGCACAGTGTTTGCTTCACACCTTATAGATGCAATTAAGAATTTTTTTTTTTTTTTTGCCTTGTTTTGAGTTTGCAAGTCGTATAAATTTACTCCCAAACTTTAAGTGGCTCAAATGGCTTACTGATGTCTGATATCTTTGATTGGTGGATTTATACTTATATTCCTTTTGTTTCATCTATTTAATATCCTAAGATGTAGTCCCTGATGTAATTATAGATAAATTTCCACTCATTTTACCTGTATGATCATTATTCTAGATCCAACTTGATGTGCTTAATGCTTAAGTTCAAGAGATTGATGGAACGGGGGATGTAGGTTTCACTTAATGACCGGGGGAGTATTCTTTATTTTGTAAAACAGAATGACTAGTAGCATTCTTTCTAACAAGATGATTGCCTTCCTGCAGGATTGACATTTGGTAGAAGTCTAGTCCCAGAAGTACCGGATATTTCATGCATGCTGGTCTAAGAGTAAGCAATAAAATGGGGGAAAAGTAGTGGTTATTTGTGATCCAGAGATAAAAGTTGCTACATATGTAGGTCAGTCGACAGTCGATGTTGAATAAGCTGAAGATTGAAAATTGGGAAGTTGTTGCCAAGTTATATTGGCTCAATGTACCATAAAGATACAGTGCATCCTTAATATTTTGTAGGAATATTGATTTGATTCACAAGGCAGCTATGGTAGGGTGAGTCTCTAGCTCTGTTTATGAAATGGGTTATTCTTTGAAGAAATTAGTATTTTGGTTACATTTTTGTTTCCAAGAAGAAAATGTTCCTAGTTTTTGAACTTGAAAGTATGGTTGCAGCGATCAAGAATTATCTGGGATGCTTAAGGGTGCTGTTTGTGAAAAGTGGAGGAGGGGAAAAAAATGAGAATATGTAGGGAGCATTACCAAATTTGATGTTTAGTTCAATTTTGATGTTAAACACCACTATTGGACAGCAAAGTACCTGAGCCCGATCATATTCATGCATGGCACTGCAAATGATAAAGAATGCGCAATGCCTATGACTCGAAGGAAGAGCACTGATGAAAATTTCAAGATAACACCAAGCCACCAATGTACATTCCTTTTTTTCCCCTCCCAATTTCGTTAATTTGTAACTGAAATTTAAGCAATGACATAATTTTTTCCCTAAAGTTCTCAATTTAAAATCATGCACCGCTTTGTGTTTTGGTACTAGATATAAGTCATAAGCAAGGTGCACCAAACCATGGAACCCACTTCACCTAATATTATTCTCTTCTGAAGTAAGATCGCTGGCAACACTAACACCATTTCCATTGTCTTTTGCATTGGGCTTGTAATCGTCCAGGTATTGCTGATAGGTGTATGATATAAAGCCCCAAACAGCTAACACCATAGAGATGGCCTTAATCCCATGCATCTTGTCATGAAATATGAATACTGCCAGAATTGGAACAACAGGCAAAGCCAAAACACTAATGGCATTTGAGAAGAGAGAAGAAACCTCTAACACAAGCCCCAGACAACCAATGGCAAAGACCTGCCAAATTATAGCTGTCCAACTCAAAGTCAGAACATAAGATGCTTTCCCCAGTTCATAATCCTCCATTTCACTCTTCAAGCCCTTCCAATCTCCACTTGCAAATAGTCCCACCAAAATGACCAAAGTTGCCACAAGTGCCTGATAAACGGCCATATCCAAAATCACTTTGAAACTCTCACTTTTCATAACCTTTTTGAACGCAAGCTGTGTGAGGGAAAGCACTAACCCATATCCAGCTGATGCAGCCACTGTGCAAATGAACCCAGCGATGCATTTTCCTTTGGAAACTTCAGTGGATCCAGAAGAGTCCGAGTCCGTTGGATCAAACACAAGTAGGGTTGATGAAATGCTCAGAAGAACCAAAGAGTTCAATATGTAAGGTGTGAATTTCAGTGAATTGAGAAAGAAAGAGAAGAAAGCGTTGAAGGCCAATTGGGATGAACAAATGAGAGAATAAGTGGAAACAGGAAGGTATTGGAGGCCAACTGAATACAAATAGCAGTCCAATGCAACAAGCAGTCCAAGTGAGATATAGACAAATGCTAGAACTGAAAGAGATGGCTTTGAAGGAACATCAATGGTGTTATTTGATGTGAGATTTTTGGATAATGCTGATGACATGCGATAACAAGGAAGGAGAATTGGGAAACCCACAAGGGTGACCAAAGTTGACATCCATTTGCTCTTTCCACCTTTTTCATAGTATAATCTTCCTAAGAGTGTTGCAGCTGATTGACACAGCACGAGGATTGTGGAATATAGGCCTATCCGGAACCAGCGGTTGTATCTTTTTCTCTTGTTGATTGTAATTGGTAGTTTATTGGCTAAACTTGAATTTTCTGAAGGCTTTGCTCCTTTAGCTTCCTGAGCTGCAGGTAGAATAATAACATGTCAAATGTCAAATGATTAGTATAATAAGGGATTGTATAATTTAATTTTTGAATAAAGATAATATTTAATTTTTCATTTATAAAGATGGTGAGTATTACATCTTTTAAATTTTATAATTAGTACTATTAATCTTTTATTTTTACTTTTGTTATGATTACTTTATGATTTTTTCTATATTCCTTTTGTTTGGGTTGGATCACCATATAATAAATTTAGGGCTACAATCATTTTAGAAATAAATAAAAAAAAGAAACTAGAGATGATCTACTAGAATGGAAGAGGAAATTAATTAATATTAGGATCAAAGAAGAAATTAACATCAATTTGAAAAGAAATTAGAAAATGAAGTAGGACAATCAAATTATAACAATGCTATATGTATTAAAAATGATATCTAAAATTGAGTTTTAAATAAAAATTAAGAACTGTTATTAAATATAGAATAATGAGATAAATTTGTAAAGTTCAATTAATAAATATAAAAAATTTAAAATGTTATTTCGAATCTCGTTTTCAAACTTATATCATTTTTAATCAAATTATCATGAGAAATATCGCCAAGCCACTACTACAACCACTTCTAGATAAAAAATAACTAAAGCCGCTTCTAAGTAAGAAATAATATGAGGGGATTAAATTTTAAGTTATATAAGTATTTATAAATAACCAGAATTTTATCAGGAACCTAATGCATATAGTAAAAAACTATTGGCTGAGGATTAAAAATAAAAGAAAATCCTGCTATTTCAGAAATTTCAGGCTAAACTTTATTCGCGGTGATAAGCTATTACTTGCCCAACCTTTTTTTTTTCTTTTGGGGTAATGATTCCCCTAATTACAATTTTTTATATATTATGAAAATTGTAACTCTTTATATAACATTTTTATAATTTTTTAATAAAAGATTAAAAATGTGTATCAATTTTACGTTTAATAAAGTCACAAAGTTGTATTTCTATTATTCATAGTTGTATAAGAAAATTGTTAAAAGGCTTTTTCATTTCTACTTAAAAATTAAAATATATATATATATATTTTTCACAAAAAGTTACATGATTACGTATTTAAAGGTGACCTTGCCTCCCTTTTCTAATTTTTACATCCATATTCTTTCACACACTAACCGGTGTTAGGCTCAACTGACAAAATTTGATATCCAAAAGTATTTACATCGGTATATACTTGAATTATTATTTAAATATATATTATTATACGTTAAGTAAATTATTATATAAAAAAAGGCATATCATTAGGATTCAACATAATAATTCAATTTACCCAACGCAATTGTGAGGAACTGAGGCAGCCTTAATCAAGTTCCAATTTAGGGTTTAGGCGGGAATCGGGTAAATGCAATTAAGAACCAGGTTTAAGTCGACATTTGTAATTATCTAAAAAAATTTGAAAGATATTTATGCTCGCAATGATATCATTTAATCAATTATAATTTGTTTTATTACAATTCGTTATTGAATTTTACAACTAAATGCACTTCTCTCGAAAATATATCTCAAATAAATATTAGCGATAAAAAATTATAAATAAAAACTATAAAAAAATTATTTTACCAAAGATTATCAAACTGAATCAACCCAACATTATAAATTATAAATTAGCTCATAATCATGTTAAATTAGTGGAATTTGACATGTTAACGAGGTGGAAGTCACTTGTATATACTTTACATAAATTTAGATCGGACTTTGGACCATTTTGAAGTCTCAAATCAAATTTAATTTATAAATACGTTAGATAGGTTTGGCAGAAACCCAACATTTGTATAGTAATATATTTATCACTTGTGAGCATAGTTCGGTGGCAGCAATGATTGCCCTTTATACGGAGGAAAATAATATAGTAACATATTATAAGATTTGATTATTCCATTATGTAATTCGTGAGATTTGATCCTAATATATAATTAAATTTAATAATATATTATATTATATTAGCGGTACAGTGAAACACCTCCTGACAAAAGTGATATCAAAAGGGAGTTTAATTTACTTGCTTACCCCTTATCCGAGAAATTCTTCTTCGGGAAACACATAATTTATATACCTTAAATTATTAAAATATCATTATTTCATTAGTTTATAAAATAATTAATTTTTTAATTATTCCCCCTAAATTTATGACAATATTATTGTACTTTGAATTACATAAATTATATATTTAGTGGACAAATAAGAATTTCTTGTGAAATAATAAATATTTATTATTTAATTTCACCCCAACCTAAAAAAAAATGAATAATAAGTCTTCGTATGTTTTTCTGTTAAACGTCGGTGAGGTATGGGTTTGAGCAAATGCCTCTTTACAATACTCTTTGTCGCTGCTACTCAAGTTTCTATAAACTAAGAACTGAAATTTTCATATAGAACTGTGAAGACGTTGATGGTACGATCTGAATGACTTACATTATTAAAAAATATATATTCTTAAAATAAAAACGTATTATATATGTTATAATATTTGAGATGAAAATGGGAATATATATATATTTGATCTATCTGCAATTATTTTTATACTCTCTCTTATAATCCAAGTTAAGTTAGCCATCAACACTTTCATGGAAACAGAAAACCAAACACATAACAAATTATGAGTCTATTTATTACATTTTAAGATTACGAATCAATTCTAAATTTAAATATTTTTTTTGAATATTTTCTTATTAAAATTTTGTGGGTATTGCGAAGATCGTGCTATTAAATGAATACAAACTCATCAATCATAAAAAAAAAAAAAAGTGTAACATTTATACTAATTACCGTTTCGAATCTTACTTTCTCATAAAATATATATATAAAAAAGAAAGAAAGAAAAGAGTACGAAAATATTTATGAATTACCTATTATGTGGAGTTGCACTTCTTGAGATTCTCCCATATTATCTCAAGGAAGAGTGAAAACGAAGATGGAAGGAAGAGAGAAAAAGGAGATGGAAGAGAGAGAAAGCGTAGGTGGAAGACTGATGCAAGAGGTTCCCATAGATGATATCGGCGGAGGATGAGCTGTGGGCAGGCATCATTGTCCCACGTGTCTGACGAGATATGTTCATGGATTTACTTATTTGTCGTATGCGGCCTTTTTGATGTCAAGTGGGCGGCGAAAAATTTATGGCGTCTTCAAGATTTTTAAATTTTAAGTAGTTTGACAAATTTTTATTTATTAAATTAAATTATTAAAAATTTAAATAATTTTATTAAATAATAAAATTACGTTACATCATGCAAAATTTGGAATTAGAGGTACTATAGAGTTCCCCAAGTGGGGTCATATTTGATAGATCCGTCGACTATCGTGCTTAAATTTATTGTTGAATTTGTGCCCACAAAAGACAGCTATCCAATTAATCGATACGCTAAATTATTGGAATTGCCCTTCATTTATCTTACGCGTTTCAAAATAAAATTTTGTTTTATTCAGTGATGATGGAATTAGAAATTTTGGTTGGTGCGATAATGTGTTCTGTACAGAAATAAATAATTGATTGATTCCATAAAAATAAATTGGGTCTTAAAGTATTTCAGATTTAATAAAAATTTTAAATTTTATTATTGGGAGCATTTTTATCATGAAAAATTTTACTGTTTATTATATTCTAAATTTTATTGTTTATTACACATTATAGAAAAGATGTGAAGATGCTTTGGGTATAAATAAAAAAAATAAATATTTAAATAAAACTGTTTTTTATATGCGTAAGTTAACATATTAGCATGTATAATAATAAGTGAAATTTTAATATTCTTTACAATAAGATTTTGTATTTTTTTAAAATTTTATTTATTTATATGCAAATAAACGAGTGTTATGTGACTTAAATAAATTGGAATTTAAAAATAATGTATAATATTATGATAAAAAATTAAAGGGTTAAAATTTGATAAATAATAATTAATTAAAAAGGTGTTGTCAAATTTATGATTATATGTTCCTTAATTATTTTCATTAAAGATTTTGATGTCATATTACACTCTAAAATATATTTTGCACTTTAGGAAATTTATTCAAAAGAAACTTCTTCTTTTTTAATAATAAATATTATTTTTTATTACATTTCTTACGTCAAACATTTAACAAATATAATTCTTTGTTTGTTATTTTCGTATTTTATAACCATAAGAATTAAATACACTGTACTCTTGAACTATAAATTAAGAAGATAAATTGATTTTGAACTATCGTTAAAAGAGATATAATGTATTTTACTTTAACTGTACGTAGAAATAAATGATATCATTCTCATGAAAAATGATTTTTTGGGTAAAAACATTACTATTTCTTAAAAAATATATATGGGTTCAATGTTTGACAGTAATTCATTTGGATATAAATTTAATTTATTTTATTGTAAATCAATTTTATACTATCTTTAATTTTTATATTGTCATATCATTAAAAAATTATTAAAATTTTTTACTCTTAATAAAAAATTTTAATTATTACTATATTTTTAATAATATGTAATTTTTATATTTATTGATAATGTTTACATATCAAATTTAAACTCAATCATTTTACTTTTTACTCTTTATGTTATTATTTTCATAAAAAATTTGTTATCTCATTATTCATGTATTACTTTTTTTTTTCCTTAGAATCTGTACAGTAATATCTTCCAATTTTTAATATATTAAAAATCCCGAAGACTGAACAATGATTTTTTATTAGGGAATCATGGAATTGACATTAGTCTAGATATGATCTATCCGACATAAGTCTATCTTTTTTTAATTTTTTATTTTTATTATAAAAATAATTAAATTATTAAATATACATATAAAAAATTTAAAATTAAATTCTAATTATAATGGATGGTACAAGATCTTTAAAATTATTAAATGTGCATATGTAAAAATTAAAAATCAAATCTTAATTGACAACAGGAGGTATAAATCTCTTATTTTTATTATAAGAATGATCAAATTACTAAATAGGTATACAAGAATCAAAATCTAATTGTAGTGACAAGTACAAATATTTTAAAAAAATATTAAATATTATTTGAATAAAAAATTCTTAATAAATTTATCTCTTTTTATCAGACTTATGAATAATTTTTTTGTTTAAGAAATATTAAAATAATACAATAAATTATACTCATTTTTATATTAAATTTAATTATATTCATACTCTTCTATTTTAAAAAATATTCACTTATATTTTTTATTTTTTAAAGATAAAAAAGGGTGAATGTATGCTAAAAAAAATAAAAATAAAATAAATATATATAAATAGAAGTATAAAAAAATAGTTCTCTAATTATGAGAAATGATATTAAAAAGGAAATTACAATTAAAAAAATTAACATCACTATATTATGGGGATGAAAATGTATAATAAAAAGAATGACGGGTATTAAGTGTAATTTGATTAAATCTCGTACGTTAATGTACTTTAGCTTAAAAATTTTTCTTAATTAAGAAATACAAAAATAAAATGTCACCTCGAAAAGGAAAACGCCCCACTGGGTGATGTGATATGCCGGCCCACTAGTTATCAGGGTTGGATGTCACCTTCAACTTTTATTGGACCACTAGTTGCGGCCCAAATTAACTTTCCATTCTCATCCTCATCGCCGTTCTCAGGATTGGGATTTAGGGCTCAATAATTTTATAGAAGGCCGGCCACAGGTAATTTTAAGAGGCCAGGATTTTTACTTGTGTTTGGGCAAGTTACATAGTTTTGAAGAATAAATCACCAAATTTAATCTAAAAATAGCATTAAATTAATTTTGAAATTTGTTTTTGCGTGAATCTAATATCAATTGTGGAAACAACATTAAATTGGAACTAATTTGATCTAGTTTTTAAAATTAATGCTTAATTCATTACCAAAAAAAAGTTAATACTTGATTGATGTATTTTTTTTAATTTAACGCTGTTTTCACGTAAATAATATGTCGAGACTAGTTTTATAACAATGTAATTTTTTATAGATAAATTTGATTATTTGCTCATATTTTTTTTGGGTCTACGCAAGTTATTGCTCCATAAATTGCTAATCATTGATTTGAAAAGTCAATAGGCTCAATTCAGCTTTCCAATCAGTTGAAGAAGATACGTATACACATGGACGAGGGACTTTGACAATGCCACATTGATGAGATTAGTAAAAATAATTTTAAATAAATAAAATATTATATACATAGAAAATGATTATATTTGTTGCATTTAATTTTACAAATTTTCACTATTAATGATAGTCTTTGATTTCCATTTAAAACCTAATTTAGAATCTCATTTTCAATATATATAACATTACTATTTAAATACTTCTTCTATTCTTTATTGTTTGTCACATTTAAAAAAATAATCATTTTTATTTGTCATTTTAAAATTCTAATAAAGTATTAGATATATATATTTTTTAAATTTATCCTTCTCTTTAACTAATAAAAACTTTATTATTCTAACATTCATTTTAAAATGTCTTAACAAATTCATTTCATCATTTTTTCTTTATTTTCAATTGTATTTAACTTTATATATAAAATAAAAGATAGCATAAATTTTATTCTGAACTAAAAAGTTAATTTTAGAAAATTTAATAAAAATAATTACACTAAATAACTTTCCTAATTTTTATAAAATTAGTAAAATGTAATAAATAATGAGGAACAAAAGTAATAAATAAATCTTATTAGTCATTTATGTCTCTTGAAAAGAATATTTTGGTGATGGAGACTGGAGAGGAATAATTAACAATTCATGATCCGTGTCACAAAATTTTCTCTCTTCTTTAGCTTTTAAAATGAGCTTAGATGTTGTCCCAATGACTTTACCTCTTTCCATAGGTTTTGATTTCAAATTTTTATTTATATGTATTTTATAAATTAATCACTTCTATTATTAAAAATAAATATCTAAATTATCAAGGTTGTTGACAAGTTTTTAGAATTCCTTGTTAGCTTAATCTATGCTTTTCTATCACTAAAGATACTATCCCGTGTATGAAAAGAAAATATTCTCCCCAATCCCCATCATCTACCAGGTTTCTTTAATTTTTTTTCATGAAAGTGTTTTTTTTTTAAAATTGTGTGTATCAAGCGAATGAGCAAATGATAAATATTTGCAAGAAAGAAAAGTATTGTAAATATATATTTATGTAAATCAATTGGTTATTATAAATTTAAATTTAACCTAATATTTAATTTTAACCAACAAGAGATAATTATTGGAAATGATTATTATCATCAATTATGATTATTGTCAATTGGTGCATAAATAATCTATAAATACAGAAAATTATAAAAGAATTGTACACATTCCTAAATAATAGAATTTTATTTAATATTATTTTATTCTCTTTCCCTGTTTCTCTTCCTTTATTTCTTTATCATTCTTATTTTATTTTCATAACAATTTTTTTAATGATTCTCTCAACAAATTTTCATTCTTGGACCATTGCTTGCTTATTCTTTTTTGGGCCTGGAAATGCAACAAGAAAGGAGAAGCCCAACACAAGCAGGGGACCAACGATAAGCCCACTAAAAAAAATCTACTGCTATACAAACAGAACTGAACCTCCGGAAGTCACATACGTAGAGACCATAAAAGTTGTACAAATACCCATAGCCCAAGCAAAAAGAATTTACATTTCTTCATTTCTGTTGGTAAATAATTACAGAACGGTGAAATTCATAATTCATTTTTTAAGTGTGATAAGATCCATAAATAATCTTAAAAAAGATTAAGACGCACCAGATATATAGTATACAACTATTTAAAAATTATTAAATTTCATTCAACTTACACAGTATTACATAACTCAAAAAATTTAAGCTTTTAAAGAGGATTGATGCACTGTACATCTAATACATCCCGCCAATAATCTTATGTACGTGGGTCTCTTTCCTCTTCCTTTCACGAAAGAAACATGAACAAAGGAAAAGGAAATTAAAATTTTTATGTTAAAAAAATGAGATTAGAAAGTAAATTTTAAATTTTTATTAAATTAAATTTTATAAATTTATTTTATTATTTTATATTTAATAATAATCATAATATTCAAGTTTTAATTTTAAATTTCATATCTTTTATTTACGTAACATTGCTGAAAAAGAAAAAAAAAATAGAAGATGAAAATCCAAAAGGTGCCAGCAAAATGACTTCAAAGCAACTAGCTGAGGAGGAAAATCCAAAAGCTTGAAAGAGAAAATTATCACCTTACGGAAGTTGGACTTTTGAAAAAGCAAGAGAAATACTAATTTGTAGGGAAGCATGGTAAAATTTTCTGTGTGTAAACTGAGATTTCAATACTACAATTCTAAAGAACCAGATGTTTTGACTAATTGAATGGATAATAAAATAAAATAAAAAGTAATTGTTTATATTGTTGAAAATAATAGGCAGTGATACGAATTCCCAAATTTTTTTTAAAGATAATTTTATAATACCCAAACTAAAAGGTTGGTTATGCATACGCTCATTATGTGGCACATAGCAACTACGGGGTTATAAGATAAAATATTGATGTAGATTTATTGATAATTTATTGGAAGAGTTAAAAAAAATTATGTAATATTATTTTGATCAACCACATTATTTATAATAATTGCAAAAGTTGTCACACGTGTAATAAATAATGTGTGGATCTAGAATTAAATATTCGATACATGTACTATATTTAAGGATAAATAAATATACTGTACAATATATTTAGAAGAATGTATATTATGGAACAAAATGATTATTTTTTGGAAAAAATATTTAATTTTTTATAATATAATTATCAAGCTATTTAACATATATATAATTTTGGGTTCAAATTCAAAATAATAAGAAAAAAGTCATAAACACAACACTAACAACATTTAGATATTATTGTTTATTAAGGTGCTAGCAAATATATAATTTTGATAAAAGATAAATAAGTAGCATTTAAAAGCATTCATGTAATAATTGAGTAATGATTTTTTTAAAAAATATTTTTAGAAATTAGAAAAAAATAAGTATCAAACAATCAAAATTAAGTACTAATATACCTATAAATAAAAAAATTATAATATTATGAAATTAAGCCCTATGCACACTTATTACAAATATTATAATAATATGTACATGAAATATTTGTAAACTTAAATATGAAAATATAAATATATTCTAGTTTGATAATTTTAATATTGTTTTTCATTTCACCGTTGCTTACAATATTTAGTTGGGATTAAATCTATAAATTTTACTAGTAAGTTTTTAACTTATAAAAGTAGATTTTGATGATTTTAATAAATGTAAAATCACCAACATATATTCACATGTCAAAATATTACTAGTTTGTCAATCAAAGTATTAATATCTTGAATTTGACTTTGGGTATCAAAGAATTATCCTTATCTAAAACATGGGATAGACTTTAAAAAACTAAAGAAATAATGACAAAGTAAAGTGAAAAAAAAAAATTAAAAGCTCAGAATTGGATAAATAATAAGCTAAAGGAATAATTTTTTAATTTATAATTATTTCTTCTCTTAATTTTTCACCAACAATTATAATAAATGGTTAACAAAGACTTTTAATTCAAATGATATCGAATATTTTTTAAGGTTTTATATATGTTACTATATTAGGATTTGATTATTAATCTTTTGACGAACTTGATCCCTAATTTTTTACTGCAACATTGATTTTTTTTAAATTACACTAAGTTTAATTAGCTTGTAAGGAAATATAGATTGGCTTATATGTGATTATTGGAAGAAAAAATATGTCACTAGCTCCCAAATTTAAGTAGTGATTCATATAAATTTGGGGACATTAGTACAAAATCAAATTCATTAATAAATTGGTTAGATAGTGTATTCCCTACCTATATGGGCTGTTGCTGCAGGCAGTGGACATAGATAATATCTATATCATTAATTAACGATATGAATCAATGCAGCTGATTGCTTGGGAGGATTCAGCAAAATATTATATGAGATTGTTTGCTTGATTCTCCCGGCACCGTTAATCCTTCTCTCTGATGCCAATGCATGGCTCACTGCTTTAGTATTCGTTAGGTAATGCACATGACAGCCTATATGCATAAACATTTATGCAAATAGGAATTCTCAATATTTTATTTATCATGCATCTAGGTTTTGTTTTTGTTTGTTTGTTGCACGCGTGCTCACCAAATAGTGAATACTATAATGAGGTTTGTTTCGGTATAAATGTGTGTATCCATATAACTTGTTGCAAATTTTACGAGAAAATCTCATAAAATTTATAATATTTTTATATAAAATGTACATTCAAATGACATGAATTATATAAGCATAATTATTCATATAAAATTTATAACTTTGTTTATCAATTTTATAATTTGAAATAGTGATCTTGTAACATGAAAATTAAGAAATTATTATAATATTTTATGAAAAATTATAAATTTTTTTATAGAAAATTGCTAATTTTATAAAAAGCTGCATAAAATTCACAATAACCATGCTAGTACTCTCTATTTTAAAAGAGTACCGGAGAAATTACCTACTATAGTAAGATATTTTTATCTGGGAAGTGAGTTTACAAAAATGTTTCATTCACACTTAAATTTCACGTGAATTTTTCATGCTTTTTAATAAAAAAATGTGCTTAGATATTTACTTATTTATTTATTTTCTATAAGAGTATGGGTGAGAGAATAAGGGAATTGATAGTCCTAGTTTTGTGTTGACCATCAAAGTCTCCTACTTTTGAATAATGAAGGGAAAATTCAAAGACAAAAAATAATTGTAAATGAAACTAGGGTTAGGTTTAGTTCATTAGGGCAGAGCCCATTCTCTCATCTTTCAATTTGTGGACTGAATTTCCTTTGGGGTTGATTTGTGTCTCGTGAATAGGATAGAGTGTCGGTTAATTATTGAATTAAAGGAAACTAATACAAATGAGAAAATAAAGAGTTGACATATCGTCATCTATAAATAATGGAATTAGACCCAAAAAGGTAATAGCTTAAAATTTTAAATTTGGTGTGGTCCTAAGCTATTTATTTGGCGCACAGTACTTTTCTTAACAAGTTGTGTGATTGTGAAGGAATCCAAGGAATGCATGCATGGAAATTGGTTGAATGACATAAGCATGAAATCAAGATCTCTCGCCGTTTCACATGTGGAAAGAGGGCTTAATTGTCTCAAAAAATGATATATCTAAGACAAAGTCCTACGCAGGGGCCAACAAAGGAACTCCAAGGAGCCAAGCTCTTATGTCAACGGTAACCAATTACTTCCATTTCTCCTACATTGGTTCCCCCCATATGAGTAAGCAAGCCTTAAGGGAGGGCAAAACTTGATGAAAAAAGGCTCTACTTGTTGTGTCAAAATCTGATTTATTTGTATATAAATAAAAAAATTTTGTGAAACTTATATATTTTGTGATTAAAATAATACGTAATATATGATAACATAGTAAAAAGAGAAAATAACTTACTCTTTAAAATAGTAAATATTATTTTTTATCACATTCCTTATATCTAATATTTAATAAATAGAACAATATTTTCTATTATTATGAGATATTTCATAATTATAAATTCCAATAAATAAAATTATTTTCATGAAGAATATTTTCTGTAAAATAAACATAGACTAGATTATAATGGAGATCCAGCAGCTTTCATATTTATCATTAATTAGTAATAAGAAGATATCAATTTATTTTAACCTTCTTCTTTTTTTTAAAGTGAAGTTAGATGTATTTTAGCTTCAATTTCTCTCCCTCTCTCTCTTATTTTAATGGTAAAAATTGTAATTTATTTATTACACATAAAATTTTACATTCAAATTTGAAATATATAAAGAATAAAACATTTAAAATAATATTGAGTATCACATTGCACCACCAAAAATACTGCCAATAATTTGAGTTTCTATTTAATTATAGCCTCGTAGTTAGTTTGTTTATGTCTCTGCTCTTCATCTATTTTTCTTCTTAACACTTTGAATATATTAGTCCTAATTTGGAATACAAATACTTTTGTTAATGGGAAATGCATAATCGATCTCGCGGCAGATAAACCAAATAGAGAGCCCCTTATTTAAAAAGGGCAATTTTAACATTAATTTCAACATAAAATCATAGACCTATTTGGAGTTTGAAAAACAGATGGCCGGAAACTATCCGGATAAAATAGATCATTCAAGTGATGAAATGATCTAAGATTTGAGAATTGACTGCACGATAGATCCTTTGGTGTTACAACTTTGCTTTCTCTTTCTTCTCTCTGAATCTAATATAAATCACTCAAATTCTAGACAAATTTTGCCTTTATGACGATCTGGTTTAAGTCTGAACTACAAAAAACATGCGGTTGATTATGTTGACCTCCTCGAAAGATAAGATAACGAAGAACAAACTGTTCATACGTTGTGAAAGCCATCGTAGCTTTGTTTTACCCTTTTTTAAAAAAAAAAAAATTAGTAGGCATGATTAAATTATTAAATATATACATGTAATTAAATTCTGAATGTAAAAGAAAAATATACAAAACTTTAAAAAATCATGAAATATCATTTAAATCAAAATTTTTTATGCAACTTATTT
Source organism: Sindora glabra (assembly GCA_020226215.1). Taxonomy (NCBI): domain Eukaryota; kingdom Viridiplantae; phylum Streptophyta; class Magnoliopsida; order Fabales; family Fabaceae; genus Sindora; species Sindora glabra. The sequence goes on along the minus strand of CM035226.1, from coordinate 32,199,557 downwards.
TTACTTTGTCAAATAAGATAAGATATGATTTGGTAAGTGTGAAACTTCCCAACCCTATTTGTTTTTAAAATGCATTGTTCTGTCTTTCTCTTACCGATACAATATGCCAAGGAAGATATTTTGATCACTTTCCTCCGTTCCCCTCAAGCTGAATGTATATTCCCATTAAGTAGATTTTCCATATACGTTGTAACATACTGATTCTAGGGTTCTTTTCCTCCTAATTTAGCTAATCACAATAAAAATTGCAATCCTGATTGCAATCACAACCACAACATAGCATGCTCCTCACTCATTAAAATTAATTAAAATAAGCAAATTCCAAAATGGACTGCATGCATATCTTATGCTTACGGATCACATCACCCAATGCAATCTTAGTATTACAATTGCGGCAAACAGGATATGAAACCGCGCGGTTTTATCACATTGTACATAGTTTTCTAGGATATAAGACCAAAACCGCAATTCAAACCCTGATTCTGATTCTACTACTCTTACTCTAATTCTGCCAACATATCTCTCATCATCTCCTACAATGGCAGATCAAGATATATATAAATTATATAACTATATCAACCCACTACCAAATAAAGCATTGGAAGCTGGTTTTTCTCTCAAGTCAGTTCAGACGACATAACTATATGTACAAGAGAAAAAAAAAAGACAGAATTATAAGTACTTTTCGATCATCTGATCTCATGGCTCTTGTTTGAGGAATGTAGAAGGGACAATGTCTTGAAGAAGGCCGCAGTCAGAAGCCGCAGCAGCTGCAGCAGCAAGCTGATGATGATACTGCTGAAGAGAAGGGTTATTATTATAGTTTTGCTGAGAATAAGCGGAAGCTGCAGCCAAAGCCGCGTTTGGTTGGTTGGTGAAAAGATGGTGAGTTCCGAAAGAAGGCTGCAGGAAAAAATCTGGTGGGAATAAGTTGGGAGCAGAAGCGGCAAAAGGAGTTGGTGTTGAGAGCATGGAAGAAGGTGTGAACATTCCGGCCGCATTCCCTCTGAGCGATGTGGGGACTGGATGGTTGTGCTGACCTTCATACGTTGTTATCACAGTGGTTGGGTCCTGATATGACCTCTCCACGCGTTTCTTCACTGTGCACTTCTGAGTGGTGCATCTGTAGTAGCTCCTGCAAAGCAATGGCAGATCATGTATAAATATATATATATAAAATCTCAAATAAATTAAAAAAAAAATTGCCAAAACTCGTTCAGTTCAGATCAGAATCATCAGATTATTTCTTGGGTTTTTGTACTAAAGAAAGCCATTGTACCGCAATTCATGCCATGGTTTTGAACTGTAGTTGCAGTGAGGATCGTGATTATGTTGCGAATCGATGGCTTGAATTCCGGACAAATGCAAACGAGGAATTCACTGAAATATTACAGTTACGAAACTCAATTTGAATATATGATTTATGCGTAGTTTTTCTTCGTCTAAAATGAAGAGTGGTGTGGGATTGGGGGAAGAACATATTTGAAGTTTAGACCTCATTTTCCTTTTGCTTTCTTTTTATATTTCATGGATACAAACAAGTCGAAATGGATTGATGATATATGAAGTGTGTCTGTCTATTTTGGTGTAATAACAGACAGATTTAAGGGAGAAAAGAGATGGTTGATGGGACGAGAGTGTAATTAACATCCACATAATGGAGAAAAGAGAAAAATGAATATGTCAATTGTTTTGATGTTGAAAGTTTCAATCTAGCCTGGAGTATTTGAACTCTGGGTTTCAAAGAAATTAATGTGAAAGAAAAAATATATTTATTTATACCTTGGGTAAGGACTATTCTTCACAGCTTTTTGTCCATATTTTCTCCATCTATATCCATCTTCGAGATGGTCAACTTCACTCTTGGTCATGAAAGCAAATCTGGGTTCCTTCTGCTTCTTCTCTCCTTTCTTCTTACCCTTGTTCCTGTAAAATTCATCCATATAATAACATTTTCTCATTAATTAGTTGCACACCATTTTACCCTAATAATGAGAAAATACAGTTTAAATAATCACGGCTTTCAAACCCAACTTATTCTGTTAAAAAGGGGGAAAAAATTTACCCTTTCTTTGAGCTTTCTCCTCCTTCTTCTCCTTTTGCCTTGCTATCCTTCTTGCTCTTTCCAGAATCTTCTTCTTCAACCCCAGCTTCGGAAGAAGATGAAGAGATAGATGAATTCTGAGTAGTCCCCAAGGTTTCGCTGCCTCCCCCACCGCCGCCGCGACTTCCTAAGTCTCCGGCCTCAGCCGGGATCCGATCGCCTTCAGCCGACGAAAATACTCCTGATGAGGTAGGAGACAAGCCAAAGGAAGTTACAAGCGAATTGTAGTCCATGGTTCCTTGAAGACATTCAGTGAAACTCATGTAAGAGCTCGGATCAAAGGGCTGCGCATCATATTCTGATGAACCTGCAAAGCTTGAGAATTGCTTCTCACAATACATGGTGGCCTGGTGATGATTATTATGATTCAGAACAAAGTCTTGGAAGTGAAGCTCCTTAGGTTCATCTGACATAGAGGAAGAAGAGAGAGAATAAGAGGAGAAGAGAAGAGTAAGAGTCTAGTTTTGAGACTTTGCAGCATATCTCATAAGTAGTTGGTTATTATATATATGAAAAAAGAAAAAAAGGGGGAAAAAGAAAAAAGTCTTTGGTTTGAATGGAGAAATGCTATAATAACTTTTATAAGGAGGTTGACAAAATAGCTTCCAATCAGAACACCAAAAAGTGCTTTCTTAGATGGAAACATTTTGCAGTCCATGCTACTTCCATTAAGGAGACGGATCGGTATTAGTTAGGGAGATAGGAGATTGTCACTGCCTGGCCTTTTAATATATATAATTTCTAATTTAATATTTATAAAACAAATCCACTTCGAATCTCTGTTTATATATATATATATATATATATTTTCTCTCTAATTCAAATGAATTGTACGTCTAAGTATCAATTTTTTTCAACATACGAATTTTGGTTAAGAGAAGTAATTATATTTGTTATTTGATATATTATGAAAATTAGAATGATTACTTTTGATTTATATTCTGTCTGTTCTAACAGATTCCTTTAGCGTTTCAACCTTCAAAGCTCGGCCATTTACAACATCTAGCATCTGTTCGGTACAACAAGACATAAAAGATGGGTTTCCAGCATAATATTTTAAAATAATTTGTTACAAATAACTCGATTTTGTATATGTTTAATGAATATAAATTTCATCAATTATCAATTTCATATTATTACCTATCTATATATTGCTATGTTATAAAAAATTATAAAAACTCATTTATTGTTAATCTAAATTCTTAATTACTAGTCTAAATTTAAACATAATATTTTATAATATATAGTACTTAAGATTTTATTAGTTTGAATATAGCTAGAAACGTTACTTTACAGAATGAAAGTTACAATAAAAGTAAAAATGTTTCATGTGTTTTATAAATCAATTGTGATTATGAATGATAATGATCTATTTTGGAATACACCAAAAATTTAATCAAATATGATGCTAATAATTAGAACGGATCCTTGGTTATTAAAAACATTATCAAAGGTTCACTTATTTTTTTAATTATCTTGATGTTCAGTCTAATTTGGAGTCTTCAACAATTTTTTAATTAGTTAATTTTATCTTGGCAACCCAATTCCAGTCCACTTAGTATGAACTGCCTTCTTTATACATAAAGCTCAGTAGAATAATTCAAGATGCCCTTTTAAAGCTTTTGGGTATCCCAATTGAACTCAAAGTCATCAGTCATATAATGTTGATTGGAAAAGAAGAGTCAAAAAAAGCACATGGTTGACTCTCCATCGGCTTATTACTGAAACATGTTTCTAGAAATTCACAATTTTCATCTCAAATAAAAAAGTATATATTGGTCAAGATTCTTTTTAAATATTTTGTTAATTTAAGTTTTTTAGATAAATACATATAACAGTCAGTTATTTCGATTTGACTAGGAATTTAAAGCAAAATTTATACTTTATTCATTAGCACTAACAAAAACAATTATAAAAAAATAGGAACAAAATCCAAAAATTATTTTATGAAGAAATATTGAAAATAATTTCACTTTCGTACATTTATTAGACCGCAGAGGAGCACAGACAAAGGCAAGAGCGTGGTTTCACCCGCGAATAATAGAGCCTGAGACAAGGTGATTGGAGAGCGGCAATAGTCAATGATTCAAAGTTTTCTACTTCACAGTGGCCTGAGGGAATATAAGGATCACACGTGTCAAAACTGGCACCGGCATTTGACCGTAGCCGACTGGTGACAGGTCACAAGGCACGTGGTGGAGACCGTCCACAGCTTTGTCCTGCTGATGCGGGGCCAACGTCAGCATCTGCCCTATCCTATTATTGTTACAGATGACACTAATGTTAGGAGATGCGCTCATGTTTGATTTGAAGGATTTAATTGTGACCGAAGTAACTTTTCATGCTATTAAGGATATGAATTTTCATTATATTTGAAAATTAAAATAAAAAATTTATGTATATATATTAAATAAATTATTATTTTTTATTAAAAAAATTTAACAATGCTTACTTAAAAGGAGAAGGGGGAAGGGGGAAGGGGAAAGCAGGGCCTAGGAAAATGTGTATTTTGATGTAAGCATTTTATTAATGTACTTAGGACTTTTTAGGCATCTAGCAGTTTCAATAATTTTTAGTTAATTGAATTAAAATCAGTTGACTAATTTAATAATTAACTGATTTTTAATATTTGACAATCAATTGATTTGATTAGTTAATTATTTTTAAATCAGTTATTTTAGTAACATTGATCAGTATTTTAAGTTAGTTGATATGAAAAAAAAAGATAAAATCACTCTTAATAAATTTTATTTTTTAAAAAAATTTCTGAAAGATTTAATAATTATAAAAATTATGTTAATTTAATTTTAAATAAATATTTAATATATAATAAATCATAACAATATATTATTTATAATAAAATTTAATATACTAATTAATATTAAATAATATAATAATATATTAATTTAATTTTAAATAAATATATAATATATTATAATAATATATTATTTACAATAAAATCTAATATGCTAACTAATATATATATAAAATTTAAAATATTAAAATAAAAAATATTTAAATATATTATAAAATATACTTGTATCTTTATATATCATTTTATATATAAATAATTAATTATAAATAAATATTTTTACTAAATATTTTTATTCAAATAGTTAATGCAATCAATTAGTCAAATTAGTTAAAGTAATTAATTATCAACTAACGGTTAATTTAATTAATTAATTACTAAACAAGGTCTTAACACTTATCACTGAGTGAAAATTTTTTGCAGTCACTATTTAATCTCTGTTTAATGATTGTATTAAGCTTTTTTTAATTCTTTTAATTTATTTTAATTTATAAATTTATTTTAATACCTTTTTCTCATAATTATCCATAGCATTTAACTTCATTTTAAATTAGCTCCTTATCATTATCCATTTAAAAAATTTTCGTCGATCGATCTTTATCCAATATGGTAAATATTTGTTAAATAGCATAGTTGTATTATGTTATGAAGTAAAAATGATAAGAGCAAAATTGTAGTTGTCAAAATCAGGGGTGAAGCTAAATTAGGTTGTTGATGTTCTGTTAATGATTTGTTTATTTTGGCTTCATTTGTTTTTTGATGAAAAATATATTTTATAAAATATAATTATAAATTATTAAAATAATAAAAAATTATTAATATATTCAATATTAAATATAATGAATTAGATTGAAATTTTTTTAAAGAAGAAATAATTTTTTTATTATTATAACTTTAAAAATTATTTTTTTAATCATAAAGTATAGATACACATAATACATTTTTATTAGAAAATAAAATTTTCTTACAAAAATTATTTTTTAAGAAATAAATTTAGCCATGATTAAATAAGACACCTCAAGACTTCTGGTTTATTCATTTGATTAAATAAGTCATATTTAGGTCAAGATTAACCTTTTTTTATTAAATAAATTTAAGTCATTTGATTTTAGATTTAATTTGTTAGCCTATCAAATTAACCAATTTAACTGATATATCATTTTAATTTAATACTTGTCCTAGTTTAATAATCTTATATTGATTGACATAGTTGTACTATTATTATTATTCTTGTATTATTGTAGTTTATTCAATTTTGGCTCCATAATAAATAAGTTAATATTAACTTAATCAATAAATTATAAACTACCTTTTAGAAGCTTTTCGAATACAAACTTATGAGAAAAAATAATTTCTGATTTAATAAATTATCTTATATAACTTATAACTTATAAATTATTATTTTTTTAAGATTTATTATTTTTTTATTAATTTAATGTTAACATAATTATATCCTTATTTTGGACTTTAAATATATAAAAATATGTACGTAAATAATTATATAATGTCATAAAATATAATTAATTATAGTTTAAGTAATTACATTTTTTGTATAAATAATAATGAAATAAAAATTATATAAATTTATAAAATATAATTAATTAAATATTAGATATTTTATTTTATTTTAAAATTTTTTATTACATTAATATAATTTAATTTTTAGATCAATATAAATTAATTTAATTTATATATCTATTTTTATTAATAGTCTTTTTATATTATTTTATAATTTTAATTAATTTAACAAATAATTTTATAAAATACTTTTTATACAATTAGCTAACTTATGAGTTATTAGTTATTAACCAATCTATTAATTATTAGCTAATTTATCAACTATTTATGCAAAATAAAATGTTAATTATCAATTTTTTTCAATTTTTGAGTTTGTGAGTGTGATGAATTTATATTATTATATTATTTAATCATTCTAATTTTAAATAAATATGATTATGATTTATTATAATGAAATATTAAGAATTTTATTTTATAAAATTAAAAACAAAATTTCATTCCATGCATTATTTGTTTAGTAAATTTATTATTATATTTGTTTTTGATAAAAAGCTTGCTTGTGACTTATTATATTTAAGTTTATAAGCTCATCAATAATTGGTTTTGATTTCAATAGTTTTAATAGGCCAATAAGGCAAATCAAGCATCTTACATTATATATACAAGTACCAAAATTTTGATCTACAAATTAATCATAAGTTAAATCCAAAACTATTTATACTAAGCTTGACTTATTTCTCCCTTAATTAAAATTAATTAGAGAATCAAGAATCACAATTTAAATCATGCATATCTTCTATTTTTGAGAACTCAATTTTATGATTGTCTCTATAAAACTACTTCTTTCAAATTGCAATAATTTGTCATTGTTTATGCATGAACAATAAGAAAGTTTGCACCTAAAGTCCCCAATAAACTATCAAAGGCCTTCGCTACTGTTTCATTACTTAGCAGCTGCATAGTCTATGATTCCAATTCCAATAACTAATTGTTCGTTATTATGCCGTAATATAATTGTTAAATTCACAAATTCTAGCTAGTTATAGTAAATAATTATGGTTAAAAATTTTCAATTAAAATATGTATAGAATATGTCAACTTTAAATTTCAAAACATCATAGGAGAAAAATATAAAAAAAGAAAAAAAAGTGAACACCACTATGTCACAAAAATAAAATGGTCAGCTAATTAATTTTATTTATTTCCTATAAGTAAACATTTTTTACCTGAATTTTTTTAAAGGTAAGGATTATGTTAATGTAAATTTTAATAAAAAAATGTTAGAATTATTCCTCATACTTTTTATTTAATATTAAATATTTTTCTTAGGATTATATTAATGTAAATTTAAATTAAAAAAAGCATGGAACTATTCCTCTGACTTCTTATTTAATATTAAATGAATTTCAACAAAAAGTAAAATATATTTTATTGGTGGGAGAATATTCTGGAATGCCTCTAACATCATTCATTCTCATTGGAGGATCCAAGAAGAGAATTATCAAGAAGAGAATAAGCAAAGGTGTAATTAATTGTATTTAATATTATGATAAATCCGATTACCGCATCCTTTTTGTTTGGGCGCCAACCTTTTTGTGATTTAGCCCTCTCATCAATTTTGGATTTGGTCATCATCGTGTGGAGTCATTTATTTTCTTTTCTAGAAAAGATGCTTTACGCACCCCGCCCCACTTTCTTCGTTGTTTGGGGGCGGAAAAGAACGAACGCTATTTAAAATAACTTTTTTTTATCTTTTTAATTTTAGAATGAAAAGTTTTTATATAAAAATTATTTTTATAATTATCAAAGATTATAACTTCAAATTTATGATTTAAAATTAAAAAAACAAAATCAAAAATTTTTAACTTAAGTTACATTCAATATTTTTTAAAAAATTTATATTTTTTATTACATCCAAATTTGATCTATAGTTCTTACGTTGGTACTTTTAGTAATTTAAGTACTCTTACTATCCTATAAAATAATTTTTATATATTTTCTGAATCCATATTTTTTATTTTTAATATCAATTTTAAAATTAAATAAAAAAAATTTTATTTGTAATTTTCACTATTTTTTATTTTTTATTTTCTTTGAATGTAAAAATAATTTTTTAAAAATATAAAATTTATTTAGATCTATTTTTATTTTTTATTTTCAAAAATTATTCTTAAAAATTATTTTTGGAATCAAAGAAAATAAATAATAAAATGTGAACAGTGTTGCAAATAAGGAAAACTTTTATCTAATGATAAAATTAATATAAAAAATAAAAAATAAGTTAAAAAATTCTAAAATCTATTTCTTTTTTTTCTTTTAAGCTATATATTTAGTGTTATAATTTAAAAAAATATGAAAATAGTTTTGCTACTATAAAATTGTTAATATATGTTGGTAGATAGACATCAGTTGAAACAAATATTAATGTCTATTTTAATGTAATAATATTTTTAAAATCATATGAAAATTTGAGACAATAATTTTTAAATATAATTAATATCTATATTTATGTAATGACATTTTTAAAAATTTGGATAAACTTTAACACATCAATTTTATATATAAACATCATTTATATTAATACAGTAATATTTTTGAAAATTTTAAAAAACTTTAATATGTAAAATTTTCAATTTACCAACATTTAAATATATAATATTTATGATTACAAGGACCATGGAACTTAAGACATCTATTGTATATATAACTATCATTTAATGGACATTTCATGCATCTCGCCGCGAAATGTAAAAAATTTAAATGTTAATGTCAATTTTTTAATTAATCAACATCTAATTATATAATAACAACTGGATCATTAGAAATCAGTAATACATATGATATCAATTTTAGTTAATAATTAATATTTTTATTTTTATGATGTTAATTTTAGTTAATAACCGATATTTATATTTTTTTTCCTCATTTAGTGTATAAATTTTCACTCTAACTTTTACTTTCTATATAAGAAACTTTTGAGAAAAATGTTTGTTGCAAATTTCTTTGAAACACCTTATCCATTCTTTTATTTCATTTTAGTGGATGAATAAGTTTTTCAAAAAGTTTTACAGCATATTAATAAACTTTCACACAATCTTTATATGTATTATCTCACTATTTAATATTTCAACAACATCTTTTTGAAATCCTCCACTTTCATTGCAAAGTATAAGTGGAAGAACCAAATTAATCTTTAGTTTTTCTGTTATATGCTCTCATGATTAAAATGAAAAAAAATTAAAAAATTAAAAATTTCATCAAGAATGATGATTTTGATATATAGTGGTTTGACGTAATTTTTGTGCATCAATGTAAATATATAGTTATTTTGTATTCATAATTTAGTATAATTTTTTATAGATTTTTTTATGAAATATATATATGTAATGATTTAGAAAGAAATAAAATTACAATATAAATTTACAAAATAGTTTCTCATCACTCGCTATTTGTATTTCCATAATAAATTGTTCAATAATGATAAAATTTGTATAATCAACATTTGAATTATAAAAATTACGAAATAGAAAACATCAAACAAAAATAACTTTTCATTTAAAATAGTTTTAAAATATTTTTTTTCATATTTACAATTTCAATGTAGATACATGATAAAGTTGATATAAAAAACTTTGCAATAATAGGACATTTAAAAATATTCCAAATATCTTTGTTGAATAAATGACAATTTTAAATATGTCAGTTTTAGTTTTAACTAATATATAAAATAATGACATTTATAAATTTAAGAGAAAAGTGCAAAAATATGAAGATATCTAAATGAAGGGCATTTATTAAGTTATAGAAAAATTGCAAAAAACTTAATATGTTAATTTTTTAGATAATTGTTATCTAAGGCTATTTCAATATGGAGTAAGTGAGTGAATAAGTGAGTGAGAAATAAGGAGATAGGGTGAGATATATCATGTCACTTATTTAAAGAAACTGAAGTGATATTATGAAAATTACACATTAATTTTTTTTAGAAAAAAGACATATAATGTTATTTCTCACTATGCTAGCAAAACAAAAGATATCAATTCTTTTGATATAATAATTGATATTATTATTATAGTTTATGATGATTATACAATTGTTGTTAAAATAAATATATAGCAATGCTCGATTAGATATTGGTCAAAAATCAACATTTAATTTCCTAAATACCTACATATATCAACATTTTTGTAGTAATGTTTTTAAGCAAGAACTCTTACGTCTATTTGTTTACGATTCTTGAAAATAATAGTTCCTAGTTAGGAAATGTTTCCATAATCTATTTTTAAAAATTAGAAATCTAAATGTATAATTAAAAATAAAAAATATAATTTTTTATATTTTATTATTTTTTATTTCAATTTTATAATTAAATAAAATTTTTAATACAATATTGACTACCTTTTAATATTTATTTTTCTTAAATTCAAAAATATTTTTTGAAAATAAAAAATAATTTTTGAGAATAATATTTGAAAATTTTAAAAATTAAAAATTATTTTTAAAAATAATAAATAGATAAACCCTTAATTTTAAAGAAAATTTTTAAGAACAATTTTTAAAAAATAAAAATATATCCAAACAAAATTATTAGCATTATAAATTTATTTTAAAATGTGCATCTATAATTGTATATTTTTTTACTACTGTTGTTAGAAAAGGTTATGGCTTTACTAAGGCTTGTAATTTCCTTTTCTTTATTTTTATAGAATATAAAAATATATCTTGCAAAATGTATCGATAAAATGATAAAATTTTAGTACATATGGCTTAACCCTCTTATATTGCAGGGTTTTACATAAATCGAGGATAAATTGTAAATTCATCCCTTGTTATAAATATTTATTAATATGGATGTTTATATAATATTTTTGATTTATTAACTAGTTATTGTAATTAAAATTTACTCAATCACTAATTATAATTAATTAGTGGTAAGTAATGATTAGTAATACTTATCAATTAATGACAATGATCAATTAGTATTTTGGGACTATATATAAAAATATTGTATGAAAAATTTTACACATTTAGAAATAAGAGAAGCTTTTCTTTTTTTTATTTTTCTTGTTATATTTTTTACTATTTTAATTTTATTTTTATAATATATTGTCAATATGATATGCTTTGAGTTTGACTTTATGGGCTTTTCTTTTATTTTCTAAGTTTATATATCTTGTGCTTTCTTGTTTACTTGTCTCTTAATTATTCTTTAGGAGTAATAGTACTGACCTTAAATAATATATATAATCATTGCATGGTTTTGAAATGTTTTACATGACAACAATGTTTATGCTATGTCTGTATCTTCTAACTCTGCTATGTTCATAAATTTTTTTTGCATGGTTATGATGTATTATATGACAACTAACATGTGCTATGGATGTTTATATACTAGAGTTTTGACTTTGATGAATAAGTTTAATTCCAATCATTACAAGATTTATGATTAAATGCTACCGAGATCATATATTTATACCCATTATAGTCTGTGTGCATTTAATTTTTTTCCCTTGAATTTTCAAATTTCAAATTTTATTTTATGATTATTGTTAATTTGAAATGATGAAGAATTTTTTTCTTAATAACAATTCAATCTATATCATCAAATATGTCCTTGAATAAAAGAATCATATATCAAACCAAAGTTAATTAATTTACCCCACTAAAATAGGTGTGAAACTTGAATAAAGAAGAACATTAATTACAAATTGCTTCATGGAAAGAAAACGGTTAATCATGAAATAGAGAGATGAAAGACAGAAAAAGATAAGACAAATGGAGAAAGAAAAGAGTGGGAAAATAAAAGAGTGAGCGGAGATAGCTAGAAAGCAATAAAGAGAAAAACATAGAAGAGAGAAATGGATAAGAAAAAAATGAAGAGAAGTAGAAGGGATTAAAAATTGATAAGGGGGGAAAGAGAGAATGAATGAAAGTAGAAAAGGAAGGTAAAATTATATAATACAAAATAATTTAAGAAAGTGATTTTTTTAATTAAAAGAGAAGTCACTTTTTTTAAATATACTATTATTTTTTGTTGGCTAAAATCTACTTTTAGTGGATCAAGATCTATTAATTTTAGTTGTTATAAAAAAATATTAATTAGCAATCAATTAAATTCCTTTGTTGTTAATTAGGGAAATCTTATTACTAAAATATTTAGTAATGGAAATAATGATAAAAAAACAAGGCATTAGTAAAATAATGAGCTGATAATTGAATTAGCAATGCAAGAATTTAATCCATTGTTAATTGGTCACAATTTCCTGAAATGACATTAACAAGAATGCACGATAGGAGGAAATTAGCAATACATTTTTCCTTTGCTAAATTTATATATAGTGATAAAAACCTCTATTCTTAAAACGCTAATTAGTAATGGATATTTCCATTGCTACTTTGCGCTCGTCGTTAAATTAAAAATTAGTGATGGATAAATTCACCACTAATTCCATCCTATTAATAAATCTATCACTAAATTGTGAAATTCCTAGAAAGAAAACATTGTCATTGTTTTCAAAATCTTGTTGCTAATTCTACCACTAATACTATGCATTTTGTTAATATGCTATTCATTTCTATAACAGTTTAAACAATGAACACCCTCTTTAATGAAATTTCATAGAGTCTAAACCTTTTTAGTAATCAAATACTATAATTGAATTTCATGAAATAAAATTAATGCCTAAGACAAAATTGAATATAGATATTTTATTTATATTTAAGCAAAAAGATAATAAAATTAATAAATTCTAGTATATATCCTAAAAAAATTAATGTCTAACATTTATACACATGAAAACAAAAATGGAAATTCTAAATCACTAGCTCTCAAATAAGGCATTGATGTTGCACTCATGCTGCTTAATTATTAACTGTTATAATACAAATTATTACTCTTAGGCTATTATCTATCCTTAATCATTGTTAAATTATTATTTTAATTCATTCATAATAAAATCAATGGAATGAATTAAGGAGTACCAATAGGAAGAAAGATTAGGCATTTTAACTATGATTTGCTAATAATGGCTTTAAGGAGGAATTACTTTAAAGATACCATAATATAGGAGAATTTTAATCATTATTTATTTCCTTTATTATGCGGCCACCTTTGAATATTTAGTTGTCTTGTACTTTTTCTTTAAAGTTGTGTACTTACATTGAGATCATTGGCTACTTCTGTTATTGAAGTGTAAAAGTGCACCCTTCTCCTATAATTAAAGAACCATTAAATAATTATATCAAAGAAGTTAGAAATACTACTAAACTAATAAAAGTGATATCTATAACTTACATTTAGTACAAAGAATATTGGACCTATAAAAGTATCACTTCTTTTTTTTAACTTAAATGTCCTATTCTACATCAACAATGTTAAAAATTTCCTTACACTATGGTATCTTCAAAGTAATTTTTGACTATTATGTTTATGGAAACCATTTTAATCCTTAAGCTTTAAGAAGGAAAAATTGTTGCCATAAACATGAAAGTAAGAAACTACTTTAAGGATAGTATAATGTAGAAAAATTTTCATCATTGTTCATATTTTTTTAATTATGTGACCACCTTTGAATGCAATTGTTTGTGCTTTTTTTTCAAAATTGTGAAACTCACACTAAACAATTGTTATGGGCATGAAAAAGTGTGCCATTCTTTCATAATTAGGAAATCATTAAGTAATCATACTCAATAATTACTTCCTAGAATTGAAACATGTTTATTTCCTAAGATTTAAACAAATAAACAAATATAAATTGCATATGAGTACACAACAAGAAAAAATATACTTATAGAAATTGTTTAAGAAAATAATGTGAAAATTTTTACTCTGTCGACCCATTTAAACAAAGTAATGGCTTTCACATGCAAATCATGCCCTTCAAATTTGTCACACATAATGTGCATGTGAAATTCATTACTTTGTTTATATAGGTTGGCAGAGCAAAGATTATTATTCTATCTTCTTGAACAATTTCTATAAATATACTCCTTCTTATTGTATACTCACATGCAATTTATATTTGTTCATCTATTTAAATTTTAGGAAATAAGCATGTGGAAATACTATGAAATAATTACTAAGTATGATTACTTAATAGTTTCTTAATTATGGGAAGAGGTTATGCTTCTACATATTTATAACATAAGTAGCCAAGGAGCTCATATAGGCCTCACAACTTTTAAAAAAATGTGTAAATAACTGCATATTTAAAGGTGGCCACATAATAGAAGAATTGAATAGTGACGACCTAAAACTTACACTATGATATTTTCAAGGCAATTCCTTACTTTTTTGTCCATGATAATAAACTTTCCTTACTTAAGTTCATTATTAGCAAGCCCTAGTTGAAATATGGGTTCTTTTTTCTTAACATTACTTTGGGATTTACTCCATTGACTTGATAGCGAATGAATTGAAATGAAAATTAAATGCATATAAGACTAGGAAATTAATGTTGACAAAGAATTTGTCTTATATCTTATTTTAGGAAATTGAACTTGTAAATTATAATCAATTCAAATAATATGAATCTTTCACATTTACTACAACAAACTATATCTAATTAAGTAAGATAGTTTTCCATAGATAATAAATTTAGGATAGAATTCAAAATTTACAATGGCAATGTAGTTCATAGAATTCAAAATCTATAATGACAATGTAGTTTTCTTTTAAACACATGTCAACTCATTTACTAAAGCAAATAATTTAAAAGATGCAAAATATCATGAGAAACAAGAAACATAATGGTTTGTATCAATTTTATAGAAAATAATAGCCTATATTTTCTTTATCATTAAATGTACATATGAAGAAAAATAAAACTTGTATTAGAATGAAAGCATTTTAGTAGAAACAACTAAGAATTATGGAATAACAAGAATGAACTACCTAAACTTTGCAATCCATTGCATTACAACAAATTACCTTAATCTTGCAACCCACTAACCTTGTAGTTAGAGTAGAAATAGAGAGAAAGTATTAAATACAAACTTAAGTGAGTCAGAAATAAAGATTCGAATCATATCTTTTCACAAAATAATCAATAATACAACAATAAAATATAAAAATATTCAACGATATAATAAATATCACTATAATACATAAAATAATTATAAATTACAAAACTAAACTCTAAAAATAAAAAAATTGAAAAACTGCCTAATATGAATTTTTTTTACAAAATAGTCAAGAATACAATAATTAAACATGGAAATATTCAACAATACAAAAAATATCAATACAATAAATCAAATAATCATAAATCACAAAACTAAATCCTAAAAAACAAAAAAGATTGAAAAACTCCCTAAAAGATAGTTTTTTATACAAAATAATTAAGAATACAACAATCACACATAAAAATATTCAACAATATGTAAAATAATCACAAATTACAAAATAATCAAGAATAGAAGAATCAAACACAAAAATATGGAATAATACAAAAAACATCACTACAATATATAAAATAAGCACAAGTCACAAAGTTAAATTCTAAAAACAAAAAAAAAAACTCTAAAAGTGTTTTTTTTTTCACAAAATAATCAAGAATAAGATAATCACACACAAAAACATTTAACAATGCAAAAAATATCATTACAATATATAAAATAACCACAAATAAAAAAATAAATCCTAAAAAATAAAAAATTGCCTAAAGGTGATTTTTTTTTCAAAATAATCAATAATACAACAATTAAATACAAAAATATTCAATAACACAATAAATAAAAAAAATCACAAATGACAAAACTACATCATAAAAAATTAAAAAAAATGAAAAGCTAATAAGAAAACATAAAATAAAGAAAACTTTTTAATTAAAATGTTCAACAGGGTGAGACGAGTGCAATAATGATGGCAACGAAGGTGATGTGAAAATTGGAGTTAGCGCGATAATGAAGAAGAAGGGAGGGAGGGGGGAAAGGAAAAGGGAAAAATATAAGGTACAGTGTTGAATCCTAATATATAATCTAATTTAATAATAAATTAATTCATTAATTAATGTTTAGTGAAACAGTTCATTTTAATTTGCAATAAAATTATTGATGAATTTAAAAATACTTATTGTTAATTTTGTCACCACTTTAAAAAAAATTCACTTCACTATTAAATAAATTTTTAAATTTTCATGCAAAATTTGTCACTAATTTGAAACCATAATTTTTTAATTCAATTGAGAACTCCATTAGTAAGATTAATTAACAAAATTAGCGACAAATAAAGCTTTAAGTAAGAAAATTCTAAAAACAGAATTAATGATATAATGGAAATTTTATTGCAAAATTCACAAAATAAATATGACACATGAAGTTCCATTTATCAGTAAAAAAGTTACCTCTAAATCTACCATTAAACGTAAATTTTCTTATAGTGAGTTAACTGTCTTTAACCGCTGTTGTAGGGTTTCCCTAATGGTTTCAAGACTACTCACAGAAGGTTTTGACTTTTAAGTGTTCTCATGTGAGTGTCATCTTTTATGTGGATTGAAAGGCGGGAGCAAGGGAAAGGTTGGAGAAGAGACGAAGACAGGATGGCTGTCAATCAAGTTCGGAGGAAGAGTCAAGCTTCTTAAGGTAAGAATGGTTAATTATTTGCTTTGATTAGTGAGTTTCACGAAGTCACACATTAAAGATTTTGTGTAAATAATGTTTTTGGCTTTTGGGTGTTTGTAAGTTGCTGGTAGATGAATTTTATGATTTTTTTATAATAAAAATTATTAAATTATTAAATATCCATACATAAAATTTTGAAATCGAATTTAAAATGTAAAGATGGCAAACTTTTAAAAATGTCATATTGAGCCGACGTTTTAATGATTTTAGGAAAAGAGCAAGGAGGCCGTAGCCTACATAATTACATTGGTAGTAACGGTGAAATATTTTAATTAATTAATAGTTGGAATTTTGCCCAAGAACTTGTTTATTTGCTTGCCATTACTTTCGATTCTCTTGGTAAGATTCAAGGTCAGCTTTGGATCCAACTCCTTTAAAATATAAAATACGTATTAAAAAATAAAATATTATAATTTTAAATGAAAAACTGAGAAATTAGATAATTAATTAAAATTTTGAAAAATTTATAATTATTAAATTTTAAACCAATAAATTTTAATAAAGAATTATAATATTTTATTTTATTTTTTAAAATACAATTTACAATTTAGAGAAATCCAACCTTATTTTATTTTAATTAGCCGTAGCTACAAAAGTTAGAGCAATCATAAGATCCAAAGACAGATTAAGGCAAACTATACATGAGTGATTATATAGCACTTTCGATCATAGGGTTTAGTCAAAACTCTTTCATATCAGGATTGACTTTAAGCCATTCAGCTCTTTGTTAGAAAGAAAATGATAATTGTACATAATATTATGAATAGATAATCATTCAATTATATGTGACCCAATTTTAATTGGTGGGTCAGCAAATAAGTAATTCAGCTTAAATTAAATGATAATTGCATTTAAGTACTTAACATTATTTTTGTCTGAACGTACTTTCCACATAAAATTGTTAAATCATGAAATATGGACTATTTGAAAGAACAGGAATAATGTATACTTCGTCTTTGATAATTTGGAAAATAATTCAATTCCTTAATTTTTATGGTGAGAATGAAACTAACTCTCAATCAAATTTATTTAGTAATAGTATATGCATTCAAAGTAAAATTTGAAATTGTATTCTGAATATAAATTGAGAACTATCAATTCCATACAAAATGATATAAGATAAATTTTTATAATTCAATTTAATGAATATGAAATATTTGAAATTTAAGTCAATTTCACTTTCAATAAATATAATATTTTTACATGACAAATATCATTTTTATTAAAAGGGTATATATACGTTGAAGAGACTTAGGTAAAGTGTATATATTTTTTATTTTAGAGAGTAGAGTATATTATAATAATTTTTATAAGAAAATTAATTAGATAAATAATAACCAATTGAAAAATGCTATTGAAAGAATTCCAATTCATTTCAAAGGAATAAAATCCATGTTGAAGCATCGTTAAAAGTCCTTGAAAATTGCTATAGAAAGAATTCAAATTCATAATCTTATAGTCAAATGCATCATTTTGACCATTTGATCTATATTTGCAATATATATATATATATATTTAGTAGCATGGTATCAATATTTTTTTATGCAAAAAAACCACTTCCTTTTATGTAGTTTTGGATAATTTGAATCCCCAGGATACCCAAAAAGAAAAAACCCCACTTCCGCGTGCGTCTATATATATAATTGTAGGTAAAATAGCCTGCAATTTGACGTTGTATTAAAAAGATGCAGAATAAACACACTACTACAGCATTATGAATGTTTCTAAAATGCTTTTATATAGTAGTAATAAAAAGATATAAACAATAAAATTTTTTCGAAAAATAGTTGCACAGCAAGTATGCAGTGAAAGCATTACTTTTACATGAAAGCAAAAAGAAAAAAAAATGATTATCATATTTTATATTGATAAATAAATTAAAATATAATTAAAAATTATGTAACTAATTAAAAATTATATAATTTTATATTTTAGTTTTGATCATAATTGACTCCCTCATTTTTATATCAGATTAGCGCTCTGTTTACATGTATAAGTCGTAGAGTTTTGCGTTGGATAAAAAATCAAAAGATACCACGCAAAATGATCATTAGATCGATATTTCTCTGGTAGACTCATAAAACTAGTTAATATCAATGCATGATCAAATCGACAAGATTAATAATAATAAAATATCATTAAAAATTTTTAGTTCAAATGATATATAATGTTCTTTAAGGATTTTATAATTTTTTTTGCAGTCAGAATTTAATTCTCAACTTTTACGTATTAACCACTGTTATTATTATTAAAAAAGCAATAATAAAATAGTGTAAAATACACAAGAGAATAACATATAAAAGACCTGTCGATGCGTCACGCGTATATCATTAATACCGTAATATATAATCTGATTAAAATAATCCATAAGATTAAGACATTTAATCTAGAAGGTTAATTTGGTCGTATGATTGGATAATGGGAAAAAGCAAAAAACATAATTAAAAAATGCCTCAATTATGGAAAGTTTATGTGCCCCATTAGATGACTTCTTCAAGTGAAATGACAAGTGAAAGAGAGATGGGAACATTAATAAATTATCGAGTTGATTGGATGAGAGAGATTGCTTAAAAGGGATGATTTTTCGTTCCCTTCTATTTTGTTTTTTCCCATTGAGAATCATATTTTATGTAGAAATAAATCAAATTAAAAAAAAAAGCATGAGATTGTTGACCCAAATTTGTTGCATCTATTATAAATGACATATAGTAGTCTTCGCTAGCGCTAGCAACTGATAATGGAAGTCGTTATCAATAGAGAGGAGGGCAGGTTTTTTGTTAGGTGTATTCACAGAAAAAGAATCATTTTGGATGTCGACGCACTTGGATTAGCCCCTAATTTAAGGCATAAATAAGCCATCTTAGTTAACGTGGTCAAGAAATATTTCTAGTTCTAATATTAGTTTTTTTTAAATATGTTTACATTGGACTTCCAATTAATTCATGGATTAAATCATTTTGAAGATCAAAGTCCTTCCAGCAATTTTTTTTTTAATTTACAAGATTTGAATCTAAAATTTCACTTATAAGGATTAAGCTCTTAACTATTCGAATTAATTATGGTTGATTCTAATATTGAAAATTTAATATTATTAGTTATTGCATTTTTATGAGTCAAATATTTTAGTATTATGGTTAAATGAATAATATAATTATTATATATTTTACTTATATGTCAATATTAAAATATCATTCTATTGATAGAAAATTGGGAGAGAAGTGTAATTTTTTTGAAAGTAATAAATCTATGTCATTACAAATAGACAAACCGACGGAGGTATGATTTTTTAAGAAATATTATTTTTTATAAAATATGAAAAATTATTTATTAAAAGATTTTTTTATAAAAACTTAAAATTTTTATCATTAATCACGTAAGTTTAAGTATTTTATTTTAAAGAAAATATGAAAAAATTATCTAAAATTTAATTACCTGCATAAACTTGCTTTGCGTGTAAACTAAGCGAATAAAAATAAAAGTATTTTCTATTGCTTGATTGCTTTGGTCATGTTTCTTCGATTCTTCAAATTCTGTCTAGGGCATCTATTAAATAGTGAGGATGGGAAAGTAAAATTCAGCTGAACGATTTTTATATTGATTTCGTTTTGAGAGTGTCAAGGGACCTAGGCTGAAATGAGTGGCGACAATTATGGACACTCACAGTGACGGAGACAAAAAAAAATTATATTAGAGGGCTGAAAATAAAATATTATAAAATTTAAGAATTACGTAAATTTTATTAATATATATTATATTAAATTTTTTAGGAAGAGAGCTGGGGCTGGGGCCACCCTACACCCCCCCCCCCCGGTCTTGCCACTAGGCACTTACTCCTTTGTGTTTCTCTGTGAAAAAAGTGTTATTTGTATATTATATGATAAAAATTTCGATCCCAATTGCAGTCACTTAATTTTAATTTAAACCCAAATTATCATGGGACCCGTTACCAAATAAGATGAGTAGTTTGTTTATTTTATTTTATTTTCTTGGTACATATGATGAGTAATTTATTGAGAGCAAAAGATGCCCATTTTTTTTTACTAGAGAAGCTGATTTTGTTTCATTAAAATTTGGATAAATTAATGATCAAAATTAAAATATTATTTAACTTTATTTAAAATTACATGATCACATAAAAATCACACAACAATATGCTTTTATCTCAAAATTTATGCAGAACCAAATTAATAGTCAATAAATTCTTTGTTACCACAAATCATATCATTATTCTCACCAAAGATTGTCATTTGAAATAGAAGGTTTTTCTTCCTTTGAATTTAAGTTTTTCTCATTTTTATTTTACTTTACTTATAATTGAAAATAACTATCATATTTCTTAATTTTATTCATTAATTAATATGTTATGATCGGTAGTATAGTTTTTAGGGCACGTAGTAGTAATTTGCATATTATTTAGTCACAGATATTACACAACTTTTGAAATTTAATAGAGGAGAACTTCGGTGGTGGGGCTTGCTTTGTCAGACATTCATTAATTACATCACAATCTATTTCAACAATGAAATTTATTTTATTTTATTTTAGAGCTAAGAATCTCATTTTTTTTTTTTTAAATGATAACGTGATGGATATAGATAAGGTTTTAAGACGAAGGAAGATAAATTTTTTATAGACGGATTTAGTTCCTTTAAAATATCAGATTTATTTTAAAAGATTAAATATATTATTATAATTATTTATAAAAAGATTAAAAATAATTATGAATTTAAAAATTAATTTTTATTTATTATTATTTATAAAATCTTAATTTTTTTATTTTTCCATTAAAAATTATGATAATATACTTTGCTTTTTGAAATTTATCTTAAATTTCAAAGGAATCCAATCGTTTACATAAAGGGCTGTCGACAGAGAAAAAAATTATTTTACAAAGAAAGAAAGTCACGTGAATGGGTAATTAAGCTCTTCACGTATGAAATTCACATTATCCCGCGAGTCCTATACTTCAATTTCCCCTCATTTTTAAATAAGAATTCTTAAACCCTTTATTTGACTGAATAAAAATAAGATTTTATTTTATTTTCAAATAATTTTTTAAAAATGGTATTTAGTTATAAATAAAAATTTTATTTTATTTTATTTATAATTTTTATTTTAATTGTATTTATATTATTATTAAATCCATATAATTTAGTAAGAATTCCTCTAAAATTTATTTTCTTTGACCTAAAAAAATATTTTATATAAAAATTTTACTGTCTTTTTAGTATCATATTTACCATAATACTATCATAATCTATTTTTAATTGAATTTTATGTATTTTTAATATATTATAAATAAAATAATTCATTCAAAAATGAATTAAAATGATTATTTTTAACAAAAATTTTAAACAATAAAATTTATTTATAATGTGAAATTATTTTTATTAAAATGGAATAAAATTAATTTTAAAAAATAACATGTCAAACAAATCATCAGTGAAAGAGTAAAATAAACAATATTCCTTCTTTATTAAAAAAAAATACTTTCTTTAAGAACAGTTATTGACATCTATATAAATTTTAAGAAGTTGTTTGATTTGTATAGAAAGTAAATTTCTAAGGGAAATTAAATTTTCAGGGAAATAACTTTTATGTGAATTTCTTGAAAAGTATTTAAAATTATCTAATTGATACATAAGAAGCAATAATTCTTAGGAAATAATTTCTATATTTTATTTAGTTTAATTTTCAATATCCCACGAAGTATTAATAAAATGACTATTATATCGTCAATATTATTATAATACAAATTAATATCCTTAATATTATTATATATTTTTAGAAAGTATTCAAAATTATTTGATTGACGCATAAAAAATTATTATAACACAAATCAATATCCTCAATATAATTATATTTTCTCGAGAAATATTCAAGATTATTTTATTGATACATAGGAAGTAATATCTTCTAAGAAGTACTTAAAATTATTTGATTGACATATAAAAAGTAATATTTTGTAGGAAGTAATTTTTTA
Organism: Sindora glabra; assembly: GCA_020226215.1. NCBI lineage: Eukaryota > Viridiplantae > Streptophyta > Magnoliopsida > Fabales > Fabaceae > Sindora > Sindora glabra. The sequence continues at coordinate 32,176,520 of CM035226.1, read as the reverse complement.
TATTTTATTTAATTTAATTTTTAATATCCTAAAAAGTGTTAATAAAATGATTATAATATTTTTAATATTATTATAATATAAATTAATAAATTTTAATTATCATTAATTAAATTTAATAAGAATAATTTTATAATTATATTCATAAATAAGACTTCTCAAAAAGTTCTATTTTCTATAATTTATTAAATAATAACCAATCAAATAATTTATTTTTTTCATATTTTGTAAAAAAAAGAAATACTATTAAGTTGAATCAAATTAACTCTAATAATATCTTTATGTAGTATTCATCAACCATTTCCTATGTCCTATTGATTAACAGAACTTATATTCCGTACGCCATGTCTGATGTTTAAGCACCGGGATACTGACAAATTAAGGTAAGTAAATTGAACAACAACTTAAGAGTCTAAAAGAAGTCATTTGAAATCAAATAGTAATTAATTCAAAGTTAAGTCGAATTCAGCATGCTGATTTTTCTTTTAATTTTTACGTTGGTATATATAAACTATCTTAAAATGTTATAAATCAGAGTCAATAAATTAAAAGAAAATATCTTTGGTTCTAAAAATAAATTTTAAAATTAAATTTTAAATTTTTTATATTTATTAAATTAAATTTTATAAATTTATCTTATTATTTTATATTTGATGATAGTCTTTAATTTCCATTAAGATTTCATTTTTAATACATGTAACATTATTATTAATTATAATCCTTATGGTTGGTATGACCATTAAAAATTATGAAAAATTTACAGGGCATACCTAAGCATACTGACATATTCGGTTGCTAGACATTTTACACCTTCGTATGCTTAATATAATATTAGGATTAGGATGTTTTTAATAATAAATGCTGAGAAAATGCTTTTTGTACCAAACCTCTCTTACTCGGTAACAATTTTTCAAGCAAGGAAGCCACAACTTTAGTGGGACAGATTAGGCTTGATTGTTTTTCGCATCCAGAAAATTTTTATTTTTTTTATATAAATGAACAAATATTATGTATATTAATATTTTATGATAAAAATATATTTAGAATTATAATAATAAAAAATAATTTTCTTTAAAAAAAATAAAATTATCTTTTATCAATTTTTTTATATTTAATATTTAATATAAAAATTATTTTTATTATTTCGATATTTTATGACTATATTCTTAAGATATTTTCTATTAAAATAAATAGAACTTATGAATTCATTTTCCTTCATGAAGAGAATTTTACGATTAAAAAACTACTTTTTGATGCTGTTCTTAATATGCCAACGTTCTAAACTTTTGTGGCAAGTAATTTACATGTCAACATTTTAAGCCCAAGTTATAACAATTTTTTTACAATAAATGGTATGTTACTAAATACAAATACAAATAAAATTAACATCTTGATTTTAAATTCAGAACATTGATGTGGGAAAAAAATACTAAAATAAATAGATATGTAGTGTCATAGCCATTATTAGTTAATAAATTCACAGTTTCCTTGGATAGGGGGAGACATTAATTAATTTGAAAATGACAAGTTGGTTTTGGTGTTTTGTCTGATAATTTATCATCCCAACTAATTAGATTATTAAACCAAAAGAAGACCCATTATTATCCCACACTTAACGTTTGAAAGCACAAAGATGGAAGTCATTTACACGCAATGTACGCTAACAAATCACACTGTGATGAGAGAGTGAGAGCTAACTTAACACATTTGTTGGTGGAATGTCCATTATTGCTCCCTAACTCAGTCTTCCAAATTAAACTTAATTAATCGCATCAATCAACACGTTATTATTAAACTATAAACAATTTTGGGGGCACGAAATACACTATATATAAATTATTATTATTATTTTCACAGTTTTTTATTTCTTTAATAGGAAATTGAATATTATACGTTTCTAATTTTTCTTTTTTGTTTCCCTTGGCTTCTATTAATATATTTCTTTGGTGATCTTTATATCCTTAAAATTAATTAATGATCACATCGTTTTAGCTTGATGATCGATTTTAACAAATAATCCAGACTTGTTTTGCTCTTGACTTGGTCTAATTAATTCGAAGATATCATAAAACCACTATATTCAAATTAATGAAAAGCAATAAAAGGAAGTTGACGCTTTTTAGTTAATCACTCACTAAATTCGTTCTCCAAAATGTTATGTAGATATTAAACTAATTAAACATCATAGTTTGTTTACACCAATATATTATCTATTTTAAACTACACCAATCAAATATCAAATTCAAAAACTTACATAAAATTAGTTTTAGTTTAATGTATTTTTTAAAGGGATATCATATTGATGTAATCAAAATGTCTACGGCTATGTTTTTTGGGTTGAAAATGCATGTCTAGGACTAGTTTGATGTCATTAACATATGCAGTTCTTTGAGTAATAACTTAGTGATTTACTCTACTAATTTTCATCCAAAATTTGAGAGTTATGGCCATAACCAACGATATATATTGTAAGTCCTTTTTTTTAGTAATAAAAAATAGTTAAATCTCTAAATATATAAAAAATTAAAATTAAATATAAAATATAAAGAGAGTTAAATCTTTAATGATTTAAATTTAATCTATCATTATTGTAAATTACTTTTACATTATTACTTATTTATATTTTGCTATATTATTAAAAATCTATTAAAATTCTTTTGTTAATGTCAAAATTTTTTGAGAATTTTTACTTTTTTAATGATATATCTTTCTCTTATTTGCTAATAATGTAAAATATTTTATACTATTAATAGATCAAATTTAAATTCAACTTTTTGGATTAAAAAAAAGGAACTTTGAATGACACTTGAGCTAAAAATATATCTAGTTAAGTAATTTAAAATTTAAAAATCTAAAATGTATTTTAGCCTATTTCCTTTGGAGATATTTTCAAAACCTCCTATATTAGTAAAGTATTTTCCATCTAATCATAGTAGTTTGATGATGTAATTATGCCCATATAAATGAACAAAATACATCACATAAAGCAATTCTTATCTTGAAGAAGTGAAGGCTTCTCCCACAAGCACCAACAGGATGTAACTTAAATTACAAGTTTTCCACATTCCACTTGCAGCAATTTTTTATGACCAGAACTAGTCCAAATAGAAGCAGCCCTTGTCTTGAAGCATGGTTTAATTAATTTAAGCAAATCATGTCAATCCACATCACCTAACTCCCCCCCCTTAAACTCATTTTAATTGATTTTCTTTAATCGATTAATTATTTCCCGTTGACTTGAAAGCGAAAGTCAACAAAACCTATCACACTATTACTCATCCACTCCACTTGGAATGTTCCAACTTGGTCAATTTATGAATATTTTTCAAAAACACCATTTAATTATTTGATGAATACAATAATTGTGGAGTTCACTAAAAAAACGTTTAATAAAACTTAGCACAACATCGAAGATTGTGTCTCCACTCAATGTTTGAAGATAATGTGAGCCTTTAATGTGAATGGTTCTTCTTTGCTTTGATTCTTTCTGTTGTCAAGTATCAATTTGAGTCAGTCTAACTACTAACACTTTGCTCTTTTAATTTCCACTTTTGATTAATAATTTAAAAACTTAATTTGATATTTCTTCGGAGACCCGCCACTTTACTTACTAGCAAAAATGAAGATAGAGAAAGATGTAAACTTTTTATTTCACCCACCAATTAATATTTTAACCTTTTATCTTATATTGTTATAGTGATTGATTGTTATTGCTTGCAATAATTAAGGTTATTTTGACTTAGCTATGCCCTGTCAATTTTTCTTCTTCTTGTATTTACTATGTCTTGTTCTTCTTTTCACTATAAAATTACTTTTGCCCCTGTTCTCTATATCGTGGGTGAATAATGTTATTGATGAGAAAAATTCATACGTTTAAGGTCAGATTATTTCATTAAAAAAATATTTTTCACAAAATATAATTATAAAATATTAAAATGAAAGAAAATATTTTATTTATTTAATATTAAATATAAAAAATTTTAAAAAAATAATTCCTCTTATTTTAAAAAGAAGCTTGTTTTTCTTCATTTTCAAACTCATAAGTATTATTTTTTTAGTTATGAATATAAATAATATATCACCCTTTTATTATTATATGTACAAATAATTTTTTTATAAAAAATAATTTTTGATGAAATAAATGAATTTTGTAATATTAAGATTATTGTCTTAAATTAATTGCGAATTGTAATATATTGCGATGGTTAACTACCTTGCATCAGTAATTTTTTATAAGTTTGTATCATAACAATTATATTTTCTGATATTTACTTACAATTTTGTTAATCATAGTAAAATTGCAATGCTGAATTTAATTGCAATTTAAAGCTATAATCGACACTAAATGGACTATTGATAATATTTGGAAAAATTATTATTTGTCTTTTTTTTATTATACTTAATTTTTTTCCAATAATATATGTATGACATAATTACATAAAATCGTTTTTATTTTTTTGTATGAAAACGGGTTCATCAAAGTATAAATAAGACTACTCATAATTTTCAAAGTTTGCTATCAGATATCAATCTGTGGCAAGAATTTCTCCCTACAGACCCACTCGGACATGGTCTTAATTCTCATATGGTCAAGTATATACAGAAGACTGTCTGCTTCGAGGATTCAAAAGACCATGGAGGGAGATGTACTTATTAGACTTGGTAACCCAAAAATACTTTTCCAAGACGTATGCTTTCAAAATATAGATATCAATAATCTCAAATAAATAAAATTCTTCAACATGTGCATTTTTTAATGGGTTTCATCCTACTTTTGTATATACAACAATTAGTCTCTCATTAATTGTGAAAATAGTAATTATTATATTCTTAAATTTTATAATTAATGTTATTAATATTTTATATTTATTTTTATTATAATTATTCTTCTCCTCTTCATTTGCGGTGCTAAAATTAATGAAAAACATTAAAGTAGATTGTTAAACTGAACTTTAACAATATTAAATATATTTTTTGTTATATTCATTTTTTAACATTAATTTTGGTATTATGAATGAAGGAATAGATGAATAATTATAATAAATAAAAAAAATTAATAATACTAATTATAAAATTTAAAATATATAATAATTATTATTTTATACTTAAGAGAGTAAATATTACATTTACTATTTCAATAATATCATAATTTACATTTTGTATTACATCGAAGATTATTAAGAAAAAAAAAGTAGATTGAGAGAAAGAAAAAGAAAGTGAAAATTATGTCATAACCTTTCTCTTATTTGAAAGATTTGAGTATGGACAAGAAAAAATTAAAGGTTTATGAATTATAACTAATCTCCCAAAACTCTCCATTATTAATTATTTTGTATTTCTTTAATTTGAAGAATTTATATAAGAAAAAATTATGAAATAATCATCTATTTTCTCCTTTCTCTTTCTTTTCTTTGTCTTCCCTTCTTTTCCCATTGATATGTTGGTCTTTTTTATCTATGCAGGTTGTTTTTGTTAATGTAAGATTTTGAATTTGATTTTCATTATATGTTCAAGTGTTATGACAAAAATGAAATAGAAAATAGTGAAAGAGAAAGAAAGAGAGAAAAATATACTATTAAATAGGAATGGTATTTTTTACATGACACAATAATCTAATATGAATACAATATATTTATTCGGATTCAAGTTAATATGCCAACCTGTATAAGAATTTATTTTAAATTTTTTAAAAATTTATTTGAGGTATGATTAATAATTTAATTATAAATAGGTATATATAATAAAGGTATAATTTTTTTATTTTAATAAAATGATAATAAAAGTTTTAAATAATATTTTATTAATAATTAAAAATATTTTTTTAAAAATAGTAAGTAATTAAATTTAATAAATTATTTTATAATATCAATTTTATTAATTAAAATTATTAAATGAGTTAGACCCATTTTAACATATTTAATAAGCAGATTGAACTGAGTCACACGAATTACCACCTTTCCTACTAAATAAAACTTCTCTTGCAATTGTTTGTATACATAAAAAATTCTTCAAAATTTTTCAAATTGGGGAACACAAATTATTGATAGTGGAATGTTTTGGAAAACATCTAAAAGTTTTCCATAAACTTCCAATCTTTTTACCTCCTTGGTCAAAACTCCCAAATAAATAGGAAAGGTTACAACCTTACGTTTTCTTTCATTTTCTCTCCTTCTATTCTTCCTCATTCAATTCATAAAAGTAATTTTATGATTATTTTCATGCACTTATAATTATAAAATATTAAGATAGTAAAAAATAATCCATTTATTTAATTTTAAATATAACAAGTGTTATAAAAAATAACTTGACCTTTTTATTATTGTTTTAAATTAATTGTGAATTGTAATATATCGTGATGGTGAAATACATTGCATCCATAATTTTTTATAAGTTTGTATCATAACACTTATATTTTCTTATATTTACTTACAATTTTGTTAATCATAGTAAAATTGCAATGATGAATTTAATTGCAATTTAACACTATAATTCACATTAAATGGATTATTGATAATATTTCAAAAAATTATTATTTGTCTTTTTTTACTATACTTAACTTTTTTCCAATAATATATATGACTAATTTACATAAAATCGTTTTTATTTATTCTGTATGAAACAGTGTTCATCAAAGTATAAATAAGACCACTCATAATTTTCAAAAGTTGGCTATCAGATATCAATCTGTGGCAAGAATTTCTCCCTAGAGACCCACTTGGACATGGTCTTAATTCTCATATGGTCAAGTATATACAGAAGACTGTCTGCTTCGACGGTTCAAAAGACCATGGAGGGAGATGTACTTATTAGACTTGGTAACCAAAAAATACTCAATAATCTCAAATAAATAAAATTCTTCAACATGTGCATTTTTTAATGGGTTCCATCCTACTTTTGTAAATATAATAATTAGTCTCTCATTTATGAAAATAGTAATTATTATATTCTTAAATTTTATAATTAACATTATTAATATTTTATTTTTATTATAATTATTATTCTTCTCTTCATTTGCACTGTTAAAAGTAATGAAAAACATTAAAGTGGATTATTACATTGAACTTTAATAATATTAAATACATTTTTTGTTATATTCATTTTTTAACATTAATTTTGGTATTATGAATGAAGGAATGGACAAATAATTATAATAAATAATAAATAAAAAATTAATAATACTAATTATAAAATTTAAAAAATATAATAATTATTACTTTTATACTTAAGAAAGTAAATATTACATTTACTGTTTCAATAATGTCATAATTTACAATTTGTACCACATCGAAGATTATTGAAAAAAAAAAGTAGATTGAGGGAAAGAAAAAGAAAGTGAAAATTATGTTATAATCTTTCTCTTATTTGAAAGTTTTGATTAAGGAGAAGAAAAAATTGAAAGTTTATGAATTATAACTAATTTTCTAAAATTCTCCATTATTAATTATTTTATATTTCTCTAATTTAAAGGGTTTATATAAGAAGAGATTCTGACATAATCATCTATTTTCTCCTTTCTCTTTCTTTTCATTGTCTTTCCTTCTCTTCCCATTGATTTCTAAACATAACATAATGTTGGCCTTTTTTATATAGGCAGGTTGTTTTTCTTAATATGTGACTTTGAATTTGATTCTTATTATATGTTTGGGTGTCAAGATAAAAATGAAATAGTAAATAATGAAAGAAAATGGAAGAGGAAGAGAGAAAGAAAAACATACTACTAAATAAACTAGTAATTTTTAACATAATATAATAATTTGATATCAATATGGCATATTTATTTGAATTCAAGTTAACATATTAATCTATTTAAATTTTATTTTAAATTTTTTAAAATTTTATTTGAAAAATGATTAATAATTTAATTATAAATAGATACATACAATTAAAATAAAAAATATTTTAATAAAATAACAATAAAAGTTTTAAATAATATTTTATTAATAATTAAAAATATTTTTATAAAAAATAACAAGTAATTAAATTTAATAAATAATTTTATAATATAAATTTTATTAATTAAAATTATTAAATCAATTAGACCTATTTTAATACATTTAATAAGCAATTTGAACTGAACAACACGAATTACCATCCGTGCTCCTAGAGAGAACTTCTCTTACAATTGTCTGTATACATAGAAAATTCTTCAAAAATTTTCAAATTGAAGAACAGAAATTAGTAATGGTGGAGTGTTTTGAAAAACATCCGAAGATTCTCCACAAACCTCCAATCTTTTTACTTTCTTGATCAAAACTCCCAAATAAAGAGGGAAGGTTACAACCTAACATTTTCTTCCATTTTCCTCCTTCTATTCTCCCTCATCCAATTCATAAAAATAATTTTATGATTATTTTCATGTACTTATAGTTATAAAATATTAAGATAGTAAAAAATAATTCATTTATTTAATTTTAAGTATAATAAATGTAATGAGAAATAACATCTTCTATTTTAAAGAATAAGTTATTTTCTTCTACTATTATAATTAATACCACATATATATATTTAGTAAGTAAATATATATAGGTGACATAACTAAAGACCCCTTTGCTTACAAGTAAATTAGATAAAATTTTGTTATGAAAAATGTGTTACCACAAAATATAGAGCCTTAGGTAAAGTGTTTGGCGTGATCAAACTTAAACAGTGTTTTGAATAGTAAATGATTCGTGCATACATCAAATTAAACTAAAAGAAAATACATTTCTATTGTATTACAGAAAAAAGAAAATCAACTCTCACAATATTACATGAATATCCAACTATCTTTTATAGATTTATTGGATGACATCTAATTTACTCCAATTTGTCTAAAGGAAACTTGAATTAAACGTTGTCTAAATCTTTCTAGAGAAGTAAGCTTTTCATGCAAAGTGCCAAAACATGACTGCTTTGATTCTTCCAGCACTTAAAAAAAGCTTTGGAAATTATAATCTTTTACCAAGTCATACAGATCTAACATAATCATAGAACTTTTCATTCAACAGAAAATATGTTGAATTCCTTCTATCTATGGACCACAAAGAAAAAGGTTGCTTTTACATAATTACACAAGGAAAAAGAAACACACTGAGGGACTGAATAGGGAAAAATGTACAACTTTCTCACAATGTGCTCTTCCTCCAATTTTACGCTACAATTAGAATCTTTTTGGTTTTTCCAAGATGAAGGCTACAATAATGACAGAAAAGAAAATTATTAAAAAAGTGGGAAAGAAATATTGCAATATGGAAGCAGCCTTTTAAGAACAAACTAAACCAAATTCACGTACCTAATTTTTTGTTTCTATCAGTAACACCACTGAATAAAGCCCTTTTCATACTATAAAAAAAAATTTCAAAGAGTATAGTTTATAAGATTTATATCATACTTCAAAATCCAAATGGTTTACGATAGCATGCTCACCTAATTCCAACTGGCATGCTTTTCCGCAGACATAGTTAAATTCATATGGCCTTTTTATTATTGAACATTAAATATAATATTCTTTTCTGCCCTAAATCTTACCAAGATTTTGCATATTCCCTTTCGGATAGGTTCGGAGAGGAGCAGGCAGGCAGGCAGGCAGGCAATGCCGACGAATTGTATATTATTATATTCACCTGACACGAGAGTATAGTACCCACTGTGTCCATTATTGTCAAACTTATTAAATATGTAAGTAGCTGATCTTTAATATGGATTAATGGTATCATAAAATGTGGTCATGTACAAGCTCATGGAATTTTGATAGTAAAAATTTGGATAAAATTTATGCAACTTCTTCTTATCATGGAATTAAATTTTTCTTGGCTTTTTGATTGGTAGATAATTCTTCTTAAAGATATTTTCTAATATTTAGAAGTTTGTTGAATTATTATTTTTCAAATCTAATTAAATTTGACAATAATTTTTAAATAATTTTTTTTGACAATCCAAATATGCCACTTATGTTTTATCCGATAGAATCAAGGAATCTTTTCTTTCTACTATTACTTTAAAATTACAAAAAATATTAAAAAATTAGGTATACTATTATATAATTGTAAATATTTGTGATAGTCACATCATTTATATTCCAATTGATATTCCAAGAATAGAAATCATAAATAGTAAACCTCTCGCAACAAAGATGCCTCTAAAATATTAAAATCACATGTTAAATTCCTGATTTTAATTAGTTGCAGAACCTCCCTTTAAAGAAAAATAAAATGTCAAACAGTTTACATGAACAAAATTCGGCTATCAAGCAATCAAGAATGCTGCCATGGTGAACTCTACCTTGTTTTTTCAATGTGATGTTATTCTTAATTTTTTTGCTTTTCAGTAGTCAAAAGGCTTAAGAAACCTCCAATAATGGATGTCTTTTGCAGACACCATCTGCCTCTTTGGTCATTTCTTTTTGTTTGGTGGCTTACTTCCACTAAGCACCAAAAGCTCATTAAGGTCTTCAAACAACTTCTGGGGAGGATTGAATAAGTCAAAAGGTTCAAAATCAGCCTTTTTTTTTTTTTTAAATTTTAGGAGGCTGCAAAATAAAATTTGTCAAATATGTCAGGCTCTTTCTTCACTGAACTTTATAGCCGCACCACTGAAAGCCGCTAAACCCAGTTAGCTTAGCGGCCCTTTCCCTCCCACTGAAAATAGAATCTGGTTCGTGCAGCACCTACTTCCCACGGGATATGGGTGCCTTATCTTTTAATTTCAGAATTGTTATATGATTCGTTTTTCTTCGCAATGTTACATTTAATATCATTTATATTATAATTTAATTCAAAATAATTTTTACTTATTTATTCGACGGTGTATAAAAAGTAAATTCTTACATAAACTTTTGCTTTTGTAAAATTCAATTCTCTAATAAATTTTTCAAAAAGTACTTAAAATTATTCAAATGATAATGAGAACTAAAATTCGTTCGGGAAAGTTTTTCTTATTTAGAAAAAAATAGGTACAAACTTCTACAGGAAGTAGAATTTTCTTATAAATTTCATTTTTTTTTCAGTTTACTAATTTGTGGTAAGTAAAATAAGACTCACGTACTATTTTTAAGAAAATTTTATTTTTCATGTAATTATCTATCAATTAAACTATCTTTTAAGTGGGCAATTGAAATGTATATATAATTTCCATTATAAAGTTTAACGATGACTAGATGCTAAAACTTTTCTAATCTTATTGAAATAGTGAGATTTTAGTACTACATCCTATTGTTCTCTTGATTTTAAGAATCATTTAAGCAATTATATTAAAATTGTTAATTTATCAAAATATAACAAGGAATGATACTAAAATTTTAGTTTTATGATAGGATTGAAAATTTTTCTCAGTTAGGATTCGTTTAATATAGCAACTAGTTAATTGACTATTAATAACAGATTTTTAGATAATTGATTTCATATAATTCACATAATCTATTTTTGTGTACATGATGTATATAAAAAATCACATTAAAGTATTAAATTATTGAAAAGTACAATAAAGACATATGGACGACAAAGTTTCAGAATAAGTACAAAGGCAAAAGATTAAAGAAAGTGAGGTTATTATGAGGACAAATCTTAAGGTTTATCTTTCTATAATTTCGATTGAAATAAAAATTACTTTATGTAGCTTTTAATTTAATTAAAATTATTACTTATGGAGAGATTCTAAAAATGCAACAAAACCCATTTTAAATGATTGAACCTATAAGTAATTGTTGAAAATTTTAAGCAGTATACCAGTATGTGTGAATATGGCTTTGTTGGCCAAACAATCGTTGCAGTACAAAGACCGAGGGGATGTGTCACTCAAAAGGACAGATCACCACCGTTCCATTAATTTTATGTTATGTTTAGATAAGAGAAAAAGAATAAGTAAAAAGAAGAGAAGGAAGGCAATCCTATAATTTTTCTATCGTTTAGGAGTTTCAATTAAAGAGAGGGTGAAGTTGGAGATTTATGATTAATTTTTTCAAATTTTTTATTATTAATTATTTTATATTCTTTCAATATAAATAATTTTAAGAATTTTTAAAATATTAAAATAAGAGAAGAAAAATTATGATTTAATTATTAATTCTTTTTTAATTTCTCTTTATTTTTTTTATAATTTTTTCTTCCTTTCCCTTCGGGACTCTAAATACATCATTAGGATTTTATTATATGAAAACTTGTCATCATTGGTTGCATAAATCTCATGTTCTCTGATTTCTTCGATCCTCTTTTAAGTTGTTTACCCCAACTCGCTATCTATGGACCTCTAAATTGATGGAAGGAACAAACGCCAAATATGCATTAACCAAATCCTTGCCAATTACAGAACGTTCAGTGTACTACGATACGTGCCTTTGGCCCCATCTCGCCCAAATGTACCTTTTGGCCTTAGGCGGCAAACGGTGGATTCGGATGAGTATAAACAGGGTTAAAAAGTGGATGGGTGATTCTTAGTTTATTTATTTATTTATGATTAAAAAATTTATTTATTTACCTTAGAATGTTATTGTATTATTTCTTACAATATTATTTTTATCGGTATATTACATTTGTCACCATTATTTGAAAACAAAGTTATACTTTTAAAAATTTTAAGCTAAAGTTTTTCTTTTCTCTTTTAAAATCTTATTTTTTTTTATCTTTCGTAACATAAAAAACTATTTTTAATATTATATTTATTAAAATTGAAATTAATAAAACTAAATATAATTAGCCAAATATTTAAACATTAACATGCATAAAAAAATCTTATTTAATTCAAAATTAATATTACAATAAAATAAAAAACACTCAAAATAGTAAAAAAACAACAATCTATTTTACCTTGTATATTAATAAATTAAGAATCTACTTGTTAAATAATATCTAAATGTATTGCAATATAGTTTTTTCAACAAAAATCATATATCCATTTTCTATATTCATATAAAGCTTTTAAATTTATTTAATTCATTTTGATATGTTGATATACAAACCCATTATAATATATGTAACTTACGTACTAGAAAACCTCTTTAATTGATAACAATAATATTTAAGATTATTTTTTATGATATTTTTTTAGAAACTAATTAGTATCATTAAAATTATTTTTATATAATGTAAAAACAAAATTAACACAATTGGATAGAATTGATTTTTCCTTTTATAGATGAGAATCAATATCATAATATATATATATATATATATAAGAATGTTATGATAGTTTTCAATATATATAATTTTAAGATATTTAAAGTTACATTAAATAATTAATATACTTTTTCGAATAAATTAGTAAAATATTTTAATACAATATTTTCTTTATTTTTTTATATTGATTTGTATAATACATGAGTTAATTTCTCTTATATAAATAAAATGATAAATAATTAGTGATGAATTAACCCATATTAACCCTTATTAAATAAATTAATAATGATCCAATTCATTTTAACCTTAAAATAAATATGAGTTATAATTGCGATCTTTACTTTTGACTTTCTTCCCCATTTTGCAAACGACCAGATGAGTACTTTTTTTTTTTTTTTCAAGTCCTATTTTTACCTAAAAACTTATTTGGGGACATTGAAATCTGATTTCCACTTATACAGCACATAAGCTGACAATGACCGGTATGGTGATACATGCAATGCATATGAATTTTTTCCTATACCGGAGGTATTTTCAATCCCACTAATGACATGGGGATATATGGAATGCGTAGAAAATCCAAAATTAAAATATCACTGAATTTTGACAAGTCAGAATACAAGAAGCAATAGTACTAAGATATGAATGTTATAATGTGACTAAAATATTTCCCTCAATTCCATGGGATGATGCTTACTAGGTAATTGTATCTGGGGTCAACAATCTAAATCTGTAATATCAATTTTACTATATTTGTATTGTATCAATATTTACTTAGTATTCCAAAATTTTCTCGGATTACCATATTGTAGAACTTTATCAATCAATTTCATATACGAAATCAATTGAGAACAATAATTTTCAATTCCAAGATGGAGGAAAAAATTGAAATAACAATCACATCCATTAACATGTCATCCGAACACAGTAGCTGTTTCTACTGATGCGGGAAATACAAAAATTGACTAAATTATAGTGATCTCATTGTTACCATGATCTATTGAATAGGCTAAAACTGTTAAAAGTTGTTGGAATGCTTCTGGCACTATTAACAATGCCAATAAGAGGCCACCGATAACAGATAACAATTGCTCTCCCCACTTCAAACGCCACTCTGTTTCTTCTTTTCATTCAAAATCCCCAACAAAATTCAAGACTAGCAACACCTGTTGGAAGTATGAATTAAAATCACAAAATATGAAATTAATCATAATAAAATTATGAGCGTACCTGGAGCATAATTTGATGAGACCATGATTATTCTAAATGATGATGAGTAGAATTACAACCTACTTCGCCCCTTAGGTTATCCAGATAGAGAGAAAAGGGAGATAAAATTTTAGGAGTGGGAATCCTTATTTTTCAGAGTGTTCAAATAATAACCCTGATCTCTCTATTTATAGTCAGACTTGTGATAGGAAACTACTGACTACTAAAGGGCTGTAAGTTGGGACCTCTACCCATATGGGCTTATGCATGATCCAACCTATCATGGATCATACATATTAAACTAGGGCCCAATCTGTTCTATGCTTAATGTTAAAATACAAAACTAATTACTTAAATAAATATTCCAATAATTGATTAATGCCAATCCATATAATATTTCTAATAAAATTAATTATTTTATTTTTAAATCCAACAATCTCCCACTTGGATAGCATTAATTAATTATATAGAATAATTAAAACATCAATAATTAAGCAATTAGTTATACATTAAGCTATAAACTTAATTCAGAAAATGAGACCACATAGAATCACTGAATCCGATAGGGAGACAAGTGATATAATATCTCATAATCTGAAAGGAACAGAATAACGTTTAGTCTTTCAACTATAACTCAGAAGAGAAACAACTTAAAATCATTGAATCCGATAGGGAAACAAATGATTTATATATGTATAAAACATATTATCAATGTTTCAATATCCAAACTGAGTGACAATTACAAAAGTGGAATGAGACCATACAGAATCACTGAATCCGATAGGGAGACAAGTGATGTTAAATTAATGTCTCATAATCTTAAGAACTAGATATATATATATATAAGGTTACTGAGCAATGATTGCATAAGTGGAATGAGACCATATAGAATCACTGAATCCGATAGGGAGATAAGTGATGTTAAATTAATGTCTCATAATCCCAAAGGAACTTGATATACATATAAAGTTAATCTTTTTACCACAGCTCATATCATAAGAGAAACAACTTAAAATCATTGAATCCGATAGGGAAGCAAATGATTTATATATGTATAAAACATATCACCATTGTTTCAAAATGAGCAATTACTGGTCACAAATATCAATAAAATAAGATAAGCATATCTCAGACTCCCACTAAACTAAGGCTTCCAAAAAAAAAATTTAACAAGACTCATATGAGTTACTTGATTTTAAATACTCCTATAGGTAAGCCTTAAGTCAACTGATCCCTTGCATGTCTCCACTAGGGCTATGTTTAATGTGAGTCTGAAATTCAGCAATCTTTTCTCTCTAACAAACATGAGTTTATCACCAAAATTTGGACAATATGTCCAGAATTCCTATTGTTTTGAGAAAAGCACAAAATAGAAGCCTTATTGCAATAAAATTTGGTAAAGATTGTGATATAGAATTAACTAATTGCATGCCAAATATCAACTTCCTCAACCTTATAGCCTGTCAAGTGGCCTCATAATATGCGATAAACTCTACTTCCATTGTTAAGGTAGCTGTGAGTGTTTCTTTAACACTTTCCCATGAAACAGCTCCTCAAAACATCATAAAGATGTATCTAGATGTTGACTTACAATCATCTATGTACAAGGCATAATCAGAATCAGAATAACCAATACTTTCAAATAAATTAGATTGTCTACAAGTCAACATATGATTCTTGGTACTTTGTGGGTACTTCATAACCTTCTTGGTAACTTTTCAATGATCCATCCTAGGTTCACTTGAGTATCTTCCAAGCACACTAATAGCAAAAGCTATATCTAAACGAATGCAAACCTGTGCTTGCATAAGATTACTAATAGCGGAAGCGTAGAGAATCTTATCTATTCCAGCCCTTTCAATATCAACTTAAGGGCATTATCATTGAGACAATGTGTTGTCTGTCTAAATAGGTATTGGACTAGACGCACAAGTATCCATTTAAATCTTTCAAGCATCCATTCAATCAAATTGGCTTGGTACAAACCCAAAATACTATGAGTTCTGTCACGATGGATCTAAATTTCAAAATAAAAGATGTTTTGCCAAAGATCAAAATGACATGATAACATACATTTTTTTTTTGACTCATCTAAATTAACTGAGTTCTTAGCCAACAAAATGTCATCAACATAAAGCACTAAGATGACAAAATTACTTTAATAAATTTATTAAAATTCCTACAAGTACACAATATAGTCATATAATATTGCAAGTCTCTAAATCCTTTGAGAACATCTAAACTTAATGGCTAGCTGATTAGATTGTTCAACATAAGGATCTTTATTTATCTGTACTGAAATGTCAACATTATCTCCTCTAGTGGTGAGAGAATCAAAATAGGTATAGGAAGAATGGTGGCCTTGTCACATAAATTGATAGCCTTAAGCATTAAACTCCCACTATCCAAGCCATCCTCAGAATAAAAATGTCCAATCAAACTTGATTATCTTGATATTATAAGTGAGATAATAAAATCTATAACCTCTTGATCCAATTCAGTACTTAATGAAGAACCCACTCATTGATCTAGAGTCTAACTTTTAGGGATTATATGGTCTCATATTTACTTTTCAATCCCACAATTGAAAAGATTTCAAAATTTTAAGAAATCTAAATCTAATAACATACCTTTATTTTACCAATCTTTCTAATCTCTCTTTAGAAAAATGGCCTAAAATTGATCCCATAAATGGAAGAATTCTAACTCATTCTAAGTTATTTATGCCTAATTATAGCATTGATGGGAATATCAGAAGATACAACAGGATAATCTTTTAAATTTAAATGATATAGATCATTTTGTAAGGTGACATTACCAACAATAGCAAAATCACTATGAATCTCAATCTTTCCACTTCCTTGCTAAAGGGAATAACCACAATTATCTAAAATAGAATTAGAAATCAAATTCCTTCTGGTAGAAGGTACATAAATAACATTAGTTAGATCCAAAATATGTCCAGATGACAAACATAAGGAAATTGATCCTATGTATTGAACCTCAACCTTACTACCTGCTACTCCTAAGATATTTTTCTCTCTCTTATTTGGGATCTACTGGTTCTTGAACAGTTTCACCAGAATTTGTAACATGAACAGTTTCACCAGAATCTAACCACCAAAATCTAGAAAATATTTCAAGATTATTGGACTTAAAACACACTAAAGTTAAATAGGTAGAATTAAATTTCTCTTCAACAACTTTCATGTACTCCATAACAGTATCCTTATCTGGGATATTCTCTCTAATTCTCTTTTCAATAGTGAATTTAATCACTACCAAACAAATCCGATTCGATTCATACTATTATTTATAATAGGTCTTATCTGCAGCACTAGACTCGAGTAAAAGATCAACCGGCTTTAGTTCTCTAAGAACCAAATCCTCCTTAGATATTATCAGGTACATGTTCAAGGACTCTCTCCATTTATTATAGTTTATTCCATTAAGAGTCCTTACCACAAATAGTTGTTAAAAGATCGAGACTGATGCAACAAGATTGGGAAATTATTAATTATGCGTGCACAACATAATTATAACACAAGATTCCCAATTAAACAAATCAATCAAACAACTATCTAACAAAGTGGTGTCCAAAATACATGTACCATAGATTTGGCTTGTACAAAAGTCTACATAAAAATGTAATCAATATAACCATACCGATAGGGTATAAGAAATATTGAAACATTATAATTACTGCATGCCTATTCTAAGGAGTCTAAGTTTTAAAATTACATTAACAATGTTACACCGATAGGGTGTATCCATCATCAATGCAATGTACTCCTAAAATCTTAAAAGGACAGTATTTTATGAAAAATAGCCTTATTATATCCCTAATTTATCATTGGTGTGAAATAAATGGCTTTAGGTGTTTTATATGTACTAAAATAACATAATTAAGGGTTCAAATTTGTCTAATATACTTATGTTTATAATTAGGGAGAGTGACAGCACACCAAACTCAGAAAAATTCGAAGAATGTCCATGAATTTTCTCAAGCCAAAATTTAATAAATAATATATATATATATATATATATATATATATATATATAGATATATATATATATATATATATATATATATATATATATATATATATTTTTAAACAATATAAACTTTGCAAAATTTAAAAAATAAATATTTACTAGCCTCATAAAAAAAAAACTTCCAAAAAAGTAATAGATGTATAAAACACAAAATATTAATAACATGTATAAAATTATATATATATGACAATTATAATGTATAAATAAAAATGTCAAATATATATAATATTAGAATATATATATATATATATATATAACAAAAACAAGGAAGTATGATAATATCAGAAACACATGCCAGGCGTGTAATATTAGAATATATATATATATAATATCAGAAACACATCCAGGTGTGTAATATTAGAATATATATATATATAATATCAGAAACGCATGCTAGGCGTGTAAATTCATGCGCTTCAACGCGCATGGGCCATATGTCTGGCTAAGGAGTCAACTCTCCAGAAGTGTTCTTTCACGCGTGATCACGCGCGTCCTCTACATGGGAATGCTACAGTAGTTGGTTGGTCATCTGGCCATGTTTGACTCACATGCTCTGACAGCGCGTTATTCAACGCACAGTTCCAGCAGAACCTTTTGTATAAGAGGTGAGTGTATTTCACGCGCTTTTCAGCGTGTGTGCACCAAGCGCACCAAATAGAAAGAAAAGGTTTTCTACATCTTTTCTTATTCCAGTTCGTTTATGGCTGTTTTTCGGCCATTAACGGAGTTTTTAAGCTCCAAAAAAATTTATTTTTAAGCCTTTTTAATCCCAGAAAATTATATCTAACCAACTTTAAATATAGATTTACATATTTATCCGAGGGAAAGACTTCAAAATTGTACGGTTTATGTTCATAAATATTTCAGAAAAATCTAAACTGTAATCTGGAGCATACAAATTTCATATGATTTATAATCAGAGAGAAATAATCAAAGATTCCCATCATTAAATTAAACTTGTCAATCAAATTCAACCCAGCAACGACGCAATAAAATAAAAATAAAAAATCTTTCAAGAAATTGAAAGGCACAATTTACCCGTAATATCAAAATATAGGTACAAGAAATTGAAGACCAAGATTGAGATCAAACACATAATAAAACAACAAACTTGGATCCAGAAAATAACTATTACCTAAACAAAACGACTGGGCATATATGAACAAGATTCATAATTTAATTGAAATAGAAACAGATCCAAATTATTTCAGAATTTTATAGAATTTGTCAAGATTAATTAAAATTGCTCATAATCAAATTATTCATACTATCAACATGCTCTGATACCAATTGTTGGAAGTATGAATTAAAATCACAAAATATGAAATTAATCATAATAAAATTATGAGCGTACCTGGAGCATAATTTGATGAGACCATGATTATTCTAAATGATGATGAGTAGAATTACAACCTACTTCGCCCCTTAGGTTATCCAGATAGAGAGAAAAGGGAGATAAAATTTTAGGAGTGGGAATCCTTATTTTTCAGAGTGTTCAAATAATAACCCTGATCTCTCTATTAATAGTCAGACTTGTGATAGGAAACTACTGACTACTAAAGGGCTGTAAGTTGGGACCTCTACCCATATGGGCTTATGCATGATCCAACCTATCATGAATCATACATATTAAACTAGGGCCCAATCTGTTCTATGCTTAATGTTAAAATACAAAACTAATTACTTAAATAAATATTCCAATAATTGATTAATGCCAATCCATATAATATTTCTAATAAAATTAATTATTTTATTTTTAAATCCAACAACACCTGCACGAGAAATATGCTGAAACTTGTTATGGCAAGAATTTATATCTCCTGTGAGAAATATGCTGAAACTTGTTATGGCAAGAATTTATATCTCCTGTGATTAGATGAGGCTCTGGTAAAGAATGCTAAATAATTATACTACATGCAGCAAGAAAGTTGTCAGATGTTTAACCTCAAGAGGATGCAAAAATGTTGAATACAAAAATAGCCATCCCAATAACGGCATAAACCCACCATTTTCTCATAAGCATTTTACAAATGAACAATGCAAACACCTAAATTAGAGAGTAACATTCAGAATCAGCAGAAAATTCTAAAGAAAATACACAATACTCATAAAGATATGCACTCTCAAACCGGGAACCTCACGGGAAAAAGTTGCAACATTAAAAATAATAACTCAACTCGGTTTTCATCTTTTCCCAACCAACATTTGGTCATTTACCCCTTTAATTATCATAAACCACCATATGATACAGGAGATACTGCAATTGGTAAAACCTGAATTGTGGAAAGATCAGTAACTATTCTGCCCCAAAGTCTACGTCATTTACAAAATTAAATAGGAAACCCAAATGAGATGATGTTTTCTGTCCCGCATTCACAAATTTCACATCAACATATACTTTATGCAGTTGCCAATCATTACAAAAAGAATGAGGAGAAAAGTACCATCATGCAGCTTGAGAATATGATATCTCATTCCTCAACTCACAGCGGTAGAGATGGGTTCCTGTCTTTGCCCTTTTGATAAATTCGCTAAAGTTATCATCTGTTATGACTCTCCATAAGAGCAGCAAGGTTTATTTTCCCACAGTTTCCAGCATCTAGCCTGTCAAACTTCTGACTAATCTGCATAATGTCTTTCTCTGACACTTTTCCCATCTCCTTGAGCTTGTATATAACAAATTCTGACTTGCTGATATCCCCCCCCAAAAAATAAAATAAAATAAAAATAGCCAAGTTACAAGATGTATGGTTATCAAATTCAATCAAAATAAATCAATTTTAGACAAATCACCGAAGGAAAAGGGGACATTTGTCAACAATCCACACTGATAAATTATAAGGACAAAAATCCACCAGAAACCAAGCAAAGAATTAGTACACAACTTCATCTTTCTCTGAACTGTTAAAAAGAAACAGATTAAGTCAAAGGAAAACTTTAGATGATGAGCAACCAGAAAAGGGAAGCTAGTAACCAAGTATTGCATCCTTATAATAGTACTTAATAGTATTCAAGTCATGATACGCCAGCCAATCAGGTGCCAATTCTGCGTACCCATTACAACCACAACAATAAGCTAATCAATCATCCATCAGTTTTTATCTTCTCAAATTATCTTGATTGGAAATATAGTCCAACAATGCTGTCCACATTCAATTTTTATCACTTGAAAAACCACAGACACAGGAGTGCATATATGCACCTTTGCTTTCAACTGCAAGTCTATAAAGCAATTTCTAGAAACCCTAGACAATATGGTAAGCAACACCTACTCTCCTAATTTCTTCAGACCAAATAGTGGGAATAAATGCAACACGTAAAAATAGTGTTATATAGGATCAATACTAATGATATAATTCAAGTGCATAGGCCTCACATTGCATTGTCTATATGTGTGGTGTGTTACTGGAATGCACAAACCAACAATCATATTTTTCTGCATTGTGACATGGCTCGGAAGCTTTGGGCAAAATTAATTTCTTTATTTGACATTATCTAGGTTCCCTCATTAATTTTGTGTTGTTTTTTATCTATTAATTTCAGGAATTTTAGGGGCAATAAGTATAAGAAGACTTTGTGATTATGCTTGTTTTGCAGTTATTTAGTGCATTTAATGGAAACAAGTGATAGAATTTTCAGAAATCATACTCAATCAAATGTTTCTTTTATGGTATAAGATTTTCTTCATCGCATGTCTTCAGATGAAAGCAAATGGTTTTTTTAGGGTGTCAAGTTTGTCCAATTTGCAGAGAAATTGGATAGCAATCCTATATTAATTTTTTAGGATTACCTATCCTCTTCTTTTGTATTCTTTTCCCTATATACAGAAGTTTATTTTTCTATTAAAAAATGTCAAGATAGAGCAGTGATAGTCATTGGTTCCAGCAGTGATCTTGTGTGAAGAATGGACTCTTGGAATAAGCAGCATAGATAACAGCTGTTCAGAAGGCAAAATATCTCCTCAGGTGTGAAGGCATATATAGCACAAGGAAAATATAGCTTTGTCAAAGTTAATATTGCACAAAGCAATAAATACTGAATTACTTATATAATTACATTCATTAACAAAAACTGAATACATATATGTTCCTTGAATGTCACCAAACTAAGAGAGAAGCAAATATTTCATGCTATGTTTTTCATTTTGCTAATTTACTTTAATGATATAGTAAATATCTAACAATGCTTTATTCTTATATGAAATCTTTCAGTTCTTCAAAATAGGGTGGCATTCATGGTGGCAGAGATAGTGAGGGGTACTAAAAGAGCCATATTTCAAAGATATAAGGATATGTTCATGGGCATATTTACCTACTTCTAGCACATATAAGGATATTCTTTTTTAAGTAAGTTCTGGCTGTATAAGACATGAGCTAAAGTCCATCACTTAACAATACTATTTGGGCAAGAAAAACCGAATACAACATAACCCTTTGGTTCCCTTGCAAAGGAATAAGAAAATGATGTATAAAACTCCTATTCTATTATTAATCTCAAGACAATCAACATAATGAGGAGACTTCCATCTTAAACAAAAGCTAAAACTAATTAAAGGTATTATAACAATAATGCTACGCACAAAAGGCAAGCAAATCTCCTAACCTCTAACAGTAAAAAACGAGATAAGAGCACACTTCCTAGCTGAATTTTGTAAATTCATATGTACAACATAAAATTTTAAGTTGCAATCTCTTCACTATAACCGACAAAGAAATACAACTCAAAGAATTCTGCAAAATCGTGTTATAATAATTCAAGATAAATCATCTTTATAGACTGACGCTTCAATACTCAAAGGATATGACAGTCACAGTAAGAGAATCAAGAGAAATCTACATCCACAGATTTTAATTTAGACGAGGTTTATTGCAGGTGGACAAGTTCCAGGGGAAAAAAATGAACTCAAGGAACTCTAAAATCAGTAAGATCTGTAGCAAATTTTAAGTACAACGCTCATATTTCTGTCACCTCATGCCTCACAAGCAATTTCCATCTTCCAAGTCCAAATCATGCAGGACCTCCAAGTCTATGCTCTATAATTATAGCTTATCCAATATGAGCTAACACATTCTGAATAAGCAGAGCTTCTCATCTCAAAATGATGTCACTCCAAAATATTTCCTCAAGGAAATTATATAATTGAGTCACTGACAATAAAATTTCATCAAACCTAGAAAAGAGGGACTTTTGATTTCTATTAAAGATAAATTGAACCTCCTTTTTTTCATTTTTCTGTTTGCCTAACTGTTTTAATGTCTTCAAAAGCAAATGGTAAGATAAAGCTAATCACCTATGAATTTGGGTCTTGTGCAGATGCTAAATCCAAGATGTGAACACTTGTAGCATTTAAAATTTGCAAGTGACTAAATAGTAAACAGTCTTTCAATGCAATACTCTCATGAAGGACTATGTTCATAGATGCCCACAACCATTCAACTCTTACTAGATGAATATGAAACAAAACATACCTCAAAAAGCCATTATTATCAATGTCGGCAGCATAAAATTCAGAAACAGTCATATCCTGACCAAGGATCCACTTAGCCATCCTCCTATGCCTCTTATCGACTCTTGCCTCAGCCAAATATAGAAATGCTCGCGCCACTGCAAGCGTTGATACAAGCAACCAAATTGCAGCAAAAATCCGACCAGGCAATGACTTGAATGCTCGATCACCATACCCCACAGTTGTAACTGACATAACTGATAGATAAAAAGAATCCAACCATCCAAGCCTCTCCACAAAATGCATAACACCGACACCGACTCCAATACAAAGGACCACAACCCCCAATGCTAAGCCCACCTTCATTCTAATCCTCATTCTACCTTTTTTCACATCAACTATATATGATCTTGCATCCTTCTCACCCCTACTACTCTTCACAGTCCTAAGCAAGTGATCCTCTTGCAAGTCAAGAACATAACTAACCATCCCGCTGAGCAATATGTCAATAAACCCAAAACCCACCAACACAAACATTATAGAGAAAACCTTTGTTAATGTACTATTTGGAGTTATATCACCATAACCTATTGTACACATTGTCACTATACAAAAATACAATGCATCCACAACAGGATGAGTTTCAGTGGCTGTAAAGTTATGACGATTAAACCAATAAATCACTACTCCCAATGACAGATAAACTATGAGAAGAATAACCGCTTGGCGAACAATAGACTGGGAACCGGACTGCGGTTTAGGCTCAGTCGATTGCTGGCAATTATCGCTGATCACGGCCATAGCTGGGGCAGTTTTTGAGCGGTGGAGGTTGGTCTTGTTCCAAGGAAAATCGGGGTCTACGAGCCATTGTTGCTGGGGTTGAACGTCGTCCTGTGAAGAAGAGCATCTTGGGGAATTAAGGGAAACTGTTAAAGCCTCAAAGATGGGGGCAGATTCCTCTGGGCAATTACAAGGGCCGAAAATAAGGCGGTCTTTGAGCTCTGAAGGGGTTAGAGGAAGAACAACCTCGTCGTGTTCTGGCAGAGGGAACAGCTGTGAAGGTGGAGTAGACTTCTTTCTTGGGCTTTGATATGGAAGCAGAGGCTCCTCCATCGGAACCGCCAAAAAAACTATTCTCGAGGAAGATGGTCTGAACAAATCGGAGCAAAAACAAGCAAAGGAGGCAGCTTTGGATTGTATAACTGTTTTCCAGTGAAGGGATAATCACAGAATCGCCCAAAATTGCTCACATGATCCGATTACAAACTTAAACGACGACAGTTTGTTGAGAGTGAAAGATCCAATAATGGAATCAGGAACTCATACAAGAACACAAGTTCGTAAAGAGTACAAATGAAGAGCACGAAGTGTAAATGGAAGGTACTGCAAAAGAGACAAAGTCCAGTACAAACCGCAAGGACAGACGGCGTTGACGTGGGGAAAAGCATTCTCGTCATCAAGAGAAATTGCCGCAGAGTCCAACTATGACGCGTTTTCTATTCTTAACTTATTCAATAAAAAAATAAGTATCAGTTATATAATATGCATATTTTATATAATATAATATAAATTTATATATGAATGTATCGAAAATCATAAACTATAATTTATGTCTTTAGTTTAATTTTATCACACATTTATTACTGTAACTTTTTATTTTTACAAGAGAAAATAGAAACGGTAAGAGGTGTAAATATTATTAAACTTGAATAATTTAAATCCGAAGTTAATTCGTAAATAAATTTATGACTTTATTTGTAATATTCAAACTTTAATTCGATTTTATATAATCTTATCCAAAATAGTTTGTTAGTTTATATGAATTAAAATTTTATTTCTCTAGATATTAATTTTTATCTTATTTTATTTATTAATATATTTTTTATAATTATTAAATTAATTGAAAATATCAATACAATCACCAAATAATAACAATAATTACATATAGTGAAAAGTAATATGTACTAAAAAATTAATTACTTTAATTAAAATATTATACTTTTTTATACAACTTTAATAATTAATTATTGAATTTTTTGACATTATATTATTTATATGAAGTATAAAAATAAAAATATAATTTTTATTATTAAACTTGTTAGGGTCACAAACAATTTGAGTATAATATATGATATTAAAATTTGACATATATATTAATTGAACCAAACTTATTTAGATTCAATTTGTATAAGGTGGAACTCAAATCAAATTTTTTCATAAATTACTCTCAAACTACTCACGCTCACAAATAACTTGATTTGTATTTTTACATATCAATACTAATAGTACCTACGTTATAACTTTACAAGTATAAACCCCAGGAAATAAAGCTAGAGATTTATCATCCTTGAGGATAGGGAGGACGCCCAACGGCGAACTGCAAAATACAAAAAAATCTATTTTTTTTTTTTAATTTTACTTTTTCTAATTAAGCAAATTAACATACTTATTAGCCTTTCTAAACTTGGGTACGATTTTAATCCAGGAATTAGTAAAACCAATTTTCTTTTATACCCCTTTTTATCATACCAATAGCAATAACAATTAAAATATCCAATTCAATATTTAAGTAATCAATTTTCGGACTTATAACCGCCTTTAATCCTCCCACGGGAGCCCAAGTTTCGGCGATGAACTGGAAATAAATCCCAATCCTTTGCAAAAGCCAGAGACCCACTCGTCATACAATTGAACAATTCAAAAACATTTTCGAAATGACGTCGGAAGATGCTCATCACCCGATTTTCACAAGCGCGTGACAGTGAATTATTGGAGTTTTGACAATTACGGTATCCATATTTCGTCATCTGAGGATCCAAGTGTAATTCATTTGAACCGGAGAAAAGGCAGCGTGAGGAGGTTAATGAAAGATGTCCGCGAGAAGGGACGACGTCGCTATCATTATGAGTGATGATGTTTCGAATTTTGTTCAATAATTTCCGCCTTTCGCGGCTTGTCCCTTGCTGAGGGAGTCATTTTGATTTTATCATAATACTATCTGATTACTGATAAGGAAAAAAGGGGATGTCTAATCTCTTTGGAAATTAAATGAGTAAATCTCTTTTAGACTTTTTTAAATTTATATTTTATCTATAAAATATTAATTTATGTAGAACTTAGTGTTATCGTAATCTAACCCTGAAAAATTTTCTAATTAAAAAGGTTTCACGGTAAAGATGGAAGACGATGGTGGTGAGGCTGCGTCGCACCATCCCCATCCGCCCTTATCCTTTAGGTTGATTACGAAGCTTTATTAAAATTTCTGTTTCTATTTGGATTGTCATTTGTCACCTTATCGCACGGGAATCATGCTGGACGCCTATTCTTTGATTGAAATTGTCATGTTATTTATGAAATTTTATATTTTTTAAAAAATATATATTTTTAAAATTTTAATTAATAGAAATATAATATTTTTATATTTAATTCATTATAAATTTTTTAAGAATATTTCACAAGATTTTTATAGATATTATATTATTATATTTGATTCATATATGGTATTTTTAAAAATTTTAAAATTATTTCAAAAATATCTTTATCAAGTTTTATTATATTATAATATATAATATAATAAATCATCTATTTATTTAAAATTACATGAATAATTAAGTTTTTTAACATCTAATAAATCAAATTTTAATATTTAACATTTAAAAATCCACTGAAATATATTTAA
The DNA here is from genome assembly GCA_020226215.1 of Sindora glabra. Taxonomy (NCBI): domain Eukaryota; kingdom Viridiplantae; phylum Streptophyta; class Magnoliopsida; order Fabales; family Fabaceae; genus Sindora; species Sindora glabra. The sequence goes on along the minus strand of CM035226.1, from coordinate 32,149,045 downwards.
AACTATTTTATATTTTAATATTTAATGTATTATATTTTAAGAATTAATAATTTTTTTATTTTGAATAAATTAATACTATTGTTTTATATTTTTATGTATACATATGTCTTTTAAAAAAAAAATTCAAGCTTATTATATAATTCTTCATCATATGTATATATGAATATATTAAAATAATCTTCAAAATATTAGAAACAATAATAAAAAAGGAATTACAATTAAAAATTAATGTCATTATATTTCTTAATAATAAAAATATTTTTAAAGGAAAGTAATAATTATTTTCTAGTTTAAATTAAAAATTATTTGATAAAGTGATAAATAAGAGAGAGAATTAAATGTGAAAATAATTTGATCCTTTCATTTTAATATCAACATTCTCATCCCATTGTAATTTGAGACAGTCTTCTCCCTCCATGAAAATATTTTAAAGGAAAATTAGATCAAAAATATTCTAAAAAATATGATATTCTTAAGTTTTTTTTTCAAACTTTGAATCAAATATAGAATATAATATTCCTTTGAAACATTTCCAAGAATATTAAAAACATCTCACAAACCAAATGTTCCCCATATGATTTACTTTTTATATTATTAAAATATGCTCTTTTACCTATTTTTATTTAATTGATAGTATAAAAAATCTCTTCTATTAACTTTCTATTAAGTATTCTAATAGATAATTCATATATAGAATAATTTCTCTCTAATGTCAAAGAAAATTAATACCTTAATTCTAGAAATGTTTCTAACATTTTCCACTCATAAAAGAATTTTTTAAAAATTATTGTGTTAATTTAATTCTTGTAAAAATATTAAGTTAGAAAAATATTTAAATTATTTCTATTAATATCATTATACTCATATGAATAAAAAGTTTAATAAGTTTTATTTATTTCATCAAAAAAATTTTAGGAAAATATCATTTACATATATATATATATATATATATATATATATATATATATATATATATATATATATATTAATGAAGGAGTAATATATTTTTTATATTGATAATTTAAAAAATGATACATGAAAATATAATAATAGAGAAAAATAAATTTCTTTTAAAATAGAAGAAATTACTATCTTTAAATTCTTCATATTTAATGTTAAATAAATAAAATATTTTTATCTTAATATTTTATAATTATATTTTAAAAAATATTTTATATCAAAATAAATAAAAATATTTTATTACTATATTTTATTAGATTGATTACAATCCTGGATAAAAGTTTATCTTTGTTGGTTTTCTTCTAATTATGCTTCATTTGTTTCTTGTTTCATAACCGTTATTTCATAATAATTTGAGGATCTTGACAATATAAAGACTCTATAATGAAAATTCACAGTCAATTCTCCCCCGAAAAATTTTGCACTCAGAAATTTTTTAAAATTAACCTTGCTTTTTTTTTTTTTTGTAATTTATTCAACCATCTGCTCTTAAATTTAGGCTGCTAAATCCGGCTCATAGCCCAAAAAATTATGGGCCGAAGCTTATACATTACTTTATGTTGGTTCGGTGTGAAAAACTGGTAACCACGGCTCGTCCAAATAAATAAAAATACGTAAACGAAAACCACCTGTTTAAGAAAAGCACCTAGGCACATCGTCGTTGTCGTTCGAGGAGTTCTGAAGCAGGGAAGTGAAGCTGAAAATAGAGATGGATCCAAGTCTAACAGAGGTTTCTCAGCTCTTTGAGCGCTTTAAGGCTGCATTTGTGAGGAATGATTCTGATTCTTGTACCAATCTCCTTTCCCAACTCAAGGTACCGTGCAAAAGAAACCCTAGTTTATTAGTGATTTTCTTGTCATCTAATCTGCGTTTAAGTAGGAAATTCGTAAATTTGTTTGAAAATGATGAAATTCAGCTAGCTATAGGGTCCGAAGGTTAATTTAGTTGCTTTTATTTTTTGTTTAATTTAAATTGAATTGGTTGATATGTGAGAATATAATATTTTTGGTGGTATTATGACTTGAGAATCGATGTTGATTGGTTTATGTGAAAGCATATTATAATGTTCTTGGGGTTGTCTGGATTGTTTCAATTTGAGCTGTTCATAGCAATGCCACCGGCGTAATTTAGATTTTGGGAGTTTCCAGAAGTGGTTAATTGATATAACTAATTTATGCTATAGTTCCAGAAGTAGGCAATTGGTCGCCCTCTTGGAAGATAGAATTTGTATTAATTTTACTGTGCTATTATGGTATGGAATAGAAGGGAATATAGAACAAAGCATGGAGTAGGGTGTTACGTTTGCAAGTTAAGGAAGATGTGTATTAGAGGGTGGTTTGACATGGATTGTATGGTGTTTTATTGGCCTTATTGGATTATCGCTTACAGTGGCAAGTCAAAGTTCAGATTTATGCAATCTTTAACTGTGGTTTACAAGGTGCTTAGGTTCCTTCTTTTCTGTCTAAATGTTGTTCTTGGATGTCTGTTGCGAGTGTATATAATTAGTGAGTTTGCTCACTTGCAGGTTCTTTTGACAAAATTCAGAAGCCTTCCACCTTTGTTTGAAGAGACACCAAATGCTGTCCATGAACTAACATTAGCAAGTAATATTCTTGACTCAGATCAGTTACTATTATTTTTTTTTATAAGTTAAAACAATTTCTAAGTCTGTTTATTTTAAATTTCCAGAAATAAAGTTATGCTCCGTTCGTCAACTATAATAGGGGTGAATCTGAAATCTTTTGGTCAGTAGGGATTGTTGAATTCATAATAGAAAATTTTCATGCAATTGCTTTGTTATCATCTCTTATGCTACAAACAGAGGAGGTAAAACAAGAGAAGTTAATTTTTTGTCCCCCCTGTTGCTGCTTGCTATCTTAGGAGGCAGTAGCAAGCTTAGACTTCATAATAGTCATGTTTTGGTCTTTCAAGCCTGATTTAGCAGTTAGGATAAAACATCTTGTTATCTGCCTTCATTTAGGGGTGAGTTGCTTGAATACAATGAATAGTTAGCTAGGTAGATTACATGAAATTATTTACTTGAGGTATTTCAGTTATGCTCATGACCATCAAGCATATTCATATGATGAGATTGCCTGATAAAATTTATGTTAACAACTTACAAGACAATTCTGCTTTGGTTTCTTATTGTTGTTTGAAACTTCCAGGGGACATATATGAGCATGCCGTTGTCCTTAGTGTAAAAAATGAGGATCAGGATGCCTTTGAGAGGGATTTCTTTCAGTTAAAACCTTATTACACAGATGCCTGGTAACTGATTCTTCCAATCCTTGTTCTCCTTGATGTACTTACAAAATGAGCAGACTATGCTATTTCAGTGCATACATCGTGATATAATTTCCTTCTAGACCTAGTTCATACTTCATCCAATACATGCTGTTATTTCCCCTTTCATACTTGTGTATTCTGGTTTTTGTGTTATTTATGCTTAGTGAATTTACAGTTTTCTTATGATGCAGTAACCGTCTTCCAGCATCCCCTCAAGAGTACCCTATCTTAGGTCTCAACCTGCTGAGACTTCTTGTGCAGAATAGGATTGCTGAATTCCATACAGAGTTGGAGCTGCTTTCATCCAGTGCACTGGAAAATCCTTGCATCAAATATGCTGTGGAGCTGGAGCAATCCTTTATGGAAGGGGCTTACAACCGTGTCTTGAGTGCTCGACAAACAGTACCACATGATACTTATGTTTATTTCATGGATCTTTTGGCAAAGACAGTCAGGTAATAATTGTTCAGTTTCTGGTGATAGCCTAGTGGATGATTGAAATTTTAATGATAAACCAGAAAATAGCACTTTAGCAAGATTTCGTTGGTCCAAACTGTAGCCTAATTAATTATGGTTAACTCTAAGAAAAAATATTAGCCAAACATTTCTTTGGCATGAGGAGGAGAGAAGGGAATCATTTTTTGGTTGTTATCATCCCCACGTCCTCCACAGCTCCAATGCACACGGAAATATACTGTTCCATTTTCCTCAATTGCTCTTATTCCTGTATTGGGTCCATTTTTTCTACATATAACTGTCTTCCCACAATTGATCTGGCCTGATCACTGATTTGGCATGATATTTTTTTGTATTGCATTCCACCAACGGGACATTACATTAGCCTTCCCTGCGAAATGGGGGAATTACTTGTGTGATTCCTCTTTTTGTTGATAGGTATACATTTGGTTCTGTTCCTGTTTGATTCAAAATTGCCTAAATGTCCCTCACTACTTAACTCCTTTTGTTTAGTTGACAGAAAAGTGTAATATTGGTTACATATATCCTTTTCCTACTATACCCCCTATATTAGTATATAAAATTAACTATGCTTATTAACTATGAGTGATTATGTTCACTCAAACTTTTGCTTGTTGAATATGCACAAAATGATGAATGGCAGCATAGGTGTAACTGGTCCAATCTTAATTGATCAAAAACCCAGCATAGCTAAATTCAAAGACCATGTTAAGAATGCACAATTTGTGGTGAGAAGTTTTGTAATTAGCTGTATTTAATATCTAGAGGAGATGAAATTCTGCAAGAGATGTGTAAAACATAAGAAGTTGCTTGACAAGCTCAGTTAGGAGTTATGCAGGCAAAAGACTACCATCAGGGCAGCAAAGAGATGTAAAGCAAAAGGATAAAATGTAATTGCTTGCTAAAACTGCGTGGCAGTTTTCTCTATTTTATGATAAGGGAGGTTTCTGAAATACTGCAATATATAGTAAGAGAACCAAGTGTACTATTTTGCGGTCCTTGTAATTGTGCATACCCTTGGGAGGTCACTGTAATTTGTGCTTGCACAATTGTTTGAAACATGTAAGTAGTCTGTTTTGGATCCTTGTTCCTGTGTTCTGTGATTAAATTCTTGTCACTTTATATGTATTGTTGTGATTCCTTCTTTGCACTTCTTGCAGTGGAAACTGATTAGAAGATTAATCTTCATCATAATCTTTATACTGGCATTATCCACAACGATTTTCTAATTATCTGATATGTTTTGACATATCCAGAGATGAAATAGCAGGATGCAGTGAGAAGGCATATGACTATCTTTCAATCAATGATGCTCGGCAGATGTTGCTTTTCTCTTCAGACCAAGAACTCTTAGAATACATTGAAGAGGTGATCAAGATTGTAACTCTAGATAATTTGTGCATTCTTTGTTTCTAACACAGCATCTTATTTGAATCGGGGATTTTTATATATATATTTTTTCCCTCGTGTTTGCCGTCTTGACGGACAGACTAGTTTGTTTGTTCATATAAATACCACAAGACCGGGAGAACCTTTATCTCATCGTGTACGTTGTTGTTTAATTCTATTTGCTATTGATCAAGTTATTACTGGCTTGCAGGAGCATCCTGAGTGGGATATTAAGGATGATTCCGTATTTTTCCAAAAGGCAAAAGAATCTACACCTTGCAAAGAAATACCATCTCTACAGCTAATCAACCAGACACTCAGTTATGCTAGAGAGTTGGAGAGGATTGTCTGAGGAGAATTGAGATGGCCTTTCCATGCTCCACAATTTGCAGGTGTCTAGAAAGTGCTACTACTGTCTTGGAAATTGTTTCTTCTTAATTATGTGCCTAACTTGGAATTTCCTCGCTGTTGTATTTTTATTTGATCATCTGAGTGGCTATCTTTTTTCCTGAGATATTATTTTCCCTTAACGTGCTCTCATTCATTTATTATAAAAAATAAAAAAAAACTATAGTTCTACGTCAATACTACCATCTTTTGATTTTTTGACAAATGCATGTAACTCAACCAATAATTTGAAAATAAAATTGATTTGGCAAAAATTAAAAGACAGCAGTACCTGATTTATCAATACTGCCACAGGACCTCTTTCGAGAAGAATATACAATACTCAATGTCAACACTTATCAACTGGAGACATTGAAAGTTCAAGATGCTTTAGCTTGAATAATCATACCATTGAGGAGGATAATCTTCCATTTCCTTTCTTACTACTTTGTTTTCTTTATCGAAGACAAGCCATCTCTTCTTATTCTAAGATAGAAACATTTTATTTTGTTTGGACGTGGTAGAGTAAATTTGGTTCGTAAATAATTTAGTTTAAGGTTTGTTTGTTTTTCGGAAGAATTTTTTTTTTGGTAAATTTTATTTCCTTATTTATAAATGAAAAAAATATTATATGATTCTATAGTTTGTAATTAAAAAATATGACACTTAAAGGCATGACAGCAGAGAAAAATAATTTTGACAAAGAGGAAGTTAATTTTTATCAATTCATAATATTTAATATTGTATATATTAATTATTTTTAACTATCTTAAATTTTTTTGTCAAAACAAATATGTACAGTTGAGATCACTCGGGACACAGAAGGAAGGGTGGCAGGCAATACTCAAGGTTCAAGTGCTTGAAACTCCAACCAGTTTACTTCTATCTTCATCACTATTTTCACGATGCAATCCAGAAAAGAATTAACCTGTATTCTATTGCTTCATAACAATTTTGGTCTCTAATATCTAATATAAATTAATTATACTTAGTAGTCTTAAATAAAATATTCTATTTTAGTTTTCATAATATGTAAATTAGGTTTAAATGAGTAACCTTATTTAAATTTAAATTGAAAAAAAAATCTAATCGGTAAGGGAAACTTAAACAGGTCTTCAAGCCAATAATAATCATCGTAAGGATAATTAGTAAAATTTACTTTATTAAGTAGAAAAAATGTGCAAATCATGCAACCCATTTGAGATGAGAGAACATCCTTGGGTTGATTGCTTACAAAGAACCCCTTCGTAGCGTGTCAATTATGATTTTTAATTTTTAATTTGACTAAAATTACTAATTTGGATAAAATGTAATCTAATTTATATGTTAAAGGAATCAAAATAAAATATTATGTTGAGGAGATGAAATACTATCAATTCGCATATAAGGGATCACAAAAAAAATATTTGTAATTTATATGATGCAACTGAAGTATATAACATATCTGTGAGGATTATTGAAGAGAAAATAGAATGCAAAGGCCGTTTGTAATTTGCATGAATCCCAAGTATATAATATATCTGCTAGTCATGGCCAGTGGAATGCTAAACCACACAACTCTACCTTTGTCTCTTTGACCTAGTTAATGTTGGGAGAAAAGAATTTTCTATTCTAAGTCTAATTTAGAACTATTTTCCATAATAATGTTATTTTTTCAAAACAAATTAAAATAAGGGCAGCCCGGTCAAACCCCCCAATACGTTGATAAAATAAACTTACAAGCATTATTTTAAAATTCAAATCAAACTAATCAATTTAACCGATCCAATCAAGAATGGATTTTGTCACAAACCTAGGCAAATTGTTTAATCCACTATGGACCCAAAAACTCATCAAACTAGTATAACCTAATTCGAGTGACTGAAACAACAATCTTAATAGTAAAAATTAACTTTTGAATTTAAAAGTATTATTTTGAAATCTAGATCGAACTGGTTAGCTTAACTAGTCGGATCGAAAACGAATTTTGCTACAAACTTGGACAAATGATCTAATCCATTATTGGTTCACAAATCCGAACAAATGCAATCTAACCTACTATTGATCCACAAACCCAAAGTATTCACAAATCTAGACAAATAGTCTAACCCACTATTAGTACAAATTAGTATAATTTAGTTTGGGCAAGTCGAGCAGCAATCTCAAAAATTAATGTTACAATGCAAGGGATTTGAACATAGAACCCCGACACTCAACCCGCCCGCATTATCTTTCCGCTTGAATAGATATTTTCTCTATCCTCATAATGACAAACATTATATATAATGTGCATAATTTTTTATTTTTTATATTTTATTTCACCCAAAATTTTTATAAATAATATTATATATATTATATGTCATATATAATTAAACTATTCTTATCTAAATATTTAGCTAATGTTTAATTTAAAATTTTCATTATATTGAAATGAAATATAATTTTAATATTATAAAATGATATTAAAATTTGGGTGGATATTTTTAATTAGAATAAGATTAATATTTATTATTTTGTATTTCATAAATATACTTGTACAACTTAAATGGATTTATTTTTTATGTATATAAATAATATTATAATTTATATATGTAAAATATATATTAATTAGTTCAACCGGTTCAACCTTAACCCATTCACCCTACCAAATCAATAATTGGTCTAGATTTGAAAATACTACTTAAATATGTATAAAATAATATATACATATAGAGTTGGCATGCAATTCTATATATAAACTATTTTTTATGGCGTGCACAAAATATGTAACATAAAATAACTCCATCCAACTTAGATGGAGTTACTTTGAGTAAGTACATCTATATCACACAAGATTTTGTTGATTTTGCTCTCATCTAAAATTACTCTCATTCGAAACAATTGCTTTAGGAATCTCATTGATTGTTGCTTGTTTCTCATATATCCCGGCTCGTCCCTTATTTTGTTCTTTTACAATTTAATTTAAAATTTTTATATTTATTTTTCAACTTCTATATATGAATTTGTTCATCCTCATCTTATCTATTTCTTTTCTTTTATTTCTTACTACTCTCTGTTTTTTTCCCCACTTTTGATGGCAAAAGCTCTATCTTAGGACGAGAATGAGAAGCTAACATTACTCTATTTTGCACTTTACATTAAAAGGCTAGTTAATTAATGTATTTATTTTATTCTAATTATGAAGTTTTTTTTACTTATCATGTATTTATAATTTATAATTTAAAATATTTGTTGTAACATTCTTGTGCATTAAACGTTTAAATATAAGTGATAATGAATTATTATAGTCATACTAAACAATTTTGATGAAGGAAAAGTGATTTTATAGTTTATTGGTAATGAAGAAAATAATTTTATTGAGTTAATTGTGTTATTAAAATATATTAACTAGTAGTTAAAAAAAGTTTTAGTAACTTAGTCATTCTTACTATCACAATAAATAATTTTATTATTTTATAAATACAATAATTTATTAATGCAAGTTATTTACCAAATTTGTTATTAAATACAAATAACTTAGTTGTTATTAAATATAATTAACAAAATTATTATTTACTAATTTTTTCCATTACTCCAGATTTTATTCACATGCCAAAACAATCTTCTCATTAAAATATATCATCATCTAATCTTTAAAACATTTAATGATCATCTAAAGGATTATAAAATATATTTAATGGTCAATTATTGAAATCAACACAATTATATATACCCAACATGTTGGTCTGAATATGTGATCCAAGAAGATATGACAACAATTAAATGTTTGGTTTATCCTTATTACATCATTGTTGAACCATTGATACAAATAGTAAAAAAAATAAATTATAATAATAAAGTAAATTTTAAAATCCTAAATTTCCAAATTCTAAATTTTAAGAAAGATAGTACTTAAAATGCATACATAAATATGAAGCCACAAATCCTGAAGCTTATCCTAAAATTATTAGACCACACACTAAATTTAAATAAACATTAAGTCATAAAATTGTATTTCTTACCGTCTTAAAACTATAATTTTCATTTAAAAAATAAAGAAAGTATATTTTTTATTCAATGATATTACTTATTTAATTTAAATTTAAATATCATATAATCTAGCTCTCTGACGTACACCTCTTATTTGGTAGTCACACCGATTACCTATTGAAATACATCATCATTTTTATTGAAGAAAATGAATTCAATATATTTAGTAGTTTCCTAAAGTACTTCAAGACTAGATAAATAAAATCATAAAATATATTCGGTGCAAAGCAAATCAATTCCATATTTATGTATTAGAAAAATTGATAAGCAGAATCATTTTACCATTTTTGTTTCATTCAATTTGCACTAAAAAATATATCTAGCAAACGATTACTTTTGAAGTGAAATTAAAATTTGAATTATCATTTATTTTACTAATTTTAAATTTAAAAAAATTTCTCAACTAACGATTAATATATTTGATTGAGACAACTAACTTATTAAAATTATTTTCTTCATTGTCACTGAAATATGCAATTACTTTTCCTTCATCGGAATTGTTTAGGATGACTGTAATAATTTGTTGTTATTTTTATTTAAATTTTTTATGCAAAAGAATATTACAAAAAATATATTAAATTATAAATTATAAATACATAATAAGTAAAAAAATATAAATATAATAAAATAAATATATTAATTAATTGACCTATTAATGTAAAATGCAAAATAAAGTAATGTTAGCTTCTCGTTCTCACCGCAAAACAGAGTTTTTGCTATCAAAAGATGAAAAATAAGGAGTAGTAAGAAATAAAAGGAGAAAGGAAAGTAGGAAAGAAAAAAAATGAGTGGATTCATATATAAAAGTTGAAAAATAAATATAAAATTTCTAAATTAGATTGTAAAAGAGCAAAAATAGAAAGCAGAAAAATAAATATAAAATTTCTAAATTAGATTGTAAAAGAGCAAAAATAGAAAGCAGAAAAATAAATATAAAATTTCTAAATTAGATTGTAAAAGAGCAAAAATAGAAAGCAGAAGTATGGGAATAGCTTCATATGAGAGTAAAATAAGTGGAATCTTGTGTAATATAAATGGAGTTACTTTCAAAGTAACTACATTATGTTACACATTTTTTTCACATCATAAAAAATAATTAATACATAGAATTACATGTCAACTTTACATGCGTATATCATTTCACAATCATTTCATGCATGCATTAATAATTTCATAATAAATTATTCAATTGTTAAATAATTTTAACAATTGCCTTTTAAGTTTATCTCATAGATGTGCTGGAAGGAAAGATAGATAATTAAGGTGACATTACCTTGACTAACAGCACCCTTGAAAGATGGTATCCTAAATAATGTCACCTTTATTTTAAGTTTTCTCAAAAATAACATTATTATAGGAAGTAGTTGTAAAGTAGCATTGTATTGGGAAGTTCTTTTCCTCCCATCATTAACTAAGTCAAAGAATCAAAAGTAGTGTTGTGTGGTTTGGTATGCCACATCTAGTTAAACACAAAGGTAGTTTGTAATTTGCATGAATCCCGAGGAAGAAAAATTGAAGAGAAAATAGATAACAATAACACCACAATAATAAAAGCCAATCGTTACTATTTAGAGCTACTTAATTGTCAAACTACTAGGAATTCATGCTTGTTCAAAGTGTATTAAGTCAACCACAACATATATGCATAGTTCTCCACATTAGGTAATCAAACCTACACTAAAGGATCTTTATAATGTAATTATTCATCCTCGACAATTCAATTCAATAAAGTCATGGCGATTTTAGAAATTTCCCTTTCATCCATTAAAGTCATTGAAATCAATACCTATCTCTAGGTCTACAGTTGAACCACATCGTCAATGCATCAAAACATGATTTTTGGCCCATGCATAGGAGACGGCGCCTACAATTGTTCATAACTTAGGTAACATTTGATTCGCGGAATCTTTCATTATCAAAAAAGTATACATTTCTGGAAATGTGATTCTTGAGAATTTAATTAATGGGAATGTAACATTCCTATATTTGATTTACTATAAACTTTCCTAAAAATATTTTGTTATATTTCGAAATATATTATATTACCATGTTTGGTTCATATTTGATATTCTTAGGAATCTTGAGATTGTTTCAAAAATACTCTTGTCAAATTTTTTATTATAAAATATAATATAATAAATCATATTTTTATTTAAAATTACATAAATAATAATAAAATTTTAACACCTAATAAGTTAAATTTCAATATTTAACATCTAAAAATTTATTAATATAGATATAAGTATTTTACACCTTATTATATTTTAATTTTTAATGTATTATATTTTTATATATTATACTTTGTTATATTTTAATATTTTATCTTTATTATTATAATTATTAGTATTATTATTAGATCAATTTTCAAAATGAAGTGAATGTAATTTATTCAATTTATTATCATAATATTAAACATACTTGGTATTTTTTTATAAAATTATAAATTTTCACAATTAAATTGTTTTTATAATTATATTTCATAGTGATATTAAATTTTATATTATAATTTTTTTAATATAATAATATTATTATTTTATATTTTTATATATAAATATGCCTTTTTAAAAAAAACTCCAAGCCTATTGTATTATTTTTTAATAAAAAAACTCATATGTATATATAATTATATTTAAAAAATCTTTCAAATATTAGGAACAACAATAAAAAAGAAATTATAGTTAAAAATTAATGTTATTATATTTTTCAATAATAAAAAATATTTTAAAATAAAGTGATAATTATTTTCTAATTTAAATTAAAAATTATTTGATAAAGTGATAAATAAGAAAAATAATTAAATATGAGAATAATTTTATTCTTTTATCCTTTTTTCTAATATAAGAATATTATTATTTTATATTTTTATATATAAATATGCCTTTAAAAAAAACTCCAACCCTATCGTTATGTATATATAATTATACTAAAAAAATCTTTCAAATATTACAAATAACAATAAAAAAGAAATTATAGTTAAAAAATTAATGTTATTATATTTTTTAATAATAAAAAATATTTTAAAATAAAATGATAATTATTTTTCAATTTAAATTAAAAATTATTTGATAAATTGATTAATAAGAAAAATAATTAAATGTGAGAATAATCCTGTCCTTTTATTTTGGCATAAGCATTCCTGTGTCATGGGAATTTGAGATTCCTACCTCCCCCTATAAAAATATTTTGGGGGAAAGTTAGGTCAAAAATATTCTCGAAAATGTGATATTCCCGAGCATTTTTTTCTCAAATCTTGAATCAAATATGGGAATGTAATATTCTCCTACAACATTCCTGAAAATGTTAAAAACATTCTGCGAATCAAACGCCACCTTAAAGTCATATTCACAAGAATCTAAAATAGTTATAGTTAATTGATCCAAAAGTAGAGACGTTAATATATTTTAAAAAATTACGGACATTTTATCTAACAACAAAATCATTTTAATATAAATTATTAAACTCACACTGCTTAGTAATAAAGAAAATTTATCCAAAATCTTATTAAACAATAATTTTGAATAATTATTTTATTTATCTATTTATTTAAAAGTTGTTAAGTTTAAAATATAATATTGTCTGATTATTTATGAGTTCAAAATGTAATACTTTCTATATAAAACATGTGCTTATATTTATGTTGTAACTATATTTGCCACAAAAATAGTGGATTTTACCCATTGCAAAATATTGGCATTCACCAAGGCTTTACATTATTTTCAAGAGATGAAAAAAAAAAAGGAATGATGAAAATCTTAGAGGAAACTACTAAATCATTATTCAAAAAATTCAGTTAACTTCAAACTAATACTAAATTTGAAAATTTTTATGTCAATTTAAAAAATTTCACCTCAAATTAATACTAAAAATTTTTCTTATATCAATTTACTACTAAAAAATCCTACAAAAGACTAAAATTCTGTTTGATTGAGGGAAAAATGAAATTTTTAAAAAATGACTTTCTAAGAAAATATATTTTTAGAAAATAAATTAATTTTTTGTTATTTGATACATAAAAAAAATTTCGATGTTTAGTGTATAAAAAAAATTAATTTCCTTTGATAAATTTTTTAAGTATATACAATTTTATGAAAATAATTTTATAATAAACATATACTCATAAGAAAACATATTTTTATATTTAATTACATCAAATATGAAGGTAAATATTTATATTTTATCAATAAAAAATATCATATCCTAAAAAATAACTTTAAAAATATTTTTTTTAAAAAGTTACAACTTTTTATAAAATTCAAAAAAATAAAAATTTTCTATTTCATCCAAATAATATCACAATCACAATATAATATCTCAATGAAAAATTTTCAATAAATTACTAAGATAAAATCATTAATTTTATCAATTAAATTTTAAGATTTTAGTAAAATAATTTTTAAATTATATAAAGATATAATTTTTTTGAATAATAATTTATATATATAATTTTATTCTTCTTTATAATTATTTAAAAATAAAATTATTTGTATAAATTTGTATGAATTAAAAAATTATATATAAAAATTATTATTTAAATAAAAATTATAATTATATATAATTTAAGTATTATTTTGTCAATTGTTAAGATACTCTAAAGATTACTTTATTTTATATTAATTAATTATAATTTTAAAAAAATTGGTATAATTTGAAATATGAGGTCAGTAGTTTAAGAAACTTCTACGATCTAATAAACCCAATTATTTGGAATATAAGGCTAGTAGTTTTGAATTTGGACCTTTCTTTTTAGGTGCTTACTAAGTTATCCTTAAAAATTTAGCACATGAGATGATGCAATAAAATACAAGTTATTAGATGAAATTACTAAGAATCTTAATAATCTTATCCAATAACTTATATTTTGTCACACCACGCTGAGTGTCAAACCCACAGAGGTAATTTAGAATTCTCCTTTCTTTTAACTCACAGAATTTAAAAAATCATTTTCGAATTAAGGGATAGTTCTAGTCAATAAATTCTCCGATGAGACTATAACGATTGCAAAATAACAATCTTTAGTTCATGAATGCAATAAATAAAAAAAATGAATTCTATTTTTCAAAATAAAAAATTATTTTTTCAAAAAAATAAAATTTTTAATTAATCAAAATTTATTTTTTTATTAATCAAAATTTTTAAATGTCCAAAGTCTGTAATTTTCTTTCTTTGAAGTGATATCCAATGATATAACCACCTTCTCTTTTGAGGGGGCCTTAGCAAGTCACCCAAACTGGAAAAAATTACAAAATTTTTGCGATGCTTTTTAGATTTTTTTTAAAATATTCATTAAGCCTCCAAAAATTAAAACATTCTTACAAAATCTCTTAACAAATTTCAATTCAACCCTTCCAACTTTTTTCTCCGGCTTTGCTTCTGCGTGTTTCTAATCTTCTTTATATCATCTTTTTTTTTTAGCTTGTATTTTTTATTTTTCATAAAAAATTCAAATTAATTTAGTGAATTATATATATACACACACACACACACACACACACACACACAATGATGATGATAATTATGTAAAATATATATAATTATAAAAACATCATGTAAAACACCTATATTATAAGTCACTAAACATCCCGTAATGTTTAACGTTTCCAAATTCTAAAAACATTATTTAGTACTGTTACGTTATAGACACCACTTTACACAATTTTCAAATTTATCTCATATATTATATTGAAACCTCAGTGATTAGACAAAAAGATAGAATTATCATTAGTTAAATTTTATGAAAGTAATTTTATATTTCTATTCATAAAAGTATATAAAATTCAATTTGCCAAGCTAGGAGTAAATAAGTAACTTCATGCATTTTGTAAACTATAAAACTTACTGCTTCTTACTTTTCAAAAAGTTACATTTCTAATTCTATACTTCTAATTCATTTGTTTCTTACTTTCGAAAAATTACACTTTACATATAACTTCTTATCAATTAAACCACTTAAATATATTGAATCTATAATTTTAAAAACTAGATCGGCCAACTGGATCAACAAATCAGTCGGCGAAATTGTCCAATTAAAATCTTTGGATCAGTAAACCGAAAGGAACCAATCAAAATTAAAGTAAATCTACCGGACCATTTTACAATAATTAAAATGTGATATTTTTACAATTTCATATCAATTAAATTTATATTTTTAATTATTTATAATATAAATTACTATTATATTAATTATATAATTATATTTTTAAAATTAAAATCAATTCAATCAATGAACCAATAATTGAACTAATAAACCAGTAAACCTATGTTCAGTTATTAGTCTGACTTCAAAAATTATTCTTTCTCCCAACGAGAAAACTCACATAGCAATAAACTGTGAAGTTCCTATCATAATGCCAAAGTTCTTTTCAGAGATGAGATCTTGTCGTAATGAAGGATGAACTTTAAAAGAAAAGGGAAAGTAGGTAACACCAATGAACAAAAGAGTAATTCTATGAATACCTCGAGTTTTGAAGTTCTTCCTCGAATGAGATCCTGCTGAAATGAAGGATGAACTTACAAAGAAAAGGTAAAGTGAAGCTAACACCAATGAACAAAAAGCAATTCTATGAATACCTCGAGTTATTTCATAATAATATTGCGAAATTTTAATTGAAGGATGAATTATTTCATAAATCTCAAATTAAATAAGCCAAGAACAAAACACAAATCTTAAGACAACATATGTAATAAAATCACCCATATTCATTATTCATAAATAAGCAATGAATAATTTAAGTGATAGGTACTTAAGGGGTCACCCCGTCACACAAAAAGTACCTCGACCAACAGAAAATGTATGAAGTAGCTCGACTGACAATGTGAGGGGAAAGTAGAAAGTTAATCCTCTTAAATATCGTACAAAATTTACCTAAAATTCACAAAGTTTCTCATAAAATATACAAGATTTTCCAAATAAGGAAGCACAACTCTCAAAAATACGTCAACGGGAATAAGAACTAGCACAACACCATAATATTAAACAGCGCGGTATAATGCACAATTTATTTTTAATCTCAGTAGATATAGAAAAACAACATATCACTGAATTAATCTTAACACCCTCTGAAGATGAAAACACAACTATAAATCATCTGATATGCTTCACATCAAAACAAAATTATCTAGACATCCATATATAATAAACTTTGCTAACGGTATCAAATTTACAGCTCTCATCACGCTGATAACTCACTTAACCTTTTATCCTCAGTAAATGATCCAAATTAAGCCCACTGATCTTAGCAGCAAGTATGAAGTCATTTTCAGTGAGCCCCCCTGCATGGGTATTGACCGCTTTCAGGAATGACCATAAAGGGATATATATATATATATTTAAGTCATCGACATAGCTAATGAATTCAAGGAAATAGCATTCAATAACAATTAAGAAAAGGGGGAAAATTGTAAGAATAAGTTGAAGACACTGGAAAGATAAATGATTTCAAAATTGAACTACCGGTTATGTTCCATAGAAGGGAGAGGGAATGAAGTGAAAAAAGCGGGTTTGTAAATATTACTTGGAAAACAATAGATTGGAAGATAAAGAGAAATCCGTATATCATTTTTCTTCCAATCCCTAAAATATAATTTCAGCTACAGACTAACTAAAAAGATGACAACGCAAAAGTTATGGGAGCGCCAAAAATGCCTATATAATTCAATGAGCTAACCATTTAGTTGAGCTCCTTAAAACATTAAAAAGGAAAAAAGGGGCAACGATGTAAAATAACTTAATAAAACATAGACTAAAATCAAGCAGGATAGAGAATTGCCAAATAATGCTCAAAAGGCAGTGGGACATGGGCTACATCCCTGATGTTAACTGTCAGTAATGTTGTGCAAGGCTCCAATTCTTCTTAAGAAACAATCTTGCAATTTTTAGGCTTCAATTGTGTTTTAGTTATGGTCTGCTGATAATTGGTATTCTACTTCTCATCTAGCAACATTTGATGTAATAATGAATAACTCATACCAATCGCATGAGTCCAGATCTCTATAGTAACGTTATTCCATCCAACCAGGTGAAGATTAGGATGATGACCTGCATTACAATCGTCCAGGTTAGAGTTTCTATGTAACAGTTAACATCCATTATGCAGATTGAAGTTACAAAGGGAAATCAGAGCACAATACCCTCAGCTTCAGCAACATCTCCAACAATTCTGAAAAATTCCAATCCTTTGGTGAAAGTTTTTACTTTCCATGATTGTTTGAGCTTCAATATACCACCTTCATTCACCAGATTCCATCCCGCAACCTGCTCATACATTGCCAAAAGTATGGATAACAACATTACAGAAATTAAGTGACAAAATGATTTTTATTAGAAGAACCTCTGGCATTAGGCTTTTTGCTGCATCCTCAGTCATTGGTTGTAAATCTCTTGCATTGCATGGCACACACTTCTTACTTGATAGATCTAACAGATAACCAGAGAAACTATCTTAGATATCCAGAAAAAAACAACATTCTTGCTGTGTAAGTTCTCTAGTTTCTGAATAAACTATGTTCATAGCATTCGTCAATAGAAAGAAGTGATTCCACAAAATCCAGGAAGATAGCAGGCAAAAGCTTCATCAGAAAAATGACAGTTTCTACAGGAAGAAAAGGAAGAGTATGATTAAAGTATATCAAAAAAAAAATTATTGGCAAAAAATCCCCTGGTAATTAGGAAGTAAATGGAAATTATATCTTTGATAGAAGACTTAATAGTTGAAGTAAAGAACTACCATAAGAACTAAAAAGATAGATTCGTTCTCAGTCTACACAATTAATATAAGACAATGACATCAAGCTACAAATTGAAAAATTGACATACACTTATTCATTTATAAAGACCTTGAATCCAGGGTTTGAACAGTTAAAAGTAAGTCAAGTCAATCAAATGTCATTTCCTATGTCATTTAAGGGTCTGACTGCTTATAGACTAAAAATGTTAGGGTGCACAAAGAGCGTTTTCCATCTTCTTTAATATTCTGACTTGTTTTCTTTGAAGCAGATGCAGATTTCAAAAACCTTCAGATTTCTTCTCTCTCTCTCTCCTCCCTCCCCCCCCCCCATGATAAGGAACAAGGGAAATAAACTCCAGCCGGTCATCCAGAACAAGCTGACTGACTACACCCAGTCGGTGGACTACCCCATATCTCACCCCTTCTATCCCATGTGCATCTTCTCATCTAATCCCCTATCTTGGTTAGAGGTTGGACATCTTTATACAATCTTCATAACTTAAGTTAAATCTTGAAAGTTTGAAATATTTCTCACTCAATATAATTTATTCCATAATATCAGCCCTTGACCTTGGGGATGACAATAATACCAGAAAGTCGAAGACTTGAAGTTATAATTTTCATTTTAATGGCAAATCTATAGAAAAATAATGGAACACAAAAAAGAGATGTGTCATGTGTGGCTTCTCTAGAATCCATCTGCAAAACATCAAAAGGTCTGGCCGCACCTGTGCTAGTGCTAAAGGTTCTAAATCTGATAATTGCGTTCCTATTTGATGAGACTCCAACATGGTCCTTAAGAATATCGATGACTTGACTATTTGAACTGTAAGCAAATTAAAATATATCCTCAAAGAATAAGAGTCATGCCGCTAGCATTATTAGTTAGTAAATACAACTATTAAGACAGGAAACATATAAATCATAGGAATGAGTGCTTAAGAATAAATAGTAAATACCCACACACACAAGGGCAATGCATACCCAGACCGATGGGATTAAACAACATCCTTCATTCAAGGGGGATTACAAACTAGGTGCTTCCTATACTGTAGTCTTAGATATCTGAATTAGATGTATGTTTCCTGTAAAAGTAAAAGATTACAGTGACTTCGAAGCTTCCCCGAAATCTTAACCTACAATTGTAGAGAATGGAGATTATTGGATCACACAATAAAATTACAGTTTACTGAACACCCCAATAGTAAAACACACCCGCTCACCAAAAAATTTGCTATCCCATAAACCCATATCTCCGGCCAAAATTAATAAAAATACAGAACCCACAAGCATGGCTAAACCCAGAACAAATATCAATTCGTCCAGCGAAAGGAAGAAAATGCATTCATTTCCTCATTGAATCTAAATATCAAACACACAAACCCAATTAGAAGATAAAATGATAGACAGGCTCGAAGGAAAGTACCTTCCATTTTTATGAAAGAGGCCTTGTCGAAACGGAGCAAACGCAAGTAGTACCTACAAATAGAAAGTAAAAATAAATAAATGGGAAAGTGCGAGCTTGGAACTATGGATAGTGCGGAACTTAGACAAATAGAATGAAGCCGCAGTACCATTGGCTTTGAGAGAGAGAGGAGGGGAAGTTGAAGAACCCGATTCATTGGGTGAATGCGGTTGACTGGCGAAGGCGGTGTCGTTCAGCTTCGTTACTGCAGGGACGAAGGCACAGCTGAGCTTTTCGCCAGGAAGGGCCACCTGGCCGAGAAATTCCACTTTGCAACTAAAAAGGATCCACGTACAATTTCAACGGGTTAGGCCCGCCCACGTGGAAATCCAGAATTTTTTATACCAAATTACGTCCGCTCCCCTAGTCTTGTACGTTAGTTGAATAGTCTGATCTGAACGGCCCAATTCAAACAAATATAATATATATAAAATTTAAATTTTTTATAATTTTAATATTTATTAAACATTTTTCTTATACATCAATTAATATGTAAATTGATCCAATTTGATCATATAAATTTATATTTAATATTAAAGATAATTATATTTAATAATTTTAATATAAAAAATTAATTTAATATAATTAAATATTTTATATATTTAAATATTTTATTATTTTTTTGAATGTATTTTTATATGAAAATTTATTTTTACTTAAGATAATATTAAAAATAAAAACAATTAAACTTTTAAGCAAGCCTCAAATCATGTATAAATTTGATCAAGTAAGGCTAAATTTTTTAAAAATTAAATGGATTGAATTCAAATTTAAATCATTATATTTTATGCAAATATGCATGAAAAGTTTAATGACCTGATTTACGTACATCTCTGTTAACTTTTGGTCACCTCTCTTGCTTTGGAGAAACTACTTTTAAAAAAGAATAAAAAAATATGAATACATATGACAAGCATAGTTAATGTATATCTTTGAACATAAAAGTAATGTGAGTATATTAAATATCAAATGAAGTATGTGTAATTTACCCTTTTCTTATGATAAATCAACAATTTTATATCTAAATTTATAAAAGTTTTGATAAAATAATCTTTAAATTATATAATGTTACAGTTTTGCCTAGGAATGGCAATTTGACACGTCTGGGTGTACCCAATTGAATCCATAAAAGGAAAAAACCTGTGAAATCCAAATCCATGGGATAATTACCGGTTATTGCCCTATTAGACTTGTATTTAGACCTATTGGACCTACACTCATGCTCGTATTGAAAAGTTGCTTCCTAATTCTATTATTTTGGACACTATCTACAATTTTAAATTAAAAATTTGAATATATGTTTTTGTAGGATTATTTTAAATTCAAATTAAAATTTAAAATAATGATTCGATTTTTAAACAAATTGATATGAGCTTAAATTATTGTATACATAAATTTTAAATTTAAATTATATATATATAACAATGATTATCTTAAAATGATAAACTCTAGAAATATTATTAAATTAAAAGATATAAAAGAAGAGGTAAATTAGAAACCAAGTTTGACATTCCAATTGAATACACAAAGCAGTAACAAGATTTTTAAAACACAAGTTTATAAGATCAAAGTATCATATTTTACATAAAAATAATTATTGAGAGAAGCAAATGATAAATAAAAATAACAAAGTCATCGCGAAATAGAGGAAAAAGAAAGAAAAGGATAATTTTTTAGATTTGTAATTCTAAGTTGCGGAGGTAGCGGTGTGTGATTCTTAGTAGCGACAACTAGGTGATCTTTAATAGGAAAAGTGAAATGATCTAAAATCCAAGATGTAAAAGCAACAATGACATGAAATGATTTTTAATGTATTTGTAGATCTATAATCTAAAATATAAAGGTAGCTCTTGACAATAGCATCATATAACTTTAGGGCGAGGATGATATGATGAACTTAGGTTTCAGATAAAGGCAAGTAACTTAAATGGGGTTATCTCTTCATGTAATTTTTGAATTAGGCTTTTAGAAGATTAAAGAAAAGATAAAATGATGGATTAGCTTGAGCCTATTTTAACAAATATTTATGTACCTAATATTAGAATCAAAATCCACTAGATCTTTTAATTTAACCTTCTTTTAGGTCCAGTGCGGGATTGATCCATTGGGTAAAATATCCAATGGGTCCAACAAGATCCATTGGATTTGGATCTAATTGTCATTCTTAATTTTATCTCTAAATAATAGTTTGTATACATAACTTTATCTCCTTATACAAATAATTTCACCTTCGAATAATACTACTGTCAGTCTTTAATCTAAAAAGTCTTTCGACTAAGAACAAATTTAGATAAAGTTAGAATGTAACTTTTTAATCAAGCATTATTTTCAGTTAAGCTAATTAGATACATTTCAAGAAGAAAGATGATTGACTATTAAGCAAACTTATTGCAATAAAAGAGTTGCATGATATACCATTATAAGATGACCAATCGATAGGGGTAAGTTGAAGAATACCAACAACAATACTTATGATGGTTGGAAAATCAATAAATATGTCATATAAATGTTATATAGGTGATTGGTAGCTATTTTAGAAAATATGCAATTGCTACTTAAAAAAGTAGTTGTTCAATGTTTGCAATATAGATAAAGTAAGTGAAAAGATAGAAAGTTTCTTTTTTTTTTTTGTAAAATTCACTACTAAAAGCACATTATGCACTATTCAACTTTACAATTTTCTATTACCACTTGTACTCTTTTTATTGCAATTCTTTGTAATCACTACCCTAAAGTGTGACCAAGAAGAGTTTCTAGATCACACCAATTATTTCTACATTCATTTAATGTATGTATCCTTAAGGATTTTACAAATATTTAATTTGTAAATTGCATGTGAATTATCATTTTTTAGGTACTTTTATTTATTTTTGTTAATTATTTACATAATTATGCACTTTTTTATTGCATCTTTTATATTAATATTACTATTTAAATATTAACTAATTTACTGAAATAAATCCATTGCATAAAAAAAGTCAAATTACTCATTATAATTTCCAACTAAAACAATTATCGAGGGATAAAATTGTACATCTAATTTGTTATTTAAGAATAAAATTGTAACTTTATATAATTTAAGAATCATTTATTCAACATCTTACAATTTTAAGAATAAAAATATTAATTTTATTATTTTTAAATATAAATTTAAAAGTAAAAATAAGGAGGAAAAAATGAAAAAGTAAATTAAAAAAGGAGAAGATATAAATAAAAAAAGAGAAAATTTGTGTAAAGTTCTTCTTCCATTGAATAATTATAATAATTATTAATATTATAATTATAATAAAGCTATTCATATACACGTGCTAATTTGAATGAAAAATCTTACAATGAATACTTAAAGAATTTAGGTTACAATGAATACTTAAAGAATTTCACCTAAATTTTACCTTAAAAAATGGTTCTTGGCACATAACATGCTAGATAAAATTATTTAAAATAATTTCCTCTATAGCTTTGGAGAATTTTTTAAAGAAGAAAATTTTTTTACTTGGAACTTATTTACTAAACCTATTTTTTGTAAAACTTTTAAAGAATTGTGCCAATTTTATTATTTTTTAAAGGTAATATGTTACGAATTTTTTTTAAAAAAAATCCTACATAAGAAAATTGCTGGCTAGCACTAGGGATACAAATGGGTCGGACGATTTATCAGGGGCCTATGACCCGAACTAATCTAATCTTAACTCAACTCGACCTAATTAATTAAATGAATTTGGTTAAAGCCAATATAAAAGCCTTTTTAATTAAATAGGTCAGGTTTTTTATTTTAAGCCCGCGGTAAGCCTATTAGACCAGCTTATTTAATATTTTTTATTTAAATTTATTTAATATAAAGGCAATGACATATAAGCTTTTTTCAAACTCATTATATAAATTAAATATATTGAATATTTGTTATATAATTTATGGTAAACTAATTTGTCTTTATTATTAACGTTTGATATTATGACAATTTGATATTATTTTACTTTTAATTAAATATTGAAATTTAAATTAATAATTTTATGTTATGAGTATATGAATTTTTTTCTTTATTAATTAGTTTTTATATAAATTTTTATATTAATTTTAGTATTATTAGAGATATCTTAAAAATATATTGATACAAGTTTATATAAGTTATTGACTTATTTAAAGTATTTTTATAATAAGCCTTTTAAAGTCTTAAATTGTTAACCTATTTAAAAGTTTGTATTTAAAAATATATTTTTAAATAGATTAATAGGTTAGGTCAGACTTTTAAAACAGGTCAGGTTTGGACCTGAAATAAAGTCTTATATGAGTTAATAGGCTAAGTTCAAGCTCATATTTTACAATATAGGTTCGTTCTATTTAAGCAAAGCTTAATTTAGTCCAACCCATTTGCACCCCTAACTTACACGAAAAGAATCGAATTTTATTATTTAACTTCTAAAATTAATAATATATAAAGAGATATTATTAACTGGCATGCCAAAAGAAATCAAAACATTTTTCACGTCAAACATCAATTCTGTCACACAAATTTTGGTCGCATTGGACTATGTCTTGTCACACAACTTATCAAATTTTTCATGTATATTATTTTCGTTTATCTAAAATATAGACACGAAATTTTTTTAATAAAATCTAATTAATATAAGTACCATTCATCATCTAATCAAACACGTAACTTCCCACGGCAAACTTATTTCTTGTCTATTAAGATAAAGAAAAATTTTAAAAATTAAATTTTTAACATTGCATCAATTTTAAAAAAATAAAATTTAATTTCAGTACAAATAAAAGATAAAGAATGAAATTGAAATTTAAATAAAACTTAAAGAGAAACTTTATATTTTAAAAAATTTTAAAGGTAAGATTGTCTTAGTTTGATGAGATTAGGCTCAATGATATCTTTTGAGTTTGGGCTTATTTATAGTTTTCTTCAGGAAATTACATGGGAATATAATTTAAATTTTACAAATTACTACAAATAGATTTGCGTTCAAATTATTGCATATGATTATGATACATTTATACAGTGTTTAGGAATGTCAGCTTCTATGCATTTAATTGATTGAATAAATTAAATAATTATTATAGATGTTTAATAAATAATTATTTTGATCAACTAATTGACCTCTAATCAATCAGAATCTAATATGTACAATTAATTGATTTATAAAACTAAGTAAAAAGATAAAATAATTCTTGAATTGTACAATCATATATATTTATTATTTTGCATAAAATGTTATATAGGAGAATTCAACTCCAAATGATAGGGTGGAAAAGTAAGGGTTTAACTATTAAAACTCTAATTATTTTTAAGTATATATGTATAAATTTAATATATACTAGAATAAATAATTACTTATCTTTTCATTAATTAAATTTATATTATAAAATTAATATATTAACAAATATTATTGGGTGATATGATTACTTAATGAGTTTAAATTTTTTTACATTAAACATAAAAATTAATGAAATTAATTTATATATATACAACAATTTTTCCAATTTAGGACTCAGTCTAATTTTTAAAACATCACTTAAATAAAAAAAGATAATTTATTATACAAAATATTATAAATAGTACAAAAAATTTTTTTATCAAATTACATTCTTCATAAAAAAACGTAATATTGAAGAAGATATTATAATATAAAAATAGTATAACTATTATAATATATATATATATAAATAGTATGTTAAAAACTTAATATAAAATAATGCAAAAAATGGATATGGAGACCTAAATATATTTATTTTTTAAATAAAATTAAATTATGATTATAAATTATAGTAATTTATCTTTGTGAGAATAATTCAATAAATAATAAATTAGAATAATATTATTTAGAATAAATTTTAATTCAATAAAGAACATATAAAATTTGAAATATTATTAAAATAAAAGAATACACTCAAATAAATTAGAAATATATTCAAATTTTTATATGTCATTTTACATATAAATAACTAATTTTACTAAATATATTTATTTAAATAATTAATATTACTAACTAATTAAATTAGTTAATATAATCAATAATTAGCTAATAACTAATTAAATCAACTAAGATATAATATAATCAATTGATTTTTAAATGAGGTTTTTGTCTGATCTTATAACTCTAGGAAGTTTATTCATAAAATAATTACATTTTTTGTGACTAATAATTACTTTTTGGTATTTAAATATTAAAAGTTAGCAAAATTTGTTCAATTATTATTTATCCATCCTTCTTAAAAATATAAACAATCAATGTGATTTTTAAAATTAAATAAGACATCAAACATTAAACAAAGCTGTTAACAACGATTACATTTAAAAAGAACTCGAACTTTCCAAGAGCAAGACTTCCATACCCCAAACGCAAGTGGGGAATATAAACCTCAGATAGGTGGCCATTTATTAGCTCTTGTATTTTGTTAAATATGTTACCATATATGTAGAGAATTATTTCTCAATTCTCAAAGTCAAATTAATCAAAAGATTTGATGTTTTAAAACTAGCTTTGCTGAAAATAGGATCCTTTCGTACTTTTTTTATTTCAAATAAAGTTGTTAATGATTTAATAAATTTTTATTTATTTTAATGAAATAATGTTATATTTGATTTTAATGTAATTATTTTTTATTTAAACAAGCATAGTTAAAAATTAATAATTTTCTAATTTCAATATTAAAAAAATTATATCAATCTAACAACCTAAAAGAAATTTGTCATAAATGAATTTATGTAAAAATTTATTTATTTATTTGTAATGGAATTAGCCTAATTTAATAATATGAACATTATACGTTTTATTTTTATGATTTTCTTACATAAATACATTCTTAATTTGTTTTAAAAAATAAAACTTTTATACCCAAATTATACTTATAGGTATTAAAAATTTTATTGATAAGCAAATAAGAAAAAAATAACATGTTACTTATATGAATAAAAGTTCTATATCTAAACTACAAGCAAATAAAAAAATTGAAAAGTTTCTTATATGAAAAACATTTTCAAGTAAACTATTGTTTTAAAAGATGATTACGTTAAATGCAAATAATTGTTCATAATTTTCATGAGCTAAAAATATTTAAATATGAATAACAACGCTAAATATTATTCATAAGGCTAAAAAATATTGATAATTAATTAAAATTTTTATTATAAATTAAAATTTTATATTTATTAAAATTTTAATTTTAATTTTAATTTTAAAAGTATAAATTAGTTAAATTTCAATTTAAAATTTATTTTTGACATAAAATTAATTCTAAAAATTTAATATTTATATAATCAAATACAATAAAAAGAGTAATATTAGAAAGCTTGCATATCATTAGAGATAAAAATAAGTCAAGTCAAGTTAGGTTTTAGCATAAATATACCATACTTGTTTTACAATTTATTCGTCTAAATTTAGCTTATGACCTATTTATAGACTAAAATTTTGATTTGACTCTACTTATTTATAAAATTTAAAAGTTTGACCTGACTTATTAGCTTATTTAAACTTAATTATTAAAATCTAAATAAATTATTGATAAACTTATAAGTTTAAATATATATGTCATAAATAGGTTCCTTAGTAAAAAGAGAATAGTAATTTTGTTAAATAAATAAGATATTAAATAAAATTTTATCTTTATTTTTATAGAAGTTTTAATAATTTAATATAATAAATTATAATTATATTTATTTAAAATAAAAACATTAAATAATATAATAATATAAATTCATCATTCACAAATTTTAAAACTTTAGAATATTAATGACTAAATTAAAAAAAGATACAATAATAAAAGAGTAATAGTTATAATAAAATTAATTAATTAATTTAAATAGATTGTATTAAAGTAATATATTAATTAAATAAACTGACTTAATTAGCCAATAAATTAAGTCTAAAGTTAACTGGATTAAGCTTATTTAATAAATAAAATAATATATTAACCACATAATTTATTTAATTAAATAAATATATCAAATTTTTAATGAATCAAATCATAAATTACCCATAAATAATCTAATTTATTTCCATCCTTGTCCACCATTAAAGATTTGGAAGAAGAGGTAAAAGAAGGAACTAAATATATATATATATATATATATTTAAATGATTGTTTGCACCTTTCAAAATATCAAGAATTTTTTACACATAAGATAAAATACAAGATATTGTATATATTTTAATCTATTAGATTGATGTAATTTTTTTAATATTGAAATTAAAAAATTATTAATCTTTAACTATGCTTGTTTAAATAAAAAAATAATTACATTAAAATCAAATATAACATTATTTCATTAAAATAAATAAAAATTTATTAAATCATTAACGATTTTATTTGAAATAAAAAAGGTACAGAAAGAACCTATTTTCAAAAAAGCTGATTTTAAAACGTTAAATCTTTTGATTGATTTGACTTTGAGAATTGAGAAGTAATTCTTTACGTCTGCTGTAACATATTTAACAAAACACAAGAGCTAATAAATAGCCACCTGTCCGAGGTTTATATTCCCCACCTGCGTATGGGGTATGGAAGTCTTGCCGACTTTCCAAACCATAATAATATTACATAACGGTAGTAATGGCTTTGATGGTAGAAATTGCAACACGATGATAGCTTATGGTATTAGTTTTGGCGAATTAAAAAAAGGTGGCACATGAGGTAAGTTGCTCCTCTCTCATTCATATCAATTCATTACCTAAGGAAAAAAGTTATACTTAAAAAGAAGAAGGAAAAAGAAGTAAAAAAGGAGATGTGATTCAAATATTAAAGAATAAGAAGATTGATTTTTTTAGTGATAATGGAAGTGATTAAACAATTAAATGCACACACATGAGAATTAAGGATTGAACCCTGGATATAACAAAAGACATGAAGTATTTAAAGGACATCAAATGCTGTTTAAGTCCAAGACTTTCAACAAAGAGATTGAAAATTTTGATGCATCAATAAAGTTTAAAGACCTTACTAGTGTAGTTTTTTTCATTTAAGGTTAGAATTTCTTATAAGGTAGTATTTTTTATGATATAAAGTTCAAATATATTTTTAAAATTTTCACTTAATTTAAATGTTTAAAAATATAGCTGCCAATTATGTTTATACAGGAAAGCTTATAAAACATTTTAAAACAAGTGAAATATGAGTCTTTTCTAAAAAAAAAATGGACATTTGGATATATCTTACTTTAATTGTAAAACTTTTTCATGTGAAAGTAAGTTCAAATACCTTTCCAAAGATATGTTGTTTGCTTAAAATGGACTTAAAATAGAATATACTTTCATATGAAAGTAAGTTCAAATACCTTTCCAAAGATATGTTGTTTGCTTAAAATGAACTTTCTCAACTTAAGTTTGCAATTCTATTGTTATGAAATAACTTAGGAATCAATTCATGTTGAACAAAAACTAAGAATTTCATCTAAATTGATTTGTAAATTGATTTATTCTATTTTGGTGCAAGAATAATGGATATAAATGTCCAATTTTCATTTCCCAAGAGTTACAAATAACTCTATTAGATCGTAGGCTTTTTATATGAGTTAAAAATCATCAAATATAACATGTAGAAGCTCAAAGTTTTTTTTAATATCATTTTACTCTTTATTTTATGAAAATTATAATTTGAGCTTTTCATTATGAAATTTCTCCATTCTAAATGTTTTATTTGTTTCATTCACTCAGTGAAAAAGTTTGTTGGAGATATTTATCATCTAATTATTTTAATAAGTGATAATGGGTGAGGAATCCCTTTAAATTTGTAAAGAAAACGAGGTATCCATTAGAAATTTTTAAAGAAAGTAAGGTATCCCTTGTAAAAAAGGATTTGCTCAAGGAAGAACAATGAATTATAAAGAGGATTCTCAAGAGCCGATTGAAAACTTAAGGGATAGTAGATTGAACTACAAAATTAAAAAACTTAGAAAGTGGATGTATATCATAAAGAAGATATTTAAGGGGAAACCACTGTAACTTTTTGTGTTTGATTTCTCTATCCTTATTCTCTTTATTTTTAACCATATAATCTTTTTTGTTAATTATATTTGTTGAATATATTGTGTTTCAATACTTATATTGATGCTTGGATGATTAAATAATTTAAAAATATATCTATTTATGCATTTACTTCTTGATAATTTGTTTATATATAGTGAAATGAGTTAATATTTACTAATTCTTTGAATTATTATATCTTAAGGGTAAACATTTTTATAAAACTTTCTAAAATTTTTTTGAATTAAGAATATCCTTATATTTTCCCAAAATCAAGAGTTTTCCTAAAGAGAATTTTTAAAATTGTGAAATTTTTCATAACACCTAATTCACCCTTCTTGGTTATAGATTATCTAGGCTTACTATTTGTATCAAAGTTATGTGCTTTTGTTTAAAGGAATTAATCATTCAAGAAAATCCATCACAACTTTTGAAAGTAAGTTTTTCAAAGAAAATTTTGATACTTCAAATGCTCTAATGTTTGAATATGTTTATATTACTATTCTTAATACTAGTCTTTATTATGATGATACATGTTCTTTCAATGAATTGCATAATGATAAAATATTTATGGAACTTGATTGTTCAATTTCTTAATAACTCTTGAATTGAAAATGATTTATCTAAAAAGAAAGTTAGGCACTCAACTTCTACACTTTATAAGTCTTTGAGAAAATAGATAAGTTTTATTATTGTAAAGTCGAGAAAATCCTTTGGTAAGTTTGATTCAAAATATAATTTGTATAAAAGATCAAAGTTTTTTGTATATGATTTTCAATATATTATCATTTTATAGAAACAATTCAATCATTTACAATTGTTGTAGTCATCAAGGTTATATTTCTCACTTATACCTTGGCAGAAGAAATTATTGTGTAAAAAAGAAAGAAATTTAGGTTTTTAAAATATTTAAAATCTTAAATACTAACATCAAAGGATCTAAAATAAAATGGATACCAAAAATTTTCCTTAATACTTTAATTATGTTAAAAAAATGTTACAAAAGGAGGTAATTTGGTTAAGAAATGAAGTAAGGTTGTTAAATGGATGAATTAACACATACTAATTTATAAAACCTATAAAGGAAGACAAGCCAATTGGTGTCGTTCAGAGTTCGATTTGTGAAAGCTTATAGATCGGCTTATTTTTAGGATAACTATTATTCCAAAAAAGAAAGCAATTTTATGAACAACTTAGCTTTTATATAAACAAACTCAATTTTGCTTTCATTTAATGACTATGCTTCAATACATGGATTATTGAGAAAAATTAAATCACAAAATAAAAGATTATCAAATGATATTAAAAAATAAAAATTAACACAACATGAAAATGAAAAAAAGCAACAAATAAAAGCTGAAAATAAGAACCAATATTAAAAGAACATGACTTAAAACAGTACTGAGAATTATAAATTATAAATAATTAAATCATATAAAAAAAAGCATATAGACTTAAGAAAGTTTTAGAATATGAAACTAATAAAAATAAGAGTCAACGATAAGATAATACAATAAAAAATATAAAAAATTAATGTAATAAGTATATGCACATGTGACTTCGGGATAGAATTAGCACAATGAATTAAGGATAACTTCAAACCCTAACAAATGGCATATAGCATTACGATGGAAGATGTAATAAGCAAATATGAAAATAGGATTGCAAATGATTTAGGGTTTTCAAATTATGTAATCAGGATTGTATTTGGTTTTAGCCTTTATAGCAAATTTTTGGTTTTTTTTTTTTGTCATTAGGTGTCACCATGTTAGCTTAGATTAGTTAAGTGAGAAGAGAGAATAAAAATAAAGTAAATTAGGTGAAGCATGGCTAAGATTTATTTTAAAAAGGTTGATTCGCAAATTGATTCACATCTTGGTAGCACAAGTTTGTTTAGATTATGGTTCGCAAATTTTGGTCCATTTTATAACCTTAAAATGAAGGAGATCTCAATAAGACCTTTTTCAAAATAAATTGTTGAAAATGAAAGATTGATATAACTAGAGTTTTTCAAACCCATATTGAAAGCCCAAAGCTTAAACCTTTTAAGAAAAACACTAGGTAAGAAACAATTATTCTTTCATTACAAAAGATAAGATAGCAACTTCTTAAACATCTTATGTTACTATATTTGATATTCATTTAAAAAGAAGTTATTGATTCCAAAGTTAAAAGCATAAGCATTGCACGAGTTTATTTTCATTTTAATTAAAAGTATGTATAATATTAAGTGTTATTATCTTTAATGCATGATTTGCCTTTTTTTCATGTACTTGATTAATAATATAGCTTAATATAAGGGTTTGTAATGCTTAGCATATGTTTCCTTGAATTTTATTATCTATTACTTAAATAAAGAAGTATGCAAATGCTTTGAAAATGATTTTTAAGAAGTATACAAATGCTTTGAAAATGATTAATCTTTTATAAGCATATTAATTAGATTATTTTTTATTTAACCCTTATAAACCTAAGTCTTGAGTAGATACTAAAGAAATTGTTTAGAGCTATCATATAGGAAAAGAAAAGTGATACCACTTCAAGCTGATTATAAAAATGGGAGAGATCTTACTTAACTTAAGGATCGTTTAACTTAACTTACAAAGGAGTTAGCTTCCACAAAAAGGAATGAAAGTATCCTTTCTTTATATATGCTATATATGCTACAAATTTTCTTCTTGAATTTAGATAGTTAAGAATTAAACATGCCATTGCTATATTTGGCTTTAATATGGTATATGTTATTTATGCTAAATGAAAGTTATTTCTTTCATTATGGCATATATGTCACCAATGGATATGCTCATGCTTAAATTTGGAAAAATATTAGCTACATGTTTTTTAATGATTAAAATTTGTAAAGGCTTAAGAAAAAGTTATTTTTTGTTATTAGTGCATATATGTCCTTTTTATGGTCGAATATATTTTCTTGCCCTTATATGTTTGTTCCTTTAATTTTTTTTATTTTCAATGATATCATTTGTTTTTCTAAAAAAATCATGGATCTTTTTGAAGGCCTTTGAAAATTTTTGTTAGTTTGAGAATGATATCACATACATTTCTTCTATTTCCTTAAAGTTTCAAAGTTACATAGTTGATGATATGATTCTTGATATATGTTTTTCTATTAACCTTCAAGATATTCCAAAGAGTTCTTGTATATGCTCAAAGCTAAATCATTCCTTAAAGTTTAGAACTTGCTTTGTATATTCTAATATTCAATCCTGAATTTTGTGCTTAAAAATTTATAATAAGTTTTGAAATTTGTGAGATAACTTAAAAAGATCAACTTTAAGAATATAGAGTGTTAAAGGAGTTAGAAGATTAACTTTTGACATGGTGATCAATCATGGGCTTCCAATCATCCCTTAAAGTTAGGCATAACAAGGAAATTTATCATTTATATAGGAAAATTATTAAAGAGATATGCATTCATTAAATTAATTCAAATGGTTTCCTTCTAATCTTTTTCCAAATTAGTTTGAAAACAAAAGGTCATTGATTTCAAATTGTTTAAATCTTTTATTGTTTTCAGATGAATATGTTTTGAAAATAATATTCCTTTTTATGTTTCTTTTAAACTTCTTTTCAATGTTTTAGAAAGTAAAGATTTTGGTTTCAACAAAGTGTTTTCAAAAGGGAAACAATTCAAATATATTTTGTTAGATTAAAAAGGTTTATGTTTGCCATCTTTTAAATATAATTGTATATTTTGATAAGCCTATATGTCATGGTCTCTCATGTTTCTTATATTTTTAATCCTTTTTTTTAAAGGGGAAACGTATTTTTAAACTAAAAGAAAATTAACATTGTTTCATTGAAAGGGAGAAAATTATTTTTATGATGTCTATTGTATATGCTTTGAATATCTTGATAATTATTACCATTTATATATGAAAATAAATAATTTCAAGGGTGACATAAATAAAATTTTGTGAAGATGGTTTATAAAATAATTTTAATAGGAATCATTTTAAAGTTAAATATGAGTAAAAGTGAATATGTGAATATGGAATAAATTCAAGAAAATTTTCCAATTGCGCCTTAAGGATCCTTTTCTCTTTTTTATATCTCCTAAATTTTAGCATATCTTCATTGTAACCTTCATCATTCCATCTTTTCTTCACAGTCTTATAGAGAATCAAGTTACTTTTTTTTCCTTCCATCTTCTTCAAATTTGAGGAAGGTAAAACTCTTTACATCCTAATATTTATGATATTTTTATTATATTTTTCCTCTTAATTTTGAATGTTTTAGGGTTTTGGTCATAAAGAAATTTTGGTGCCTTAATTATAAGATAGCCTATATGATACATAAAAAATAAGTGATATATGAGTTTCTTTTTTTTTTTTAAGTTTTGATCCTTGGTCACTTTTTTTAATTATATCTCATAAACTACCAAATGCTTTAATTATGAAACTTGTTTCATACAAAGTGTTACATCTCTTTAAAATATAGCAATTTTAAAATTTATTTTATGAGAGAGATATTGAAAATAATTAGTATAATTAATTAAATGGGGATGCTTTTATCATGTTATTGATGAAAAGAGAAATTGAATTCCTTTATTAGATGTCGATTCATCCATACTTCCATTCTTTGTATGGGATAAAATAAAGCTAATGATTTATTGAACATGGGAATATAAATTTAATGAAAAATAGATAAGAAAAATAGAGTACAGTTATGAAACATAAAGTTATTATAAATGAGTATGTGAATATGAGAAAAATTCAAGATAAGTTTTCAAAAATTTTCCTAAGGCATGATTCCTTATTTTATGGAAAATTATCCCTTCCCTTTTTATTTTCCTAAATTTCCTCACCATTTACTTTTTACAAACTCTTCTAACTTCTTCCACCTTATTCATTATTCAAATTAAGGCAAAAAAAATTCCTTCATTCAATCAAGATAAGAATAATGTTTTTATTAAGATTTCTTCTTATTTTTCTTAGTTTGATAAGGGCATTAGGGATTATTGCATTGCATTGAAAGTTTGGAATCCTAATTCAAGAATATTTAATTTTTTATATAATTAAGGTTGAGAAACATCAAAACTAGCTTCTTAACATCCTTCTTCATATTAAGTGAATGGATAGCCTATCCTTTCTTATTAGATTTTATGAAAATCCAAGCGGAATGGTATATTTTAGGTTTTATAACCTTATGAACATGATGTTTTATTTAGTTTTGATTGATGAGAATAAATAAATTAAATGATGAATATGGCATTAATGGTATATGGTTGATGCATATTTATAAATTTATAATGATTAGTTGAGTTATTATTGCATTAAATGTAAGTTTTAAGATGGATGAATGAAATAAAAAATCAAGGTTTTGCAAATTTTCCATGTGTTAATTAACCATATAGTTGATTATGCCCTAAAAAATACATTCTGAAGGGCATAATTAATTACATAATTAATTATCTAACCTCAAATAGCTCTTTAAAGTTAATAATTAACTATAGAAGTTCAGAGTGCTTTCTAAAACGTAATAATTAATTATATAGTTAACTATTATAGCTTGAGTTTGCCTTTGGACCCTATTACTCAACTATATAATTAATTATAGTTCTTCGAGTTATCTTAAAGCTCCCATAACTAATTATATAATCAATCATGTCTAATTTTACTTGAAAAATCTTGATATCCAAAGGTCCAATATGAGATATATGCTTTTTAAATACTATAATATGGGTATGGTAGGTGAGGATAAGATATATCAATTATGATCATGAAATGTGGAATTGAGCGAGTATGTCAAATGATCATGATATAAATGAGATTGTATTATTGTTTATGCAATGAATTATAATTTGTAACTATGCATAGAGACATGGTATCATTATGATGAATAAGACTTATGACTTAGTATGAGAAATGAAAGTTTTGAGCCAATTATGAATTAAGAAATATAAGAAAGTAATGTGACCACTAGATGATTAATTCTCGATAAGAGGTAGGAAAGATATAAAAGTAACCTTAAAGGGACAATGATGGACAAATAAGAAAGGTATAAGGATGACTTCAGAGGCATAAGAATAGATATATGTAATTGTTTATTACTTATTGGATTATATTATGTTATGAATTAAAAATGTACTTGTTCTTAAGGATTCTTATGTAATATATATATGATTGTGATGAAGTGATTATGTTTAATGCCTCTCAAAGCTACTTGAAATTGAATTAATAATGTGACAAATTGTGTGTTAAGTCTTAAAGGATGATCTAGTAGGTAAGTTATTATATCATGTTGCTTGTTTAAATGAAGTATTTGCTTATTGAGCTTCTACCATCACCCCATTAAAGTTTGATTATTTGAAAGCTTATTAGTTTGGTAGAATTGAATATTTATATATAGTTCATATTTTGAGCCACATTTTATGTATAGGCTTAAGTAGATAATATAAATATTAAATTCCCTTTAGATTAGGTTGGTGAAAATCAGGTAATGAGTTTCATGCTAGTTGTGATCGAGTTAGGATTGGAATAGAAAGTAAACTTAAACACTTTTTCAATAGTAGGTCACTTGCTTGAAAAAGACTTAAAATAAAATAGTTATCATTTTTTAAAATTGAATATATAATTAGGTCTTCACGAATTGATTCTAAAACTAATTCATGGTAGATAGAAGTTAGAAATTTCATTTGAATTGGTTTATCTATTTTAATGCATGATTAAAATGATTATAAACAATTAGGTTTTATTCCAAGTGTTCTAAGTTGCTATATTACGTCATAGATTTCTTATATAAGTTAAGAATTATTAAATACAATACATAGAAAGCTTAAACTTCAAATTTTAACATTATTTTATTCTTTTCTTTATCAAAATCATGATTTGAGCTTTTTATTGTGAAAAATTTCTATTTCAAGTACTTCATTTTTTTTATCCACTCTATGAGAGAATTTGTTTATGTTGTTAATCATTTAATTGTTCTTGTGAGTGATAAAGGGTCAAGAATCCCTTTTGATTTATAAAAAGGGTGAGATATTCTTTAAATTTTTTTAGAAAAAGTGAGGTATCCCTTGTAAGAGAGAATTTGCTTAAAGAAGAGCAATAAATTATAAACAGGCTTTTTAAGAGCCAATTGAAGTCTTAAGGGATGATGGATTGAAACATAAACTTGGAAAGTTTAGAAAGTGAATGTGTACCTTGAAGAGAGTATTTAAAGGGAAACTACTACAATTCCTTGTGTTTGATCTCTATACCTTTGTTCTATTTTTGTTGTTTATGTTTCAATGTTTATTATTGATGCTTAGATGATTAAATAATTAAAAGATATATCTATCTATGTATGCATTTCTTGATAATTTATTTATGTATAATTCAACGAATTGATATGTACTAATTCATTTAATTATTATATCTTGAGTGTAAATATTCTCATAATTTTTTTTTGAATCAAAATTATTCTTATAACTTCTTAAAATTAATAGTTTTTAAAAAAGAATATTAAAAATTGCAAAAATTTTCAAAATACTCAATTCACCCTTTTTTTAGTGTAGGTTGCCTAGGCTTACAATGTCAATTTTTTTCCTATTTACTTTGCTTGTGAATAGTGTGATTTAATTACTTTTTTATTATTTAGTTGTTAATAATATATGATTAAATTTTTTTATCAAGTTATTTTTCATAACTTTTTTAATATATTATTATTTATTGAGCATTTTTAAATAATTAGAGTTAAATTTAAGCTAAATAATCAAGTTTTGAAGTTATTAAAAAATTTATAATTTTTACTGATCGTTGAGTTGAACTAAATCGAGTTTCAAGCTTCACAATAAATAATCATATCAAACTTGATCCATAAATTAGTATTAATTTGAATTAAACACCTATTTATATTAATTGAATTATGCTTGATGATACCAAAATATAAATTGATTTGAGTCAACTTGATTGCATCTTTTATTCTTTTCTCCCAAATTAAATGACATTGTGTGCATTATATTTAGTTCTAGAGTGTAAAATACACTTTAAATTATATTATAAGTATTGATAAGAAATTAATATAAATTTAAGAATAAAAATTATTAATGTCCATTATGAAGATTAGCATCCTCTATTCTTTTATTTTTGACAAAAAGGTCCAACTTAATTTTTATTTAATTTAAACAAATATAACATGTAACATTTTGATAATCATAGGATATAATTTTCATGAGTCTACTATTCTGTCATTTATTTCCAAAGTCTCTTTCTTTCTCTCCCTTATCTCTAAAACAACCCCTTCGCCTGCCTCTATGCATTCATCTTCCTCCCTCCATTTTTCCATAATAGCAGGAAGTTCGCTTGAAATTTAATACAAAGCAAACTCATTTGTAAACTGCGAAATTTAATTCTCCCTCATAATTTTCTCCCTTTTCCTCTTTTATTGCATATCCCTTTTGCAGATTCTTATCAATTGCTTAGTTGATTTCCATCTCAAATCAAAATATGGGCATTAGTTTAAAAACGTAAGCATTTTCATTCAACAACAAAGTTCTAATGGTCCTGAGTAAGTTCTGAAAAGGTAACTATTGTTTTATTGTTTCCGAATCCGATAAATTTTTAATAATGATGAAGTAATTTGGAAGCTCATTTTCATAACATTTAGAAGAATGTTGAAAACCCAGTATAACTTGCTAGCAAGGGTGGAGGGTGAGGAAATTTTCAGGGCCAGCAAGATTGATAAAACTTTTTTTTTTTTTTGGGTAGGTGGGAAATTGGAATTGCAAATCAGCGGGACTACTTGTTTGATTTCAAACTTAATTATTACACAAACCTAATCAAAGTTAAATAAGCTTTGCTATATTTAATGGAAATTTTCATCAAATAACAAATAAAAATTCTATTTTGCATTATCTCTCTTTTCTATGTTATTCACTTGATTTTTTTATTTCTTTTAAAAAAGAAGGAAACATAACGTATTTAAGATATTTTAATTATACTAAAGCATTTAATACTGAATTTTAAGTTTAAATACTATATTTAATATTAAGTTTACATTGTTTGAATAGCATTTTTAAAAATTAAATTTAGTTAATGTTTGAAAATTTTACTATAAAATATTAAGATCTTATATAATTCTAAAAGAGTGAATACAATAATTAGTAAATTATAATTGATTGAGATTTTAAAAAAAGAGTTTAAATTTAGTTCACTATTAGTATAAAATATTTTACATTATTAGTGAATGAAAGGAAAATATGTCATTACAAAAATAAGAGTAATTAGAAATTTTTAATGGTAATAAAAAATTTAACAATTTTTTATTAACATGACAATATATTATGGATGGGTGATAGTGTCAAATTGATTTATATTAATAGTTAATCAAATTTAAATATTTAAAGAGTTTCATACATTAAATCTTTAAATGATGTAATATATATTATATATTCAATTATTATCCTAAAAATACAGATAATATTGGATATATTTGTCAAATAAAATCTCATTAACATAAAAGCAACCACTGAATATATTTAGCATTTGATGAATTTTTAATTAATTTAATATTTAATTTTAATAAATCAAACAAATAAAAATTAATTTTAAGTCTAAAATTATTTAACTAAACATTGAACTAATATTTTAAATACACTCTTGCTCCTTACAATATTTCTAACATTTATTTTATTTTTAGAGGGATCTAATTAATATAATTTTTTATATATATTTTGAAATTTTTTCGAAATTTAGTCCCCATAACCATGAAAAGAGCCACCCTTGCTTGTTAGTCATTAGCTGCTTTGTCAGCGTTAAAATGTCCTTCTTCTGCAAAACATTTGTAATATTTAAACAAGTTTTAATAATTAAAGTTAAAATTACTAATTTCATCTCTAAAATTATAATACATTGATAAAGTAATTCTTGAATTATATATAATGTTCAATTCCATCCATGAACAAAATTATATTATAGTAGTTTATTATTAAATGTATATAATATAGATAATATTAAAAAAATTGTTTGAACAAAATTATTCTTTCTTAGTGTCTCGTTTGTAGAATTATATATTTTTTTTAAATGATAATGGCTAATAGTGATAGGTAATAACAACAAGCAATATAATGATAGCAAATAATGGTCAATAATTGTGAGTAGTAATTAATAATAGTTAATTAATAGTAAGTGATGAGAAATGATTGTCAATAATAATGAATAATAATAAATAATAATTAATGATAATGGAAAACAATTACTAATAATGATGAATGGTGAAAAGTAATGATCAATGAGAATAAATGATAAACAATAATCCTTAGAAGTAAACGGTGATAATTGGTGGTCAACTCCCAATTTAAAACCTATTATTTATTGATAAGTTCTTATTGTGCTTTGCAAATATTATAGTTCAAAATTAAAGGTAAAAAAGAGAGGAAAATTTTACTTTTGATATTATGTTTGAAGGGAAATAATAATTTTATCTTATATTAGTAAGATAAAATGGTTTTCTTAAATTAGATTATTATATCTATTGAATTCTATACATCTCTTGCGATAGGATAGTATAACCTTATTATATTGGCCTTTTATTATATTGTGCTTTAGATGTATCGTAAAATTAAAGTTGAATACATTCGTTCAATCTGTTTATAAATTAGCGCATATAGATACATCATAATCTTAATTTACACCTTTTTTCTATCTTTTTAAGACTAGCACATTGTTCAAGCCCATTTTAATAGCTTTAGCTAAAATAATTAACTTACTCCTTTTATTTAAGTAGATTTAAAATAAATAAGTTGTGCTTCTGTCTAGTTTAACAAGTAGAGATTGTCCATGCATGTAACATAAATTAAGATAAAGATGGGAAGGTTAACTAATTTTTTAATTTGAAAAATTTATAGAATAATGGACAAGAACATAATTTTCAAATTTATTATTACCTTTTTTTTTAATTTTATTAGCCCCTTGATTGGTAGTAATGAAAATGAGGGAGGAAGAAATAGGGAAAAACAAAATAAAATAGAAATTATAAACTTCTCCTATCTGAATGTATATAGAAAATAGAGGAGAAAAAAATTATACAAAAAATGTCAGAGAGATTCACATAAAATTTCCTCTCTCAAGAAGTAGAAAAAAAATGAAAAAGAAATTGGTGAGGTAATGATTTTTTTCAATCTTATCCTTACCTTCCACTAAAATTCATTACTATAGTACATTGTTAAATATAAATACTATGAATTACATTCTTTTGTTATTAATTTTTTTTACTTTTTTATTATTTCTAAATAACATTCACATATAGTAACAATTTTTTTTTCATTTTCCCCTGTTACTAATTTAGTTTCATATATTATGATTATCATTATTATTGTTATTATTACTACATACTTGTTATGATACACTAAAATTTCAAAATTTAAGATAATATGATAAGTTCTAAAAATATTAGATTAAAATTATTTAATTATAATTATCTATTTTTTAACTTATATGATTAAATAACTTTAATTTAATTGTTTATGAAATTATTACATTATTTTGAATTTTAAAATTTCAAAGATATCATAAAATTTGCTTCTTTATTATTATTATATTAGAGATTGTATTAAGGTTGATTATCATTATTTTTTTAAGAAAATTTTATTATTGTTATTGTATTATATTAGAGTTGGTATTAAAGTTACGATGATGATATTGTTGTTATTTCAGCTTAGTTATTTTTCATTTTTCTTGTTTTAATATTTGACAAATTTTTTTTTCTCCATTTTCTTTTCTCAAATTTCATTTTAATAAAGTATAAAAAAATTCTTATTTTATTTTTTTTAATTTTCCCCCCCTAACATCTTTCGCATCGAAACAAGTGTAAGAAAAATCCCGTCTAAGCATCGTAGCAAAAAAATCCCGTCTGAGCCTTCAGGGGGTTTAGCAATTTAATATTTTTCTCGTTAAAAAAATTAAAAACAAACGGTGCAGGGAAAAGGAAAAAAACGAAGAAGGCAAAAAAATTGAACCGTCCAGGAACCCTAGTCACTTCCGAGTTTTCCACTGCTCCGGGTCCTTGCTCTATTGAACATTCCAGAGCTCTTTCAATTTTTGCTTTTCTCCGGCCATCTAGTGTTCACTTGAATCCCTTGTTCTTCTCGGCTTCACTTTCTCCTCCGCTTGGCACCATTCAAATCGGCTAGCCACGTAGGCTGAGTTCAAGGCCTCCATAAAATGGCAATCTCTTCACAAACCCTTGACATTTCCGGCGAGCGACAGTCCGGCCAAGACGTCCGGACCCAAAATGGTTCCCTCTCTACTCTCTTTATTAAGATGGTTACTAAACCAATTAGCATCTTGATGTTCCTTTTCGTTTTTAAGTTTCTATTTTGAATATGATCTATGTTGTTATGCATTTTCAAGTGGACATCTTGCCTTATGTATGGTATAGTTGCATTTTTCTGGGTCCAATCTGCTCTAACATGCTGTGTTCATTGGGGGTACAGTGGTAGCGTGTCAAGCAGTTGCTAACATTGTCAAGACCTCATTGGGTCCTGTTGGCCTCGACAAGGTAAACTCCTCTGTAGTTGTTATGTTCGATTGTGTAGTAAATCCTATGTTTCTGTCTTCGTATTTAACTATTTATATTATTGGTTGAGGGTTGAATTTTTTGTTGTTGTTTGAACCTAAGGAGAAGGGCGATACATTGATTTGACACACTTTAATTGGTTACAGATGCTTGTTGATGACATTGGTGATGTAACTATTACGAACGATGGTGCTACTATACTTAAGATGTTGGAAGTGGAGCACCCTGCAGCCAAGGTGAAGAAATGATCACAAAATGGCTGTCCCTTTGTGATAGATTAACATCTTCCTTCCTCTAGCTGATGGCTTATGTTTGATTACACATAATGCGCGTGTAGGTATTGGTAGAATTAGCTGAGCTTCAAGACAAAGAAGTTGGAGATGGCACAACTTCAGTTGTCATTGTAGCCGCAGAGCTGCTGAAAGTGAGTGCAAGCCTGAACCTTCCCAACACTTATAATGTACATTGTGTGTCTTTTAGAATTTCATATATCCGAAGCATGTGATCAAGCAAATATATTATTTTCATGCAGAGAGCAAATGATTTGGTGAGGAATAAGATTCATCCGACTTCAATTATTAGTGGATACAGAGTAAGTATTTTGTAGTAACAGTGTTTATCTTTATCTTCTACTGTAGTTCATGTATTTATGGTCTTTGTGGCCAACATTTACCAACTCTGGTATTTTAGCTGTCCATTTGGGAGTTTGCATGGAAAATTTATTGGCCAATTCTTACTGTGTTAATAATTTTGTATAGTTGGCTATGCGGGAAGCGTGCAAATATGTGGAAGAAAAGTTGGCAGTCAAGGTAAGGCATCCATCCCCCTTTGATTTAGTTTCATTGAAGTTATCAAAGTGGGCTAACATTTTGTGGTAAGATGAATGCATTTGCAAACAGTTATATATCTTATATATTACTGAAGTTCTCAGAATTGGGTATGAATTTCTTATATAGAATTGTGTGAAGAATTAGTGCATCTGTAAGCTGTGATATATATATATATATATATATCATATTTTACTTTAGATTTTTCATTTGAATTTATAGGTTGAAAAGCTTGGGAAGGATTCACTGATTAACTGTGCCAAGACCAGCATGTCGTCAAAATTGATAGCTGGTGATAGTGACTTCTTTGCCAATTTGGTATGTCAATTATTCTAAACTTATATCATTTGGGTTTATAGTGTGGTTTGTTGTGCACCATAAAAATTTGTTGATGGCATTTACATAAAGGCATAACAGTAAAATCCTTGTTTAGTTTCACAGCATCTCTATGCTTATACATTAATTTATTTGAAGCAATTCCTATCCTTTTTTTTTTTTTAATTATTGGAATTAGACTTGTTGATTTTTTGTACCACATTTGGTGCTGACTTGGATGAAGCATTTGACTTGTAGCCCTTGCAATTACCAGAAGCATTTTTATTTCTTCTTTAGGCTTATTGTTCTCAAGTAACTGCTTTAGTCATGCATCATATGCTAAATGATGTTTCTGAATGCACAAGAATTCTTGAATGTGGGCTGCGACAGAGCGCATGACCATTAATCAATAAATTGACCTGTTTATACAACTTACAGGTTGTAGATGCAGTGCAAGCTGTAAAAATGACCAATGCCAGGGGTGAAGTTAAATATCCAATTAAGGTTGTGTTCTTTAGTTTTCTTCCATGTTGAAATATGTCCAATTTAATCTGATTATCAGTACTACATTCTGCATGAAGTTCATAAAAATTCATTGTAATCTTGCTTATATCCTGCTCTTGATATTCATAGGCATTGTAATGAATTGGTTTTATTTATTTATTTATTTATTTTTGCCTTCTCTTTGCTTTGCAATGCAGGGAATCAATATATTGAAAGCTCACGGAC
This sequence comes from Sindora glabra, assembly GCA_020226215.1. NCBI lineage: Eukaryota > Viridiplantae > Streptophyta > Magnoliopsida > Fabales > Fabaceae > Sindora > Sindora glabra. The sequence goes on along the minus strand of CM035226.1, from coordinate 32,104,989 downwards.
AGAGTGCTAGAGACAGCTATCTTATGAAGGGTTATGCTCTAAATACAGGCCGTGCTGCCCAGGGGATGCCTCTTAGAGTTGCCCCTGCAAAAATTGCCTGTCTTGATTTCAATCTTCAGAAGACAAAAATGCAATTGGGCGTCCAAGTCTTGGTCACTGATCCCAGGGAGCTTGAGAAAATCCGTCAAAGGTACTGGCAATGTGATCAGATGCTGCTGAGTGCCTACTATCATATTATTGAAAGCATAATGCCTTATCACAATGGCTGAATCCTCTTTAATTAAATATACCATGAAACAAATTTGCCTGCTTACTGAAAGTTAGCTGAATGTGGATTGATTGTAGTTAATAATATAAAAACATTCAGGGTAAGGTTTGAACATGTTCCAAGGCCTTGTTTGTGAAAAAATAAAATAAAATAAAATAAAATCAGGGTAAAAAAACTGAGTGGCTAGAAATTTCCTGGTGGACTTCATGATTATCTCTTGCACAAGACATCAGTGGATTGGATAATGAGAACTACTTGCATGTTATGATGGACTTTAAAGTAGCTTTTCAATTATATAATGCTAACCTCCATCAAGGTCGTTTATTTCAACCAAAAAGAATAAGTTCACCTGATGACTTGATATTAAAAAAAAAGAAAAGAAAAAAGGAACATTTGGTATTTTTCAGCTAGTCAATGCTAAGAGTTGTCAAATACTATTGAGTTTACAAGTAACCAGTTTACTCTCACAAAGTAGCTTTTCACGCAAATTTCTTCGAACATGTGTTTAATTTGGTTTTTAGTATATTAATGTGCGCCCAGAAAGGCCTCATAGATTCATAAAATCCTATGGTTTATTGGTTAATAATCTTCGTGTTTGATATTTAGTGTTTCATGTGTTTTGCCTTGATAAAGCACTATGGTAACATTTGATCCATGTAGCCAGCCCCATACAGTGGGACAAGGCTTGGTGGTGGTTGTTGATCATTTTGGAAATTTGCTTGTAACTATTTTCTTTACGGTCACTGTTTTTTCTCATATTGCAAGATGAATTTATTATAGATTAGCTGTATTATGTTTAATAAATGTCATTGTTTCTTGTACCAGAGAGGCTGATATGACTAAGGAACGAATTGAGAAACTACTGAAAGCTGGAGCCAATGTTATTTTGACCACTAAAGGAATTGATGACATGGCCCTCAAGGTACTTTTGTGCTGCTTTTATAGTTTTATTATATGTACTTGGTTAATGACAATTTAGATATAATCCGTACTTTCTGCTTGACCGTGGAATTGTATGCAATTTGATCTCTATCCCACTGAGGAAGCCAATGATAGTTTATTTCTTCTTCTTCTTCTTCTTCTTTTTGTGGGTGTATGCAAGCTAAAACATTATAGTATATTACTCTCAGCTGTAGTTAAATTTACATCTCTACTACCTTAATGAGGACCGACAAAAAATAGCTGATAGATCTGATTGCCGTAGTTCTGTGTTTTCTCAGTGAGGTTATTGAATGTTATCGGTGCACTTTACTGTCATTTCATGTGTCTCCACATTTCCCCTTTTGCTTTTTTCCATCTTCAATTTTCTCTCATCACCTTTGCACAGATAGGAATCCCTATAATAGTTGTTCTTCATTTTGATCTTATTGTAAGCAGATGTTTAAATGATAAAATGCTTCATTTGTACTTCTGTATGACTTTCAGGCATAATTAGAGTTGGATTTGTTATATATTATTTAGTGCTTTAAGTGGGAATATTGGATCTCTACTTTGGATTTGAATTGTTGACTATGATCTAGTGTTTTGTAATGATGGGTGGTGAGGTGTCATGTGTCATTACACGATCTTTTTCTGACATGAGGATTATGAAATTCTGCGCAAGTATTGTCTTAATATTTAAATCTGTTGTGGTTTCAGTATTTTGTTGAGGCAGGTGCAATTGCTGTAAGACGTGTGCGGAAAGAAGACATGCGTCATGTTGCCAAGGCAACTGGTGCAACATTGGTAGGCCTTTGATGCTTGCCTGTGTGTCAATATTATGCATGCAATATTTAATGTATGCATGGCGATATTTGGGTCTCCTTATTATCACCCTAGGGAGTGTAGCATTTATTATTTTTTCTAAATTCGTTTGGAAAAAGTTGATACCTTATTAAGCCTATATGGAAAGGATAATATGTTGATGTGTTATAGCACTGGAGGACTTTCTTTATTCTGCCTAATGGGATTTTGTCTATAAAAAGTTTTATACTGCCATTTTTTTATTATTTCAATGACATTTAAATGTTGGCTTATGGAATTGAACAGTATTCATTATATTCTGTTCCTTGGTGATCTAAAAGAATGTTATATTAATAAATGAAGAGTACCCTTGCCACTGGGTTTTAAACAATACATTTCTTTCATCCTCTACTATATTGCAAACCTTAAATATATATTAAATCATTTATTCTGAATTGGTCTGAACTGTTAGGTATAGCTGTATAGGTTTTCTGTGTTGTTTAGCTTCATTTTATGTTTGCCATACAATTGCTTATGTTTTTCATGTTATTTCTCGTGGTTGATGGCTGCAGGTTTCTACATTTGCTGACATGGAAGGTGAGGAAACATTTGAACCATCACTTCTTGGATGCGCAGATGAAGTTGTAGAGGAGCGTATTGCTGATGATGCTGTCGTCATGATAAAGGGGACCAAAACTACAAGTGCAGTAAGTAATTAGGCTCTAATTTCATATTTTGGTTCTGCCTTTTTGGCACCTACTTTAAACCTGTTAATTATCCTCCACCCCAGTCCATCTCTTTTTAGAGCAGTATCCCCACTTTCCTCTAAACCTAACTTTTGGATTCCCGTTAATGTAGCAGTAGATAAATGAGACAACCATAAATATTGTCTCCACTTAGATTCTTTGACCTGAAGCCCTTCTAGTCAAAAACTTTATTGAGGAAACTTCCAACCATCAATTGTCAGCTTTCACAAATTATGCTTTACAACTAAACCTTTTCCTTTTCTACCTATATCTTCTAGCAATACCATTGACAATGAGGGCTGCCTGCAAAATCATTCTACCGAATGAATGAACTGTGTGAGATTGAAAGATAGTACCCCCCAAAACTTCACTCAATCGAGTTGATTCCTCATAAAGCATCAACATTCTTGTACTTGCCAGGCTAATAATCTTTGATATTGATAATGTCAGTCCTGTTCTGAAGCTAGGGTATTGAAAGTGGAACTCACACTAACCCCAACGTTTTGATCCAAAGTTCAAACGATATGAAACTTAAGTCAATTTCGCTGATGCTTGGCTAAAATCTTTTGAGTACACATTAATTCCTGATTCTGTCTTATTCTTTTATAGGTCTCCTTGATCCTCAGAGGTGCAAATGACTATTTGCTTGATGAGATGGATAGAGCTCTACATGATGCATTATCAATTGTCAAGAGAACTCTTGAATCAAATATGGTAACTATCTGTGTACTTTAAGTTTGTACATATATTCTGTTTAAAATTCTATTCTATTTTATATTTTAATAGAATTATAATTAATTATAATCAATATAATTATAATATAGTATAGTAAAAATATTATAATGGAATCCCATTTTGGTTGAGGCTTGCTATTTTTCCTTTAGTTTTCAGTTTTCCCAGTGGTTTTTATCAGCTAGTGTCTGTATCAGTTTTTTCTGCCTCTTCTTTCACAGTAGAATTTATGCACTTCAGCTTGACTTTAAACTCATGCATGGTTTGGTACTTGTTAGCATTAGAAGCTGTGGGAGAAGATGGATTAGAAGCTGTGGTAGAATCAGTAGATGTGGTTTGGTGAAGAAGTTATTTGTGGAGAACTTAAAAAGAAAATGGATTAGAAGCTGTGGAAGAATATTGACATTGGTTCAATCCTATTATTCCCTAAATATTACTCCTAGGGTTGATTGCTGTATATAATGAAAGAGTACTTTGCTGGTGAACAGATTAATCTTAGGGTGCTTGAGAAAGTAATTGCTTCAGTTGCCCTCCCCCCGTTTTACATAATTAATGATATGCTCTTGTATTCTATTCACAAATTGTGATTTTTTTTTTAACATAATTTTTGAGTGCATATAAAACTGGAAGTACTTCAAGGATTCTTATGTTTTGTATTTGCTATTGTGTTTGTTGTATGTAAATTACTCCTCATTTCCAATGTAGGTGGTAGCTGGTGGAGGTGCTGTTGAAGCTGCATTGTCTGTATATCTGGAGAACCTTGCTACAACTTTAGGATCCCGTGAGCAGTTGGCTATAGCTGAGTTTGCTGAATCATTGTTAATCATTCCCAAGGTCTGCTAGAAACTTTGATAATAGTTGTTAGTCATTCCAAAGGCCTAGTAGAAGCTTTAGATGATCTTCAGATTTTGGTCAATTAGTGATTTTAAATCATATTGGGGCAGTTTGAGATGTGTTTGGATGTCACTAGTGGTTATTGGCCCTTTTTTTTTTTTTGGGCTGGGGGGTTATGATGTTGAAATTATAAAAGTTAGGCCTATTTCAAAGATTAAAAATTTAGTCCAAGTGCGTCTTTGATAGATATACTCTATTTTGGTTCCAATTTAAGGAGCATGGAACTTACATTGGTTATGCAGGTGCTTGCTGTCAACGCTGCCAAGGATGCAACAGAGTTGGTTGCTAAATTACGAGCCTACCACCACACAGCACAAACTAAAGCTGATAAAAAACATTTATCTAGGTATTCTGTTGCCATTATAGTTTTGTTGTTATATTCTGCCAAGCTTTATGAGCGGTAGTTTGGATCATCCACTGCATAATATTGTCTTTGAAGTCAAGTAGAATCTGATTAAGGATCCATTTGTTTTGGTGAAAAACAAAAAAACATCTTTTGTAAGAATAGTTATAAAATATCAAGTTGATGGAAAAAGACTTGCATGTTTAATGTTAAAATATAATAAGTTTGGCAGTAACTTCCTCTTTTTCAAAAGGAAAGATGTTCTCCTCTACTATTATGACTATATATATATTAATCACAAAGTATAAAGGCACACGGTAGTTATATGAAAAATATCTTCCGAAAAACAAAAGGAGTCTAAATATACAAAGTTTTGCCATTTTAGAAATGAACTTGCACATACGAAATGGGGAAGAGGGATGATTCAGGATGTGAGAGAAGTGATGCTACTTAAGCTTTTCCTGTGTTGTGATTATAATTTAATTTGATGGTATTGACGTCGCCATTTCTTGTATGGAAAAGTAACTGCTCATTCATGTTTCCTTTCTCTTTTAATTTTCCTCAGCATGGGGTTGGATCTTTCGAAGGGAACAATTAGGAACAACTTGGAAGCTGGAGTCATTGAACCAGCAATGAGCAAAGTCAAAATAATTCAGGTAATTTGGCTTCATTTATAATGGGTTGACTTGGAGGAACAGCTTCTGTTACGGTTTTCTAAGAAAATTTTGTTTATTGCCATTTGCCAGTTTGCAACGGAAGCAGCTATAACAATCCTTCGTATTGATGACATGATCAAACTTGTGAAGGATGAGAGTCAAAATGGAGAGAATTAATGTGACTGAAGATGAAATTTTGGATGGTCCACTGATATTTTACTTGGAAACTTTCGGGTGCTTACTAGGAATTTTGAATGTTAGATGCCCGGATAAGTCGATTTGGTGCTTTATTAGTTGGAATCTGAGGCCTCTTTTTCGTTTATTTTGAATGATTGTGGATGCAACGCCTGTGGGATTATTTGTTACAATGTTGCTATTTAATTGTAGTGGTGATTTCATGAAGATTGTATCAGTAAGTTTTAGTGATGGCTCCCAGACTCCCCCCAGTGACCGAATGACTTGTGGAAGGATCTTGTGAGTTACGTATTTTACATGGTATATGAGAACCAAAATTACTGGTTTATTTTGTGGAGCTCCGAGTGCTGAATAAACATGGCAGAGAGAATTTAGAGTAGTTAGTTTAAAATGTGATAAATTAGGGTGAATGAATAAGTAAAAGCTTACCCCATTTGTAAACAAATATGTTTTGGAGTTTAACAATTCTGGATGATATAATTAATTTCGAAATTATTAGATTGTAATTATTCATTTATAATTATTTATTTAGATATGATTAATATAATTTTAATATAATGCTTTTTGTAATTATCATATTATTTAAGATTTTGTCGCAACAGATTTTATAATCTTTGGAGCACCAACGAGTTCGCCAAATAATAACGACGAAGATGATAATAGGGATCAAGGGTAAAAGGATGGCATTAAAACAAGTTTGTTTATACATATCCCCAAAACAAGTCGCCAGTTACAATCAGCGTAGAGGTATAGATACTGGTGATGAGTAGTGGGGATATCTGCCGGAGAATTTAAGTTTGAACCTTATCTAAAAATTATATGTTATAAAATATGTTTGTTTACAAGAATTTTTTTTTTGGTAGGAACGAAGGTAAGGGTATGTCTAAATATGTTTTTATTTTTAAATTAAAAAATAATGAATAAATGATATTTGATGAAATAAATAAATAAAATTTTTATTTAATTATAAAACTGCTATCAAGAATAAAAAAATGAATTCAAAAAATATATAAAGTTTATTTTTTAATTTTTTAAAACAAGAATTTTAAAAAAATTTAATAACAGATTTTGAAAATAATTTATTAAATAGAAATTTTTATTTTTAAAAATAAAAAAATATAAAACTATTTTTTAGAAACAGTAGACAAATAAACCCAACGATCTTATTTCTCAACTCATCACTCCGATGAGATTCTTATATTCTCTACCGTCAGTCCTATATAGAGGGAAATAAATCATTATCATTTGAGGTTTAATTTAAGTAACCGTTAGTGTAAAATATTTCGTATTATTAAATAATTGAGAAGAATACATGTAATTAGAAAAATAATAATTTAAATTTTTTAATAAAAATAAGTAGATTTTAATAATTTTTTATCAATATAGTACATATGAATGAGTGATGTTAGTATAAAATTAATTTATAGTGAGAATATAAATTTATATTTTTCTTGTCAACCTTTAAAAAGGAAAAAATACCAAGGACCGGGAAAAATCCATTAATAATACATACTAAGGCTATTGATACGTACCAAAGAATAGAAAATTTTAACAAGACCAAGCAATATGCATACATTTTATCACTAGTGTTTTATTTTGATTCGAAATTAGTGTAAATAAGAGGTTTTTAATAATTTTTAATAATACGAGTGAGTGATAATAAGAAATTATGGTACTGTAATATCATGGCAATAATTACAACTAATTTAATTAATAATTTTTTATTGAGGAGACAACTATCAAATTTAAATCCTCAGTGTAATGCCATTATACCATGCCAAAATAATGGAAGAATTCACAGACCAAATTTTGTATCTCAACCCCGTAGGAATATTGCATTGTGGAAAATGCCTCGGGGAAATTTGTTGATGTTAGTGCATTAATGGTAAACCCTGCAGTTCTCCTGACTTGTGGAATCCCATTCTTTGGACAACCAGTTTTTATCAAAATTCAAATCATCTTATCTTACAGCTTATCGCCTAATTATATATTTTCCATGATTTTTCTCCTTCACCTGTAGCTTTATCTCCTATCTTCTAGAAGCATGCACACCACTCGCCAAAATAGGAGTCCATGCTTCCTCTTGTTAGATGTTGTACGCCGCTCTCCACGATAGAGGATGAAGATTTTCAATTTCCTCTTTAGACTATTTTCTTGATTTCTTGCCTTGATTTACCGTTTTTCTTAAATTTGTTCCTCCATGTTCAGCCAATCACATGATGCAATGGAATCCTATGCAAGTGTGAGTCCAACGCCAACAATAGCAGCAAGCGTCAATTCAACGGCGATTAGGATCCTCTACAAGTAGTGACCCATCTCTTGCCATAAGGTTTGATATCTCTAATTTCATTATTTGTAGAATTTAAATTCTATAGATTGATATTGTAATGGTGACTTTTTGATTCTATTGTTGTGGAATTGCGTAATGGACGATCCCTTTTCTCTTTTCCTATATGTCTTTTCATAAGTAAAAGATTGTGACTTGTGGAGCTAACTGTGACATTATCATTAGGGTCTTATGGGAACAAGTATGTTCCAAATGTTTTAACATAAATTGACCACTCATTTTCATCTTCAAAAGTTAAAAAAATTTTTTTTTGGTGATATTCTTTGCTGGTGTGATTCATAACACTTACTAATTGAGTTCTGTATTTTTGAGATTTTGTCTCAAAAAAATGTTCCTTATGTACTTAAAGGCTGAAGGTATGATTTCTGATATGTTTTGCAAACAATGATGAGTTTTTACAAGGTATGATTCATAACATTGTGGTATTTTTTTAAATTACTTCTTCATGTATTCCAGTTTGAAACCAAGTGAGTATAGTCTTTGATTTAAGCACTTAATTTCTAACTTCACTATCTTGAAATTTAAAATTTGAAACTATTTTGTCTCATTCATATTTTATCCTTCTTTCAAGGAGGAGAAATTTGTGTAGCCCTTCAAACATATCTTAACGATGTAATGTTGAGCCCTTACTCCAAAGCGCGATTTGTTGCTAGCTTTTCTACAAATGAAGATAGTTGTAACAATTTTAAGCCTCCTAATCTAGATTTATATGAAAGGCATGCTTAGGATTTATTGAATGCTGCTGAAGAGTCTCAAAGAAATGCTAATCAAAGTCTTGTAATGTATACACTAGTATATAATGTGCAAATGTGCAACAAACAGCTTGAGAACATTAGTTCTTAATTTTTATTGCCTTTATGTTCCAGATTTCTTATATATGTCTCTAAAACTTGTAATTTGCTGTTTTGATTAATGTTGAATAGTTGCTGGAAGAATTGCATGGAAGCAAAACTAAGAAGAGGAAAATCAAAAAGGATTCGAAGACTTGAAGGAATCCTTCAAACCAAATCAGCAAAATCTTAAAGAAGTTTCATCAGATCGTGATAAGTTAATGTTGTTGTGTAATGAAAAAGATGAGATGCTTCAAGAATCCTAACCTCATAGAATCGGTATTTTATTTGCTTTTTCTATGACTTATATTTAATTATGGAATTAATTTAGCTATAATCTTGGAGAAAACGAACTTGGAAGCTAAATTAGCCAAATTAAGTAATTGGATGGCAGAGACCACTACCAAAAAAGGATCCTTCCTGAAGCAAATAACCAAGTAAGCTATTATTTATGCTATGATTATTTATGTATTCCTAGGTATTTTTCATATTAGTGTTGCTGTGATGTTTAAACTTCAAATTTTGGATGGCTGGCTCTTAACAAATGTTGCAAAAGCTTGAAAATGAGCTTAAAGTGCATAAAGTTGAGCTACAGGCAATAGAAGGAACCATCAAAAGATTGACCAATGAAAAACTTATTTTGGAGCAGAAGCTATCTAAGCTTGAGAAGTAGGAAGCTGATGAGGTAATATAAAACATATAAATTTGTTGTGATCCTTCATGATCTGGTCATATTCAAACAATGGTAGTTAACGTTTAAAGTGAAGGTTGTAATGCAAATTAATTTCCTTAAACTAAAGTTTGAGCAAGAAGACAAATCTTTGAGTGGCAAGTATATAATCTTGGAAAGAAGTTTGAAGAGTTAGACAAGAATTAGTTACTTGAGTCCACTCTTTCATCCTAAGGACTCTGAGTTGACTGCATTGCAAAATGATCTAAAAGGAATTTGAAGAATTGAAACGAATGAAAGAGTATCTGATATCCTATTTGATTTATTTTTGTAACTTCAATGACTAATCTTTTGTTAATACTAGGGTCTTATCTTACTAGTATTTTAAAATTTTAATTTATTCATGGTTCAATTCAAAACTTAAGCATATTATTTCATTAAGTCAATTCTTTTATGTAGGATATTGATAGAAAGAATGAACAAATAGTTGTGATATTAAAGCTACAAGCAACTCAAATAGCTAAATTAAGAGATCTTCATAAGGAAGAGCAGGTTTTAAGGGAGCGATATTTGAATACAATAAAAGGTAGGCAACAAAATGTAATTGTTAAGAAATTATTGGTGTGTGTTTATTCACATCTATCAAAGACATATATAATGTTGAAACTCCTTTCTTTTCAGAGATGAAAGACAAGATCCGAGTTTACTATCTTTTTAAATTCATCACGAATTCCATATTTTGGTCATTCATAATGCAGTGTTTGGTGTAATCTGTTGTTAATGGTTATGCCAAAACTCTTGTATTCATGAATCTATCACTAGCTGAATCAAACTTGGATGAGACATACAACTCTCTTAAGTTGTTTGATCTTTGTCATTTTCATTTGCTCCATACATTGTTTTTGTTAATTGGCTATATAACTTGTCTCCTATATTTTGACAGGGTATAAAGTCAGAGTAAAACCTATCCTTTTTCAATTCCATGAGACCAGAAATTAAACATGTTAATCAGTAGTGCAGAGTGTTTGTATTTATTTAAGGTTTTCTTTTTCTTTTTTTTTATTTCTTGGATTTTTTAGTTTAGATTTAGATTTGGTATTTGTTTTATATATTTCCTTTTGTTAGAAAAGTGTGAAGATCCATTTAAAGTTTGAGTAAAACCCATCCTTTTACAATTCCATGAGACTAGAAATTAAACATGATAATTATTAAGTGTAGATGCTGTCTCCATTTTACTAGAAATTGAACATATGAAATAGTAAGTGCAGGGTGTTTGTATTTGTCCAAGGGTTTATTTTTTTTCTTATTGCTTAGATTTGGTCTGTTATTTTATGTATGTCTTTTCGTTGGGAATGCTGTGAAAATGCATTTAAAATTTTGCTTTGTTATGATGTTTCAAATTTGGAGAATGTCAGATAATTGCTTTAATTTGTGCCTTCTATCCATTTATCATTCATAATAGGCGTTTCTGTTGACCATAGTTTATGGCTTCAATGGTGGTTCATAGTCCCTTATCCGTGTTGGAAGATTTCAAACAGGAAACTGGTCAAGCACATAATGATGAGTTCTGTGTATGGTGTAATTTTTGTTGGAGCAAGACTGCAAATAAAGAGAAAATTAGAAGAGAAAGGTCTCGTCATTGATGATAAACTTTTATTTCACAAGAGCAAAATTTCCCAAAATATGTATTTCATTCCATAGATCACTTCGGTAGTCATTCAAAATTGTGTCAGCTGTAATATTTCATGCATGCATTGCAATCTGGGAGGCTGACTCGGCATCAGATATGGCTATTCATGATGAATGCAAGCTAAAGTTTTTAGATCTCAAAGCTAAAAAGACATATCGTTACATAGTTTTCAAGATTGAGGAAGCATAGAAGCAAGTTATTGTGGAGAAGCTTGGTAAACTAGCGGCACAGGGCTATGAATATCCCATTGCATGTCTTTGTAATAATGAGTGTCACTATGCTATTTATGATTTCAAGTTTCTCACAAAAGGGATTGTTCCTAAAAGCAGGATTTTCTTTATTGCATGGTACGTGCAAGCCTCTTATGCAATTATGCTTGTCAAGTGCATGCTTAGCTTACAGACCACTTTTCTTTTACTCATTCTGAGTGTTATTTTGTTGTGCCTTTTTTTAAGGTTCCCTGATATATCTAGAGTCAGATTTATGCAAGTTTCAATGAGAAGTCAAGAGGGAGTTAGAAGAGATTCAAGAAGAGTTACACGCAATTGATCCAAGTAAGGAATCATTTGGTTTATATGGAAAATAAGTTCCCACAGAAGTTAAATTTTTTAAAAAGTAATTTTTTATGCGAATTTTTCAAGAAGTTCTTAATATTGTTTGGTTGATATAAAGGGAGTCATATTTTTCAAGAAATAAATTCTTGTATTTTGTTTAATTCAATTTTGAACTTTCTGGGAAATAATAATAAAATGATTACTATACTTTCAATATTATTTTAATATATATTAATATATTTTTGTTGATTTTAGTTCTTTTTCTTTGAAATTATGTATGTAATATCTTTTTCATCATAAATTTTCTTATTTCATAATTTTATATTTTTTATAAAAATTAAATTAAGTCATAAAATTATATTTTTTTATAAATAAACTAAATGAACTCACACACACATTTAACTAAATAAACAATATTGAGAAAAATGTTATTAATGAAGTGAAATCTTAGTAATCAATTAAAAGGTTGAAATTATTATTAATTAATTTTAGTGAGGGTATTTTTATCTACGTATTAATAAGAAACACAGAAAATAAAATTTACCTAGGAGAAAGTAGGTAAGTGATTTCTTATGATTTATGAGAAATACAATTTTTCGAGAAGTTCTGTCTTCCCCTATTTAAGTGATAGTAGGTAACCAAACAACTCGAAAATTTTCTATTTGAAGATTTTCTATTCTTGTAAAATATAACTTTTTATATTTTTGTTGCGAATTTAACGTCTTGATACCTTTAAAAGTCAGTGTCAACTAATATGAATAGAAGACATTCTCCTAAAACTTATGACATAAGTTGGATTGCTTTTAGGGTGTGGGATTCTAAACTTGTCCATCATGGTTATCAATTTTTAGCATCAAGTTTTCATTCAACAATCTTATGGTTTTGCGTCACTACTAATGGTTTTATTAACCCATTAATATGTAAAAGTTAGCCATATGAGGTAGTGAATATGGATTATAGACTTTAATTAATTGAAGCACCTTAGTCAATTTGCATTTTATTTCTTATATTTTGTTTTGAGTTCCATGAATGTTGATTGTTTATTCCAACATTATATATAAACATAATTTTATCAAAAAATATTTCAAAGTCAATCAAAAAGGTGTATGATACAAAATTAAATACTTTAAAGTATTAATTATATGATTAAAATTTAGTCTAAAATTTTTAATATTGGTTAAATTTAACATAAGCCTGTGACCACAAGATGAGCTTGGAGGCATTTGACTATAGGTAGAAAATGTTTCTAATAAATTGTATTATTGGCTTTTTGAAATTAAAATTTATACTTAAATTTGAATAAATATGATTGTAATTTATATGATTTTCTTCAAAAAATATAATTATTAAGGTTGTGTATAATTTATAAAATTTAAAAATTATTTTGCATATGATTTAATTATTTTTTTTGTTAAAAAAACATGTTATTTTGCCAAGAATGCTGGAGTTTCTTTACTACTATGCCGTTCATGAAGTAAAAGAATCACATATTTTAATTATGGAAATTGGAAGATTGAAGGAAAATTGAATTATTATGTAGTATTAATATCAAGTATTTATAAGGAAATATTATCTTCTTCAAATTATAAAAATTAGGAACAACTTTAATTTCTTAATATGAAAATTAATCATATTTGATTTCCTAAAATAATATTGTATTTTGATTCATTTAATATAAAACTTAGATCACATTTAATTCAAATTAATAACTTCAATTAAATTAAAAGTTTAAAATTTTAATTGACAAACAGAGGTTGAATAGGATTCAAATTTGACAACTACAGAGGGAAAAAATTAGTCAACTAAGAGATGTAAATATCCAAGTCAATATGTTTTTTCCACTTAGATAAATTAGTGATTTTTACATATTAGTTAATTGATTGGACCCTCTTTTCATGAGTAGACTTTTTATTTTTTAATGTATTATAAAAATCATAAAATTATAGTTTATGCAAAAAGATATTTTTATTTAATATAGAAATTATATTACATTTTTATATATCAAAGTTTAATATAGACCCCATTTTTATTTCTTCGAAAAGATTTGCTGGAATCCATAGGTAATATTCTAAAATATAACAATAAGAAATATAGACCAATTTCAGTCTTTGCAATGAAACTAAATTGATAATCACACAATTTATTAATTATATCCTAATTATAATTTCATATGCGATGTTTATAAAAAAAATCAAGAATAAGCAGTCTTTATTTATCTAAACTAATATCTAATTATGATTAATTATATGATGTTGTATTTAAAATTAAAGCAGAGAAAGACTAAAAATCTTGAATTCATGACAAAGACAAAATAAATTTAAATGTCACAATTAATTTTAATTCATGATAAAGACAAAAATAAATTCAAATGTCACCACTATTATTGTATTTAAAGAAATTTTTCAAAATTTATGAAAACATGTAAGTGGGCTTTAAACTCTTTTTCATTCCTTAAAATTGCAGTATACAGTTATTTTTATTACAAATATATTTTCTTCGATCTTTATATTCATGATATATTTTATTAATGTTTGGTTATCAGAGTCGAAACCTGTGCAGTGCACGGACTACAATCTAGTATATCTTATATAATAAGACAAAACAACTTTTTGTTTCTTTATTTTTTATTATTTTTCTATAGCCATGTGTCAGTTAATTAGTGCTTTATAAATTTGTTTTCCCGCCTTTTTGTTTCTCTCTCTCTCTGCTTTTTTTTTGGTTGAAATCATACAAGCAGTAGGCAGAGAGCCCCGCCATTTTTATTTCTCTTTTGCTTCCGACATTTTTGCTGTAATGAGACAAGTTATTGGGCTTCTATTTTTTCTCTCCAGCTGGCCATATAGGCCAAAAATTTGGACCAGTCACGACGCAAGTTTACTGCAGGAAAGCTTAAACAACAAAGCTTTCTTATTTTTTATTGTTTAACTTTTTATTATTTTCAAATTCTGACACAATTATCTTCTTTTCATTTTCTATATAACTTATTATTTTTCACTTATAGTATTTACAATTCAAATAAAATACCGTTGAATAGTATAAATATAATATGACATATTTTATTTTTAATATAAAAAATTTAAAAAAATTAATTATTAATTTAATTAAATTATACTTAACTATATATATTTTTATTTGTTATAATTTTTTCATATTTACTTATATTATTTACAATTCAAATGTCAATATCAATATCATAGAATAGTAAAGATATAATATTTTATATTTTTATTTTAATTATAAAAATATTTGAAATAAGTTAAAGATGAATTTAATTGGTTATACTTAATTATATATTTTATTTTTAATTCTTATATTATTTTAAAATTCTCTCATTGCTTCTCTTCTTTTTATTAATTTGTTTTATTAGATGTTTGTCATTTTCTCCTTTTTATGTTGATTACCATCGTATAGGACTTAGATATTAATTTGTCAAAGTAATATACACATATCGCATAGTGTGTTAAATTTTATTATAAAAATATTTTAAATAAGTTAAAATTTTAACATAGAAAGTACTACTTGAAATAATTAATCATATATACTATTATTTAATAAAATATTTAAAAATTAAAATCAAAGTCATTTATTTAAATATTATGAATGTTTTATTGATATTAATTTTTAAGTCCCATATTTTAAATTTAATATATATTTATTGAGATTTTATTGAGGTTGTAAACTTAGACATTGTTTCACTTTTTTTTTATACTTAAATATATTTTTTTTTGTAAATTTTTACTTTTATTATTTATAATCCAAACATTATAATATTATGGATTAACATATATATAATATGATATATTTTATGTTTATTATAAAATTATTTTAAATAACTTGAATATTTATTTTAATTGAATTATCTAATTATATATTCTATTTTTAACTTTTATATTACTTAATATAAGTATCACATGTATTTTTTATATTTGCTCAATCGCATGTTTTGTTTCTTTTCGTTTTATATTGTTAGTTCTTTTATTTATGGTTTAAATACTAATATTACGAAGAATTATATGTACAATATGATGCATTTTATTTTTATTTTAGACAAATAGAAATTTTAATTCAATTAAATTATTTAACTATATTTTCTATTTTTAACTATTATACTACTGTATAGTTCATTAATTGTCTATCTTTTTTTTATTTATATTCTATTGTATTTTTTTTCTTTTTATGCTTATCATTATTATTTATCACTTAAATGCTAATATCGTAGAGTATTTTACATATAAAAGTAAAAAAATTAATTTTTTTATAAAAATATATCAAATAAATTTAAAATTTAATATAAAAATTTTTAGTTTAAATAATTAGTTATATATTCTATCATTTTATAAAATATTTAAAAATTAAAATCACATTTATCAACATATATTATCTTCATATTATTTTAATATATTTTAAATTATATAAAAATTAATTGAGAATTTGTCAAAATTTTATGACATATGCGTTGCTTCACTTCCTATTATTATTATTTTTTTATACTCACTTGCATAATTTATAATATAAATGTCAGGATTTAAATTTGATTTACTATCAATATAAATTAATTTTATACTATCACTCACTAATGTATTACCATATTAATAAAAATTAATGAAACTCCTTTGTTATTATTAGAAATTCTAAATGACTATTATTTTTTCTTATTCATCATAATGTAAAACATTTTACATTATCTGGGGATTCTTTATACACTAATATTATTAAGTAGTATAAATAAAATATGATATATTTTATTTTTATTATAAAAATATTTTAAATCAATTCAAGATTTGATGTAATTAAGTTACTTAAGTACATATTATATTTTTAATCCTTATATTAGTTAGTATTGAAGCCATGTTGTCTTTTTTGTTAATATGTTCCATTGTATCTTTTTTTCTCTTTTTAATACCACTTTTCTTATTCGTAACTTGCTAATATTATTAAAAAGTATAGATATAATATGATATATTTTATTCTTTTATTCCTTTTATTTTAAAAAAATTTAATTTATTTAAATTATTTAATCACATATTATTTTTTTACTCTTATATTATTATATAATTTATTAATTGTTTCTCTTCTTTTTTTTTGTTAAATTGCATTTTTTTCATGTCTTTTTTTAATTATTTACAATTTAAACACTAATATATCACTAAATATGTTGTGTGTGTGTGAAATGTGATATATTTAATTTCATTATAAAAATATTTTAAAGAACTTAAAATTTTAATTTAGAAAGTACAAATAGAATTATATAATTAAATTTTTTAGTTCTTAATAAAAACATTAATGAATTAAAGTGAAATTGATTTATTAAAAATTTATAAATATTTTATTTTTATTAATTTTTAAATACTATATTTTAAATTAATTGTTATTTTTTATAGTTCACACACCATTTTAATTCCTTTTATTTATCTCATGTTATTTTTTTTTATTGTTTACCACTATTCATTAAAACTTAAATATGAATATCATTAAATAATATAAATGTAACTTAATATTTTTATTAAATAAAAATATTAGATTAAAATTTTAATTTAATCAAATTACTAAATTAAATATCATATTTTTTAACTTTTATATTTCAAAAATTTATTATTTGTAAATATATAATTACAAAATAAATAAAATAAATTATATTAAATTTTAAAATTTTTATAATATTTTACTATATATTTATTTCTTATCCTTGTATTAAAAAAATAAGAGATACCCATATATCACACGATTTAAAAAAATTAGTATATATATATTACAAGATGTCATCTTGAGTGTTCCATAGATGAATATTTATCTCAATATTATAATATTATAATTATATATTAATGATTTATAAAGAAGATTAGATAAAAAATTGATTAATATATATCTAATAGCTTTAAGAAAAAATCTATTTCTCAACTAATTTTGCTCAACTTTTAATAGATAATTAATTTTAAATTTAAATATTTTATTAATTAGATTCATTTACTAATATTATTAATATTAATATTAATATTAATATTTAATAATATAATTTTTGATAAGAATAAATTTTTTAAAAATAATATATTTTTATTTACCACTTTATAATATAAAATAAATTTTTTAAAATGGAAAATTTATATTATAAATAAATATTTATTTTAATAATATAATATTATAATTATATATTAATTATTTATAAAAAATTAGATAAAATTAATTAATATAAAGCCAACAATTCTAAAAAAAGTTATTTCTCCATTCATTTTGCTCAATTGTCAAATAAGTAATTAATTTTACTAAAAAATTAATTTTAAATTTAAATATTATATTAATTAGATATTATTTTTAAAATAATTATTATCATTAATATTAATATTTAATAACATAATTTATGATAAGAATTTTTTTAAAATGATAATATAATATATTTTTTTTATCATGTTATAACATAAAATAAAATTTTGAAAAAATAGTTTTGGAAGTAATGATTTTATATTGTAAATAACTTATTAAAATTCATAAATTATGACATACATGTTGATATTAAATATTTTATATTTTTTAATTAACATGGGATATAAGAGGAATAACTTTTAATTGAAAAACACTAATGACCAATTTATATTTAGTATTTTCTAAAATGTATATTACAATAAATTTTCTTTCTTAGAATATAATAAATAAATAAAAAGTGTATAGTGGGTATCGAATCTTTAGAAGAAGAAATGATTTACCTCTTAGTTAAAGTTTAAGAAAAATATATTAATAATATAGAGGAAAAAAGTGAGAGGAATAATATAATTAATTAAGGACATAATATAAAAGAAGAAATAATTGATTAGACTATAAAATGAAAAAAATAAATTTTCAATTACCATGATAAGAATCTATTAATTGAAGATGAACTATTAATGTATTTAATGACATATATCATTCGATAGATGAGTGCAAGTTGAATTATATTTTTATTTATGGAAGTAAATGATGATTTTATCAAATAAAGATGAAGAGAAATTGCATTATAGATAAAATTTTACAAATTTTAAATTGAACGTAAAATGAAAAGAAGATAAGGATAAATTTTTTTTAATCAAATCAAATGAAGATAAAAAAATAAAGTTTTTTAAAATAAAATTAGATAAAGATAGAAATAAAATAATTTTTAAATTTTAAAATAAAAATATTATATTTATTAATTTCAAAATTTTTATATAAATTTAAAGTAATAAAAAATAACCTATTTATATATATATTATTAACTGCAAGTTTGTAAATTTCACAATTAATAATCTATATACTCACATGACAACTCTCTCCTTCCTTAATTTCCTCCAAATTGTACTTTTCTTGTTAAATGGCGTGAAATAGTAAAAAAATTTACTTAATAAAATAAACTATATAAAAATGCATTCTTTTGTAATTTTACATGTCAAGAATTTATTAAACTAATGAGAATTGATTAAATTACATTTTTTTTCTGAAAAATAGAAATATAATGAAATAAAGCACTTATAACAAAAAAAGGATAACCCAATTGTAATAATAATAGTATAAAAATGAAATAAAAGAAATCATAAAAAGAAATTTATTTGATAAAAACTTTATATTAAATAATTGCAAAAGGTCATAGTAAAAAGAAATACTTATAAATATTAAAGATAAAAATAAAAACTCTCATTTCAAAGTAGACGATGGTTTTGAAGTGATTAAAGGGAGTAAGAGAAAAGAAATAAAATTTAAATATAATTTAGGAAGTTTTTTATATGAAATAATTAGATAGTTATAAACTTATAGATATTTAAAATGAAGATGAAAACTCTCATAATAGATAAAATAATGATTTTGAACTGACTAAAGGTGGAAAAGAAAAAAAAATATAAATGTAATACAAGAAAATTTTTATAAGAATAAAATAAATAAATAAATAGTTATGAATTCTAGTAATAAATAGATATTTAAATTTAAATTTTTATAAAAAATTAATTTAATATTGAAGGAATAAATATTTTTTATTTGATAATTTATTTTTTAGGTGAAGAAAAAATAATAAATTAAATTTTTATTAAAAATAATAAATTAACATATGACAAATTATGAAAATAATATTTATCATAATAGGAATCAAGAAATATCATAATTAATATATAATATATAAATATACAAATAAAACAATTTTTATTTCTTCATTGTTTGTTATTTTCTTGCAACCACGTGTCAACTCATTAGAGCTTTATAAATTCATTTTTCCGCCTTTTTGTTTCTCCTTTGCTTCCACATTTTTTACTGCAAGGAGACAAATTATTAGGCTTCTATTTTTCTCTCCAGCTGGCCATATTGGCCAAAAAATTGGATCAGCCATGACGCAAGTTTATTGCAGGAGAGCATAGACAGCAAAGCTGTCTTATTTTTTTTTTTACTTTTTATTATTTTCACTTCCACAATTATCTTCTTTTCATTTGCTCTATAACATATTATTTTCTATTTATATTATTTACAACTCAAATAATAATATCGTTAAATAGTATAAATATAATATATTTTATTTTTAATATAAAAATATTCTAAAAATTAATTATTAATTTAAATAAATTATAATAAATTATATATTTATTTTTAATTCTTATAATTTTTTGATATTATATTATTAACAATTTGAATGTCAATATTGTTGAATAGTAAAGATATAATAATATCTGTTTTTATTTTAATTATAAAATTATTTCAAATAAATTAAAGATTAATTTAATTGGTTATACTTAATTATATATTTTCTTTTCAACTTTTATTTTATTTGACAGCTCATTTATTATTTTTTTATTTTTATCAATTTGCTTTATTAGATATTTGTCATTTTTTCTTTTTCATGTTGATTATTATCGACTTAGATACTAATATCTTAAAGCAATAAATAGATATTTTTTTATTTCATTGTAAAAAATTTTAAATAAGTTAAAAATTTATTATAAAAATTACTAATTGAAATAATTAATCATACATCCTATGATTTAATAAAATATTTAAAAATTAGAATCAAAGTAATATATTCAAATTTTATTAATGTTTTATTGATATCAATTTTTAAGTTCTTTATTTTAAATTTAATCTGTATTTATTGAAATCTTGTTAAAGTTGTAAACCTATCCATTGTTTCACTTTTTTTAGATACTTAAATATATTTTTTTTAAATTTTCACTTTTATTATTTATAATACAAATGTTATAATATGATGGATTAATATAAATATAATATAATATAATATATTTTACTTTATTATAAAATTATTTTAAATAAATTAAATATTTATTTTAATTATTTAATTATATATTTTATTTTTAAATTTTATATTACTTAACATAAGAATCATATTTACTTTTTTTTATTTGTTCAATTGCATGTTTTATTCCTTTTCTTTTTTATATTTTTAGTTTCGTTATTTATGGTTTAACGACTAATATCACTATGAATTATACAAACAATATGATATATATTTTATTTTTACTTTAAATAAATTAAAATTTTAATTCAATTAATTTTTTTAACTATATTTTCTAATTTTAACTGTTATATTACTATATAGTTCGTTAATTGTCTCTCTTTTTCTATTTATATTCTATTGTATATTTTTTTTATGCCTATTACTATTTATCACTTCGATAATAATATTACAAAGTATTATACATATAAAAGTGATAAATTAAAATTTTTAAAAATATATTTCAAATAAATTTAAAATTTAATATAATAATTTTAATTTAAATAATTAACTACATATTGTATTATTTTATAAAATATTTAAAAATTAAAATCACATTTTTTATTTAAAATTAATCAATATATATTATTTTAATATATTTTAAATTATATAAAAATTAATTGATATTTTATAAAAATTTTATAGCATATGTATTGTTTCACTTCTTGTTATTTGTTTTTTTATGCTCACTCACATTATTTAAAATACATATGTTAGAATTTAAATTTTATCTATTATCAGTATAAATCAAATTTATACTATTATTCATCAATATATTATCATGTTAATAAAAAAATTATTAAAACTCCTTTATTACCATTAAAATTTTTTGATAACTATTAATTTTTAATGAAGTATTTTCTTCTTATTTATTAATAGTATAAAATATTTTATATTATCTAGGAATTCTCCATACATTAATATTATTAAGTAATATAGATAAAATATAATATATTTTCATTTAGTATAAAAATATTTTAAATAAATTAAAATTTTGATGTAATTAAGCTACTTAAGTAAATGTTATATTTTTAACTCTTATCTTATTCAATATTGAAGCCACATTGTCTTTTTCTTCTTATTTGTTCCATTATATCTTCTTTTCTAATTTTAATACTGCTTATGTTATTCGTAACTTATATGTTAACAAGTGTAGATATAATATGATATATTTTATTTTGTATTCCTTTTATTTTAAATAAGTTGAAGATTTAATTTATTTGAATTATTTAATTGCTTATTATATTTTTCACTTTTATATTATTTTACAATTCATTCATTGCTTCTCTTTTTTTTATTTATTACATTTGATATGTATTTTTTCATGTTCTCTTTTATTATCTAAAACCTAAACACTAACATCACTAAATATGGGGGTTGTGTATGCGTGCATGCGTGTGTGCAATATGATATATTTAATTATATTATAAAAATATTTTAAACAATTTAAAATTTTAATTTGAAAGTACTAGTTGAAGTATATAATTAAATTTTTTTACTTTTTAATAAAAACATTAATGAATGAACGTGAAATTTGTTTACTTAAAAGTTATCAATATTTTATTTATATTAATTTTTTATTATTATATTTTAAATTAAATATAATTTTTTTACATTTTGCACACTATTTTTATTTCTTTTATTTACTTCATGTTATTTTCTCTGTATTTTACTTTTTACCATTATTCATTGCAACTTAGATATGAATATTACTAAATAATATAAATGTAATACAATATTTTTTATAATAAAAAAATTAAATTGAAATCTAAATTTAATCAAATTACTTAACTAAATATTATACTTTTTAACTCATATATTTTAAAATTTTGTTATTTGTAAATATATATTGAAAAAATAAATATAATAATTTGATTGAATTTTAAAATTTTATAATATTTTATTATATATTTATTTCTTATTCTTATATTAAAAAAATAAGAGATATGGTTTACAACAAAAACAATTTTAATAATCGTTTTAAACTATTCAAGAATTCCATTTATTTCCCAATCATGTTTTATACGACATTTTGAATTTTGAAAGAAAGTTACATTTGGTGGACTTTTACCCAAATTAATTTCCATTGCTATAGTCTACATTTATATTAATAATCGTTGGAATTTAACTCGAATTTTAAATAGAAATGAGTATGGTATGCAAGTATGTATGGATATAAATCATGAACTTTAACGTCATTTATAAATTGTGTCTAATGGGATAAGATACTATTTTCTAAAATTTATTGTATTTATATGTGAATTCATTTTCAATTTTTTAATAATTTCATTTTAATGAACCACTCGTTTGATAGGTTTAAATAAAAAATAAATCCTAACAATAATCCAATGAGTCATAGACCTGAACCACTATAAAACTCATGCTATAGATACCATTCTCAAATCTTAATCTTTAAACCCTAAGATCGTGTCTATTAAACCTTAAAGTTCCTAAAGTCCAGCCCATTGAACTCAAAACTTTAACAATTAAATTTTAAGATCCTAAATATTGATAAAATTTGGGGAGGGTATTTATCTTAAAGATCGATAAAGAAAAAATTATTATTCTAATTGAGATTAAGAATACAATAGACATTAGAATTTCCTTATAGAGATGCCATTTTCAATGTATAATAAATATTCCTTAACTATCGGTTAACAAATGCCATAAAATAATAGTGCCATAAATAATTATGGGGAAAATAACTTCTTTTTAGTGGGTTGCCTTTTTACACAGTTCTATGTGTAGTTTTAAAGAAATAGAATATTTTTTATGATGTTAAACTTTTATAATTATACGCATAGAAATTTTTTATCAGAACATGTTAATTTTGTGAAAATAAAAGATCTCGCAACTAAATGTTTTGCCATAATTGTTGTCAAACATTTTAATTATTAGCCAGTACTATGAAACCGAAAGAAAGATTGAACTCAATATATGTGAATCTTTTGCAGGTGCTTTTACACTTTCATATGCTTGTACTTTTAATTCAACCAAAACAATAAACCCTAACCCAGCCTTCATTGATAAAATAATCATGCAGCCAACCCAAAACACTAAAATTCTCATAAAATTGGATGATACCAACTTATTCAAATGTGGAAAACAACAAAAATTTAAAATCTCTCTCGGCCAAGAAACCACAACTGCAACAAAGAATGAATTAAAACAAATTCAACTTAATTTCTCAATTGAAATAGAATGGGACTCCGAATACCAAACTAGAGGACGAGTTTCTCAAACCACACTTGTCTCCTCTTCAAATCAGCTTCATTCTCAAAACTAACCAAGCTCTCCGCATAACCGAATAGAAACTTACAATGCGAAAAAAAGCCCCCCATAGGATGAGTAACAGCATGCTTCCTTTTTCCATTAGAACTACAAGGTGACAACATTATTTTGGGTTCATCATCATCATCATTTCCGATATCCTTCTTCATTATTAGAATTTCATCCTTCCAAATTGTTAATGGCAGCTCTCCCGGCAACATGTGCCCTACAGAAAATAGCTTCATCCAAGGATACTCTCTAACATTGTTCTCCAACGTCCAAAGATCAACAATACCATCTTCGGATGCATTTTCAAAATGATAATGAAGTATAGCTACTGAATCTTTATAGGATGCAAGCGTTAAAATCGTTTGGTCATC
This sequence comes from Sindora glabra, assembly GCA_020226215.1. Classification (NCBI taxonomy): domain Eukaryota; kingdom Viridiplantae; phylum Streptophyta; class Magnoliopsida; order Fabales; family Fabaceae; genus Sindora; species Sindora glabra. The sequence continues at coordinate 32,080,475 of CM035226.1, read as the reverse complement.
ATGATTCATAAGGTAATTTGACTGGCGTTTTGACTTGCCTGAAAGTGTTTTTGTTCAAATCAAATGACAATAATGGTGGCATTTCTGTCCATTGTTCGCCCAACCAGTACAAAATACCATTTACATGCTCGTAGTGATCCTCAAAAAACATACAGGGTTTCATGGCTACCGACTATAGTAAATGAGCCAGTTTTTGAAGGGTACACCACAAATAGGAGATAATGAAAGGAAGGATTGTCATAAACCATTATCACCTTGTAATCGTTCAAAAGGGGGCTGTAACCAAACATAGTGTACCCATAACGAGTTTCTAGAAGCTTCCGAAATCTTCCTGTGGCCGGGTTCCATAATGTAACCCCGTGTCCTTCACGTTCAGACGGGTAAGAAATGCAAACCAAGCCACTGGAAGCGCCCAACATCCGAACGTAGGAATTAGGTATGATTTCTGGGATTGAAACCTCAAATTCTACGAGGTTTTTCATTTGGTTGTGGAGGGATATTAAGTTGTAATTCATAGGGGAGTCTTTTTCTCGCTTAAGAACGAGCGAAGAAAGATTTTGGGATGAGAAACGATAATGGTCAGCAATGAAATAAATCTGGGGATTTGATGAGATTGGCATAAGTTTTGGATAAGGACTCAAATCGAATAAGAGTTTTTACAGGAAGCTTTGTGAAGACATCTCTGATGATATCTTCTGGAAATGAGTCATGGCAGCTTACAATCACCTCCATTTTTTGTGCTTACAAAGTGAAGAACTCTTTGGTGTTTGCAGAATGAAGGATTTTTGAAATTGTACGGGATTTCATTAGACTCTGGAGATAGTCTTATATATATATAAAGGTGAGACTCTATTATGTAAATTTAAAACCATTCTTGTTCATTGAAAAAAGGGGAGAAATGTAAAATCACTCATTTAAATCCATCTCTATATATTGAAATTTATAGAATCTTACCAAAAGATTTCAACCACACTAAATAAAGTGACGTTGACGTAAGATTATTGTAATTAATTCCAATATTATCAACTATTAGGAAAGGAATAATTCATTTGAAATAGATTTGATATATTCATCTTATTTTAACAATGAATGGAAAGAAGTAAAATCTCACCCATTTAAGTCCATCCCTATACACTGAATTTTATATAGTCTTAACAAAAAATTTCGATCACTAAATAACACCACATTTTGGTAATTAAGATTATTGTAGTTAATTCCAATAATATCAATTATCAGAAAAAGGAATAAAGCATTTGAAATAGATTTGATACATTCATCTTCTTTTAACAGTGGATTTGCTGCTGACTTATTTATACATAATTTTCTTTTTTAGGCTTATATATTTGTTTTCCTTTATAATTAATCATGTTAATATTTTTTGAGGTTTTTGTATAATTCATCCGATAACTAGTTTGTGACGTTTAAAAATATTTGAAATATCCCTTATCAAAAAAAATATTTAAAATATTTTTAATTCTTAGTTTATAATCATTCATATCATTTTCAAATTGTGTATTGGGTGAGTGCTAAAGCTTTGAGAGGTAAGTTTTATTTGCCGGTAAGTGAGATTCTTATGCACTGAACACATAGTTAAAGGAGACAAAAAGCGAAGTGTTATACTATGTGCAACAATAAACGGAATATTTTCTATGATGTTAATTATTTATAACTATAAGCACCTAAATTTTTTTAATCAATAATATTGTGAAAAGAAATGATCTCTCTACTAAATACTGTGCCATAATTGTTGTCAAACATTTTAATTTGTAGCTAGTATATAACCGAAAGACAGATAGAACACAACATATGTGAATCTTTTGCAAGTGCTTTTACACTTTTATGGGCTTGTACTTTTAATTCAACCAAAACAATAAACTCTAGCCCAGCCTTCATTGATAAAATAATCATGCAGCCAACCCGAAACACTACAGCTTTTGAGGAATTATGTTACAAATAATATAAGATAGGTTTTCATTGATATATTGTGCTTGCTTAATAAAGAAGAAAATGTATAAATATGATATGTTGTGTGTGATTATATTTAGTTACGAAGGAATGATAAAGAAAAGTTTGATTTTGTGTAAAATGCCTATATTTTGAGCATAAGAATAATACTTATTCTATGTATACATGAGTATTGTAAAATCAATTATGTTCGTAGTTGTTATTGAAGCATATACGTAGTTGTTATTGAGACAAATTTACTTTATGTGAATGATGTTAAGAAATATTTGACCTTTAAGATAAACAAAAGGTAAATGTTATCTTGAATACAAAAGTGTAAAGGTATAGTGGGAGTTATTTATGAAATTGTCTCATATTTGAGAAATTGTTCAATTTTACAAACTAAGCAGAATGGAAATGAAAACTAGTTTGTTAAACTTTTTAAAAAAAAATCTTTTTTGTGTTTTTCTTCTAGCTAATAAGGAAACAAGAATATCTCTTGATCCATTATTTACCTCAGCAGCTGAATAAACCAAGCGTCGGCTTTCATATAAATTACTTGGCTGTCTATGCATAAGGACTGAAATCTCCTCTAGATTAAGCCAAACACTTTCTACCGGAGAGGAAGATTGAAGATAACATGGATGAAGGTGTAGACTGCCATGGCCCACTACTACCAGAATTAATCAGAGAAATCCTTGCTAAGTTGTTTTCTCTTACAAATCATAGCATGTTCTAATACAGTTGGAATGGTCAAAGACAGAAACATATTGCTACCCATCAAGTTCGTTACCCTTTTGGGTTTTAATGTTTTTGATTATGCAGAAAGCTTAGTTCCTGTTTGAAACATAATTATGAAGCATGGATGTAGTAAATTATTAACTTTGAAATTTCATCACTTTCTTTTTTTATTTATATATTTATGTGTAATTTCATTTTTCTTTTTTTCATCTAATAGAGAAGACATAATTGGACTTAATTTACCCAAATTAGAGATTTAATGATGACATGAGACAAACAGCTAGAAAGTTTAAAGAACTTCTAAACAGTTTTTCCTTCATTCTTTTTGTAAAACTAAACTATTATATTCCAGGCTATTACTAAAATTTAAAAGGGAAAAGTGCTTGGTTGCATATGCACTTAATTGTGTGTTAATCAATTCACTTCTCTATTTAATGATGACAATGAATGTCCAAATAGACATGACAAATCCAAATAGATAGGATAATTTATAATTACCTAAGTTTTAAGGCCCTAACTAAATGACCAATCAAACATTGGGTTGGTTAATTAGACTACTTGAATGTAGCTTATGCCCACAAAAACTACTACAACACACCATTTAGGTCAACTCTCCTAAGACCAAGCCTACAATTGTAGCCTAATCCAAAAGATTGATTGGATGTGGAATCTTAACCCATTTAAATACGCTTAAAATTACTCAATTTCGATAGAAGTCTCTAAAATATGGTAGAAAAAGCATGACTCCTTGAGCAATGATTGCCTAGACACATTTCCATTTAGAATTGGCTAAAAAATCATATCAAATAAGTATCACCCTTGAGATCTACATTGAAGGGACACATAACCTCATATATTTATTTGAAGGCCTTAACTTATAAATAAGATCACTATTCGTTTATTTGAACTTTAAGTCACTCTTATTGTTCTCATAGCTAATATCCATTTAGGTATTGCCCATTTTGTAACTTCTTTGTTAAATGGAATACTTAAATTTTATATTAATTTAATAATAATATTTTAAAATTCGGATCAAACCAATTGGTTAAATTGGAAAAACCATGAACTAGTTATGTAATTAGTTTGGCTAACCCTTAAAACTAGATAAAATCGATTAAAAAACTGATGACAAACCAATCAAATCATGTGAATATATCAAGGTTTTTGCAATTTAACTAGTTATTTTAAAAAAATATATTATTTTTACTTGATATTATATACATATTCAAAATTCAAAGTCCCAATTGATCAAAAATTATCTTGCATGTATAAATGAAAGATATATAATAAGAAAAATGGATTCAATATTAATTTTTTGTGATAATTTGAATTATGAAGTTATAAAAAATTGAAATTATTTAATAATATTTGAAATATTTTCATATTTTAAATGCATAAGTTTAACTTTATAATAATTTAATTATTTTTAATTGTTATATATTGAAAATTTTAATTTATATTATAATTTCAATTCAACTTGGTTCAACCGTAGTTTAACTATTAAATCTTGAATGCTTTCATTTCTAGTTCAATGATGATTCGATTTTTAAAACATTGTTTAATATATACAACTTAAATATAGTTTGTATAACTAAGGATCTCTTTAACAAAAGATCATGTCAAGTTAGGGGTGGGCAAAAATAGCCTAACTGATGCAAACTAAGCATTGAAAACTAAATTTAGATCGATGGAAGGTGGAAGTGGTTGTTAAAATTAAATTTTATAGCTATAATTCTAGTTGAATTATATACAAAAATAATATTAATACTTAGATGAAATAAAATTAAGAATTATTTGATGAATCCATTTATGATATGTGGTCTATATAAATTTCCTAGTGTATCATGATTTATTTATGATAATACTTGACCATGAACTCTAATAAGAATCACTACTTTTATCAACCTTGGTTGTCTGTTTTGATTTAAGGAAAATTTCCATCATCGATGGGAAGTGGTTAGAACCAAATTTAGGATTTAAGAGTAGCGACATTTATTTATTATAACAATTAGTAGATCGATCCATCGTCAAGAACCATCCATTACCACTTTAATGGATTGGATTGCCATTAAGCTTAAACTAAACAATCACTTTAATATTAGGCCAAACTTTTTACATTTTAATTTTATTATTGAATTAATAGGTCCAAAATAAAAAAAAATCTAACAATCTTTCACTTGAACCCTATAATTCAATAATAGTGGTTACTTTAATGAGATGTAAAATTAAATTATGACTTCTTTACACCCATGGATCTGAATTGAGATCATAAATATCTACTAATATATAACATAGTATCTAATAAGGATATTAATGAAATACATACTATATACTTATATCTCATTAATCATATAAAATATCCAATAAAGATGTACATAACAAAATTATGCTTGATAAGATTTAAATAATAAATTATAACAATATATGTAAATTTTTATATACTGGGTCAAAACATCCTCTTATGATGTCAAATGAGAATTGTAATTCTCAATATAGTATGGAAATAGTGTATAAGTGTCTCCATAAATATGTCATAACAAAAAATATGTACAATATATAGCAAAACATGAATATTTTATTATGAATATTTTATTTATATACATCTTAAGAAAAAAAGTTTACATCATAATACTCTTACTAACCTAAAATATCAAAAGACTTCACTAATTCCATACTGATTACATAATCATGATATATTTCTACTGCTAAACTTTTAGTTAGAGCTAATCCTATATTAATTACATGATCATGATATATTCCTTTCGCCAAACCTTTGGTTAGCAGATATGCAAGCATATGATTTATGGAAATATGTTCAATACATATGATGTGCTTATACACTTTCTCTCATATAAACTAGTACTTTATATCAAAATACTTTGTATGGGCAGAATTTTTATTATTACGAGAGAAGTTCACAGTAGTAATATTGTTGCAATAAATGGTCAAATTTCTAGAAATGCTTTCAATAATTTTGAAATCAGTCATAAAATTCTTTAATCGTACAGCAATACAAGTAGCTTCATAATACACGATATATTCTACTTCCATAATAGAGGATGTGTTAAGGACTACATAATATTTTTTTCATGATATAGCTTTTTCTGCCATCATAAAGATGTATCTAGATATCGATTTATAATCATCTAAGTAACCAATAAAATTTGAATCTGAGTAGTCCATAGCTATAAGATCTCTTAATCTATATAATCTTTTAGACCTTATAGGTGCCTTAAGACACTTTTTATAGTAGTCCAATATTTTTTATTAAGATTACTTAAGTATCTCCCTAAACAATAATAGCATAAATTATGTCAAGACATATACATACCTAAGCATATATCAGGCTACCAATAACTGATATATATGGGACATTTTTTATTCTTTCTATTTCAATATCATTATGAGGGCATTGGACCTAAGAATAAGTTTTCCTTTTTAAATAGGTGTAAAAACTTAAGAGCATATTGACATATTTAACCTCTTCACTATTTTCTCAATATATATTTGCTAAGACAAACCAAATAGACTTTAAGATCTATCATGACAGATCTCTATCCCAGAGCATCAGAGACGTTTTTAAGATCCGTCATATCAAAATATTTAGATGACATTTATTTTATCTCAATCAATAAGTTCTCATCATTACTTGCAATGAGAATATCATCTATATATAGTACCAAAATAACAAAACTACTTATACTCATCAGCATATAAATACACTAATCCATTACATTCTCTTTAAACTCAAGAGAAGTTATTATCTTATTAAATTTGATGTACTACTGTTTAGGAGCCTACAAAGTGAGCACTAATGCTATGATAACTTGAAATAAGTGTTTGGTTAAAAATGGTGAAAAAGTATCCTTATAGTCTATACCTTTCTTCTAGGTGTAGCCTTTAGCCACCAATCTAACTTTATACTTCTGGATTTCACTTCAAGCATTCTTCTCAGTCTTGAAGACCCATTTATTTCTAACTAGCTTAAAACTTGCAAGAAGCTCTACTAAATCGTACATCTGATTCTTGTACATTAAAGCCAGTTTATTTTGCATAGCATTCATCCAATTAGAATAGTTTAAATTGGATATGGCTTGAGAAAAGGTTGTAAGATCAATATCATTATTAATGTTATACTCATGCTCCTACAAATATACAAGGCCATTGTTAAGAATTGTTAATTTGCAAACTCTATGAGATATCCTCAATAGAATTTCTTTATTTATCTTATTTGGGTCAATATCTTTTACCATTGGCTATATTGGATTAATTAGATAATAAAAGATAACTCTCCCAATATTGGTGCTAATTGAATAATTATTCTATCTTTAGTGAAATCTATAATGCATGATACTTAGTTCTTACTATCTAACTCGTCCTCGAAGAAGACAGCTTAATTAGATTCAATTACTCTAGTCATATGAGTTAAATAGTAAAATCTACTTCTTTTTAAGCCATTACAGTAACTAATGAAGTATCTACTAATAGTTTTCAAATTAAGTTTCCTTGTAAATGGAATGTATAACTTTACTTCAACTTTATAACCCTAAATTCAAAAATGTTATAAACTAGGCTTTTTACCGTATAATAACTTGTAAGGGTTTTAGGCATTGACTTACTAAGAACTTGATTTAGAATGTATACATCACCCTATAAGAATTTTGGTAGTGAAATATGGGTCAACATGTATCTCACCATGTCCATAAGAGTTTGATTTCTCCTTTCTAAAATTCCATTTCGCTCTTACATCCCAAGCATGGTGTAAGTTGCTCGAATTCTATACTTTTGTAGGTATCTCACAAAAAGATTAGGGTTTCTTCCTATTTCATTGTGCCTACCATAATACTTACCACCTTTATTAGAATTAATATGCTTTATCTGTTTCCTTTGTTTTAGCTTACTGCCACCTTGAATAACTTAAAAGCTTTCAGTGATTCTGAATTTTCATTGAACAACTTTAACTAACTAAATTTGGAGTAATCATCGATGAATGTGATAAAATATTTGTAGTCTCCTATAGCACTAGGTGTTATAGGCTAATAAATATTAATATGGATCAATTCTAAGATATTCTCCTCTCTACTTCTTTTACCCTTTCTAACTCTAGATATAAGTTTTCCCTTTATATAGTTCATATAAGTTCCCAAAATTTGAGAAGTTTAGATCACAAAGTACTTCATCCTTTACAAGTTTCTGAATTCTTTCTTGAGGAATGCATCCTAATTATCTTTGCCACAACATTAAGAATATTTCATTAGTTTGATATCTTTTCTTACTAATAACATTTCATTAGTTTGACACCTCTATTAGAATTAATATGCTTTATCTACTTCTTTTGTTTCAACTCTACTACCACCTTGAATGACTTAAAGGCTTTTAGTGATTCTAACTTTTTACTGAACAACTTTGGCCAACTAAATCTATAGTACTTATCAATGAATGTGATAAAGTATTTGTAACCTCCCATAACACTAAGTGTTATAGGCCAAGAAATATTAATGTGGATTGATTCTAGAATATTCTCCTCTCTACTTCTCTTACCTTTTGTAACTCTAGTTGTAAGTTTTGCCTTTATATAGTTCACATAGGTTCCTAAAATTTGAGAAGCCTAGATCACAAAGTACTTCCTCCTTTCCAAGTCTCTGAATTCTTTCTTGAGAAATGCATCCTAATCATCTTTACCACAACATTAAGAACATTTCATTTGTTTGATATCTTTTCTTACCAATAACAAAGTTTATTGAGTTTATAAAATTATCCACAATAAAAGATTTATAAAGTAATTTAACTTTTTTATTGCTAAAATAATAAGAATATCCAATAGAATCTAAAGTAATAACTAAAATTAAAGTTCTTCTTATGGAAGGTATATAAACTACATTATTTAGTAATAGCTTATATCTAGTCTTTAAATTTACTAATCTTACATGCTCCACTTCAACTTTGTCTCTAATTTTGAGTCTCACAATTAGTTCTTCTTCACTTAGCTTCCTTAGATTTGTTAGCATCTAAAAATAAGTAATAATATGAACAGTCACACTAGTATTTAACCACTAAGAGTTTGATAACACATCAACAATATTCAATTCAAAACAGACTAGAGTTAGATGAGTACCTTTTTTTTTTCTTTTCAACCTATTTTTTATATTCAAAGTAGTCTATTTTTTATGCCTATACTTCTTACGAAACCCATAGTTACCCTTAAATTAGGTCTCATTAGGTTTATAGTGTTGTTATCTACAACTTTCACCTTTCTCACCTTTCTTTCTTTTAAAGTTATAACAACCCTTGCTATTTTTTTTATTAGCCCTTGCATTATAATTTGAAGTTGTGCCATGTAAGGTATAGTTTACTAGCTAAGCCTTACCCTTCTTCATGTCTTTCTTAGCCTATGTAACAATTGAAATAAACTCATTAATGGTCCGTTCTAATTTTTTAGTATTATAGGATATCTTCAAAATATCAAATTAATAGATGAGAGATTCCAGCACACACACCAAGTTAAATAACTTCCCCCGAATTAATTTGCATAGTTTTTAGCTTATTATAGTAATTGATCAATCTCAAAATATGTTTTTTCACCCTACTAACACCATCGTATATAGATTTCTTAAGTAATGAAAAATAGCATCTTTTCTCAGCTTTACCAAACTTCTTATATTTTTCAACTATAAAATCTAAGAACATTTTCATATTGGTTGTTTAGAAAATACTCTCTCTTATAATATTATCCATTATATGCTTCATTACTATTAAATATACTCTATTAGAATGGATCCATTTTTTATAACGATTTCTCTAATCTATTGTAAATTTAATATTAATTTGAAGCTCTATCTCCTTAATTGCCAGATTAAAATTAAAGACTGTGAGATACAATTTTAACGACTTAGCTCAATCCTTATACTTCATCCCATTAAGTATTTTAATTGCATTTAATTGTATAGGTAAAGGAGTTAAAGAAATAAATTTAAAAATATTAATACATGTTTAATCTTAATTATGCTAGAAATTTTCTTCAACAAATTATGCAATTGAACTCGGTATTACACTATAAGCTCCAATACCAATAGGGCATTAAAGGCCTTATAATATAATATAAAAATTAAATATCCTATTCATAAAATCAAACACTGACAAAATGATAAAAAAAATTTAGAAATATAATATTTATTTCTACACTTATATTATCACTAACAAATCATATTAATAATATCATATTAATAGGGTATTAAAATATTATTAATATGATACTCTCTTTAATTCAACTATCACTTTATTTAAAAAGAACAAAATTTAATATAGTTGGCCCACGATGTATGGGCTTATAATTACACAAAATTTTATAATATAATATAAGTCTAAATAATCTTCTAAAATTATTTTCCTATACAAACATATACATAGAAAAAATTATTAATGGACCAAATAATGTCCAAAATTTCACAAAAAAATATATGTGGAAGCCCAAATGTAGGAATATTATAGTAAAATTTTTAGTTCAAAATAAAATTAATTAGTCACTTAAATTAAATGAAAAATAATTAATAAAAATATTTTTAATTTCAAAAAAATCCAAAAAATGTAAAAAAAAAGCTCAAAAAGTAGAGCTTAAAATTGTTTTCAACACCATCAGACTATGCCAACACAATGACACATGGATTGCACACATCAACGTTGCACATGGGCATTACCAATGCAATGCTGCAGATCATCTTCTCTAGCTAACTAGGTCTATAAGTTATGTCGGGTGAACCAGTTGTAAAAAATTGTCCAATTTATGTATTTTTCAAATATTATGCTACTTTGACGCATTTGAATGCTAATTTTCCAAAAAAAAAAAAACTACACTTTTAATGCATTTTATTCCACAAAAAAATTCCATTAATGGCTTCAATAATTTTAAATTAAAAAACTTGCTAAAATTGGTCAATTTGGTTCTTACAATGATAAAAATTGATTCTTACTCAAATTTTGACAAAAGATTTCTATTTAAAATTGATAATTTTTTACATTCAACCTCCTCAGACACCGTTAATGGAGGATATTTGAAAAGTATCCTTCTTTAAGCACAAATTTCTAACTAAAAATTATTTCAAAAACAAATTTAAAAAAATAGATTAAAAAAAATATGAGTGTTGTCCATTCATTGTGCAAAAAGTAATATGCTTTATAGAATTACCATAAAAACTTGTATGCAAAACTAATTCCCAAAAAAATTAGGCATAAAATAGCTAAATCAATTTTATTTGAGAAAGATATATAAAAGCCAAAATCTCATATAAACATGTCTATGTTGGATAAACACATATAGGAATTTTTCATGTAAGCATGAAAATGACGTATCAAATATATACATATATGTATATGTTCCAATAAGCCATATTCAAGTAAACTAGACATTGAAATTATATATATATAAGTAAACCAAAAAATTTTAGAGATGTATTTACATATACTAGTGATATACAAGAAAATCGAAATAGTACACAAAATTTCTTACATATATAAAGTGTATATTATTCATAGCAAACAAAAATAACACATATAGAACAAAAATAAATAACATGAAGGGTTATGACATATTTTGAGATTTATACAAATTTTAAATCCAAAAAAATTCATCACAAAATATAAAATTATTCAAAAGACAAAATTATATTTCTAAATCTATGTAACAAAATATCCAATCCACATAATTAAACCATGTGAAAAGATAATATTATCCAATCCACATAATTAAACCATGTGAAAAGATAATATTAATATGAAGATGAAATAAGATTAAGAATTATTTGATGGATCCATTTATAATGTATGATATATATGAATCCGTATTACAAATTGCTCACGATCAAACTTAATCATAAACTTTAATAAGAATCACTGCTCGTATCAACCTTAGTTATATGTTTTGATTTGAAGAGAAATTCCATTACTAATAAAAAGTGATCAGAACTAAATTTAAGGCATAGGAATAGTGACTCTTATTTATATTATAATAATTAATGAATCAACCCATTACTAAGAATTATTTGTTATCATGTTAATGGATTAGATTATCATTGAACTCAAACTAAATAGTCATTTTAATATCGAATCAAATTTTTTACATTTTAATTCTATTATTGAGTTAATAAGTCCAAAATAAAAAATCTAACAATGGTTTGCTTCAGTGCTTCGATCGGTAACAACTTATAAAGGAAAGGATTCATCAAATGTTAGTAGATTGTGATTTAAAAAGATCTTAACTAAGTCAATTTGAAAATTGATCAAAATGACTAAAAACATTGCTATTTTGTTTATGGCCTACCATTCTATTCCTCTGTTTGCGATACCTTAGCTACAACCATTATTTTTCCTTTAATTCTCTCAAGCCAGAAGCATAGCAAAACTTCCTTATCCCCTATCCACTTGTTCTACCCTGCTACAAACTCAGTAGCACTAGAATAACAATTCACCTCTATTGTCACATTGACTTCATTAAAAATTGCGAAACCAATGTCTATTGTGTTACAAATAACCAGTAAAAGGAAGATACTAAGGATTTGATGCATCATATAAAAAGAGATATGATATTATTATGTTTTAACAAGTGTTTAAATCTTACACAAATTTAATTCCATCAAAACTTGTTTTACACAAGATAATATAATGTAATTCAGTTAACATAAGATAAATTAATCCTAACTTGTTATAACATCATCTATAATATCCTTATGTTTTATAGAACTCTTGTGGTTGAAGTTTTTCCATATTTGTTACTCATATACAAGGCCATGTAAAATTTTTGCAATTTTAAGGAAAAAATATTAGAATTGTTGGTTAGTGAGAAAAAAAAGTATGACAAATTAAATGCAACAATGATTTTAACTTTTAAAAAACATATACTCTAAATTCATCAAAAAGTATCTTATAGGAGGACTTTAAAATCTACTTCCAAGTGGGTCATTCCTCCTCATACTTGCTTTCCATGATGTGAGCAAGCAAGGTAAAAGGCACTTTAGTGCAGAAGAACCTATTACAAAAATCAATACATAATTAATTAACATATTTTTTTAATGAAAATTTAAATCCACAAAAGGAAATTAAAAATGGACGTGTACCCATCTTTGTAAGGCATCATATCTCTCTAAGAGCAAGAATTAGTCGCTCAGGATGTGAAGGCATACAAAATGCTACTAAAGAAAGTCAAGCTGTCAAGGTGGTCTGGCAGGAATAGAAAACTACTATTCATAAACCCATTTGTCAAAAGATGCAATTATAACGGCGAGGCTCCCACAACATCAAGTGTGGGCACAAAAATAAACTTATAAGGCATGTACGTTGGCGGTGATGACTTACTAGCAACAGTTGAGCTACCTTAGTAATTGATATTACAACTATTATAATGTTAGTGGGATTGTATTTATTTTGATACGGTGAATCACTTATTTCATTTCATTTTATTTATGCTAATTATGTTATTTTTTATAATAGAAGCAATTGTAAACAAAAATAAAGATAAATAAATACTAGGTATTTATAGAAACAATTTTATAGATGAATTAATTTTTATGATGATGAAATAAATATTAAAGATTACGTGATTAATATTTAAAAAATACATAATATAAGTTTCCCATCTTAGAATTATTAAGAAACCACATTAAAATAATAATATTATATACACTGCATTCAAAATTAAAATTTAAATATAAATAAGGATTTATTAATTAAACATACAATAATAAGATAAATTTATAAAATTTAATTTAATAATATAAAAATTTAAAATTTAATTATCTCATAACTTATTTGAATACGTTGAGATATTTTAATAAATAAATAATTAAAATTAAGTTTATGACGTGGCAAGCCTTGATAGGTGGGCCAGGTGTTCTTTCTTGGTTTAATGAGCACCAAAGCCCTATGTAACTACCTTCCCAATTGGAATTTGGTGCCGTTGTTTTCGATTGCAGAAAGTCGAAGATGAGGGTTATTATAATGTTAGTGGTTTAATGAGCTCCCCATTTTATTTTATTGTACTTGACTACATCTATAATCTCGTCCAATGATATGTAATTGATATAAAGTATTAACTAAACAATTATAATTAACTTAGTAAAGAATCTAAAAAGTCATTTTAATTAATCAAATAAAAGCTATTAATTAAATTAAATTAACTAAAATGTTGTAATTAATTTTTTCATGAAATTAATAAGCCTTTGTAAATGTTAATTAATTAAGTAATCAACTAAATAAAATAATTTAAATTTTTCTAGTTAATTATTTAAATTAAAAAAATAAATTAACTAAGTAATTAACTTAATGAAATTAACTAACCATTTCTAATCAAAGTATTAAATAATAAAAATAATTAATAAGCATTTGCAAATATTAACTAATTAAGCAATTAACTAAATAAAACAATCTAAATATTTCTATTTAACTATTTTAATTAAGTAAACAAATTAACTTATCAATTAACTTAATGAAATTAACTAACCATTTCTAATCAACGTACTAAATACCAAAACTAATTAAGAAGCCTAAGTAAATATTAACTAATTAAGCAATTAAATAAATAAAATAACCTAAACATTTCTAATTAACTATTTTAATTAAATAAATAAGTTAATTAATCAATAACTATACAATGAACTAAATAAAATTGCCTAAGAAATCAACTAAATACCTTAATTATCTAAGCCTCCCTAATAAAATATAAACTAAGTAACGAAGTAATGACTTAAATATTTCTAAGTTTTAATTAACATAATATAATATAAACTAAGTAATGAACTAATAACTTAAATATTTCTAAGTTCTAATTAACATATAAATGGAATCAATCATGATTTAGGATTAACTGAATAAATTAAACATAACTATTTGTAAGTAAATAAAAAAATATTAACTATCCAAGCACTAGGAAAATGGAGAGTAAATGTTACTTAGAAATGTTAAAATCAATATGTAGAATTAGCAAACAAAGTAACAGAAATAATTTAATTGTTTCAGAATTTTCAATTTTTCTTTTAAATTATAAGAATGTCGCATAACAATTTTTAAGAACACAAATGTACACCAAGACAAAAAAAATGTATGGGCAAGGATTTTGAGCACTATTTCATAGTGTTTGAAATTTCAAACGAATTTTCCGTTAAAAATCCATAAAAAAATATTGAACTTTTTTGCATAAAAATTTGCACCAATTTTCCGACGAATTAAACTCTTTTAGAGATAACAAAACTTTTAAATTTTAGGGATTATTTTCAGATGGATTAAATCCATCAAAAATATCTTTAAAAAAAAACGAGATTTCAAGAGCCTTTCTCATTCATCACTTCATTAAAATTATCAGGGAGTTTGAGATTTTTTTTGTTGTAAATGTTAGATGTTTAATGTTTTTGAAGTAGGAAAAAATTAGATCAACATTCTTTGTCATTTTAAATATTACAATTTTGTTCCAAAAAAATTGCATGAAGTATGTAAAACCTGTTCATACTTTATTAGGAAACATTCATCAAAACGTCTTCTTTTGGTAAAATTATGGGAACATGCATGTCCCTTTATAAAATTACCTGGAACAATTATAATTTTATTAATTTATTTTTATGTCAATATTTTTAATAGAATAGTGACACTCGATTTTGACTTAAAATTTTTTGTAATTTAGGATGTGTTTAGATATATTTTATTATTGTGTTTATAAAAATTATTCTCAAAAATTATTTTTAAAAACCATTTTCTTATTTTCAAAAATTATTTTCATATTGAAGGAAAATAAAAAAATAGAGGATGATTGATGTTGTAAATAAAAAAATTATTTCATTTAATTGTAAAAATGACATTTAGAATAAGAAAATAAGTTTAGAAAATAACTAAAAGTTATTTTAATTTTTTATTTTTAAATTACATATTTAGAGAATAATTTTTAAAAATAAAATTTAAAAATAGGTTCTCAGCTAAATTTTTCTATTTTAAAAATAAAAAAGTAAAATAGTTTTAAAAATAAAAAACAAACAAATCCTTAAGCTTGAATAAAAATATTAGATATATGTTAAATAACTTATTACTGTTCCTATATATTATAATAATAAGAGTAAATTAACAATTCAATCCTCGAAAGATTTGAAATCTTCGAATTTAATCATTAAAAAAAATTGCCTCAATATAGACTCTATATTTTCAAAAATGTCTCAAAGTGATCTTATTATTGGTGCTCAAAATTAGAATTAATGGACAACCCCACATAGATATAATGTGAATTATATTTCAGATTTGAGTGTTTATGATCTACATGGATATTCAATTATTATATTTGACATGAAAAATAAAATTTCTATTTAATAAGAACTAAATAAATTTTATTTCATAAATTAAAATCCCTAACTCCATTGTTCAACCTTTAAAGGTTGTCAACATGTCAACAGAGATGAAAATCAATCGCAAAGTTTACATCCGTCTTAGTTCGGCCTCGATGCATCATCGGGCTATCCAAAACAGGTAAATCAGCACAAATGGCAATGTGAAGGAAAAACAATCTTTCTGAAGTAAAATACTGTTACTAAAAAAACCTTTAGTAGGATGTTTTATAACACCTGTCCTTAATTTCAACAAATAAATAATGGAAAAATGTAAATTATTCCAACCAACTATGGGGTGATTGAATTTTAGCCCCATAAATTATAAAAACAGATAAATTATGCCCTAAAATTATGCAAAACTTAAAATTTACCCCATCATTAGTAATTTAACAAAATACATTAGGAAAAATTACAAATGTTTCCCACCAATTATGGAATAATTATATTTTGCTCTTAATAATGATTAAAATTTATAAATTAAGCCCTTAATTATATAAAACTTATGATTAATACTTATTGTCTACTTAATTAATATTTTCATTAAATTACATGATTTTTAAAAAGTTTTTAAGCATGATTCATATTATTATAGTATATTAGATTATTACATCATTTTTTGAACACAATCCTTATGTTATATAATTAATAAAAATTAAATTAAATATATAAAATTTTAATTAAAGACTTGAAAATGAGTTACAAAATTATGTACAAAAAATGATATAATAAATTAATACATAATAATATTATAATTCATATTTATTAATACTACTCAACATTAGCCATCACTATTCAATTTTTTTCATTAAATTAGTTGCTTATTCCATAAAATATAGGCAGAAAATATTAAGTAAATAAGTGAAGCAAACAAAATGCTATGTTATATAAAAAAAGATCAAAAACTTAATATTTTCATTTCATATGACCATATTCAATTTAATTTTAACATCACAATGATTATAGTGATAATGAACTATAATTTTTATTTTGTCATCGACTTTTTTTATAACTTACTTGATTTAAAATTTAATAATTATATAGTTTATTAGTTATCTTTATTTTATTTCTTTAAAATTTATAATTTATTACAATACTTATATTTAGACTAATATATCTATTTTTTTTTTAAAGATTAGATTAATTAATAAATTTACTTTATTTGCTAGACTTTTTTTTAATAAACCGTACCATTCATGCTATTGCGTGATGCCGCACAACTATGCTTATTCACCAAGGCCCAAAATTAAAACACCCAATCCTATTTGACACTCCACATATAGAAACACAACCCTATCTTCAACAACTTTCTCTACAGTGGCTGAACTCCTAACGTTTTTCTCATTGTTAGAGCATTTTCGCCAACAATTTGGAGATAACACCTATACAGACGATAAAGTTTCAGTTGTCTATATAGAACTTTGAAAATTTTATTTTTTTAAAAAAAAATTTAAAAATCTATACAGACAATAATATCATCTGTATAGACATGTTGTTTATATAGATAGAGGTTATATAAACGACTATAGATCCATCAAATAAAAATTTGAGAGGACCTATACAGACGGTATTATAACTTGTATAGCCCAATTCTATACAAACCACATGTGTGGTCTGTATAGCCCAACTCTATACAGACCACATGTGTATTTTGACAATAAACAACAATTAGATAAAATTTATTTTTAAGAAGAGATTATATTAATTAATAAATTTATTTTATTTGCTTAATTTTTTTAAAATAAAACTTTAAAAATAAAGTGGGAAGCTTAGAGTGAGACACTCATTGAGGAGGGAAGTGTGTGTTTTCGCAATAAACAACAACCAAATAAAAATTGACTCCAAACTAATATGATATAAGGATTGGAGAGACGTCTAATTTTCCTTCAAATAATTATGTAATCTTATATACAAAATGGTAATCTAAAATTATGTTTAAACTTTCCTAAAAATTTACATTGATTAAGCTTTTTTTGTGATAGAGAATTAATTTCAATAAATGTTTGTTTTAATTTTTGGAAAGAGTTTTTATATATTTTTTTAGAAAAAATGCAAATAAAGTAAATTTATTAACTAATATAATTTATTTCTAAAAATAGATATATTAGTCTAAATATAAGTATTACAATGAATTTTAAATTTTAAAGGAAGAAAATAAAAATAAGTCATAAATTATATAATTATTATATTTTAAATGAAGTAAATTGTAAAAAAATTAAGGGATAAAATAGAAATTATTATTCATCATTGCTATAATCGGTGTTGTATTAAAATTAAATTGAATATGATCATATAAAATTAAAATATCAAGTTTTTGGTCTTTTATATGTAGCATAATATTTGTATTTACTTCATTTGTTTACTTCAGATTTTTAGCTCATGTTTTTTAAAATGAGCAACTAATTTAATAAAAAAATTAAATAATGACAATTAATATTAATTAATACTAGTAAATATGAATTATAATATTATTATGCATTAATTTATTATATAATTTTTTACACATAATTTTATAACTCATTTTCAAGTCTTTAATTAAAATTTTATTTATTTAATTTAATTTTTTTATTAATTATATAATACAAAAATTATGTACAAAAAATATACGATAATCTAATATACTATAATATTATGACTCATGCTTAAAATTTTTTAAAAATCATATAATTTAATGAAAATGTTAATTAAGTAGATAATGAGTGTTAATAGCAAAATTTATATAATTAAGAGCTCAATCTGTAAATTTTAAATGTTAGTAGGAGCAAAATGCAATTATTTTATATATGGTGGGGATAATTTATAATTTTTTCTAATACTTTTCATTAAATTACTAATGATTAGGGTAAAATTCAAATTTTACATAATTTTAGAGAGTAATTTACCTATTTTTATAGTTTATAAGGGTAAAATCTTACCGCTCAATAGTTGGTAGGGGTGATTTACATTTTTCCTTAATAACATTTATCAATTTTATGTTCATTTATTCATTTTGTAGAATTTACACACGTTAAAAATATAAATTTTTAATTATTAAGATATTAAAAATTAAAAAAAATGATAATGGACCTTTGTTTATTAGGTAATATTAAGGTAGCATTTGATATATAGAATCTTTCTCATATTTTTAAAAAAATTTGGAGAAAATATGAGATTCTTATATTTAGTTTAAATTCTAAAAAAATATTTTAAAAAATGTGAACATCCCCGAAGATATTTTTAACTCAATGTTCCCTTAAAATAATTCCATGAGAGAGGTGGGTATTCTACATTATCATAATATAGGAATGCTTAATTAATATAAAAAGATTATTTTTACCTATCTTATCACTTATCGTAATTAATCACCATCCACCATCGCACACTGTTGGCAATCACCATTTATCAGCACTTATTGTTGGTAATTATTGATGGCTACCACCCATTTCTAATAATTATTATTAGTCAAACCTATTGTCGATGACCACCATTCACTACCATATATCATCGATAACTATCATTTATCACCACTCATTATTAGTAATTATTGTCGACTACCACCCATTACCAATAACTATTATCAATTATCACCCATCATTAATATTATTTTTCACCACTAGCATCGTCGATTACCACCACCTATTATTAAAAATCTCAACCGACCACCACCCATCATTAATGATTATCATTGACTACCACTTATTATCTGTGGCTACTGTCAACCATCACCTATGATCAATAATTAATGTCGGTTACCACTTATTACTAATGACCACTACCAACTACTACCTATCCTTAATAACCACCATTGGCTACTAGTTATTTACAATAATTATTGTTAACCACTACCTATCATTAATGATCACCACCTTTCACTATCTATCCTTAATGACCACTACAAACTGACACCTATTATCGATGACCATCATTAGTCATCACACATCACTTGTAACGATTCAATTTTTAATGATAATATTTTTAGTAATCAAGTAATATTTTCAAAAAAGTGTTCAAAATAATTTAAAATAAAATATTAAAATATTTTTATGAATATTTCTAATTAAACTAAACATGGAGAATGTTACATTTTCATGAATTAAATTCTTGAAAATCGCATTCTTGAGAATATTAGAAATTTTAAAATATTTGATTCCTCAGAGCAAACACTACTTAAGGAAAAATGTTATAATTGGAATATACAAAAACTTCTCTTTTCAAATAGAAGCAAGAGGATTACGAACATACATTGTACACCAAAGAATGAGAAAAAGAGGAAAAATTAAGAACCAAACAATTGTCCACATAACCATTTAATAGAATTATGTAGCACTCTTCATTTATTAAATGTTAGGAGGTAATTTATGTTCACATATTATGTCAAAAATTAATAACAACTTAAATAAGTTCAACTCAAAAAATAATCATATCATATCAAATCAATCTATTTATTAAATCTGTGAAAATGAATCAATTTTTCTAATCTATTTAATAATTTTAATTAACAAACTTTATTTTATAAAATTATTTATCTTTTTCACAAAAATATTTTTAATTATTGATAACTTATTTAATTTTTATTATCATTTTGTTAAAATATAAATATTATATTTTTATTATATATAATTATTTATAATTTAATTATAATTTTAAATTTGATCTATTGATAATATAAAATATTTTTCACTATCAATAAATAAAATGAAAAAATATCATTAAAAAAGTAAAAGTGATTAAAAAAATTTTACTACAATAAAAGAATATTAATAGGTTTTTATTGAGATGATAACATATGAATGAATTAAAATAAAATATGACTAATAATAGATTAAATTTAAAATTTTTAATTATTAATTATTTCTTATATAATTTTTTAAAAATTTTAATATAAATTTTTTAATGAATTAACATGTTAATTGATTTATAACTTTAATCTAATCTCTTTATTATTTGTGTTAAATAAATTAACTTATTTATAATCCAAAACTTAATTGACATCCTTATGAAAATTTTATATTCATATTAGGTTCTCATGTTGTTTTAAAAATTATCACTCTTCAACAAAAATTAACCACATAAGATACTTTTGAAATATTTAGGATTAAATAAAGTCAAATACTTCAAATTTTTTAGGATTAAATTTTTAATTTTCTCAAATAATAATTTACTTTGACAAATTATTATTTTGTCATTATATTACATTTTCTAATTTCTAAAATGCAAAATATGGAGAAGGGTGACGAGGGCACCCCACCAACGACATCGTTTGGGCATCATGTGCTCGAGATGATTGCACTAATTTCGTCCGAAACTTGGCGAGCCTCTCTATTCTATAGTTTCTCCGATTTTCTTCCCTCCGCGACAGCGTCGGGGAATTTCGCAGATAATGTCGAGTCAATACTCTGTAAGTTATCTCCCTCTCCTCTCTCTTTCATCGCTGGAGCAACGACGTCAAGTTTGTAGCTTTGACCTGCTATGGACTGGCTTCAAGTCCATTTCGCATTATTACTTTTTTTTTTTTTTTTGGTTGGGTATCTTGTATTTATTTATTTTTTCGTTTATTTTTAAGTGAAAATTGATTCCAATTCCCAGATCTTATATTTTCAATTCTTCTAATGCTACCTGCTTAGACTCCTCATTTCACCTTTCATAGCAGTTGAATCCACTTAACATGTACTGGGTTTGTCTATAATTATTGTGTCACTTGTTCTGATAGTATATTTTGTTTCTGATGTAGATCTGATTTTACTGGCTCATTTTTTCTAAAAATCTGAAAAGATTATGTAGCATTGGAGATGGATAGGTGCATGCATTATGTTATAATATGTTTTGTTTACAATTTTACCTATTTGTAAGATTTGAACCGATAATCCATAGAACTGGGAGATTTCAATTCATGTATTACATTTTGGATCTCCTTTACTTTATAATTAGATGTTATCAGGGATACTGTATTGCTTGGAATTTTACAAGGCTGAAAGATAGACAATTTGTATATCAAATTAGCTGTCTAGAGAATATTTCTCTTCTACTAACACTTATTAGTTAATTATGTCTTTTGGGCTAGAGGACCTTACGCTATGATATGATATTAATGGATCTTTGGAATATTTCAAATAACAAGCTTTGAACATATATTATTATGTCACAGCTTGCAATTGAGTCTATGGTGAGCCTAGCTATTTGTTATGTGAGTTGTTTGTGCCCCACTTGAATGCCTGTAGTGGCATTTGAATGCTTGTCATTTTCTCAACCTTGCCCGGCTTGTAAAACTCATTTGGAAATTGCCTTAAAAACTGAAACATTCTCATGAAGTTCTGATACACTGGGAAAATAGAGGCTAGACACTGGTACCAATAGAACAATGTCGCATTTTCAGGTCCACCAGATGTCTATACTTTATGCATTATACCAAGCCTTGCCTACTACTGCATATCTAGTTGTTTCTGGCATTATATTTTCCTATTAATTAATTATCCTCCAGGTTAGCCCAGGCTAAAGTACATGGATGATTTTATGTAGTATGCAAATGATGTACATAAGCTGTCTGCACCATAATAAATTATGCACATTAATGCCCCTGCCGTGTAAAATCCAAAAGATCTTTGATCACTGGAAATTGCAACTTAGGTTGTAAATAACAGTTGAATGAAAAGCCATTGTGATTGTGTTTAGTCCTTCTTTTTTGTCTTGTGGACAGTTCTAACCCCATATGATGTCCTTTTCTTAGGAGTCATGCCCTTCTATAAAAAACATCCTTCTCCTGGATTCTGAGGGAAAACGTATTGCAGTCAAATATTACTCAGATGACTGGCCGACAAATAATGCAAAGGAAGCTTTTGAGAAAACTGTATTCACTAAGACTCAGAAGACTAATGCCCGCACAGAAGGTGACATTTACATACAAGTCATATCATTTTGTTAACAAATTGTGTTAAACTTCTTTCTGATCTTAGCCATTTAATTATAACTCTTTTAAGTGGACTTGTGTTACTATTTGGACTTCGTTAGCTTTTGCTATTATGACATCAATTTATCCACAAGGTTAATGCAGCCAGTATCAGTCCTCAACTTCACCCTCCTTACCTGGTTGTGTAGATTTTCTATACACAAGTTTTTATCATAATTGTATTGTATTATTTTCTAATTTGAGATTCATATGCAAGTTACCTTGTCTGAATTTGATTGAAGTAGATTGCAAAAGACAACTCTGTTTATGACTCTCACTTCATAAAATTATTGGGTTCACCTTTATTTTCTTTGTGGGTTTTCTTTCACAGCGGAAATAGCGATGTTTGAGAACAACATTGTTGTTTACAAGTTTGTCCAAGACCTTCACTTTTTTGTGACTGGGGGTGAGGATGAAAACGAGCTTATCTTAGCTACTGTTCTGCAGGGTTTTTTTGATGCTGTTGGCATTCTCCTTAGGTCCATTCCATGTGCCTAAATCTATATTTATGGTTACATATCTGAAGATAATGTATAGTGCATCTTATGACTTTCTCCCCCCCCCCCTCTTTTTTAACAGAGGCAATGTAGACAAGAGGGAAGCACTTGAGAACCTGGATCTCATTCTACACTGTCTTGATGAAATTATTGATGGCGGGTATGCATCATGCACATTTCAATCTCTCAAGAAGATTCTACATAGATCTACATCCCCCATCTCGATATTCCTTCCCTAAGCTTGGTGAATCATATTGGTATTTGATACATAATGCATGGTTAAGTTCTTTTCTAATTTCCATTTCTACATGTATATAATTGCAAAATGCAAATTAAATCTTTTTCTGTAATGAAGGGAGCAAAAACGTTCTTGAAACCCTCCTCATAGGAAGGGTTTGAAATACCATAGAACTTGAAGCTTCCATAAATTTTACATTCTGCTCATTAGATAAAAATTTCCTGTAGCTATTGAGCGCCTCTTTTTATGCAGATTATTGACTATATTACCTTATCTGAGATTGCCAACAGCACAATATGTTACAATTAGTTTTTCATGCTTTAGAACATTGATATGCCATGAACTTTGTTTAGTGTGACATAAAAATGCTGTCTAAAAGGCTTCAACCTGTACACTCACACCAAAAAAAAAGAGTATTTGAGAATTCTAGCGCTTTTACTGAAAATTTTATTGTGTCCTACCCAATAACTACTTTTTCAATATTCCTTTTCACCAGTAACTGGTTACTCAAGTACATGCCCCTAGTCCTGATTGGTTGGGATCCTCTCCTGTGTTTCTATTCATGAATGAAAAGTTACCATTAGATTTTTACAGTAATTATAATTAGGATAGAAGTTTAAATGCATGTGTGCAACTTTTTATTTTTATATCATGTCATTGGGTGGGGTGAGCGACTGAGCATGGCTCAACTTCTGCCCAAAACCAAGATGCCCTCTTAATTGTTTCCCTTTTATCTCTTCTGAGGAAGAATCCATTTAGTTTTCCTGAGTGTTAGAATTTCAATGGAACTTTACTCTTAATTACATTTCAGCCATCAATGGCAAACTTGATTTGTTCATTTTACGCAGCATAATTCTTGAAACTGATCCTAATGTTATAGCTGGGAAAGTTGCTAGTAACAGCATCGATTCCGGAACCCCCCTGGCTGAACAGGTATGTTGCAACCGACTTTAACAATTTTTCAAAACATTGTTGAAGTGAAAATTTAATATGTGAATGACTGGTATTTGAGGTATAACTGTTTTTCTGTGATTTCTGCAGACATTAAGTCAAGCATTTGCTACAGCCAGAGAACATTTTACCAGATCCCTTCTTAAGTGAAGTGTTTTACATGGCATTTAGCAATGGAGGAAACATATCTTGCTGTGTTTTTCCTGAGTCTATTAAGCATCTGTCACTTAATGGCGCATCTTTTGGATACGGAGATGATGCTAATACTTCGACTCTGAAATTTGTTATGACACGCGAATAGGTTTTTATGCACATGTTTTCTTGTGTAATTGGATTGTTTTAAAAATCAATCATTATATTGTTTTAAGAATCCAAAAAATGATTGAAGAGATGCATGGATAGAGATCCATGCAATGGTATGGAAAAAAAGATGAACAATTTTTTATGGTCATAGTCATAGATGAATCCATTATCGTTTAAGCGTTCAGGCTTTTGATCCCCGCATTTGTTAGGGTTTTAACATTTATCTGTCAGCCACAGTATCACTTGCAGTAGGAGTGTGATGCCCAAATTTTATCCCAGAATCTAGGACATCGATACATAAAATGTTTATTGACGCAATTGAGTTGTTACTAATCCCAGCACCACATGAACTTGACACAACTCTTCATTCCTAATATGCTTACAAGTACATATCTGACCTGAAATTTAAAAAATGAAGTAGGGCAAGATGACAGTCAATACAAAATAATGAACAAAAGGGACAGGTAAAATGAGGAATAGATTGCATTTTTATAACTGATTAACTAATGACTTATTGTAGCTTTGACAAATATCTTAAAACAAAAATGAAAATTGATAATCTAAATGGTAACTCAAAATAGAAAGAATAATCCATTTCAACATCATTCTAGTTTCTCAGATCAAGTATAACACAGCAGATCCTGTGCAGTCCACCTTACCCCCATTTGAAGTGTTGGAAGTACTAGTTTCCAGTTTAAGCAAACAATTTATTTTAATAATACAAATTCAGAGTAGAATCGAAGACGGTAAAAAAAATTAAAGATCTATTTATTCACTATTTTTAAGAATTTTTATTATTATTTTAAAAATAAAAATTTTTATTTAACAAATTATTTTTAAAACATTTAAAAACTGTAAATCTAAATATATAACTTAAAAATAAAAAAATAATAAATTTATAAAATTTCAACTAGTTCTTTTATTTTAAATACCAATTTTATAATTAAATATTTCCTTAGCCAAACATTGTTTATTCTTTATTTTCTCTAAATTTGAAAACAATTTTGAAAAAAAATAATTTTCAAAAATTAGAAAATGAAAACATATCCAACTCTTTGTGCAAGGAACTATCACCAATAAATTATTTGCACTTGTTATCTTTACTACATATATTTTAAAATTATTTGATTCACTTCAATAATATAAAAAATCCTATTTTTCAAGAAATAAATAAATTGTTTGATTAATAATCATCGGAAAAAATAAAACTTTTTACAAAGTCTTCTCACAAAATATAAAATTATTTATCCACCTCCCTAAGACAATTATATTTCATATATTATTTATAAATATGATAACAATTATTCTAATTAAATTTAATTAATAACGATTTATTATTTATATTATAATAATATTGAAATACAACAACTTTCTTATCAGCAATTCTTATAATATTTACAATTGAATTAAATAAGATACAAAAAATTATATCTCAAAAAATATTACTTTTTGTATATCAATCAAACAACTTTAAATATTTTCTAAAAATTTAACACTGAAAATTATTTTTTTTAAAGTTTAATTTTTCACAAAAAATTATTTCCTACATCAACCAAACTACCCCTCTATTTAAATGATCGAAGCTAAAAAAAGATGTATATTTTCCTCCCTCTTTTGAGAACCATTTTCGAAAATTGTATATCTTTTTGAAGAAAGCAGACAGCTATAGGAGATATGACCATGAGCCAAATTGGACGGCATCATGTTGAACAACCTGTCTACAACCTAGACTGATGAAATCCATGCGAGAAACACTCCCAATAAACAGCCACTGGATAGCAGTCCGCCAAATCAGCCACCTGCACACTTCAACATTATTGTTTCGTTGCATTTGCCCCAGAACTCAGCAATAAAAAGACGCGTGACATTCTTTTGCGATGACAGCGTCTATATGCCCGCACCCATACCCAATGCAAACCCATCATAAAAAATTGTGAAACAGAAGAGACGCATCAGGAGGCAGTAACCAAGAAACCTTCCACTAAAAATCAGGAGGAACAAAAACAACGGACGGAAATAATCCAAATTAGGACAATTGGTACCTACCTTAAACATCACAATATAATTATATATAGAATACAACCTCATGGCACAGGGCGGCGGCAAGCTGCAGCCAGTCAAGGTCTCTCCGGACCAAACAATGATATATCAATTATCAAACTGTAGAAGATGCCTTCAACTGGCCACTTTCAAACACACATTATCAATGACCCCGAAAAACCAGAGGTAAATAAGATTAGTAGCTGTTTTGCCATAGTTGTTGGGATTGCTTGGATGGTTGGCCTTGAGAACCACCCAACGATGCTTCCCTAGGATTTTGTGGCTGATGTTCAAGGGAAATGCCAGTCTGAGAGTGGTAGATATTGGGGTAGCCAAGAGATCCAAAATGCTGTGAAGGCTGCTGGCCTTGCCGATATCCAACTGCTTGTTGATTCTGACCCTGGAAGCTGTAATATGTGTTGGCCGGAATGGCAGACATTGTTCGGGAGCCAGGTCCTTGAACCCACATCGGATTATTCTCGCTCTAGCAGAATCATAAAAGGCATGTTTCAGATTCAGAGAAAATATCACTAAAGTAAGCATCAAGATTCTCTCCTCATTGACCAACAAAGAGAACCACAACAAATATGATTTTCTACAGAGCCTTTAATGAAGTGTGTTAAAAATAAAAAAAAACAGCCCTTTATTTCTAGACGGAACAAGAACAATGTAAATCAAAATCTCTATTTACTTAGATTCACCTGTGCAAGGAATGTGATTAACATTAGACATAGCTATAGGATATCGATTGCAGTGATGATCCAGCATTGGCATATGCCTCATTGATGAGAAAAATCTGATTATGTGGGAAAATGAACAGGTAAAACATTTTGTGATTTTGTACCTGCTGTAATGAAATCAGGTGATTGTTGTCCTTGTACTGGGAGTTCATAACATCTTCATAACCAATAGTTGTGCCAGAAGGGGCAGCAGGTGGATTCAGAGGGAAGTTTCCTCCAGGAATGTTGGCTGAGCTTCCAAAACCATATCCAGATGCAACAGCAGCAGACTGAGGCAAGCTGCTGACAGAAACACTGTTTTTATACTGGGGAAGTACTGCTGCAAGAGACTGATGGTATGAGCTATTATTAGCAAAAGCCTGCTGAAAAGCAGATGGCATATAGGTATAGCTCTGAGGCATGTATGGATAGCCGATCATATTAGCAAAATGTCCCAGAGGAAGAGTAGGTTGGGAGTAAGGATGCACAGCCATGTGTTGAGGAAGGGCAGGTCCAGTGGCAATGCTGGCACCAGGGAGAGTTTGTGCATTTGGTTGAGGTGTAGTAATGCTGCTTGCTCTTAAAACCTGCATATACATGGAGAAATTTATCATGCAACTGAAATCCTAAAACTCATAAGGAATCTCATCAAGCATATCCTTTTTCTTTTTGATAAAATTGCATCAGCAAAGATAATATCCAAATTGGAAAATGAAAAAATTAACACAAATTTATCCAAAAGCATTATTCTTTACTTTTTTCTGAAAAACATAAACATAATTCCAATGCATATCCATGACCAGCACTAAGAACAACACCATTTAATTTCTAACATAAAAAATTGTCTAGCAGTAATTGCAAAATAAAAACTTCCAAGTAGGTCACTCATTTGTAGGAACTACAAGTGTAACACTATATGCCACAGAATTCAGTCAGTACAAGTATCAAATGCAGCAGAAAGACAAGCCAGCAATAGACAAACTTGAATTAAACAAAGCACACAACAGTGATAAGAGACTACAGAGCCAAGAAAGCCAGGAAGAGCACTTCCCAGCTGAAAGAACAGGGGAAAAAGCAGAGATAAATTATTAGGTGTAGGAATAAAATGATCTCAAATGCATAAACTACAGTATTTTAGGAGTCTCAAAATCATTATTTTATAACATATAAAATACAAGATGAGGAACAGAGGATGAAGTTCAAGGCAAATAGCATACAGTGGAACCTCATGCTAAATCCTGATTAGTTTCATGTCAGAGACTACCTTCTAAATATTTGAAATAATGCTTGACACCCCTTATGTCGTTGTAAAATGAGAAAACCAGAACACTTTGAATACAAAGATGAAGAAAATTGAGTAAAACAACAAAATTATTTATATTGACTCTACCAATACTTGCATTTTGATTAGTCCTACACCAAACAACAATATATTGTTGGGAAGTGACAAACACACCAAAACTAGAGACAAGTTTTGGGATGAAACAACTTATATATATATATATATATATATACGCCAAAATGCTCAAAACCACTTATCTAAAAAAAAATGAATTAGGGATGAAAATGAAACATAGGGACTGAAAAGGGAAGGGTATTTGTTTTAATCAACTACACTGAGACCACAGAATCCTCTTTAAGTTCAAAATAAAAAAAGCATAGTGCATTACAAATGTTTTTGAATACCAACCACAACTAAGTAAATGCAGCAGTGTAACTCTTATTTCAATTGACCCACTAGATGTAAGTCAAAACTTCACTGGTTTCAGCAGGTAGTCAAGTTCACAATTGTCCAACAAAACACACAGATATGCCTCCATTTAATTTTTTTTTTTTAATGGAAAAATATATTATATGAGAAAGGAGTGCATGACTTCATAATGAATCCTCTACAAAAGAAGACAATTATAATAAAATTTAGAGATAATTTGACAGCTAGGTGAAATTTTTATCTCTTTCAACTGAAATTCATTGAAATATCACTCTAGCATCTAGTTCCAGCAGCTACTGAAAATCTTGATACTCAAATCACAACATTGCTTGATTAAGACTCAATCCCAAAAGTTAAAGATGAGAAAGACAGCACACCTCTGACATGGGTATGGTGGAACCACCAATAGATGATGCAATGTTGTTGTATTTTTGTGTTGCGGGAAAGGGTGAGTATGGGATATCCTCCCTTGCTGTTTGAACTGTAGAGGCCAAGAGAGCACTGGGCAAGGAGCTTGTATATGCCTGCTACAATATCGACACTAAAATTTAGATGTGCATAGCAGGACTGCTAGACATAAATAGAAGACAAGGCACAATTGACAGTGACAATAGTTGTGTCACAAGATTGAATAGACTGAAAGATTGATTTCACCATAAAATTTATTGAAAGAACTAACTTAAGGAGAATATCCACTGCATACACAGTAAAAAAGTAAAACAAATTTGAATGAAAAATACTCGTCACAAAAGCCCATTTATGGCCTCATATCAATAACATGAAATACTAAGGAGGAATTTATTTGCTTAACTCCGCATTCCTTCATTATATATGATTACAGTCCTACAAAAATTTCTAGTAACTTTTATTGATTTCCCCACAAATCATCCAACATCCAGGTTCTTGAAAGAATATAAAATTCATAAATGTTTTTGGTAGTATATGAAATTTACTCACTGTGCAACAGCTTTGGCCATCCAAATATTAAAAGATCTCTAATCACTCAATTTAGGCTCAACAACTTATTTAGGACCCAACACAATACTTGTTCATGAGCTACATTCTATTTTATAATACTTATCCAAGAACTTTTAGCTCAATGCATTACCATAACACTTGAGAAGGGAGCAAGATTCTGCATCTGTGAGCTTGTCTGAGAATGAGGAAAGGTGACATCCGAATGATGCATATTTTCATAAGTAAACCCATGTGAAGATGAAGGAAATGAATATTGATTTCCCTCAGCAGTTTCAGTGGGTTCAGGTTTCAAAACTTCTGGCTGTGAAATGGAAGGAGCTTCATAAGTCCCCTCACCAGCACCAGTTCTTTGAACTAAATTTTCCTCTGGGGTAGTAGCTAAGTGCTCTTCCCTGTAATAGTCAGAATTTCTGCAACAAAATATCTTGTAAGACAACTACAATCGATCAGGTAATTACAAAACTGTATTATCATCAAACATACCTAGCTTCTGATGAACCGATTGTTGAAACATCAGTTGCAACAGATGTTTCCTCCAAATTAATATTTATGGGCCTGGATGTAAATGGCACGGATCCAGAAAAGGCAGCATTTGCACTGGAGCCAAAACTTCCAAAGCTCAGATTCAAGCATTCTGGAGAATGGAGTTGCAGGTGATCTGGAATTACTACAGAAGGATTGTCCTCCTCTTGTTCTGCCCCCTGATCACCATTGTGTAAATTTAGCTGTCCCAAGTTTGCAGTAACTGATGAAACACCATCCTCAGCTGAAAGTCAGAAAATTAAGACTCTTAACCATGAGACCATAATCAGAAATATCCCATATATTTAACTAAGATCTTCCAAATTCAAATAACAGTAAAACTACAATCCAAATCCACTATCTATAAATCACAGAAAAGGGGGGGGCAGGAGAGAGAAAAATATATATAACCTCACATGGACTCGTTGAACAGATTATCTACTCATGCTACTTTTTATAGCCAATATGCTCCTACACACATCCTGCAAGTATTTCCCTAACACCGAACATGCAGACAACATATATTAAAAACAGTAAACTAAGGAATTTCACAAGAAGTCAATCATTGGTACTAGCACTTTAAACAGACGATAGCACAATACTCTATACCAGATGTACTCAGGACAGTAAAAAATTTCTATGGAAACAGATGCAGACAGCTGGGCAAAATTATAACATAACTTAAATTCAACATAGATGGATTCAAAACATGCTGGTAGGATGGTCAGAGATTGCAAAATGATAATAACTGTAGGTAATATGGAGTTTAATATACCTGTGACTTGTGAGGCACTAAGAAGTCACAGTCCTGTGTATTAACTAAGTTAATTAAGTCTGAAAAAGTCTAATTAGAAAAACTAGGCAGCTAAGTAATTAAATATTAGTTTAAGGGCCAGGGAAACAGTTATTTGGGTACTCAAGGTTCCACATATAGGGAATTTCATTAGTTCTCATCAGAGCAAGTATGCTTTTGGTCCTAAACATATTCAAATATTACTGAAGATGTTCTTAACATGTATAGGACAACAACAACAATAATAAAGTTTTATCCCATTAAATGAAGTCGGCTACATGAATTGCTCAACACCATTGAATTGTATCAAAAACCAAATTTTCAGTGATATTATTCACTAAGAGATCCCTTTTTATAACTTCCTCTAATGTTCTTTTTTGCCTCCCTCTACATTTCTTCACAGTTAAAAACCATGTGATCAACTCTTCTCGTAGGGTTAAAGGCCTTCTTTCCACATAACCAAATCATCTCAAACAATTTTCTGTCGTCTTCTTCTCAATAAGTATCATGCCAATATACTCTCATATGCATTTATTTTGCATTTTGTCCTTTTTTGTATGACCACACATCCATCCTAACATTCTTATTTCTGCTACCCCCATTTTTCACTCTTATTATCCCTTTAAAGCCCAACATTCACTATCATAAAGCATAACTGGCCGTATAAAGATCCAATAAAACTTTCCTTAAAATTTAGTAGGTACTTTACAGTCGCAAATAACTCTAGATGCTTTTTTTCATTTTAACTATCCAACTTGTATCCTGTGCGTAACATCTCCATCAATTTTCCTATCGCTTTGTAAAATAGATCCGAAATACAAATTTACCATTTTAACATGTCTAGGACATCTCTATAAATTTACCAGACTGTCCTAGAACATGGAATCCTCCACATCTAGCCCCTTGCAACCCACTCCAACCCCCCTCCCCAAAAAAAAGGGCAAAAGTTATACTAAATTCCCTGGGTGCATGATGCAAAAACAGGAACAGACTAGTAGAGATTGGGGCATAGGGGATTAAGAGGGGTAACAAACACAACAAATAGGAGGGCTGCTCTCTGGTCATAGCCAGGGAAATAGAAGTTTCTCCCTGTATTATAATTAAACTAAACTCCTTGTAACTAGATGTGACTAAAGCCTTAACCCTTAAGGAACTTAAGCTGCCAGAACTACTTCAAGGTTAAAAAGAAAAGTTTCAAGATACTCCTAGATATTAAAATAACCTTTTAAAATTATAGTTCTACCTTAATAACCCTAAAACATAAGTAATAAAATCACTAAAAATATGCCCTGCGAAATTTATATTAAAAATAAATACATGACATTGATTCACCCCTTTTTGTCCTACATCACTGCATCACAACTATATTTTTATTACATGATAATTGAAAACCAAATTGCAAGATAACAAAAGAAGTATATTATCCTGGTACCTTCATGATTCTCTAAAGGATGCCTGTGGGGATGGTACAAATTTATGTCCTTGTACAAGTTACCATCAAAGGCAGATGCACCTCCAACATTATCATCTACTATACCATTAGCAGATATAGAATTAGGCCCAATATTGTCTGCATTGTCAACATGATCATCTTCAACTATATGTTCATCTAAGTGGGACTTCCACTGTTGATTAGCTCCATCCAACTTAGACGAGTTTGAATAGGGTTCGGAATTTGAAGGCACATCAATGACAGAGGATACACCAACCACTGATTGGTGTTCAATAGAAGGCCACTCATCATCCTGAGATACATTTTGGCCCATAGCAAAACCTAGATCACCATTTGTCTTTGACACCTTAGATGCATGAGTTTGCAATGGGTGCAAATTATGACTTGATGTTGTTGGAGGTGCCGTCTGAACAGAAGGGTTAGGCACGGATGCCCTGGGTTGAGGCCTTCCGATCTTAACAATATCAGCCATTGATTTTTGACCTGGGACCCCAATCCATGCAGATTGCAATCCAACATGTTGTGATGAAGGTAGACCATCACCCGTGTCTATAGTACTTGTTTTATTTTCAGTGATCACTGACTCACTGCAAAACATTTAAACATGCATGGACATGCAAAAAGATTAAATGGACCAATGATAGAAAGTAGGAGATACAAAAAGGAGGGAGGTGTAGAGGTCATCCAAAAAAGAGAAAGAAAACAAGCATCTTGCGTCCAGATTGATACCAACAAATGTGGTGTCAGTTTGTATGTGGTCAATCAAGATTATAGGGTATAACCAAACAACACCACCCAGAAAAAATTAAAAAATAAATAAAAAAATAGAGCACAAATGAGCATGGCCATCACCAATATATAAATATATATGTATACAATTTATAATTATATAAAAGTAAAAAAAGAAGACCTGTAGGATGATGGTCGGCAGTTTATGGTATTCCCCACGGTACTAGATGCAGATGCAGAACCTAAATAAGGATGTGTTCCATTTTCTCTCTTGTATACAGGTTTGCCCTGCAGGAGAGCAGAATCTGACCTCCAAAAAGCAGGAAAATGAATAAAGAACTATGGCAGACATTGTTTCTTAAAGTGCAAAGCAATATTAAAACAAAGCCAATCTCTGGTGAAAAATTAAAACAGCACCTATCATCCACATACCACTACTATGGAATTGGTTTGTTCCACTCCGGCCACCATATCGATCTGTTGCAACCTTACCACCCCGACTAGAAGTGTTATTTGACCCACGAAATCTGATATCTGTTGTGTCTTTATTCTAAAGAAATAATGCCAAGAATAGGTTAAAAAAAGATAGCAAGATCAAATGAAATATCAAAATTGTATCAATACAAAAAAGTGAGAAGCACACACAGAGGAGATTGGAAACAAAGCAGGCAACCAATAATTCAAAGCCACTCCTATACCCATCCATAGAAGAATAAGCATATCAACACACACACACAAAATTATGCTCCAGTCCGTGCACTTGAAATGCAAGTTCTATATTCTTGAAGACTGTTTAATCAAAATATTCAAATAAGTACCTTGATAGTTGGTAGCCTAAAATGCATATATACAAATTTACTTATAGACCTAGAGGATGTACATGTCAACAGCCTTAAAAAGAAAGCATAAATTTACAACCATGAAAACTAATATTTCCCAAAATTAGTGCTGGAATACACACAACAAAAGAATAATAATAAATTTAGTTCTAAATAGTGAAGATAATAGGTACACTTCCAGCAAACACACCTCTTTTTTCTTTTCTCGTTTGCTCTTCACCTCGTGAAAAGGATCTACACATCAATAAAATTAACATTAGAAATAAACCTGGATATTGAACTTCCATATCCTCAAATCATCACATACAAAATCACAATTCATGATTTATAGTCTATAGTAACCACAAGAGCATTTACTCTGCACCTATGACAACAACAAAGTACTAAATCAATTCATATGCCATTATGAAACATACATTAAAATGCTTCAATGCGTATTTTGAGCCTTGACGGGGCAATACTTAACACCGACAACTAGCATAAACTTGAAAAATGTTTCTACTTCAACTTAGAGACTGAAAAGAGTTAAGTCAAGTGAAGACAGAAAAATCTAGGAACGGGCATGTATAATTAAATTATGACTAAAACCATATTGCTTCAATATTAAAACACAGTTTTTCCTCCTTTGCAAATAAATAAATAAATAAATAATTAAGAAAGCAATCTCAACCCAGAAAGCTACAGTAAAAATCAACAAAAACGAACAGAAATGACCCAAAAATTAACCCAACCCTTTTCGATCCATTTAAGTGTGATCAGAGTCAAAAGCATGATTTTAACAAATAAGCTTAGAAAAGAAAACGTTCTATCTTGAACACTAATCCAACAGAGCACTAGAATAACAAATTTCACCAAGGGGCTCTCACAAAACAAAATCTCAATGTCTGCGACGAAGTCTTCATCACCCATAATCCAAATAACAAAAAAAAATGCAAAAACAAGAAACAAACTATTTTGTAGTCAAAATGAGAACTAAACAACTGAATAACAACCCAGAACATAACAACGGAAGATATTCGCAAAATCCATAGTAGAATAGCAAGATAGAGGAAATACTGGAAAAAAATATGAACATTGACAGAACCTTGGGATAGGAGTCGACTAACAGCTTCATTGGGGTCCATATTACACTCTTTAAGAGTAGCATAGATCTCATGGTCCGGGAAATTGTTAACAATCTCCTTCAAGCTCTGCACCATCTTCCTCGACGACGCAGGAATCACTGAAATTCCATTACTTCCCCTGCTGCCGCCACTACCACCACCGCCTCTGCCACTCATCCTCTGGTACTCCTCCTCCCCCTTTCCTTTTTTCTACTAGCAACTGTTACCAAACCCAGATCTGCGAACGCCCCACAGGGCTCGCCCACGTCGGTGCTCGCTAGGGTTCCGCCGCGCAAGGAAGAAGAAAAAAGACGTCTATCTGCGTTGTCTCTCTCTGTCTCTCGCTTTGCACCCAAACGCCTCCTGAGTCTCTCCCTCCTCCTTTTAGTAACGGCAGTGCATTTTTTTTTTTTTAAGTTTAAAATTTTGTTAGTACGGTACTTGAGGGTTTTTTTTTTAAATATGAATAATGAATAATAAAACTTTAAATAATATACCTCAATTGTTATTATTATCATCCTGAGGCTTTTCTTTATAAATTTCTAAGTTGTAAAGCTAAGTTAACATAAAAAAAAGTACGAATTTTTTTCAGCTTTGTACGGAGGCTTTTTTTTATGAGTTTGTAATTTTTTTTGGTGATATGATTTTATAATAATAAATTAAATTAGATTAGATAATGTAATTTTCCTTAGCTTATTGTGAATGAGCTTTGTCAATGAATTTGCGAGGCTGAATTATATAAAACAAATTCTTACCTCGGAGTATACAATGTATTTTTAATGTATATATATAAAAGAAATTGATGTGTGTATATTATATAAAAATAAAAAAGTTATATTAATATATTTTATTAATTTATTTAAAAAAATAATAATTTAAATTTTTATATTATATATTAATCGTAATATTTCTTATATTTTATTATAAAAAATATTATTTTTATAATTTATTACATGTTAATTTATCATTTTTTAATAAGAGGTCAATTTATCATTTTTTCTCTATCTGAAAGATAAATTATGAAATAAAAAATTTTCATATATTTATTAATTACTAATAATAAATAATAAATGTAAAGCCACTAATTACTTTTTTCATTTATCCTTCTAATATTAAATTAATTTTCAATAAAAATTACTAGAATTCACAACTACCTATTTATTTTATTTTCAAAAAAATCTTCATAACTACTTATTTATATCCTTACATATATTGCTTCTTTTCTCTCTTTACATTCAATCACCGCAAAGCCATCATTTTATTTGAAACAAAAATTTCCATCTTCATCTTCAATATATATTTGTAAGTTTATAATTACTTTATTATTTCATTTTCAAAAATCATTTCAATCTCATAAAAAACTCCTTAAATTATATTTAAATTTTGTTTCTTTTCCCTCGTTACCTTCATTCTCTTAAAAAGCCATGGTTTTTTATAGAATAAGAATTTTTATCTTCATCTTCGATATTTATAAATATTCTCTCTTATTATAGTTACTCGATTCAAAATTTCTATTATATAAAATTTCTTTTTATTATTTTTTTATTTTTATACTATTATTATTGTAGTTTAATTGTCCCTTTTTTTATTATGAGTGTTTTATTTCATTGGATTGTATTTTTTAAAAAAATTTGTAGTTTTATCGATTCTCATTAATTTAATAGATTCTTGATATGTAAAATTGTAAAAGAATATATTTTTTATATAGTTTATTTCATAAGATAATTTTTTTTACTATTTCATATTGTTTATCAAACAAAACATAATTTTAGAAGAAATTATGGAAGGAAGGGAATTATCATGTATATATATGGACTAATTTACATATTTGTAGTTAACAATATATGTGGATAAGTTATTTTTTATTACCTTAAATTTATATAAAAATATTGAGAGTAACAAACATAATATTTTCTATTTTAAAATTTTAAAGTATTTTATCTCTATTTTGATCTAATTTTATTAAAAAATATTTTTTTATTTAATTTGATTATAAATTTTTTTATACTTATCTTCATCTTATTTTACATCCAATTTAAAATTTACAAACTTGCATTTATAATATACTTTTATTTCATCTTTATT
This sequence comes from Sindora glabra, assembly GCA_020226215.1. NCBI lineage: Eukaryota > Viridiplantae > Streptophyta > Magnoliopsida > Fabales > Fabaceae > Sindora > Sindora glabra. The sequence goes on along the minus strand of CM035226.1, from coordinate 32,042,558 downwards.
TGAAAAAATTACTTTTTACTTTCATGAACAAATGACCAATTCCTTATACCTATAAGAGAAAACTTGAATTCAGTATCGAATGATATATCTCATTAAATACCATAATAATTCATCTTTATTTGATGAATTTTCACTATGATAATTAGGTATTTATTTTTTTCATTTCACAAACTAATTAATCATTTATCTTTTTTCTTGTATTATATTTCTAAATAATTATATTATTTCTCTCACCTTTCTTTCCCTCCTTTATGTTCTTTATATATTTTTTTAAACTTCAACTAAGGGATGGATTAGTTTTTCTTCTAAAAATTTGTTACCACTACACACTTTTTATTTGTTTATTATTTTATATTTATAATTATATTTCAAAAAAGAACTTTATCATACTAAATATAAGTTCATTATTGGTGTTTTATAATTAAATGTTATTCCTCTCTTCCATGTCTCTTCTATGTGAATTAAAAAAATGAAAAATATTTTATATTCAAATATTAATTTTTAGTCAACATGTATCTTATAATTTATAAATTTTAACAAGTTGTTTGTAATATAAAATAACCACTTTTAAATTTTTATTTTATATTATAATACAGTAAATAAAAAATATGCTATCATTACAAAAAAAAATATATTGTTATCATAAATCATGTTATTAAATATTAATATTAATATTAATGATAATAATTATATTAAAAATAATATTTAATTAATGTAATATTAAAATTCAAAATTAATTACCTATTTGAATATTGAGTAAAACGAATGGAGAGATAACTTTTTTTCCTAGAGCTATTAGTTAAATATTAATTAATTTTTATCTAATCATCTTTATAAATAATTAATATATAATTATAATGTTATATTATTAAATAAATATTCATCTATAACATAAAATTACTACTTTTAAAATTTTATTTTATATTATAATGTAGTAAATAAGAAATATATTATTATTACAACAAAAATCTATTCTTATCATAAATTATATTATTAAATATTAATATTAATAATATTAGTTAATTAAAAAATAGTATCTAATTAATATAATACTTAAATTTATAATTAATTACCTACTTAAATATTTTGCAAAATTAGTAGAGAGATAATTTTTTTAGAATCGTTAGCTATATATTAATTAATTTTTTATATAATTTTTTTACAAATGATTAATATATAATTATAATATTATATTACTAAAACAAATATTTATTTGTGCAAAGTACAAGTGACTCCTTAATATATATATATATAGTGCAAAAACTTCTAATTTCTATATTAAATTCATTCTTGAAAAATAAATGTTATATCATATTTTTCCTAAATTTTAATTAGTTGATGTAAAATAATTTTTTAAAAGAATCTGATGTAAAATAAATCTTTTGAGAATCAATTTGATGGTTTATTCTAAAACTTATATAATTTATGCAAAAGCATTTTTATTCAAATGATATTTAATCTTTCTCAAACATTTACATTCTGTTTACTGAAAAAAAATACCTTTAATATTTGCTTAATTAATCACTCCTTCTATTACTAGAAAAAGGAAAATTATATCTTCTGGCAACTAATCTCACCCCAAAAATCTTAAGGCAAAATTAGCAATATTCTTATTAGTAAAAATTATAGATCTTGAATAAATTATTATTATATCCTCATATATGTAATAATATAATATTGATTTTCATATAAAAAGAAAAATCTTGCCACTTATATTTATCTTATTTTAATATTGATAAAAAATAAATGTAATTATACTAATTAATTCTAAAAAATTCATAAAAAAATAATCTCAAAAAATATTATTATTAATTAAAAAGCTTTCCAGCGCTATATATAATTCTTGTAATGAACATTCTATTAATGTCTCAAAATGAAATAAACATCCATAAATATGTATACATGATTTTTATTAAAAAATTATAATATAACTATATGATAATATATTCATGCATGGTTTGATAGGTAAATTTTTAATTAATTAGTTAAGATAAAAGGAAAAACAAATAATTTTTTAATATTTTAAATATTTTTATTTAATTGTATCATCAATTGTAAATTAAACAAGTTTTATTTCAATTTATGTTAATGTTAAAATATTTTATTAACCATATTTAATTTTAAGAAATATAATATTAAAAAATAACTATTTAAGTCACTAAAAATGAAGAAAAATTAGAATTAAAAAAATAAAAACATATGTTAAATTTTCTAACAATATAAGTTTATTTTAAAAAAGTAATGGTAAATATAATATAATAATAAAAAATAATATTAGCAAAAATAATATATATAAATTGATAATGGATTAGATTATCAAATGTTCAAAAATCAAAAGTCATTTTATGATTTATTTAAATTTTTATATTAAATTATAAATAAATATATAGATCAATAATAACAAATTTACTTTTGACCTAATCTACATCCAATCAAACTCGTGCAAATTTAAAATTGATTTTTAAAATTTATTATTCTATATTAAATTATAAACTCTTAATTTTCTCATTAAAAATTAAGATGTAACATTTTACTTTCTAAAACACATCTTCTATTTTAAAAATACCTGATCTGATCTATATTCATTTTAATCCGTTGGTTTGCCACATCTAAATGATGATTATGTACTAAGGGCAAGAATGTCATTCTTTTTTTTTTAATTTTCCTTTTATAAATCAAAGAGGCCGAAATCCAAAGGAATAAAATTACGCTCTAACTTGTGCATGTAAAAGATGATGATGCTCGAGGATTAAAAGATTTCTTTTTTTTAACTTTTTATAATAAATCAAGGGGCTAAGGTTCAAAAGAATAAAATTACAATATAATTATAACAGGGGTAAAAATTTTAATAACAATGATCATTTTTAAATGATGATGATGTACTAGGAGTAAGATTGTCTCTCAAAACATTAAAATGTTTAATATTAAATTTAAATAGCAAATTTTAGCAAATGTTGATAATAGCTCTAGATTATTATTAAGTATTAAATATATGTTCTTAACTAATCAACGAAATCTTTTAATTTCTTATTTTATTATGTTCAATTCTATATATTCTTCTATTTGTAGAGTACATTGAATGTATAAAAATAATTCAGTAGGATTTGAATCCAAATAAAATTTCTAATCATTTGTCCAAAGAATGGATGAATCTTATAGGATTTTCAAGAAATTTTTCAATTTCTTCTAGTAGATGATTATATTTAATATTTTATTTCTATTTTAATAAAGCATTTAATGTATTATTTATTATATTACTAAAAATAGAAAAAAATTAATCTAATTATTTTTTTGGTAAATATTTAATATGGATAGTTAAAGATATGTCTTTAATACTTAATAACAGTCCTAAGAGCTATTGTTAGCATTTACCTTAAATTTTAAATATTAAATTTATTCTAGCTAATTAATTTTTTATTTTGACTATTGAATTTAATATATAGTCTGAAGATTTTATCACAAAATATTAAAATTTTATATAACTTCAAAATTATCATTATTATGATTTTAAAAATTTTGTGTATCTAATTATTTTTCTAAAAAAATAAAAATAATATTAACTTATTTATCTCATTAAATTTTATTAAAATAGGAATGGTCGCTAAATGTATTTAATTAGATAATTGCTATTGAACAAATTCAATAAATCTTTACTTAATTTGATATTCAATGGGAACAAATTAAATAGATAAAACCAATTTTAAATTTGAACTTATTTTATTTAAATATTGAAGTAATGTTTTTAAACAACTCTAAGTTTTTTTTTTTAAAAAAAAAGGTTGAATTCTCGGAGCTCAATGTGCAGTTTGTTTTCTATTGGATTTTTCTTCATAACGAGACGTTGTGCTAATATATTAGATTTAAAGGAAACGCCAATATTTTAAAGGATAAAATGAAAAATTACAACTTTCAATAAGAAAATTAAATACGTAAATAGTTATAAATTTAGAAATGACTTTTTTAATTATTTATTATTTATTTAATTATAAATTATTATTTTTTAACAATTGTAATATCTTATTTTATCTTAGATTTAAATTTATTTACTTTATTTAAATCATATTGAATTTGGTTATAGAAGATGGAGGGAAAAATTGGAAAAAATAATATTTTCATTGATATCAGAAAATACTTCTTTTCACAAGTTTATTTTGTCATATTTAATGATGAATCATGCAAACCACCACTATAATTGTTATTGATAATTTCAGTGGATTTTATCGCGAATGTTGAGATTCGTCAAGCAAATACTAATTACTTTTTCATCATTAAATGTGCTTTAAAATAATACGATTACCATTTGTATTAATGTACTTATAATTATAACACTATACTACTAGTTATTCTTGATTCTTGATTCATGATAAGACACTGAAAATAGACAAACGTGCGTGCATAAATTAATATCTTAATTTGAGGAAATATGTAGAAAATACATTCCACTGGACGAAAAAGGTTTTTCATGGATGTTCATTAGTATTAAAAAATTATTATTTTATTATTATTATTATTAAAAATTGATAAAATAATTAATTCTTCAATTATTTTTCTTTAATCTTATTCACATTTTAATAATTATGGAACATAATTTATATGTCCACTTTCGACAATTTCCCTAGGCAAGAAGAAAGCATGCTAACTATAGCTAAATGAATAGTTTAAATGATCTAAGCTGACCAACTATCACTAAATGAGAATTTTTAACTTTTTGTATTTCAACAGAAAATATTTTTTGGAGAAATATTACTTATATATATTAGTAGTACATTTATAAATAAATGACATATATTATTCAAATTATGATTAAATGAAATAATATTTAAAATCACATTAATATAGAAAATTGAATTTTTTTAAAATAGAGAGAATTATTTTTCAAATTTTTTATATTTAATATTGAATAAATAAAATATTTTTATTGTAATATTTTATACTTATGAAAATATTTTTTATTAAAATAAACTCTCAAAGCCAACTCTTAAAAGAGTAAGATTGTCGTCTATTTATGCTTATTTTCCCCACTAGTTTGGCTCTTTGTGTATTAAGTAATTAACAGGGAGAAAAACTACGTAAATTGTCATTAAAATAAGATAAGATACAGCATATACAAGCCATTGGTGATTTAATTGTGAAAAACTTAAATAATATACTTAAAGTTTTAAGTTTCAATTTTTTCGTTATTAATGTATATAAAAAAAATATCCTGTAATGTTGAAACCAATTATATTGAGTAATTCATTTGTGTTTTATTAAAAGAGTAAATGTTCAAAAGGTATTTTTATGATAAAATTAATAATTTAATCTTTAAAATTATAAGATACTAGTAAAATAATTTTTAAATTATATCAAATTGTAACTTTGTTACTAAATAATAGTTTATATATACAAATTATTATTTAAACATAAAATTATAATTTTATATAATTTAAAAATTATTTTGCTAATGTTATATAATTTTAAGAGTAAAATTATTAATTTTATATTTTTTATTATATTAGCAAACCATTAAAATACCTAGTCCAACTTGCCTTTTAAATATTTAAGAAAAATGAGAGGTTAAAATTACAAAACTGAAAGAATGGTTGCCTTCGCGAGACTTGAACCAATCATGTTTGATCAACTGACATCCATCTTCTTTGCAAATACAGTTGTCGCTCAATATTTTATGAATAAGGCCTAAATGTATTTTTCATCCTTATAAAATACAAATTATATAATTCTAACGTCACTAGATTAAAATAATTTATTTTGATTCATAATAATTAATTTATATAATTTTAGCCTTCTTATTTGATTTTTGTTAAATTCTTAATTAAATAAGATCATTTTCACTTAACATTTCTTCTATATTAATTTAAATTAGCTTTTATATAAGTACGAAAGGGAATCTTTATCTATATATTAAAATTTTATCATGATTTTTGAACAGGGTTGGTGACATTATAGGCATTGATGCCCAATGTTAGTTATACCAATGTCAATTTGGTAAGCTAGAGTCAGAAACAATACCGTAATAATCACCCTTAAATATAATTTTAATTTTTATAAAATTAGAATTGATTTTAGTCTCTCTAATTCAAAAATCTCAATTATGATTCCTATAATGTTGAAATTATTTAATGTTTAATCTTGATCCAACCATTTTCAATTTGCAAGAAACAAACAGTGATCGCATGTTTGAAATAATTTTTGCCAACTTAACTGTCGAATTGAAAGGCCAAATTGCCCTCTACTTCAGCAATCATGATTCAATTATAATCAAAAAGTAAAAATAAGAAATAATTCTCATTTATCTGTCTCCAATATTAATCCAATTATCCAAAGCACAAAGAACTTCAACTTTACCAAATTTGTTTAATTCCATCTCAAATAGTATGAAACAAATCTAAAGCCTTTACATTGGCTCAAAAAAGGTTGTGAACCTTTGTAGTTTGCAGAATACAAAAACTTACAATTATAAAGTGCTTTCTTTGAATTCCACTATATCTAAATTTTCATAACAAATTATTATTCTAAAGTAAAAAAAATGAGTTTTATTAAATTAATTGCAAGATTTCTCTATATTTGAATCTAAGTCATTATCTTCCAATGATTTAGAATCCATAAAAAAATGTATATATCTAAGCTTTTAAAGGATAAAAATCCAACTTAAAAAGTCAGAAAATCAACAAAAGTAAACAAAGATACAAATGAGTCAAGTTAAATATTTACATGTTTGAACTTAAGTTCGATAATAATAAATGAGCTTAAACTCATTGAGGTTAAAAACTTCAAGAGTGAGCTCAAACTTAATTTGAACCCAAGCTTATTTGAACTTAAACAATCCCCTAATTTCTTACTACAAATTTCTATTCAAGCTTACATATCCAAGCTCTTGGGTTATGTTCAAGCTTAAATAAATTTAAACGAGCTTATATAAAATTATAATAGCTTAGAAAGTTTTTTTTCCTTTTTCTAATCATTACCCAATTTGACATTAGTTCTTTAAAAAAACTACAAAATAAAAAAAAGAAAGATAATAAGATGACAATAATAATTAAAACTTAAACATGATTAGTATTGTAGAATTCATTCACCAAATTCTATCTAAAAAAGGGAAATAAGCTACTCCATAACAAAAGGGATATACTCAAAAAATATGATTTACAATATATTTTTTACTTATATGTAAACCTTTCTTATTATTGTTAAGCATAAAAGGTTAGTACTTATCACTAAATGTGTGCTAGGTCTATCTAATAACCTTTCAAGAAAGTACATAAAAAAATCAATTACATATATGATATAAATCTAAAATTTTGAAGCAAACAAACAATCTGAAAATAAAAAAAAACACAAATAGGGAGGACATAAATAAAAAGGTTAACAATTTAAACAAGGAAAAATAAAAACTAGCAGCACAAGGTAATTATTAAAGTTTAGCTTTCCTCATAAAAAAAAAAAAAAAAAAACTCATCTAAAGTCATAATTGGCATGTCATAGACAATCAACAAGAAGAATAGAAACCAAAACTCAAAACTAATCAACTCATAGATGTAGATGTCCATAATAAAAGAATTAAGAATTTAAATTGTATAATTGTCCACATAAGATAATACAAAAAAGAATAATAGTCAGATACAAGATAAAATTTTGTACTTTATGTGAGGCATTGCATTTTTCCTAAGTTAACTTGTTGTAAACTGCAATAACTCTAGTGTATGCTTCTCATTATATAACATAATTCAAACTTTTAGGATGGGTTAGTTGGCTAGTAATTTTTAGTAATTCAACAAAACATACTAATAATAAAGAAATTACTTTGGGTTGTTTATCATGCAATATAAAAACTCATATTTCAAAAATAAACCAAATATCAAAGTTTTTAATATTAATATAAGATGTTCTTACAATTATCAAGTTTATCACAAAACACTTATAAAAGAAGTCAACAACTACATGACATCAACAACTAACAAGTACTAAAAAATGACATTTAACTGAGACAAAACAAATAAGCATTAGAAAACTAATTATCCTAAGAACTATAACTTCTTCATGCAACTTCAATGCTCGAAATTAACTTTTAAAATTACAAAGTGGAAATCATCACATTATAACAACCAAATAAAGCTAACAACAACATACTTCATGCATAAATCAATTTCAAACACCAATAAGGATATAAACTTGAATATAAAGGATTGAAAGTGTGATTTTCTTTGAATTTTATTTCTTCTTCAAAGTAAGAATATCATATAATAAGAGCAATATAAACTAACCAAACAAAACCTACAAAAAAAATTAGTATTTAAAATAAAAAATGAAATATACTTACAATAGGTTGTTTCTTCTCTCTATAACTTTGTCTACATCAACCTCCTTCACAAAAAAGAACTTACGCTATCTTAGCTACTAATTTGGTATAATACTTATCAATAACTCTAGTTCCAATATTAAAAATGGACTCTAAGGCAATAGTAACAATTGATATGGCAAGGATATGGGCCATTTTAGAAAGAACGCAATACTTCAAGTCATTAGCCTTCCCCTAATTTAATGCATCAAATTTAAGCTTATCAACTTTGTAAATGTAAACATTTTCTTTTAAATATATTTCAAAGTTCAGATTTTTATGGTTGAATAGTTTTAACTTTTTAAAGAAATTAATTAAAATTTAACTAACTAGAATAATGAGTTATTACTATGCTTACACTAGTAGAAGAATTAGAGCCACTTGATTAACTAAGGTTATTAGTTTTAGAATTTTGTAAAGTAACATATTAGACTTTTAATTAAGACTTATTTTATGGATAGATTGTTAGAAAACAAAATTCAATTACCTTCATCTTACACTTCAAGTCTAGATAGCAACAATAAATATTAATCAATTATGCTCCTTTAATATTTACTAAATTTTTATTTTATTCTTACTTCCATTAATCACATACTTACTCCTTAAGAATATATGAGTGACTATGTAGAAGACCTCTAAAATGGAACTAAATTTTCAATATTTTTCCTAATTTTTTTTGTTGCAGCAATAAAGGTAAGTATACATCTTTTTCCTTATACCTTGGAAAAATATCATTAAATTGAAGAGCATTTGATAACATCTCAAAAGTTAAGTTTCAACATATTTTACATTCAAGTATGAGCTTTTTATTAGTAGTTGAAGTTGTTGTACAATTTCTACAAATGCTTTTAGTCTTACTTCACTATCTTTGAAATATTTAACACTTTTATAAACATTATAAATGATGTTTTTGATTTGCTCAAGCCTATATTGAACCATAATATTAAGGATATGAGCACAATACTAAACATGAAACTACTTTTTGCTATATAACATTTTTTTCTTAAGAAAATCTCTCTCAAACTTCTTATCGAAGCATTATTATTAAATGTATTATTAATTAAAATTATGTACACCTTATTCTCTATCCTTTACTTAATTGAACACTTGAAAATTGTATCATGGCGAAAAGGTTCTCTAACAACCTGTGAGAACCATATAATCAACTTTCTAATTTTTTATCTTTTATAAATTCGTTATTAAGCTAGTATTGCTAACACTTTTTAAAGTTTCCTTTATCTTCTTTTGTTCTATCTTATACACTGCTTTATAATTAACTTTATATGATTCATATGATATTTTATTCTATTCAGGTACTCCTTTTTTTAGCATCACATTAAATCTTTTTTCTTTAATAATCTTGAAGGATGTTTACACATTAATACCTAAATAGCCATTAACTTCCTCATCTTTAATATATCAAACCTTTTATCAATAATCATAGAAAGAGGTTATTTTGCAACTATAAAAAAATTAATCGATTAGAACTTCAATAAAACTTAACTTTTAAGATAAATTTCTATATGTCATTTTAAATATGTAATGCAAGCCTTTTTCAAAATGAAAAGCTCCTTTTGGCAATGATTACATTTTGCCTTTTTAGTGTCATTTAGATGGGCCACTTCAATAAATTCTAACTAAACCTTGGATAACTTAATTTGTTTTCTTTTTGAAATGGATTATTATCAGGTTCTTTAACTTGTTGTTCAGTAAGATCGTTTAATATTTAAGTTAGAATATAGCTTCCACTCAAAAGCAATGGCTAATTGGATTCCACTACTATTTGACATATCTATTACAAATAAATCATATGTTAATGACTTATATAGAAGCTAATACCAAAATCATCAAAATGTTATGATAAAAAAGAAGGAAAACTCATATGTTGAATCATAAAAATGACTTATATTGAAGGTGGCGAATACAATGTTATCATAAAAAAGGAAAAAACTAAAAAGTTAATTATATTTTTATTGTTTAACTTAAGTAACTACATTATTACTATAATCCAGTTGTCCATACCATACGTAAGCCCCTACCATTCATCCTCTAGGGATTATTTGTTAACTTGAAAATTCTGTAACAAAATAAAACTTTAGAACCTAATTGATGGTTAGCATAAAATATCTATAAAATATTTACATGCTTTATTACACAATATTACTATCATAAGAATAAAGGATATGCACAATAACACCAAAATGCAATAGTAAATAATCTTATATCATCTTAACTAGGTAAATATCCTAATTAGAAATGTCTTTCCAATAGGTCATAAATTGTAGTCTAATAGAGAAACATAATCTTTGAAGCCTCGAAAAGCCATCAAATGTTAGCTAAAGGTATAAAAATGAAAATAATTATAGTAAATGATACAAAAAGATACATTTGCTTTGCATTTTTCACTATGTTCCTTTACAAATTATAATGTAAAAGGTATACAAAGTAAAATTGCTAAGAAATTCAAAATCTTAATTATGAAGGGCATATAATTTAAACATAAAAATCATCTAATTTACAAAGATAAAGACAATAACTTGGCTGAAAGAAGCTATGTGACAATAGTGTGGCAGTGAGAGGCTATTTGACAATGGCATGGTTGATAAGAACTTAAGGTACAGATTCATGAATAGTGCTAAGACAAAGACAAAGATGTTCTTCCATTGTGTTTAAAGTTTGTAAAATGAAAAGGGTTTAAAACTTAAAAGCAAGCCTAATTTGTATATTATATTTACACTATACAATATAAAAAAATAAAAATATTTTTTATAATAGGTTCGTTTAGGCTTGCGAATAGCTCAAGTTAAGTAATAAAAAGCTTAGACTTGGCTAGTACATTAATTAAGCTTAACTTGTTAAAATTTGAAGTTGAACCAAGTTTTTTTTTACAAATCAATCTTGAACTACTCATAAATAGCTCAACTCATTTACATTCCTAAAAATAATGAAGCATTTATTTATGAAAAAAAGAAAGGTAAAATTTTAAAAAAATGTTTAACCTTTTTAAAGTAATAGATAAAAAGGAAAAAATTCTTCCAAATGCAATAAATAATAACGAATAAAGAAAGTATGTATTTAGTGTTAGCCAAAAGTCATTGCGTATTTACAAGAAAAAAATGGAAAGAGTTGAAGATTCAATAAATCATGATGACGAAAGATTTAAAGGTTCATTTAATTTGGATTCTAAAAAAAATGAAGATAATGTAAGTATAAATTTTTAAACTTAGATTCTAACATAATGCTTATCATTAAAAAAAAGCTAGGTGCACTAAATCTTAACTTAAATGAATTTATAAATTATGGATTAACTTGAACAATTTTCTTAAAGGTGGTAAAGAAGTTTTTGAGGAAGAAAAACTTCAACTAATGATTTTAGAGTAGCATATCCCTTATGTCCATGTTGTTAGATTATAATTTATTCCTTCAACTAAATAAAAATGACCTTCATTTAAATTGTACATCATCTTTATAAAATGAACTTCTTTATTTCTTAAACATAAAGGTAAATAGTAAACTTTGGCTAAGATTTATTTTGATAAAATTATAGAATTCCTAATGAGAAATTATAAGCATTAAAATGATGACATCCTAGTCACTATAGGTATGAACTAAAAACAAAATTAACTTAAAAAATTAAGAACTTTTTATAGCAGGATCATATTTTATTTAAGTGAAAAACTAGCCTTTATGCCTTAACATTACTTTTTTTTATACAGGCTTTTATAACAAAGAGGCATTTTGCCTTCATGATTCTATTATACATAATTGTAATGTTAAAAATATATAATTAGGATTCATCATTGAAAAAGCTTCAAATGACTTCATAACATTATTAACAAACTTATCCATAATTCAAGATGACTCCCTATATCATAAAGATTAAATCGAATAGCACTGAAAAATCCAAAATCTAAAACATTCAAATTTAAAAGGTTTAGAGGTTGATTTATCATACGAATATCAAATCCATCCTATGTAACTAATCAACAAAATTCAACATCATTATGATCAATATATGTTCTTGCATTGTCTTGTTGAATAGATAGAGGATACTTATAGTCCTCTCATGACCATTTTCATTAATGGTGGGTAAGATTATTTAATAGAGTATAATTTTATCACTTCTTTTTCTACTAAAGTTATTGGGTTTGTTTCTATTTTATATACAATTCTATTAATACTTGTCCTTTTACCGAGATTTTAGGTGACAAGAGGAAAAACATTAATTTTCTTAAAGAAAACTTCATTTCCTTCTGCTTTAAAGCTTCAAACTTTAGACAAGTTAAAGCAACTAAAAACATAACATTTCTAACAAAATTTTTGCTTTTTTAAGTAGATGTTAAATCTTCTTCATTTGATTGCAATTAGTAATTCTTATATTTCTTTATCATGTAGAACCATTTCTTATTAATGTAAATAATGTTATATAAATCCATGAAAATTAGATCATGTGATATGTTATTAATATCAAGCATTAATATGCAAAATTATAGTCAAGATCTTTTGTTTCCTTCCGTTAGAAAAGGCTTTAAAACATTTGAAGACTATTATGTAAATCTCAACTTTCAGCACCTAGAAAATGTAATTTTACTTATGTTTAAAAAACAAGCTGAAGAGTCAAGAGTTATCCATCAATGTAAAGGCACCTCATGCAATCAAGCAAAGTCAACCTAAACTTTTTTATAACTATAATTTATTTATTTATGCAACACATTAGCAAGGATGCCACCATATTCTAATTACCTCCAAATACATTGAACTAGAATAAAAAGAAATTGAAATGTTGATGCTACCATTGTTGTCCCATCTTTTTATTTTTAGCTTTTCATTAATAATTTTTTGTTACAGCATATCATACATGGCTTTACATTTGGCATTGCCCAAAATTTTCATTTTTGTTACATGATTTAGTATTTATAATGGTTCCATATTTGCATTACCAAAATTTATATTCCTGTTTATTTAAAATAATAAAAAATATAAATTTACATGCATATAATAAAAGTATGGTGAATGTTACTGTACCTTTTGGTTTCCAAAAGGGTTTAGTACCCATAACATATGTCAAGCAATTAGTATAACACGTGTAAAGGTAGACAACAAAAATAATATTTTAAATGCACATGTGAATATGGTAAAATTGTAGACGCCCCTCATAAAATTTGAATAAAATAGTTGTTAAACGATGGGTTAAAAAAGTTGTAAAATCAGCTTCCTTTGGAAACCTTTGACTATGGCTTTTTTAGTTAGTTTTAAAATATGTTTGTGCTATATGATAATAGAATTAAAACAACCAAAAGAAATTTATTTAATAAATACTATAAAATGAAAATATTCACTTTTTGAGAAATGATTATTTTACTAAGTGATAAAATTTTATTTTAAAATAAAAGTGATAGAATTAAAATTTCAACACTTTTACTATTCATATTTTTATATATTTTAAGTTTATTTTTATTAATAAATAATAAATGATATATTTAATATTTTTATTTAAATATTTTACTAATTATATTTTGTTAATAGAATCTAAAATAAAATATTTTTATTTTTTATAAACACCGCTAACTTAAACTCTCTATATTTTTATTATATAAAATTTTATATTAATTATAATTTTGATATTCAAATTTAAAATTAACATTTTTTAATTATTGATGGTATTATATTTTTATTAAATATATATTATTATCTTAGTATTTAATATACATGTTTCAATATAAATTATACATATATTCAATTATAAATAAATTAAAAAATAAAATTATTATTTCACACATAAATATAATTTTAATTTTATACTTTATTTTTATTTTAATAATATTATTATCATTTATCCATTTTTTCATTTCATTCTTATAGTATTTATTATGTCAAATATAATTATGAAATGAATATATTATTTCACTTCATTCCATCATACAACATTAATTAAAAAAAATCATGGATGCATCAAAAGTAAGCAATGGAAATCTGAGTTTTTTTTAAAGTAAATTTAATTGGATGGGATGTAATAAAATGAGAAAAGAATGATCCATTTTTATGTTTGAAATTATAAATCTTAGTTAAAAAATTAATGGATTTTAAAGTAAAATTCATATATTTACCATTTTAAAATTAACAAAAAATTATAAAAGATAGTTACCACAAAAAATGCAAAAAAAATAGATAAAACATAATGAAATAATACACAAGTTGCAAAGCATTGAAAAAATCTTAATTGCTATATACTTTATTTAAAATATGACATTTCAAAATTTATATGAATATAATATTAATAAAATTCCAAAAAGTAAATTTGATTTAAATTTTTAGTTACTTTCATTAAATAATGTAATATACAATTAATTATTTCATTTACTATCTTTACATTAAAATTTTAACTTCTTTAAAATATATTTATAGTAAAATTAAATATATCATGATATATTTATATTATTTTATGATATTACTATCTAGATTATAGGTAATAGTGGATATAAAAAGAGGAAAAATATAGAAAAAAATTAAAAATACAAGAACTAAGTAGGTTGTAAAGTGGCACCCAATATTTCTTGAAGATTATGCCTTCCATTGCATCTAGGATTTAATTCTTAATCATTGCATATGTGCATCCAATGATTCAATTACTCCTACGATTATAAAAAAAATGATAAAAATAAAATATATAATTAAGTAATTTAATTAAATTAAATATTAGAATTCATTTTAAGTATTTTTACATCAAAATTAAAATATATACAACACAATAATATTTTATTTTTTTTGAAATTTTATACATTTTAATTAAATATTACCATATACAATTAATATATTTTATATTACACTTTTAACTTATTTAAAATATATTTGTAATATACACTACTAAGTGATTAAATATATTTGTATATATATTTTTTATATTAAAATAGTGAATGTGAAAAAAAGAAAGCAAAAAAAAATATAATGGATTAATGGTTGATGCTAACACTATTTGCATAATGGGTTTGACAGGTTATCATCAGTTCACTGCCCCAATATAAAACTTCGTCTGTGTATCTATTGGGTTCATTTTGTTATTTCATTATTTTTATAGGCAACATTCTACTTTTGACCTCCAACACAAATTTCATTTAATATTTAAATGGCTGCAATTTCAGCACCTGGGATCCTATTGCTATTAATAGTGCTAACTCATTGTGGGTTCCAAATCCATATGAGTACCATAGAATTCACCTAAAAGTATAGTAAGAACTATAAATTTATATACACAAAATAATTAATTTACATACATAAATAAAATAATAAGGCCTAGATTAGGAGGAAGAACTTTAGAAGCCAATGATAATTCAACACATAACTTTATTTATGGTAAAAAAATTCTAATAAGCATGCAAAGACACTTACTAAATAAGTGTTATGATTTTATGCTTGTAACCTAAAGTAAAGATGAAAATTTTCAACATGTAGAAGTAAAATAATTTAACAAGATGCAAAAACACATATGACTATATTGTCAGAATAGAATTACAAGTGTTTGTTATATTAGACCATAATAATAGATTAAGCATAACAATATAGGAAGAAGAAGGAAAACCCAATACCTATATTGATGTTTGGTTCTTATATACGACACCCCAAAGTTATATCATAGTTCCTTAGTTAATTTATTAACCATTAAGTTAGTTTAAGTTAATTAAATTACTCTTTCAAACATTTTAATTTAACAATTGAATGATATTTTATGAATAATTTAGAAATTACATGTTTATTTTTCATGAAACTTGTTTGATATGAAAATAAACTTAAAAAACTTTTTATAGATTGGTTTTTTACTTAAAATAGTTAATATATGAAAAAGTTATTGCCTTTACAAATTAAGTTCAATAAGTTAATTTTTTACAATCTTATATTCATGATCTTTATCTATTATTTTAGTGATATCTCAAAATTTACAGAAGATATTAACATGAAATCAATATCATTAAATAGAATACTTAAATACCTTCTTACCAATAGATGATTTGCTAAACACACGTATAAAATAAAGAAATTATAACCTCTTAAAGTTAGAGAAAGTTGTTATTTATCAACAATTAACTATTAGCTCATAGAAATAGGAAACTTGTTTTGTTCTAGGGCAATAGTTAATTATTAACCTTAACAGGTAATTATTATAGGTTAAACTAGTTTAAATTAGTGTTTAAAACTCCAAATAGATTTCCATATATTTCAATAACTGGTCTAAATTCATTTTCTCTCATTTCTTCTCATTAAACCCTAAACCCTAGTCTTCCCTTCTTAATTATTCAAGGAATTCTTAGAATCATTCTTCTCAATTCTTATTCTAAATTCTCATTTGTTTTGAAACCTTTTAGAATATAGTTGTTCCATAGCTATGAAGTATAAATTGGAAAAGAATTTTAGCTCAACTCTCTTTTCATTGGTCTATCTTCAATCATTTGTAAAGTTTCCTTGATTTTCTTTTTAAAATTTCAATTTTCTATATGCTTTTGGTTATTTTTATTCTTTTTTTTTAAATTTGATTCAATAAGGTCATAAACCCTAAAATTCCCAATCTAACTCAAGAATTTCTCACATTTTAGGTAAGCCCTTATTGCTTATGCCCTTCTAATGGCTCTATTTATTGAATATGGTTTGAAAAATGGTTGATCAATGTGTATATATTGTTAAATTGCTTAATTAGAGGGTTTTACAATTCATAAGCTTAGTTAAAGAGAGAACTTTCCTTTAAGGTAAATGGGAATTTTACTTCTTATTAAAAACCCTATTTTATTATTTATAAAAAAATAATATATAACATATACTATTGATTTTAAATTTTGCCTTAAATTGATCTATATTTTGGAATAACTTTTGAATATATTTATTTTAATGAAATTTTGAATAAATTTTCTATAATTATGACAGTATATGATTTATGATTGAATTTTTATACAAAAAAATTAATGACAAAATGACTATGTCTTCGTCATAGAAGACCAGAGATATTTAGTGGTGAGACAATGTATATGCTTATGATATGAAAATGAGTTAAAAAATATTTTTTTTGGATTTTAAGTAAATAGATTGAGGGAATAGTTAGATGCAACTAGTAAAACTCCTATGTATAATCAAAGGAGTAAGGAAATTGAGTATGAATGATTATCTGCAAACTTATTAACCTTGGTATAAAAATTGTGCTTGAGATGATATAAGAAATAGTTAAATTATGCTTGAAAAGGAATAAAAATAGTTAAAGTATGATTGAGAGGTCACACACTTAGTATTCTTCGTTAAAGTTCCTTAAATCTCAACTAAGAGTAATTATGAATGATAAGAGTAGGGAGATTGAGTATGAATGATTATCTGCAAACTTATTAACCTTAGTATGAAAATTGTGCTTGAGATGATATAAGAAATAGTTAAATTATGCTTGAAAGGGAACAAAAATAGTTAAAGTATGATTGAGAGGTCATACACTTGGTATTCTTAGTTAAAGTTCCTTAAATCTCAACTAAGAGTAGTTATGAATGTGTTTAAATATATTTTTTTTTTATATTTTTAAAAATTATTTTTTTATTCTTAAAAACTAATTTTATATTAAAGAAAAATAAAGAATAAATAGTGGTTCGTGTTGCAAATAAGAAAATATTTTATTTAATTACAAAATTAACATCTATAATAAGAAAAAAATTTAGAAAATAACTGAAAGTTATTTCTATTTTTTATTTTTAAGTTACATATTTAAAGAATAATTTTTAAAAATAGATTTTAAAAATATGTTGTCAAACAAGTTCTTCTATTTTTAAAAATAAATAATAAAAATAGACTTTATGTTTTTTTTATGAATTTATAAATGATATAAGATCAAAAGATGATAGAAAAGATTTGTAACTCCAAACTTGAATGGTAAAAAAATGCTTATTTATATATATATGTATATACTTATATGGCCTTATGTTTTTCCACTCCACATTTGATGGGTAATAGAAATCTTTGCTTACTAAGTTTTATACTCACTTTAATGTTGTTCCCCTTCTTTTAGATCAAGTAGCAAATTTTGTCTTCACCATCAACCTTATTAGTCTTTTATCTTAAATCTCATGAGCTTTTAGGATAGGCCTTAGCATGTGAATATTAAGAGTTATGATAATGTGAGTGTGTCAAATCAAACCAATCATCTCATGCATGATAAGTTTAGGTTACATTGCATCGTAAAATGTCTTGAAAATTTTGTTGACATAATGAAAGGTAGATTTATGTCTTTCCATTTGAAAAGTGATATGAATGTTTTTAAGAAAATGATTATATTATTTTATCTTAAACTATATTTTGGCATTTACATGTATAACATGAAAAGGCTTCTTAAGGTACTAGGTAGGATACTCCAAGCTAGTTATATTTCTGTTTTTAGAGGTATGGCATTATGCAATCCTTACACCATAGGAGCATCATCTTCAATGCATGTCTCTTTGTTTAAGTCCACGAGAAAATGGTTCAATGAAGATATCTCAATCATTTGAGAATTTGGCTTACAATTGAAGTCAGAAAATAAAATTACAGCATTGATATTAAGATTCAACAAATCCCCAAAAACTTCTTCTAGTTGTCTATCATCATTATCATTGTTAGAATGTGATAAATTTACATTTAAATCCATTTCAAATAAAGGCATTTGGTTACTTTTCCTTGTATGCAACTTTAAAATTTTTAAAACTTAAAACTTCTACATAGAACAATTTTAATCAGAAGATTTCAAATATTTAAAGTTTTAATTGAAAGTATTTAATGGTAGTACAAGTTTATATTGAAAGAAAAATGAAATGTCCAATTCAAGTAAACTAGAATTGATGTTAGCAAAAAGAAACGATTGAAGTTGGTGGAAATAATTATTTGAAAGAAAAATTTAATACTTTTTATGTATAATTACCAAAAACAAAGAGAAAGTGCAGTGTAAATGGAAAGAGCACTAAAGGATTAATAGAAGGAGAGAGGATTTAATTATAAGGAAAATAATAAACAAGGTGTGTAAATGATTAGAGTATTAAAAGATTAATGGATGGAGAGAAAGGATTTAATATGTTATGTACTCTAATTTTAATAAAAGTCAAATGTAATTATAGTTTTCTACAACTTAGGTTATTTACTAACTTTTTTAATTTTTGTGCAATTACCATAAATAATAATTATTTTGAAATGAAGAGAGTATACTTTACATTTTAAAAGAGCAACATCCAACATATTGAATTTAAATCTAATACATAATAGCTAATATAACTTAGTTCAATTAATTATGTGAATTTGAATAAGATCATTGTAGCTTCCTTTAGTCACATGTTCAAATCATTTTTAATACTAGTCATTTTACTTAATAAGTAACCTTTCCTAAGGAGATTTTTTTTTGTTTTCAGGCTCGATTGGGCTTAATAATAACCTTTGAGCAGGCTTTTGCTAATAACCTTAGTATGAGACTGATGCTTTACTTAGTAAAATTGGGGAAACCATTTTTTCTTCCTATTTTAGCTGAAAAAATCTAATACATGACAAAAAAAAACATTAAATGCTATTGGAATTAAAAATGTCTTTATACAATCATAGTCATGTAAGCTACTAAATCATGTTTAAATAACATGATTTTTTTATATAAAATAACATGAAATTTAGTCCAAAGCCATAACTTTTAATATTTTTTGAACGCTTTGTACCTTCTTTTATATCTAGAATTTGACCCCCTATCACCACATGTATGCATTTAATAGTCTAACAATTCATATTGTTGAAAAAAATAACATGAATTTTTTTAAAAAAGCTACATGTCAAAATCCCTTTGGTGGGAATAATTGTTTAGAAGAAAAAAATTAGGGTAAAATACACTACCATTCCTTATAATTTGCCTTAATTACATAAACCTCTTATCTAATTTAGAATTCTACATATTAGTCCACTTAGCAAAGAAACATGAAAAATATTATATTTTTTATTCCTTTATCCAATTTATTATAATTTTCTTACAAAATTAATTTTGAAAGTTCAGTCATGTCCTTCCTTTTATCAAATAATCAGAAGCAATTTCTCATTTTCAAAATTGAGAATTACTTGCTTCTTTATGTTTTCTTTCTACCACCATGGATAATTAAAGCTTTGCAAAAATAGAAGCTCGGATGATTTAAGTTGCCATGCTCCATAAGCTAATATTGGGAAAACCTTTAAATTAATTATTTTTAGTTAATTTGCTCTATTTGTTAGGATTTGAATCTCTATAATATAAATGATTTAAGGGAAAAGGGATTTTTGTCATTTGATTTTGCCAATATATATATTTTCCTTTTGAACAAATATGTTAAGTGTGAATTTGACAATCTTGCTTACTTTATTTCTATTATTAGGTTTCAACCTTTTTCTTAGCAAACTTCCTATCCTTATGTTTTGGTGGATCGCTTTGAAGACATCAACCCTCCTAAAAGAGTGCATGAAAATAATAAATGTGACAGAAAAGTCACACTTTATGGTTATTTGAGAAGTTGTAATTTAAAAAAATGATGCAAAGTTTGTTTGATAATTTTACTAATTTTGTTATTTGCTTTCTAATATTAGCTTTAACATATCAATAGCTTTTGAAAGAATATGCAAGGCTAAGTTCTTTAATTGATATTGAAAACTACTGAATCTTCTTTACTTTTGTTATTTATTTTTTCTTATAAGGGGTTAAAAGTAATAAATTCGTTATTATATTTCTCCCTTTTTGTAGCTATATTACTAATAATCATATGTTTTGAAGACTCTGCATTTCTTTAGTTCACATTGTATCTTGTTTTAACATGGTCAAATTCTTGCATTTTTCTACAATGAGTTCCATGATAGTATGTTGATTGATGACAAATTAGTGGATTTTTATCTCATTGAATACTACTAACATTCTTTAGATTTCATTAAACTATTACTGGATGGAAGAGATGTTATAAACTTTGATTAATTGCATTGTGTAATATGATGATCTAATGTTATACTTATAATTATGTTTCTCTAAATTTTCTAACTTAAATTTTGAAAATTAAGTGCATATAGTTGGTTTTGGTAATTATAGTTTGGCAAGTGTCACTATTTTACTAGATCTTTGTTCTTTGCCATCTGCTGCAAAGAAGAAAGAAGTGCATGATAAGGAGAAGTTGTTTTATGCTCCCATGTTTGGTCTTGAGGATCTTATGTACGATAAATATTTTAAGGTGCTTGCAAGGGTTTTAGAAAGATAGGTATATTTTGATCAAAATAACATTATATTCATTAACCAAATAATGCTATGCATCGTTAATTAAAAAAGGACTTATGCGTAATACATATTTAGGTTTTAGGATAGGTTAATGTAGGATTTAAAATCAGATAAGAGAATCGTGTAATTAAGGTAAATTATTGGGGAGGATAGTATATTTTATCCAAAAAATTAATATTCTTTGTAAATAATTACTAGAGAAAAAGAGAATCCAATGTAAATAGGAAGAGTCTTAGAAGATGAAGATGCAGAGAGAGGATTTAATTGTGAAAGAGAAAGAAATAGAGCGTTTAAATAGGGAGAATTTTATAGGATCAATATATGGAGAGAGATGATTTAATATCTACATACTCCAATCTTAATAAAAAGGATATTTCAATCAAGTATAATTATAATATTTTGCAATTTGGGTTATTTACTAACTATTTTAATTTTTGTTTAATTACATTGAACAATAATTATTTTTGAAATGGGAGAAGCATATCTGACCTATATAAAATCCAAGATATTGAATTCCAATTCAATACAAGATAAAAAATATAAAAAAAATTGAATACTACTTGAAAATGTTTTTATGCAATTATAATCATAATCATGTTAACTATTAAATCATGTTTAAAAAACATGAAATTTATAAAGAAACGATGTGTCAAAATAAGTTGTAAACATCCATTTTTTTAAATTGTACACTTGCATACCTTTTGTGTATTGAAATATTGGCAAAAATGAATATCAAAACCCTATAGTTTGACGAACACACATGACGTGGAAGAAAAACCAAAATGTGAAATATCAAGAAAAATGCCCAAGAAAAGGGTCAACAAAATAAGATTAGAGTCATTGTTATCATCTATTTTGCAGAGAAATTACTTAAGGGAAGGCAAGGCAAGAGTGAAGTAGTTAAAAATGACGAACACTATAATTAAGTAAATAAAAAATATCTTCAATAAAAATTAAGTAATTATTTTTTAGAATAAGGTTTAAGCTAAATAAATTGCTCAATTTTATGGGTGGTTAAAATAATCAAAGGAGCCATCAAGTCAAATAAAATAAATCTTATCACAAGTGCAGATATAAAGTGAGGGTAAGTATGTTTATTATCGGATTAAAATTGAATTAATCTTTCCATCAGTACAAATAAAAGAAGTCCACAAAACATAAAATTTACTAATGGCCTAAATGCCTTTAAGAAGATCCAAAATATAATTAATAAAATTAGATTACAGTGTGCTCCATACTATTTTTGATATTGTGGCGATCCAAAATTTCGGATATATAAAATATGTCACTGAATTGTGTAGAAACTTGTAGCAATACCGATCGCCTTCCATCTTGCGATCGTGTGCATCATCCATGCGTAATCATTGACATCATATCTTTGTTAGACGAGAGATTTTAATTTAAATGGTATAAAATATTACTTAAACATATTATACTCTTTCCCATTTTGAATTTAATTTCAAAATGTTGTATCTACTTGTTTCGTGATCATGACTTCATTGTTCCTATTATTGAAAAAATATAATATCTCGCTTCTCATTTCTATAATCTCATTAGCTTCGAGATTACAGATATATTTTGTGTTTGAACCTTGTTTGCCATAAAAAATAAAATGTTTGACTTTAAATAAAATGAGATTTTATTTCATTTACTATTCTTATCTTAATTATATTTGTATCATTGTTAAATTTCTTCAAATTTAATAAATTTTTTATTATAATACATTTATTTGACTTAAAATATATATTATACAAAAAATTTATCTTCCTTTTAATATTGTATTTATTGTAATAGGATAAGTACTTACTTTTTAATTGAATTCTATATATTTTTCAATATGTTCTAAACAAAAGAATTTATTTGTAAATAAATTAAAATTATTATTCTTGATATAGCTTGTAAATAATAGAATTCATTTATAAATGAATTAAAATCATTTTTTTAAAATTGAAATGCAATCAATTTTAGAAAATTTTAATACAAAATAAACCATTAACGATGCAAAATTTTTCTAGTGATATGATTATTATGTTGAAATTTTCTAATTTGGCCCATAACATAATTTATAAATCGATAAAATTCTCTCCCTCTCAAAAAAGTATATGAGCGAAGATTTTACGGAGGGGGAGATCTCCTGTCTCCTTCCCTTTGTTTGTGTCTGTTTTTCGACTTTGGATTTTAACTGAAAATTATAAAAGCCCCGGTCAATTCCTGAAAATTGAAGGTAGACATTCATAAGAGAAGCCATAGATGCTTTAAATGATTCAAATAGAGGCCTTAAAATTAATTCTTCTCATCTTCTACAGATTTATTGATTTTCTCTTGAATTACTTGTAAAAAAAAAATTCATATCATAATATATAATTAAACAACACCGAAAAATGTTAAGTCTTAAAGTTTTCCTGAATATTATTACAAGAATAATGGACAAGCCAAGGCCATCAGTAGGCATTTTTCTTTCAGAAATGCAGAAGACATCTCAGTGACTTTCCGCTGACCAGAAGATCAAAGGCTTTATTTATCTCGTCGAAGTGGAGCTCGTGAGTAATGAACTCGTCCAGCTTAACAGCCTACAAAATTAGTGTCAAATCAAGCAAACATAAATATTAGAATAGCAATGAAAAAATTTATAAGAAATAAAAATATCAAAATTTTGATAATTTTTTATCGACATAATAATATAAAATTTAAGTGCATGATAGCATAATCTGACTTATATTCAGAAGCAAAGCTACAAAAGAAACATGGAAGAGGCTTAAACATAATTTGTTAAGAATTTTATAAGAATTTTTAATTTTTAAATGAGTTAAATATGGATTTTCTTTAAGAAATTTTTTTCAAACTTCCAAGCTTTGGAGTGGGAAGGTAGAGGTGGCAAATAAATAAATCAAAGCAAATCAATCCGTGCAAATTTCAGTCTATACAAATCAAATCAATTTATATAAATTCATTTTAATTTGTCTTCAGATTTTGAATATAAATATGTAAATTTTAGTTGTAAGTTTATGAACCAATCAGGTTTGAGTTGGCCCATCTAAACTTTGGTTTGTGTAAATCAAATTATATATGCAAGCAATTAAAACGAATTAAAATTTGAATAATTTAATTTGTTTAAATTCACGAATCATAATTTATTTAATATTTTTATTATATTGTAAAGAGGTTTTGTTCTTATAAGAGTGTTAAACAGAAGAGATGATTATGATAAATCATTAAGATAGTAGTATATTGATGTATTATTATATTTAATTATTAATAAATTATTATATAATATACTAAATTTAATTTTTTTTAAAAAAAATTTAATGTATAATTAAATATAGTGATATATTAATAAACCACTATATCAACTGTCTGCGGAGTCTCTCTCACAAAGAAAATAAAGCAAACACGGAAAGTGTAAGATAAGTGTGTGGGAATAGATGATTACCCCGTGCAGGCATTGTTTAGCAAAATGAGGCAATTGGGATCTGCCCTTGAACCCTCCGAACACCGATCCTTCTATTTTCCGACCAACAAATAGCTCCATTGGGTGGATTGGAAGCATTTTTGCTGACGAATGAATTCCTAGAATTACCGTCAAGCCCCAACCCTGTTTCATTCAATCCATATGGATGGAAACTCAAAAAATGGGAATATATTTTAGAATAAAAAAATCAAATTGTCGAATAATGGTTGGGCAGGCCAGCACATTCGGGCCTAAGCCCATAAGAACTTATCCGTTTAATGGCCTTGAAAACAGCATCTATACCTCATGAGTAGACAAGAATGCATTCCGAAGAACATCCGAGTTTCCTACACATTCGAAGCTATAGTGGACGCCTCCTCCACTGATCTCTCTTATTATCTGCCAAAGTGAAAACACAACCAAGTTGCCATCAATGTCTATTGATTATTAATTAAAAGTGAATGTCCTAGTTCCTATCTAATGAGAATTGTTAATTTTATTATTCATTTATTAATTTTACAGAATATATATATATATATTAAAATTTTAATTTTTTTAAATTTTAAAATATTAAAATTGTAAAAATCGGTTATTAACTTTATCTACCGAGTAAGAGTAAAAGCAAATATCATAGTTAAAGTATAAAATGCACTTCAAAATATGAGATATTTTGTCACGATTGTTAGATGAGAAATACAAAAGCTGAGTAATTACTCACCTCATATACTGGCTTCTCCT
The DNA here is from genome assembly GCA_020226215.1 of Sindora glabra. Taxonomy (NCBI): domain Eukaryota; kingdom Viridiplantae; phylum Streptophyta; class Magnoliopsida; order Fabales; family Fabaceae; genus Sindora; species Sindora glabra. The sequence goes on along the minus strand of CM035226.1, from coordinate 32,016,788 downwards.
CATCCCTTGGATTTATGAAGTCGGTGATTCCCATTGCTTTGCCTTTGCACATAGAAATGCATCATATATTTATTTAAAATTAAATTCATGTAAAAATTTATGCATAATTTTTTTTAATAATTTCCAACAAGGGATAAAAATATTATTTTAATGAAAAAATATATTAAATATCTCTTGTTATGGGTTGAATCGAGTTGAATTTTACCAAAAATAGATCTGGTTTACTCTCTAAATCATTGGTCTGAACTTGATCTATTAGGTTGTATAAGGTCCAAATTCAAATTTGCTCCAACCTATTAAAGAAGCCTAACTTATTCTGTTAGCTTATTTAAAAGTCTCTTTATATAAATAGGCTTTCAAATTTGTTAATAGATTAAATTTTTTTTAAAATCCAAAATTATTTAATAACCTAATTAGGACAATATACATGTATATATATATTAAAATATTCATGTTACTTGTATATATAATATATATTATATTATATTATTTTTAGATATATTTATAATTAAATAAATTGATCTAATAGACTTATAAATCAAATAAAAAAAAGTCTGATCTATTTTTTAAATAAATCAGCTTATCACTACAGCAAAAAAGACTTTTAGCGGCGACATTTGTCGTCGCTAAAAGGTATTCGGTCGTCGTTAAAGAAAAAGTCGTCGCTAAAAATGTCGTCAGTGTAGGTCCGTCCTTGAAAAGGTCATTAGCGACGAAAATTTGTCGTCGCTAAAAGTCCGACCTTTTGCGACGACAATGTTGTCGCAGAAAATAATTTCAAAATTCAAAAAATTTTGAAAATTGATTTTTAGCGGCGACATTGTCGTCGCTATAGGGAAAGAAGTCGCCGCTGAAGATCGACTTTCAGCGACGACAAAGTCGTCGCTAAAAGTAAAAAATATCAGCGAAAGTCTGATCTTTAGCGACGACATTTTACCCTATAGCGACGACAAGTGTCGCCGCTAAAGATTTTTTGAATTTTTTTAAAAAAATTTAAATTCAAATTGTTGTATATTATAAATAATATATTATCTAAAATATTCTTTATTTTAATTAACTTGAATTGTTTAATATTTTTTAAATTTAATTTAACATAAATTATGCAATTATAATATATTAGTAATTTTATTAATAATGTCTAACAATTTGATTCAACATAAAAAATTAATACTCATAAAGCAATGGTAAAAATAATATGGACCTCCTAGTTGTAAATTATATTTATAAATTTTATGCTAAGTTAAATTTAAATAAATAAATTTAAAATTTACAACATACAAAATTAAATAATATGAAATTTCATATTGAATTAAACATACTATCAATTCTATTAATTTATTACAAATTATTTGAGTAAATTAAATATATTATTACACAAAAAAATATTATAACTTTTATTCACATACCTCAATGGTAAAAATCTACTGATCAACTCTAAATACTCTCCACGAACTAAGCTAAGTGCTAATAATAACTAACAAATTAAAAGATGCAACATATAAAATTAATACATATCAACATATATAAAAAATAAATATATTAAAATAAAAAAATTTAAAAGAAAGAGAAAGTTCAGAAACTTACCTTAATTCCAAAAATTTTAAACGCGCAAATGAGGAGGGAGGAGGCGCCGTGAATAAATAGCCAAAACTTTCACCGACGACTAAAAAATTTCGGTCGTCGTTGAAGCCTTCAGCAACGACCGAGGGACTTTCAGCGACGACATTGTCGTCGCTAAAGCCTTATCTCAAAATAGGCTCTAATAAATTTTCGGCGGCATAATTTGGCCTTGGGCGGCAAAATTTGGCCTTCAGCGGCGACAATTGTCGTCGCTGAAGATTCAAGACTTTCAGCGACGACATTGTCGTCGCTGAAGGGTTGAGTGTCGTCGCTGAAAGTCTTGGCCTTCAGCGGCGACAATTGTCGTCGCTGAAGGCCAAGCCTTTCAGCGACGACACTGTCGTCGCTGAAGGGTGGACCATCAGTGACGACACTCAACCCTTCAGCGACGACAGTGTCGTCGCTGAAAGTCTTGAATCTTCAGCGACGACAACTGTCGTCGCTGAAGGGTTGACCATCAGCGACGACACTGTCGTCGCTGAAGGGTGGACCATCAGCGACGACACTGTCGTCGCTGAAGGGTGGACCATCAGCGACGACACTCCACCCTTTTAGCAACGACACTGTCGTCGCTGAAAGTCTTGGCCTTCAGCGACGACAATTGTCGCCGCTGAAGGCCAAATTTTGCCGCCGAAAATTTTTTAGGCTTTTAGCGACGACTTTTGTCGTCGCTAAAAGCCTAATTCCTTCTCGCCCTTTGTGCGTCATTTTTACCGACGACAATGTTGCCGGAAATACCTTTAGCGACGATCAAAATTTTGTCGCCGCTAAAAGTATCGTCGCAGTTGCTTCTTTTTCTTGTAGTGTATTAGCTTAAATCTAATTTATTTAAATAAATAGATCATGCCTTACATAAATTAGATTGTAAGTTCCTGATAAATCGTTTAACTTACTTACACCCCTATCTTCATTTTAGTTTTTCATTGAGTAGTTTTCTCATATATTAAAAAACTTATAAAAACCTATTTCTATTTTAGAAATTATAATAAAAATGTATATTATAAAAAATACGTTAAAATTAGAATTATTCATGATAAATTTGAGAATAGAAAAATTAAAAGTTAAATTTGATAAAAGAATAATAAAATGTTGTCGTCAGTTCTAATTACGGTATACTAATAAATGAAGGGAAGCCACCTTTCAGAAATTTGTCGGGGTTGATGTCAACGCCAATTATTTTGGATGCCCCTCTGGTCCGGGCACCTTCTGCCACCTGGTCCAATTTAAAATGCATTTATGTCTATTCAATATATATAATTCTTTTCAAAAATTAAATGGATGTTCCAAAATTACATAGGTAGATTTTTTCCCTTTTTAACCTATAATTGTGGATCAAAATGGCACAAAAATTTTATAAAGATATTTAACTTAAATAATATTTAATATTTATTAAAAATTTTATATCTTTTATTACATATTGATTTTTACGTGTGTTTAATAGTATAATTATTTCTATTATTAAGAAGTAATACAAAAAATAATAAATTAGATTAGAATTTATAAATCGAGGATCTTTTATCCAATTTCACCGTCACCTTAGATGGTATTTGCATAGTGGGCATATGATTGAGATATTTTTCTATATTATTGAGGTATTTTTTTTCCTGAAATTTTTAGACCAATATATTAATCAGATATAATTCACGCGACCATACCTTCATTGTAAAATTTGAAATAAAAACTTAATATTAATAATCATTAGCTAATAGCATACCCTATCATGCCAATAAAAAATTATCGAAATCTTCTTCTTTTTAATAAAATATTATTAAATTATTGTTATTTTTTAATAATATATTATTTTTTACTTATTTATAATATAAAATATCTCATATTAATAACATATTAAATTTAATCTTTTATGAAAAATGAAAGTTATTAAATATTTTAAAAAGTAAAATAAAATAATATAAATGTAATTTATCTTATATTTTGCGGGGACAAGAAAGGTTGATAATTTGTATATTAACATAATATATACACAGATTTCAATTTTTATTTTATTCGATGATAATATTTTGTCGTTTTGAATTAAAAACGGGATGGGGTGGAAACTTACAGCAAGGCCCACAGCGCCCAGACCGAAGACCGCTACGGTAGACCCAGAATGCACGTCAGCAGTATTCCATGCAGCTCCAACTCCTACAATTTCATTTTGTTTTCAAACTATCAATTCACATCATATGTCCACCTATTTACGCAAAATTCCTTTCATTGCTTAGAAAAATGAGATGTAGATACAAAGGAGAACAGGGATTTGTAGATACAAAAGTATGAGACCATCATGCGAGTTTCTCTTTCGTCAACTGAAAATCACATCCACACGCAAAAATATATATAAGATTAAAATTATTAAATTATTAAACACAAACGTATAAAACACCCTGAGAAAGAATTCAAAATATTGAAGAAAGCAAGATCTTCGAATAATATTATAACCACTTTTTTAATTAAAACTTTTATTTTTTCTCCAATGATGTTTTGCTAAAATGTTTTATGATTTTTTATAAAATAAAATTGTAATATAAAAATCATGAAAGTTGTTTATATAAAATCTTTAATATTTTTCAGAAAAAATATATGTTCAGATTTTACATATAATAAATATATGTAAAGTTATAAATTTACCATAAAAAATTTCACAATAAAATTTATCATTTTAATATAAGCGCTATAGGTTCCAACGAAAATTTTGTGGAAAACAGACAAAATTTTAACAAAGTTTAAGAAATAAGAGATTGATAAGAATTTTGTTAAGTATAAACCTAAAAATATAATCCCAAAATACATATAATCTTAAAAAACAATTTAATATATAATAATAAAGAAATAATATGCTACTTAATATTAAAAAAATGATATTTTAATGTATAATAATAGTAAAAAAAACTTGCTTTTGAAAAAAATCAAATTATAATATTAAATGAATAAAATAATTTCTTATTTTTAAGGTAGCTACGCAAGTCAATTTCCCACTTTCTCACCATACTCAAATTTCTGTTTCCATCTCTATCGTCGCATGATATTACTCCCTATCTTCATGTTAGGCTCTGTGATTCTTAATATAATTTTTTTCGCAAACAGTTATCACAATATATAAAAATTCATAATTTAAATCAATCATCACAATATCATGTAACACTGTACGCTAATAGTTTCCCGCTGCGCTTTAATATGTTTTACAAGTAAATAAAAAAATTTATTTTATTAGAATAATATATTTAAAAGCACGCGAAAATTTTATTTTTGGAATTTACATATTTATCTATTTTTAATTTTTATTTACGGTTGCACGTGTGCTTGACCTGCAAACAACAAGGCCAACAAGAAGCGCTTACCGGTGGACACGCCGCAACTAAGCAAGGTGAGCTTCTTGAGGCGAACGCTGTCAAGACCATCGCCGCCGAGCTCGGCGGAGTTAAGGTGGACTACGCAGGCGGAGTCGACGACGGTGTACTCGGTGAAGGTGGAGGTGTTCAAGAAATGGAAGATGGGCTTGCCATCAGGGGTGGAAAACCTGCTCGTGCCATCGCTAACCATGACCTTCTTCATGGGGTTGACCCCGAATTTCTGGCACATGTTGGTTTTTTGGCACGTGCATAGGCTGCAATCGCCGCACTCTCCGTTGAAGATGGGCACTACGTAATCACCTTCTCTTAGATCTGTGACTCCTTCACCCACGCTCTCCACAATTCTGCAATTATATATTATAGACATTCAAAATTTCAGGAGGATCAAGCCCAATAGTTGGATTAAATAATTAATTTTTAAAGAATGATTATTGAAGATGATCTCTGATAGTATGGCTTACCCGGAGGCTTCATGGCCGAAAATTCTAGGAAAAGCCCGCTGAGCCTCGTTCTGTGTTGCCGCTCAAATGGGATGAAAAGAATTGTTAGATTCTTTCAAGTCTCATCATGGTTTTGCAAGAGAAACAAGGTACATATCATGATATCTTAGATTTTAAGATCCTGGGATGATACTATAGTCTCACAAATTTTGTTAGATGGAAAATTTTTAATCACACTTATTAAAAATCAATAATTATAATTTAATAATTTTTGAATTTATCAAATTACTTCGATGATCCTAACAAGAATCGACAAACTAAGTTGGAAATTCTTAGAATATGGTATGATTATAACATTCCACGGTGGGCATTTATTTCCTTGGATATATTTAGAAAAAAAAATCTATATTAACGGCGTTAGTTTGGATAACTCTTCATAAAAGTTTGTGACGCTTTTTCTACAAAATTTTTAAATATTTTTGTATTTCAAGTAATCAGGATCAAACCAAAATGAATTATGTTAGAGAATTTTAAAAAATTTCTCATATAATTACGTAATATTAATATTTAATTAAATTTTTTTAAAAATTATGACCTCTTTTATTTTATCCTATACAAAAAGATCTGCCAGTAATTTTAGTTTTCTTTTGGTTAATATGATAGTTTGCAGCGATAAAATTTCATGAAAATTGAATACCAGAAAATTTTAAGAAAGTTTTGAATTTCACATTTTAAATATTTGAATATTTTATAAAAAAATTATAAATTTTATACAAAAATAAAAATTTTTATGAAAAATTTATAATTTACCCATAAAATCAAAAGTTTTATTTGAAATCGCACCATATTCCTCTAAGCTGAATGATAAGAGGCTGCTTTTTACGAGGACTTAATTACAATTTCGAAGATATATAGATTTTATAAAATTAATAAATAAATAATAAAATTATTAATTTACTTCCTTCTCTTAATTTTTACTGAATGTAGAACCATCTCTTATATAGAGTAGAGATATACAATAATTACTCCGCCCAACATCCAAAGCTTCCCTTCTCAATTTTCAGGCCATTTACTGGTTTTCAACTCTTTAATATCTGGAAAATTGAGAACTTGTCAAGTTGTTGTCAGTCTCACAAAATTCCAAACAAATTCGTTTAATTCAACGAAGATAATGATATCTGTTATATTTAAAGCAGGAATAAATTTCTCCGACGACAAAGAAATAATTTATTATTAATAAATAAAGGTCTTACGGATATTTAGAACTGATGTGTCGTGGTATAATTTAAAAAGATAAAAAGCAGATATTTAAACCCTCAATTTTATTTATTAATTTATTTAAATTAAATTTAAAAGAAATGAAAGCTAGGATTTTTATTTTGAGATTTACAATTTTTTCCTGAATTTATTTTATCAATAAAAAATCTATTTTTTTCCCTAAATTTAGATACTCAACCTCTTTTAGTTGATGGTAAAGAATTGTTTCCTGAATTTATTATGTCAATTTATTTTAGTAAAGATTTACAATTTGTTTTGGTGGAGGGTGAAGAATTGTTTGTATGTTAAATGTACTGAATTTTTGTGAAAGATAATATCCTTCTTTTTTTTTTAAGATAAAAATATTTTTTCCATCATCATAATTTGAGAAATTATTTTTTAATTATAAAATATAAAAATAAATAATATTTTTATTTAAATATAAAAATCTTTCCCAAAAAAAAAAAAAAACTAGCCCTTAAACAGTGGAGGGATATAGCTTCTTCTGTTCCTCAGAAAATCGGTCCAAATCAGAAACATGAAAGTGTTTTATATGTTTTCAACAATAGTCTAAATAACATTGCTTGAAGTTTTTGACCACAGACTATTCTTTGTTGAAGCTTTTGACTAGACAAACAAAACCCTCAAATACGCACCTCTCCTTGCCAAGCGCTGAGATCAGTATGGCAAATGGAAGTGAAGAGAATCCTGATGCGAACCTCCATCTTCTGCGGCGGATGAACAACCACATCTTCCACCACAAATGGCTCTCCGGGGCCGTAAACCACGGCGGCTTCATTAATTCATCCGAAACATCACCAGAAGAAGACATCAAAAAGTGACGCTAAACAAAATATATACGCATAAAAGAAAACCGGCAGAGATGTGATATGCCGGCGGCGGCCTTAATTATTTTACCTTTGCAAGCGATGGACTTGCCCTTTGTCTCACTGAATGGCTTCAAGTTGTTAGTCAATGATGGCTTTCCATGGCCATTGCTCTCCGCCATCTTTCTGTTGCTGTGTTTTTTGTCCTGTGAGTAGAAGGCGAGGAAGCAATTTATGGCAGTACTTATACGGGAAGAATTTGACTTTTCCTTGAGGCCAATCAAGCTGGGTTGAGGGGTCCTTTTTTTTATTTCATGGGCTGATTCTTCTGACTTCTTCTTGGATGCCCAATTGGCGTCATTAGGTTCTCTCGACGGGTATCCGGATTTTTTTAAATGCTAGATACGTTTTAGAAATTAGAATGAATATTACAATCCGATAAAAAAATTAAGGGGTGAATAGATATGAATTTAAAAATTATTTTTTAATTTATTATTTATTAAATTTTAAATTTATAAGTTTAATATTAAGAATCATAATTATAACATAATATCATATTTTATTCTCTAAAATCTAATTTTTTAATGCTTCGCATAAAATTCTGTAATATAACTATAAGATATATTGAACAATCAAAACTAACTCATTATTTTAAGATTTCAAATAAATTGTATAATTTATCTAAAAACCTTATTTTATATGTCAAATTTTATATAAAGTTATCTATTTCTTGAGGCCCGATAATATAGTGTAAGATAAATATTAAATTATTAAAATTAAAAAAATTATCTTTACCTCCTCATTTATTAAAAAATAATTTCTTTCATTTATTAAAAATATTTTTATCTCTCTTTCCTCTTCCCGCTCTTATATATGTAAAGATGTTTTTATCAAATTATTTATTTTTAAATTTATATATTCTTATAAAACATGACAATAAATATAAGATATAATAATTTTATATAAATTTTCACCTCATACTATTATAAATTGAATCAAATATTTTAAATATACTATCTTATCTCATATAATATTATATTAAATTATCCGATCATTCTTATATTATATTATATAATATAGTATCTTAAGCGAAGTCTTAAAAAAGTTCAATTTGCATAAACTGATCACCCTTTCCCAGGGAGTGACAGGGGCATAAGCTAGAAAATAAAAAAAAGGAAAATAAATAGATCAAAATCGATCGCCTATTTATCAAAGGAGACGGCGGAATTTGAATGAGCGACAATATTGTGTTCAGCTTTGAGAAGTTTCTGAGGGCACCTCTGCATACTCCTTTCATCTCTTTCTAAACGTCGTTTTAGTGAACATTTTTCTTAATTATTTGTCTTCTTAAGAAATCAAATGTATACTTATTGACTTCTTTTAAACACTGTTTATATTATTTTAATAAATATTCAATAATTTTATATATTTATCAATTTTTAGCAAATAATATATTATTGTAAATTACTAAATTCTAAACTCTAAATAATACATCATTAGGAAATTATAATTTTTAAAAGTTAAAATTATTTATTATTTTTTTAGTCCTTATGTATTTACGACCTATAAAAATAGAAGGACCATCTATTTTCAGTTTTAATCGTTAAATAAAAATTATTAATTAGTATTTATAATGCTTTGAAAATTAAAAAAATATTTATTAATACATGTAAATTTATAAAATTGATAAATAAATAATTATTTTTATTTATTAGATGAAGTCAAAAAGAAGTATAATAATTAAAAAAATTAAAATTTTCTTCTCCTATCTAAGGGCAGGAGAGTCAATTCTCACCTATATCTATTCATTTATATCCATCGTTTACGTCAATTTGGTCATATTCATTTTCAAATAAAAGTCATGTTAAATTAATTTATGAATAGTTATTTAATCATATTAAATTTTATTTTTTGAAAAATTAATTGTATATACAATACTGCATCATACACGTAAGTATCTTTATTCTTCGTTCAATTCAACTTTCTTGTAAGAAAGTGTTATTTGAGAAAAGGTCCTGACGACTTTGATAATTTGGTTTCAGGGAATGATATTATGTTTTGTGTTATATTATAATAAATTAAGAGTGAAATTGGAGACGAATAGCTTAATTATTCATTGAAACCTATTTAATAATTGTTTGATTCAATAAAATTTTTTCTAATATTTTTATTTAATTCATTTAACTAGAGAGCAATTTAATCATAATTTTTTATTAAAATTTTAACTCATTATTATAATTTTAAATCATATTATTTAATTATATTAAATATTATATTTTTATTATTTAATCATTTAAAAATATACAAATTTTAAGTTCGATTGGGATTCAACTATTTTTAAACAAACCATATCCGATAAAATTAAAGTTTGAGTCAACTCAATTCGAAACCCCCTACAATAAATTAAAATGCTAAGACAAAACAACTCTTTCATTGTTCAAGCATGAAATTGACTTTTTGTAATGCTGTTTAACTTAAATTTTGTGGAACACTGAAATTGCAGTTATAATAAAAAAAAAAATATGCCAACGTTGAACACTCCTTTTCTATGTATAGAGCGTTGTACATTTAAAATTTTGTATGAATTATAAATGAAAAAACAAATCTAACAATAATAAATTTCAAATCCATTTATTTGTCAAACCACACTCATATGCCTTGTTTTTTAAGTCTTATACAAGCTTACTATCAGCAATTACGAGTGAAAATAATCAATATGAGAAAAAATATTAGAATTAGAAAAAATAAATATAAGATTTATATATTTATATCAGAATTCACTCTCTGTAATTAAGATGATTATCCAACTATACTCTATTACTATCTTTTAATTTAATCTAATCTAATATATATAAAGGAAGATGCATGTTATGATACTTTAAAAATTTTGAAATTCAGAATTATATAATAAATTTAAAAATATTAAATTAAAATTATTTATTTTTAATAAATATTATCAAATAATTTTAATTTAATTCATCCAAATTTTGGAATCCAATGGAACAATAAAATTAGAGCATCCAAAACAGCGTCGTGTATTTACATATCAGTCAATCTACTGGCAAAAGTAGCACCACAAAATCTCAGTTGACAGGCTACAAATTAAGCATCTCCTTGGGGATAGGCTAATTTTTTTATGAAACGTTAGACATCAAAAATAAGAAATTTTCCCAACTGAATTTTCATTTTACATAATCAAATTCAGAACATTTTACTTAGGGTGTTTAAACTTCTTCCAGTCAAACATTAAGTATTACCTTTCTGTCCTGCCAAAAAAAAATTGGTATCTTTCTATTTCAATTTCAATGGATAAAGTTAATTTATTATAATCAATAAGATTAAGTATTCAATCAGCATTTAAAGTGTCAGAATAAAAAATTTAGTCAATAATTTCTTATTTTGAATCACAATTGGTTCAAAATTTGACTTTCAAAAATAAATATTTAATCAGTTTTTAGTTAATTTCAATCGTAATTATTTCCTGCCATTAATTTTATAAAACTATATGACTTTTTTCTTGATACATAAAACTTTCTGATTTTATTCATAACTTTTTTCACCTTAATTTATATAATTATCTAAAATTACTTGAATAATTTATTTTTTAGATGATAGAAACATTTGATATTTGGTTAAGCATTTTAAAGGCAAAAAAATATATTTGATCATTTAATTTTTACTAAAATTTCAATCATATCTCCTTAAACTTTTTTAAAAAATTTATCTTCTAATTTAAAAAAAATGCAATGTTGCGTGTGCATGTGTGTATATAAATCATATTTTAATATTTTTATGATAAAAAGTCATTTTTATTCCCAAACTTTCACTAAATTTTCAAATTTGATTCTTTAAGTTTTATTTAAATCAAATCTATCTTTAGTTTTAACTTTGACAAAAATGCATTTTTCATCTTCTAATTTTCATTAAAGTTTCAACAATATCCTTTGAATTTTATTTGAAACAAATTTTACTCTATAACTTAAAAAAAAAGTGTAATGTAACTCAACAACCTAACATACTGTTAAGTTTTTTAATAAAAACCCTTATATACATCTAACTTGGCATTCTTAAGTAATATTTTTATTATTTTTATGATAAAGTAACACTTCCAATTCTCTAATGTTTTAATCATGTCTCCTAAGTTTTATAAGAAGCAAAATCACCTTCTAACTTTCCTTCTCTATGACTATATCTACTTCCTTGCTCTCATAGTGATTTTTCTTCATCATACCAAAATTTCTAGCTTGATATATTTTGTAAAGTAATTTTTCTAGGTAACTTATTTCTTACACCAATTTGTTAAGAAAGCTCAGTTGGTACTTGTGTCAATAATAATTCAACCTTTTTAAAATTATCATTATTTGATATTTCTTTTTACTATCATTAAAATGAATCTTTTCATTGTCTTTAGAAAGCTAAATAATAAATTTGATTCAAATAAAAAATAAGGGGATAAATTTGAAGTTTTAGTAAAAGTTAGGAGACTAATAGTGTTTTTTTTTAAAAAAAAATAAAAATATGACTTATGTAAACCATATAATATGCCAAGTTTGATGTTATATAAACATCTCCATTTAAGGCCCCAATAGTATTAGACTACCAAGTAACATTGCTTTTCTTAAAAAAGTAGAGGAAAATTTTTCCTTAAATAAGACTTAAGGAAGATGAATGAAACTTTAATTAAAATTAGGAGACTATATGCATTTTTTTTCATTTTAAATTTGGGTAATATTATATGGAGCTCTTTTTAAAAGGTCATGTTTCAAATTTCAAAGCAAGTAAATGAAAAATAAAAATACAAATCTCAATACATTAAATAAAAGTTAATGGTTAAAATATTTAACTTCTTAAGAGATTGAACTTCTCATAATATTATCCTTTAAATTTTTAAAGGAAAAATATATATAAAGTTTCATAATTGTTTACTATAAAATTCTCAATCATAATTTTATATATGTATTAATTTTTTGACTTAATACTAATAATTATAATTCAATAAATATAATTATTAATTAGTTACTTGATTTAAATAATTAAAAAATGTAAATTTTAAAAATTAATACAAATTTTTTGGTGAATGAACAAAGCTTTCTTCTATTTTAATTTTTCTAAAAAAATTATCCTATTCTTTTATGTACAAAATTCATACTAGTTAATAGTGTATAATGTGTATGATGTTTTGTGTGATGGTGTACAAATGTTTGATGGTGCATGATGTTTTAGAGTATTAATTTAAGCTAATGTTATGCAAAATGATAAATTTATTATGATTACTTTTAAAATAATTGACTTTTTATATGATTTGTTATCAATATTAATTAAATAATTAATTAACAATTATATTTGTTGAATTATAATTAATAATGTTCATGAGTTGAAAAATTAATAAACATGTAAAATTATAATTTTTGAAATTTCACTAAAATTATATCCTCTTTCAAAATTGTCATTATCAAATCAAATTAATTGGAGTTGTAATTTATCACTTAATGACTCAATCTTATTTATTTACATTGTTCCCTTTTGCACAACAAAGGCTTTCTTCTTAAATAATAATTTACATATATATGCGTGCATGTTAAATTTGAGGCGATATTATGGTAAATCATTAATATGGTAGTATATTGATATATTATTGGATTTGTTCGCACATCTAATTTATATTTTAGAGTCAAATTTGACATGTTATATAATAATATATTAACAATTAAATTTAGTGATATATTGATACTCTTCTACATTACCAGTTGTGTACCATAGTAGTCTATTAAATTTTAAAATCTCCTTCCCCTTATTTTTTCCTATGTAATTCATGGATCCATATGGTCCATTTTTAATATCAAATTTTTATTAGGATTCATAAATGCAAACTTGCCATTATGACATGAGGATTACTTAAATTGACTTAACATCTTCAAATATAGTAATGATGACAAAATTCTAATGAATTAGATCTTTAATAAGAGACTTGTAAAATAAAGAAAAGGCACTCCTTATATCTAGGGTTTGGAAGGAGAAAAATCCAACATCATTAAGTTCCTTATGTCTCATTTCAAAATCTAATTGGAGGATTGCAATTGGAGAAAGAACATTTTTTAATCCTAGCTAGAAATTAAATTAATCTATGAAAAATACATCCTTTTAATAAAATTATCTAACTAATTTTCCTTTCATGGACTAATGTTTTTGTTCATTAGTTTGGGAGGAATATTATCATTATTTGATAGGAGGAGAAGAACATCACCATTGCAATAAGCCAATTGACCAAGATATAGTCCACTATCTAACTTATATGAAAAAAGGGGGAAGAACTTATACAATAGGTATTATTCTTTATTCTTAAGTATACATTAATTTGTGCTCTTATGAAATAATCACTAACTTTATTATTAGGTTATGCAGAATTTATTAGTGATAATCCACTAACTTATTTAAAGTCAAGAAAGTTAGATAGAAAATAGTAATAAGATTTAGATAAAAAGTAGTAATTTAAAGCTTAGATTGCACCCTTGGCCATACATCTGTCCTTTTGGACAATAATAAAGATTTTCCTTTTAGACAATAAAAGCCCAAACTAGATTCTTGGGGTCCTTCAAAAAATGAACTTTAGATAAGATTTACAGCATTCAATGAAGTTAAGATAAGATCCCTAACACCAGAGTAAATCCTTTGGTGAATTAAGTCCGAACTAGATCTTTGGTATTTGAGCAAATCATTTGGTGAATGAAGTTCAAACAAGATCCCCAACACTCAAGTAGATCTTTCAAGTGACATAACTAAAGCAAAATCTCAATGAATAAGTAATCTCTTTAGATATAAGTCAGGGACTCAATCTCATTAATTGAGCAATTCCCTCAAATATTCAAGCTTGAGACTTATCCTTAGGATATTTCTTAAACAATGCATGTGGCCTCGTATTGAGCTCAAACGATTCATAATATTGCAAATAGATCACCTAATGAAATATAAAGGGACTAGTGATAATGAATGTCCACTTGAACATATTGCACCCCAATGGACAAAGATACCAATATAAGATTCACTACCTTATGATATAGTGGAAGGTAAAATAAAGGTAAGTAACAATGAATTTCTAACCTTACATAAACAAATTTATATAGGTACTAGAATAATAGAACCTAACTTAGAAACCCCCATCTTGCCCTAAATATCTAATTAGACGATAAGCTTGACAGACATCTTGAATACAACATATGCACTGAAAGCACATAACAAGGCTCTAACACTTTTAAGGCCAAACCAAACTCGTAACAAAAGCATTCTAGTCCAAAAGGCTAGTTGGACATTACAACCATTCAAACATATTAGATCACACTAAAAGATTTTAAAATAAGTTATAAGAAGCATGACCCCATAAGCAATAATTGCCTAGACACATGTTTACTCAATATTAACTAAGAAGTCACATAGAAGGAATGATATCCTTGAATTTACACTAGGGAACTCACCATCATAACTTTTATACATAGGCCCTTGCTTATAAATAGAAATTACTCCCATCCTATCAGTTTGAAATCACTACTATGTAATGTACTAGTACTATCCTTTCAGATAATACCAGTTCTGCAACTTCTTTGTTTAATGGTTATCATTTATGAAACAATCTATAAATTTTAATGTGTTCTTCTTTTAACTTTGATCAACTGGTTGAAAATATTAGTATTTAGCTAATATAGAAAAATATAACTAATATAAACCATATTTCTTATTATAGTAAATCAACAATAACACTTCAATTAAGAGTAATGGGCAGATCAAATATAATATGGAAACCTAATTATTCTAGAATATATTTTAATATAATCTTTTACATTTTCATTGTTTTAGTGCAGTAATTTAACTTTATTTTGGAATTTGTTTTTTCAGGTTTATATATTAAAAATTGAATTTTAATTACAATAATTAAAATATTTTGAAATCATATCGTATATTAACTAAAATATAATTTTAGATTGGTGTCATCTGTTTCCTTAAAATATTATCTTGGACCATTATATTTCAAAATATTGTTAAAAATATCAATAAATGCTAGCTTAAACGGGTGAGGTTTGTTTTTTTTTTCCTTTATCACAATTTATTCAAACCTACCGAAAGAAAAAAATAACATTTTTTTATAAAAATTGCTAGGGTTTAGGATTAATAGCTTATTAATACAGATAAGTTTATTAATTTAGACTAATCAAGAGAAGAGAATATTACATTATTGTGCAGAATCTAATAATCTCTTCCGGCAGAACAAAACGGGAACTGCTAAATTATATGATATTATTTTTTACAAAGAAGATAAGAAACCTTGCTTGACTTTACATATGGAATTTTTAAATTCAAATTGCAATTGTTAATCAGAATATAATATTAAGGTGATCTCACCATATGAAAGATAAATCTGGTTTAACTGACTGTGTATGGTGATCATGTCCCCATCTTATCATATCAAGACTTCAACAAAGATGGGAAGAATCTTTTACTTATACGATGGAAATATCTGTGTTATAAATTATAATTATCTTTTACATATTAATGAAAAGAAAAAAATATCTTTTATAACAGGTCAAACTTAATCACAATATTAAAAAATTTGATTACAAAAACATATTTTTTTTTTTTAAAAAAGCACTAAAATGGCGGCTAAAAATAAACAAAAATAAAAGTTGCCGTAACAAAGAAAAACTAGAAAACAACAGAACAAAAATTGCCTAAAAATGACAGAAATAATATAAAATCATTTGGCTGAATTTTATCCCTCTAAAATGTGATATACATTTAAAAATAAAATAGATAATGACAATTATTGATAAGAAAAATTAAAAATAAAAAATTTAATAAATAAAGAATCACAAAAAATAATTTCTTAATTTTTTCACTAACAATTATAATTATTTACGTATCTTCTAAAATATATCTTGGCCGAATTCACTTTGTTTACTTGTTTCTTGGCGCATCAAGGTATCAAGAAGAGTCGGATATAATGAGTGTGCAATTTGCAATAAGATGAGAGTTTGGCACAATAAATACGACGATGCATTGTAGACATTGACACGTTGCCGTCCATCCAATTAAAAGAAACAATACGTCTACTTTGGGGTGATGCTCTTTTTGGAGAGAACATCTCACGTTAAGGAGCCGATTAAGTTGTTGACGGTAGGTCTCGTTGGATTTCACAACATATGAGTTGCACTTTATGATAGTTTTCAGGTTATCAGAAAGTATCGTTTCATACCCTATATGTAGCGTAAACGTTAATATATAATACGAAAGTTATCTGATAGGGTAACATAGAATATGTAAAGCATTAATTTTTATTTTATATAATATTTGATGGGTTGTAATATAATATATATAATTATAATCATATGTTGTATTTTATTCTTTTACAAGATAAATATACAATTAAATTTTTAATTTTAAATAAAAATTTTATTGTAGGATGTGATAATAGTAAAGGAAAATGAGTTAATTGAAAATGATAATTATGAATAGCAATAGTCACAAAAAGTTAAGCAGTTATTGTTAAAAAAATATTCTTTATCCAAATACTCAAGCATCAAATAGCTAATCTGGTTAGAGTAGTACAATAAAACACATAAATAATCTAAGAAAAAAACACAATTTGTTTTCCTAAACTTTGATTGAATGATAAAAACAGTACATAAACTTTTAAACTTCAAATTTTACCCTTTTGAATTTTAGTTAAGTGATAAAAATAAAATGTGAACCTTACACTTTATTTTTTTAAAACTTTCAGAAAAGTTGTAAAACCATTATCTTTAAATTAAATCTAACATAAACTTTTATTAGCTTGACTATTTTGACAATATATTGGATAAGTCACTTAAAACTTTAACTAAGTCATAAAAATAACCTAACTATTTTGCAAATATATGGGGTAAGTCATTTTACTCCATCAAACTTTGACTAAATGATAAAAAATATGAATTTTAAAATCTTACACTTCTATAAACTTTAAGAAAAGATGTAAAACTATTATCTTTAAGTTAAATTTAACGAAGACTTTTGCTGAATTGACTATTTTGACAATATATAGAGTGAGTCACTTAGAAACTATGAAAGTATTGTAATTGTTGTTGGAACTTGATGAATACATGATTAAAGAACTTTATAAAAGTTTTTATTTAAATTGTTTTTATAAATTATTATCTAAAGTATTGGTATATAAATGGTAGTTTTAATATGGTGGATGCACAATTTATTTAAGGTCTAATATTTGATCTATTTTTCATATTTTTAAAATTTTAAGTAAACAAATATAATTAAATTATGTGTTTAGAGAAAACTTTATTTCAAATTTCAAAAGCAGTTTTGAACACTAATTTATAAAGTTCTCTTTGATTTTTTTAAAGAATTTATCTTTAAACTTAAGTTTATTTTTTCACCTATCTAGACTAAAAGTGGTTTTATGCTTCGAAAAAGTAAAAGTCAGCAAATATTATTGTTAAACTTAAACTTAAACTTAAACTTAACTTAAAACTAATAGTTTCATTTTTTTAAGTTTATGAGGATAAAGTATAAGATTTTATAGTTTATGTACTATTTTTATTACTTAATTAAAGTTTAAAGGGTTAAAATTAAAGTTCATGTATTATTTTTTTTACTCATTGAAAGTTCAAAAGGAAAATTATATTTTTTTCCAACAATTTAACACAAAAAAATTTTAAACATACTCCAAGAGAAAAAAAAACCCACAAATGAGATTTTAGAATAATGTGTTAATGTTCTCAACCATAGTCATAAAACTTTTTAATCACTATCCCTATATCTTTTTCAAACTATATGAGGGTTCCTACTTGACCTTATAGGCATTCATATCATATTTCTTTCAATTCTCAAATCTATGCTTAACACAAAATATTTATTACAAAAGAATTTGCTTGGCTAGCACTCATAATCTTACTCAAACATAAAAATTTAACTTGAATTGAATGATAACTTATAATAAAAAAAGCATTAATTAATAACAATTAAAATTTGGTCAATCTTAACAACTATGGGTAAGGTGATGATGATTAAAAAAAATTGTGGTATTGTATGAAAATGGTGATGATAAATTGTTTGGATACTTTATTAGGACAACACCTTTATGAAAAAATATCTTTAACCATGTTCCTTGAGTCTAAGAAGAGTTTTTAAAGTTAAATGGTGGCCAAAGGTCAAGAGTGAGTTTGCAAATGTAATTGTTGTTCAAAATCATCTTAAACACAGTCCATAATTGATGGCTTTGCCTTAAAATCAATCCATATTTCTCACTTCAAAAGTAGACTTATAACTAATTTAGCTAGAAGAAATTCAAAAGAAAAATTTAAGTAAAAATTTGTTAAAGACACTGCCTTACTACTATAGAAATATAGATATTAACTATTTAATAAAAATCACGTCAATTTTCAATCGATATCATTTCTTTTGAATAAAAGTATGAAGGCAATGAAAGATTATATCTAATACCACGATTAGAGATAAGTGTATCCAAAATCTATCTTGATATGTGTTACTCAATAAGTGAGGTTAGTATTTCCTAGAAAACTAATCTTGAATCTAATCCTTACAAATGGCATAAGCATTTAAAAATGATTATAATTAGATATATATTATTATACATTTCATATAAATAAATAGTAAATAGTACTCCTGAAAGCTAAAGAAGATGTATAAAATCTAATTTCTTATTTATAAAATTTATAAAAATTACATTAAAATAATAAGTAAAAAATATAGTTGATTATAAAAGTAAGATAATCCCTACAAATGGGGTAAGCATTTAAAAATGATTATAACTTGATATATATTATTATACATTTCATATAAATAAATAATAGATAATACCCCTAAAAGTTAAAGATGTATGAAATCAAATTTCTTATTTATAAAATCTATAAAAATTTCATTAAAATAATAAGTAACATATTATGGTCTATTATACAAGTAAGATATAAATTGCAAGTACAAATACAATAACTAGATAGAGCCTTACATTTACATAATGCATGTGACTAAGGATTTAGTGATTTGCTAATTAACAAAATATTAGTTTTGTAAAATATTTGGTGAGTATAAACACAAAGCTAAAAATTTTGCAAGTACAAGTATAAACTTGCAAGATGATCATTCTTTAAGGTTGGAAAAGCTGAGATGAAATATGCAATTAGCATTAAAGCTTTAATCTTTTTATTTTCAACTTTTGGTAGGATGTTTGTAAAAAACTTGTCAAAACAACAACATTTTCATTTAGATGTTAGTTTTTTTATAAAGAATTGACTTCTAAATTAGTGATACTTTTTGTTTTAGACTACAAAATAGAATTGATGTATTTTTTATGACTTAATTATTTTTATCTATGGCTATAGTAGAATAACACTAACCTACAAATCATTTCCAACAACCATCTTCATACCAATTGACAACAACAGTAGAAATAAATACTCTATAAAATTGTTAGAGCTTTTGCATGAAGTTTTTCCAACTTTCATTTATCAAAATTAGCAATAAAATTAATTAAAAAAATAAACAAAACTATGTTATTGATATGTATAGAATTATCAAAAAAATTACAACTAGTTACAACATAAAATGACACTACATATTCAAATACATAGAATCAAAACCATTCATTCTACTTCACATTTACCTTTGAACATATACCTTGCCCACAAATTTTGCACTTCATCAATTTCATTTTGAGAATATAGTTCAATGTTGCCTTCAAAGCATTGCAATTTGTATATAATTAACATATTAGTATAAAAATCTATTTGGCTTAACATGTGAGGAGCTACAAACACTGCTATAGATTTGCCTTATAATGTCATCACATTAACATTAATTAAATGAAAATCAATATATATAATGGCATAATGATATTTTTACAAATACAAGCAACTTTTAATGTCAACTTTAATTAAGAATTAACTTAATAAGTTGGCACAATAACATTTTTAAAAATAAGAGCAACGTATCATGTTAGTTAAAATAAAAAACTAACATTGAAAATCAAATGTTGATAAGTTTGGACATTAGTTTCTTATAACCATTATTTAGAAAGCATTCAAATCTTTTCGTTAAAAGATATAAAATGTTTGCATGATTTTTTTTAATAATTAATGTTTATTATTTTTCACATTGTTTATAAATTTTTTTTGATTCATTTTTTATTTAGGTGACATAAAAGGACAATATACCTATTATTACTGCATATTTAGAAATATTTCAAATTTTATAATCATGAGTTATCTATCAAACCATAGTTATCTTTTATGAGATTATGGATGCAAAAAGGCCACAAGTTTAGGTGCCATAAAAGAATAATCTACATATCTTTATTGCACATTTAGAAATACTTCAAATTTTATTGTTAAAAATTTCTTGTTAAATCATAGTTATCTTTCACTAGGATGAGATTATGGATGTAAAAAGTCCATGCACTTAAGGCAATCACAGGCTCCTTATTTTGAGCCTTTTTTTATGTAGGCAAGTCTGCACAATCATGTGTTCATGTGGGTAAGCTCGTGGGCTCTTTTTTTTTTTAATTTTTCAAGCATTTAGAGGTGTAGATTGTTGTTTATTGTGTAGCATTGATGGTGTATATTGTCCTCATATTTCATTTGGTATCGCAATGAATGGATGATTAATGTTTACAAGATTTGGCAGAGCATTTCAACACAAGGAAAATAAATCAAATCTTTTTAATACACAAGAATTTGCAATAAAAGTTTTAATCTTTTTAATATGAGGAATTAATGATTATGTTGTAAATTATGTTGATGGTGTAATATAATTTTTGTGTAAGTTGTTGTTTTATGAAAAAAATAGTATATAATAATTTATGAATTTCATCTAATAATTAATTGTATTGCTACCATACAATATTTACTAGTTAATACTGATAATGTTTTAAAAAATAATTTATAATTGCTATCTGTTGTTAAAAAATATCAGAATATAGAAAGTTAATAATGTAATTTTGTGTAAATTATTATTTTATGAAAAATATATAGTGTATAATGATTTATAAATTTCATCAAATGATTAATTGTAATATTATTATGCAATATTTACTAGTTAATGTTAATAATATTTTAAAAAATGATTTATAATTTCTATCTATTGTTAGAAAAATGTCATGATATTACAAATTAATAATATTATTTGAGAAGATTAATATTTATTATTAGAAAAATATTAAGGTGTGAAATTTGTATTAAAAAAGGGTAAATAACATCTGTTATTTATTAAAAATTGATGTAATTTCAAAAAATTAAATGGATTATTGGATGGAAAAATTAAGATACAGATACTAAGCCAATTTTTTTATATACTAATATTTAAAGGCATACTAATAGCTAGCTAATATGTTATAAATATTCACTAAGGATTTTAATTTACAAGGTGCAGAAGTTACATTTAAAAATTAAATAAAAATATATAGAACGTGTCAATTATTTGTTAAAAACTAACATGCTTTTTAAAAATTAGGAGTTGAAGAGTTAGGTAAAAAAATTGGCATGGATTACCACATTGATTTTTTTAACATACTTAATGTCTAAAGGTATACCAAAGATCATCCAACATCTAATAAATACTAAGAATTTACCGATAATGTGTATCAAAATATTATAAAAAATTATGATGTTTCAAAGTATATCAACAATTAAGCTATTTGAAATAAAACATCATAATACATTGACTTCCGTTAACAATCAACATCCATAATTTTATATGTTACTTAAAAATTTTATCCTTACTTTTCATTTAAAACATTTAAGTGATGCTTTATTAATAATAAAAAAATTGATGAGAAATTCAGAAATTATAGTGAGAAGAAGTAGTGTAGTCATTTTTGTATTGAAAGACTTAAATTCATTGTAAAGATAATTACGCTACTTATTCTAATTATAATTTATCATTAGTTTGTAAATATTTACACCTCCAAAGTCATCTCTATTTGTAAATTATAGTATTTAAGTTCTATCTAAAAAACTACATTTAGAGATATTGAGAAAATGTGAAGATGAGAAAATTAATGAGAAATTATAATGAGAAGAAATAGTATGACTATTATTGGTTGCATTGGAAAGTTTGAGTTAATTGCAAAAATGGTTATGTTGCTTATTCTCATTATAATTCATTATCAACTTACAACCATCTATACCCTCTAACTGAAAAACCCTTAAGTAATATAAAGAAATTACAAGTAGAAGATATCCATTTTTCATTTTTTTTTCGTTTGAAATTTATTGTTCATGAATTTTCGTTATACATATTAGTGTACTAATACAATAATAAATAAAATAGTAAAATAGCATTTTTATAATATATCATTAACTTTTGATTTATTTCATTTAGATGCAATTTATTATTATTTGTATCTATTTAATTGTATGAGAAAAAGTCATAATAAAAAATAATTTTAATGATATTGATTTTAATGTAAAATTATAAAATTATTGCTTGAAATATTATGGAAAAAAAGTTAGCAAAAAAAAAAAGATTTTGATTTCTTAATGAAATGAAATATTATAACATCAATTTTTATTAAATAATCGATGTATAAAATTCTATAGTAGAATGACATTGTTTTATTATAAGCATTAATTTTTTTAACAATTAAAGTGAAAGCTTAAAACAATCCAAAACATAAAGGTAAGTTAAAAATAAAAAAAAAATTAAAGTTTTAGTAATATTTATAAATTTCATTTTGAAACTCTTCTAACCTTAAAATATTTTCTCTTTAATAAAATATGCTTACCTTTGAACCTTAAAATAATGCAAAAAGAAAAGGTAAGTTAAAAATAAAAAAGTAAAGTTGTGGTGTCATTTACAAATTTTATTTCAAAAATTTTTCAATCTTAAAATGATTTTCTCCTTAATGAAGTATGCTTACCTTCTAACCTTAAGATAATTATTTTTAATTTTGTAAGATTGAAGCTCCGTTTATCTATGGCTAAATATGTAAAGTTTAACGCTTATTGAAAAAATACAAAAATATAAATAGAAGAATTTATTTTACTTTTTATATTTGTTCTTGTAATTTAGTTTCTAGTCTTATACTCAACCATATTTTGTTACCTTTTATTTTGATATAATTTTTATAGGTTTACAGAGATTAAAAAAAGTTAATTTTATTCATCCTTTTTAGCATTTAGTGTAATATTGTATATGACAATTTAATGGATGCTCATTGTATTATAAGCATCAAATTTAAGAGTATTTTTTTAGGAAAAACTAACTTTATATATCAAGGAATGGATACCTACAACAAAACACCTATCTCTAATTGAGACAACCTTTCACTATTTTCAATTTTTTTTAACTTCAAATTATTGAATATGGGATGGAGATATTGGTTTAGTTAAGGTTTGGGAATATAAAAAATAAAAAGGATGAGAGGATGGTAGGGGCTTAGGCTGAAGGCAATGACATAGCATGTTAATTATTTTTTATTAATTAAAGTGGTATATATAATAGACATCAATTATTTATAAAAAATTAACGTTTAATATTATCAAACATCTTCATGTTTTATTTTCCATGAAGAAATGGCGATGGTTTTATATATATGGAAATAGACATTATTTTACCTTTTTACTTCTATTATAAAATTGATGTGAAACACAACGATGCCTATATATACATCGAGTAATAATTGACATTAAATTTATTAAGTAACTAATGTTAAAAGTGTAGTAGTAAAATTAGTAAAAATGATTACCGTAGATTGGTTTTAGTGACTTTTCTTCATCTTTATTAGCATATTGGCCATGTATTTTATGATGTAGTAGCCATACTTCACATTGTCAGTCTGTTAGGGCACTACATCAAATAAAACAACAAGTTAGTTTCATTTAATTCATCCAAAAGCTATTATTGCAAATGTTACAATGTATAATTTTACCCACGAAGCTTCACTTTAACCCATTTTATGTTGTATTAGGAGAATCATTTTAATTATATTAATTATCTCATTGTTATCTCATTATTAATATTTGAAAAATCTTATAGATATTATAATCAATCATGATCAATGCATATTAAGAAAGATTATAGGAATAGGAAATTTGGGAATTTATTCTCTTCTCGATTTTATATATTATACACATATTTTATTAGAAGGTGATATAAAAGATTACAATAATAATTATATTTGTTATGGTATCAGAGCGATAGGGTAACCTGACCGCTGCGTGATCATGGCCGGGTAAGACATGAAAAAGGTTAATGCTGCAAGCTTACGGTACAACAGCCTTGCAGATAAGAGGAGTCATTGATGAACGTGAATCCTTTCCCGGATTAAGCG
Source organism: Sindora glabra (assembly GCA_020226215.1). NCBI lineage: Eukaryota > Viridiplantae > Streptophyta > Magnoliopsida > Fabales > Fabaceae > Sindora > Sindora glabra. Next base: position 31,991,968 of record CM035226.1, on the reverse strand, counting down.
ATGATTAATGGATAGCCCTACTAAACATTCTTAACAACCACAAGAATATTACATTCATTGAAAAACTCATTGGTAAGCAAGTGAAAAATTCTTGGTTGCTGGATACTGGAGCTTCAAATCATATGACAGGTGATATAAGTTTGTTGACAAATATAGTTGATGTCTTACCTTGTCCGATTAGGCTACCTGATGGAAGAAATGCAATTACAGATAAGGAAGGAACAATAAATTTTAGGAAAATCCTAACCTTGAATAATGTATTATATGTCTCCAATTTAATATGTAACCTTATTTCTCTCTCTCAATTGATATATGACTCAAATTGTGTAGTCACTTTTTCTAATAAATTATGTGTAATATAGGATCGTATTTTGAGGATAGTGATTGGTGTGGGTGAACAGCAGAATAGGATTTATCATTTTCGTGCAGTGACCGTTGTCCAGGTGTGCAAAGCAAATGGAACTGATTCTTTTATCATGTGGCATAGGCGTATGGGACATCCTACAAGTTAAAAAGTTAATTTACTTCCTGGTATTCAAATTAATGATAAACATAAGAAGGTTTATGATATTTGTTTGAGAGTTAAGCAAATAAGAGATGTTTTTATTCCAAGTCAAAATAAAGCTATTGAACCGTTTGATTTAATACATTGTGATGTGTGGGGTGCTTATTGTGTTCGCTCTTCTTGTGGTGCTTCTTATTTTTTAACCATTGTAAATGACTTTTCTTGTACTGTATGAATTTATTTATTGGTAGAAAAGAGTGAAGTTAGGAACATTCTTAAAATTTTTTGTGCTATGGTGAAAACTCAATTTAACAAGTCTGTGAAAATTGTGAGAAGTGATAATGGAGCTGAATTTAAAGTCTTGAAATCCTATTTCATTGAACATGGAGTAATTCATTAAACTTCCATGGTTAACAACCCCTCGACAGAATGGCCGTGTGGAGAGAAAACATAGGCATATTTTAAATGTAGCACTAGCTCTCCAATTTCAAGCTAATCTACTTATTGAATTTTAGGGAGAATGTATTCTTACTGCAGGATACTTGATAAATTGCACTCCTACCACTCTTCATAAAGGTAAAAGTCCTCATGAAATGTTATTTGGTAAGACCCCTATTTATTCTCATATTCGCACTTTTAGGTGTCTATGTTATGCGTACAATCGACCCTACCAAAAGGATAAGTTTGGTGAGAGAAGTCGAAAATGCATTTTTGCAGGATATCCTTATAGAAAAAAAGGATGGCGTCTTTATGGCTTGGAGAGTAAGGAATACTTTGAGTCTCGTGATGTTGTGTTTTGTGAAAATGAGTTTCCTTTCATTGATCACTCTTATATAGCAAATGAATCTTATGCCCCCATATAGACCTTATAGAATGATAGATCTCCTTTCATTGATGAATTTAGCACAAGTATGCTTGGCGTAATAGGGAGTAGTGAAGTTGAGGGACACATTAGGGAGGTACAAGAGGGAGGTTCAAATCCAAATCTCTCAGATGAGAATATTGTGTTAGCACCACTTATAAATGAACCCCTTGGTTGAGGTTATAGAGAAAATCATCCACCATGCAAGCTTAAAGATTATCTATATCACACTGTGCATTGCGTTAATGACCCCACTATTAAGGCATTCACTCCATCACAATCTTCAGGTACGTTATACCCTATTACACACTATGTGACTTATAGTAATTTTTCTATGCAACTTGCAGTAGTGACTTCTGGGCATAAGCCATCTTGATTCTTAAACGATGTTCGAGATCCTTTATGGCGCAAAGCCATGAAAGAAGAAATAGATGCTTTAGAAAAGAATGGCGCTTGGACATTTACAATACTTCCACCCGGAAAGAAAGCTATTGGTTACAAATGGGTGTATAAGATTAAGTATAAATTAGATGGGACTGTGGAACGTCATAAGGCGAGACTAGTTGTTCGAGGAGATAGTCAAAAAGAAGGAATTGATTATAATGAGACTTTTGCACTAGTTGCAAAGATGGTTACATTTTGAACACTTTTAGCCGTTGCTGCTGCTCGATCATGGATACTACATCAAATGAATGTTCATAATGCTTTCCTGCATGGTGATCTGGATGAGGAAGTTTATATGCAATTACCTCCTAGCTTTTCTAGTACAAATCCTGAGAAAGTGTGCAAACTTCGGAAGTCTCTTTATGGCTTAAGACAGGTGCCACAAAATTAGTTTGCAAAACTTGCTACTACATTAAAGAAATATGGGTTCAAACAATCTCATTCTGATTACTCATTTTTCACTTATCATGAAGGGAATGTGATTTTGAGTGTTCTAATATATGTTGATGATCTTATCATTGCAAGAAACAATGAAGATGTGATTGAATAATTTAAGCAGTATCTTAGCACATGTTTTTACATGAAGGATCTTGACTCTTTGAAGTATTTTTTAGGTCTTGAAGTGGCTCGAGGACCTCAAGGGATTTTCTTGTGTCAACACAAATATGCTTTAGATATTATCTTAGAAACTAGGTTGTTGGGAGCTAAACTTGCTAGTTTTCCTCTTGAGCAAAATCATAGATTAGTCCTTGCTAATAGAGCTATTTTGGAGGATTCGAAGAAATATCGTCATCTCATTGGGAGACTTACTATTTAATCATATCTAAGCCTAAACTTAGTTACTCTGTGCACATCCTAGCTCAATTCATGTATTGTCCTCGTTAGGAACATTGGGATGCTGCAATAAGAGTGGTTCGATATTTGAAAGCTAATCTAAGACAAGGGATTTTTCTTCGGTCAGATAGTGATTTACGCCTATATGCTTATTGTGACTCTAATTAGGCCAGTTGTCCTCTCAATAAATGCTTATTAATGGGATATTTTATTTTATTAGGCCAGTCCCCTATTTCCTAGAAAACTAAAAAGCAGGCCATAGTTTTTCATTCCTCAGCAGAGGCTGAATATAGGTCTATGGCTACTACAACTTGTGAATTGAAATGACTTAAAACTCTTCTAAGTGACTTATAGGTACCACACACTCAACCTATGCAACTCTATTGTGATAGCCAAGCAGCCATTCATATCGCAGCTAATCCGGTATTTCATGAACGCACCAAACATATTGAGGTAGATTGTCATTTCATTCATGATGAAATCCAAGCTGGCAATATTGCTTCTATGCATGTACGAACCTACAATCAGCTTGCAGATATCTTAACTAAAGCTCTTGGAAAACAACAATTTGACTTTCTTTTAGGTAAGTTGGGCATTCAAGATTTTCATACGCCAACTTGAGGGGGAGTATTAGGAGAATCATATTAATTATAGTAATTATTTAGGAGAATTATCTTAATTATGTTAATTATCTCATTGCTATCTCATTATTGATATTTAAAAAATCTTGTAGATATCATGATCAATCATGATCAATGCATATCAGGAAAGATTCTAGGAATAGAAAATTTGAAAATTTCTTCTCTTCCCGATTTATATATATTTTACACATCTGTTATTAGAAGGTGATACAAAAGACTACAATAATAATTATATTTGTTATATTGCTTTTGCTTTCAGTATCCAGCCTTCGTTATAACATATATCCAGAGCATAATCAAAGACTTTCCTTAAGGTTAGTTATGATCCTTTACCTAAGAGATTTAGCTAGTATACGAGCTTTATCTTTATGTATACCACAACAAGCATATAATGACACTTACAATACAATGGTATGACAAAATGTTAAAGTCATTATTAAAAAATCATCACAACTAGTACATAAATGAAATTTACCCATTATGGTATGATATAAAGTAGCATTGTTTCCTCGACTCAACCGAGAATGCATCTTTTAGGAATTCCTACCTCTTACTATCTTTTTATGCTTAACGGTCAACGTATTATAAACACAAAAATCCATAATAAGCAATTTCTCACCTAACATAGAGTCCATAACCAATAATAGGAGAGATGTGAGCTAAATGCATATTCAAATGGCAATTTAAACTAAATAATATATATTCAAAGAAGAGAAAACAAACTCACCTCACCCAAAGTTGGATGCAAGAAATATTGAACTCTTCCATTCTTAAGAGCTGCAAGATGATATTCTTCTCAATGAATAAAAAATAAGTTGCATTCACCACCTTTTTCTCCATGAGGATCTAGATTTAGGAGTCGAGGGCCTAGATGCTATCAAACTCAAAATGTAACGGGATCCAATCAAGATCATAAGTCTGTAAGACATAGATCACAAGTTAGTAAACTCAGATTACAAAACTAGTATAACTTCAATCATATTAAAAAAATGAGTGAGAGAATACACAATAATACTTCTACTGAGAATTGAATAAAGGCTTTTGGCCATGTGATGAAGGTATTGTGAGTTTCGTTCATTATTCAAACTTCATTATTAGGCACTAGCACATTATTCATGTGGTCTAAGGACTTGTGACTACTACTTTTATTTAATCATCTGACAATGATCAAAATTCACAGCTTTTCAAAACCAAGCTTTTCAAAACCAATCTAGTTGCCACTTTGTGAATAGACAATCTTGCCATTGTAAAAATATATAAGGTTACATCCTTTTCAATATAGACTTCCAATTATTGAAATCTTAACTTATAAATATGTGAAAAAATATAATGGTATAAGATGATATTTATCTTGAGTGTAATCTGTATGATGCCCCGCGTACTAGTAGGCATGGATCAAAAGGTCAACACCTCTAAATGCAAGTAATTTATGTGTTAAAATAACTGATATTGTAGTTAGCCGACTAGATAATGTTGTATGGCTGATGTGATGTATATTATTAAATACATAAAATTCTCTTGGACATTAGTTTCGGGCTCAATTTTATGCAGAAATTAATTGGATAAGCGGCTAGTTTGACATTGAATTGAATATCGTGTCAAAGTCGTCATATGAAATCTCCTGGCAGAATCAGCAGTTTGCTATTACTGATTTATTTATTAAAAATATCCAGAATAGTGCATTATTAATTTATTAATTAATAATATCCAGAATAATGCAGCCCAACCCAACCACTAACAAGAAGCCATATTCGCTCCCAAATTTGTAGTACACCTTCAAAATTCATGACCTGCAAACCACATGCAATCAATTTATGGGTCGCAGCCTCTTCCTTTCAATTCTTGAGACTAATTTTTTATACTTCAACTGCAACATATTTTTTATTCTTTCTGATAGAAAGAAAATTTTATGAACTTTTTGATATTTTAAAATATTGAACACAAATTGATATATGACACCAAAATTGATCATTATTGTATTTTTTTTAAACTTTAACCGCATCATTTGTATAATTATAAAAATGTTTATGAAAATAAATTGTAATAATATTCTTTCTATTCTTTATTATTTATCGTATTTTAATAAATTTTTATTTTTATTTATTATTTTAAATTTTTATATTATATATTTATTTTTTAATTTTATCTTTTTTATTAATAAACATATTATTATTCTACACTCAATCTATTTATATATATTTTATCATATTTTTTCTCTATTTTTAACTGCCTTAAACCTTATATACAAAGAATAATTTTATTAAAAATATATAAATTAAATTATTTTTTTAATATTTATAAAAATAATTAATTAGAACAGATAATAAGTAATAAATGAGAGTAATATTTTAATTTCTTCCATGTGAGAGCAACCTGTTTTGCTGTCAATATTTATTGTAGGACATATCTATTCAGGAATGGATCAAAATCTGACATTAACCGTTTCATTTGTCCCAACTTTCTAGTTGCCAGACTTTTCCATGAATGTTCTTACCAAAAACGTCTTTTCCGTAAATGTAAAGTAGGTCGATCCATTTGTTTGGGAAAAATATCTAATCGCACAACTCCCTCCTCACATTTTATCTCTTGGTTTTATTGTTTTTATAAATATTAAGAAAGTAAGTTAATATATTTATTTTTATTGTATTTTGTAAAATTATTTTTTATTCAAAATTAAAAATTATTTTATCATTTTTCCTATTCTTGTATATTTTGAATTTTTTTATTATAAAATTTAAGACAATTAAGAATAAAAAAAATATATAATAGAATAAATTTATTAAGATATTCTAATATTAATACGTAGAGTAATTAGTACTAATAAAAATGTAGAGTAATAAGTCTTTCTTAGAAAAAGAATTACCAAAATTTCAATTATACCCCCTCTTGTATTTTAATAAATCAGTTACTTTGATATATTGAGAGAGCAGTATTTTTTTATTTATTAAAAAATAATAGAAAAAATAGTGAGAATCTCAGTTCTACATGAGGATTAGAAAACTTTTTATTATAATTTTTTAAATAATAAAAGTAATCAGAGCACTAAATATTAATATATATAAATTAAAAATTAATTTTTAAATATAAAAAAGGTACAACTTCAAAAAAAAATTAGCTATACCCTTTTTTTTCCCTTGCAGAAGTACGATGCATGGTGGAATACGGACTCTATTTTAAATGACACCGCCATCTTGCTTAACTTGATGTTGATGTTGACGTTGATGGATTCAACTTTAAATGCCGTACCCACTCACATTCAGCCGTTCTAATTTGCCTTCAATTTCAGATCAATATTATTTGGACCCAGACGATGGATTGTAAGGGGTTAGATTAACAAATAATAATTTAAAATCATAAAATCAGTATTTTTAAATTCAAATTAAATCAATCGGTTCAATCGAGAATTAGGCTCTAATACGAGTTAAGTGATAGGTTAAATATGCTTGGGAGATTCAAGTGGTTTGGGCGGCCTTGATCCGATATGTTCAGTCACTTTCTCCCCACCTATCAGTAATGCCAACAAATCCCTTAATAATTATTTGCATTTCATTATATATAAGGTTTTTTGTTTTTCCATTAACTTTATTTAAAATTTCTTAAATAATAATTTATATAATAGTTAAATCATTTTAATTTGATAAACATTGTTGTTATTTATAATAACAAATTTAAAATTTTTTATTAATTGAAATAAAATATAACTTTAATATTATAAAATATATTTAAATTATGTTGGATGGTTGTAATTATGGGAAAAATTACTCATTTTACTGTAGTACTAAAATTTTAATACTACTTCTTATTTTATTTTAATAAATTAGTAATTTTAATAGCATGATTGAGTGATTTTTAAAATTATAGAAGTACATTTCTAATTTGTATAATGATAGGACTAAATTTTTATTTCATAATTATGATAAGATTAATGTTTATTTATTATGTTTTAAAAATATACTAATATAAATAAAATATATTTAATTTTTTTCAAATATATACATGCTAACTGATTTAATTGCTTGATTCAATTAATTAAACTAGTTTGGCTTTGATCTGTTTACCTTACTCAATTAATAGTTGAATCAATAACTGAATTAAGTATTAAAACATTGCATAAAAAACACAAGGTTTATAAAATTAGAAAAACAAAACATTCAAAAGAGTTGTGATTCTCTTTTCTTCAATATTTGCTAAAATATTAGGTTTTTGTAAGCAAAATGACATACACTTCCCATATAGAAAAATCAATCATAAATTTTTTAAGCTTTAACATGTTTAGAAGTTTAATTCCTTTAATGGGAGGGGTCCAAAAAGATTAAAAAAAAATCTAAAAGCATAAAATGTGAATCATATAAAACAAAGAAATACCTTTAAGAGAGTTACACTCGTCATTTCTTCAAAAATTCAAAGTCATCTATAATAAAATATGTGCTAAAAGTACTAGTAATTTCCTTCTCTATATAAATGACCAAACTATCTATTAGAAATCCATCATCCATTTTATTTCTAAGTCTTGTTTTCATAATTTTCATTATTGAAAAGGCTTATTCTGTAGACATTGTAAACAGTGGAAGAGTAAGATAAATCAATCTATCAATCAAGTAATAATTTTTTAATTTTTTCTATTTTTGTCAATTTTTGACACAATTCAAAACGAGTCACAATATTTTTGAAATTTGGTTGGTTAGGCATATCAAGCTTATAATGTCTTGGTTAAAATTCCAAGTGTGTTCTTTTTAATTTAGAGAAATCTTGAGGATATAGTTTATCAACAAGATTGCATACATCCTTTATATTAAATGACTTGTAGTTACTTGTAGGATTTGGATCCAAGGTGTAGCTTAAAAGTAAGAGCTCCATTGATTGCTCATTAAACTTATTATTTAATTCTTGTAACTGGAGTCTATTGCAATAATAAAGATCTTAACTTGATAATGATGCTTCATTACTACATTCAGTTAACAAGAGTGACTTTACTAAATCAATCTATCAATCTATAGACATTGTAGAGAGTGGAAGAGTAAGATAAATCAATCTATCAATCAAGTAACAACTTTTTAATTTTTTCTATTTTTGTCAATTTTTGACACAATTCAAAACGAGTCACAATATTTTTGAAATTTGGTTGGTTAGGCATATCAAGCTTATAATGTCTTGGTTAAAATTCCAAGTGTGTTCTTTTTAATTTAGAGAAATCTTGAGGATATAGTTTATCAACAAGATTGCATACATCCTTTATATTAAATGACTTGTAGTTACTTGTAGGATTTGGATCCAAGGTGTAGCTTAAAAGTAAGAGCTCCATTGATTGCTCATTAAACTTATTATTTAATTCTTGTAACTGGAGTCTATTGCAATAATAAAGATCTTAACTTGATAATGATGCTTCATTACTACATTCAGTTAACAAGAGTGACTTTACTAAATCAATCTATCAATCTATAGACATTGTAGAGAGTGGAAGAGTAAGATAAATCAATCTATCAATCAAGTAACAACTTTTTAATTTTTTCTATTTTTGTCAATTTTTGACACAATTCAAAACGAGTCACAATATTTTTGAAATTTGGTTGGTTAGGCATATCAAGCTTATAATGTCTTGGTTAAAATTCCAAGTGTGTTCTTTTTAATTTAGAGAAATCTTGAGGATATAGTTTATCAACAAGATTGCATACATCCTTTATATTAAATGACTTGTAGTTACTTGTAGGATTTGGATCCAAGGTGTAGCTTAAAAGCAAGAGCTCCATTGATTGCTCATTAAACTTATTATTTAATTCTTGTAACTGAGTCTATTGCAATAATAAAGATCTTAACTTGATAATGATGCTTCACTACTACATTCAGTTAACAAGAGTGACTTTACTAATTTTATGTTAGCTATTCATATCAAAAATCTTAATTTCTTATTTTTTGCAAAAAAAAAATTAATAGACTTTGTAGTAGAAATAAGATGAACAACACTCAAGATATCTTAAAAGTGATTTTATGATGCTTAGTAAAGAACATTAGTAATTCCTATGATCTTTTTCATCAAACATAGGACGAAAACAAATTCAAAAGATGCTAATATCTTAGAGTAGCATAAACATCACTTTTTTGTGAATAAGTGGCCCTTTTATCAATAATATTATTAATAACACTGAAAGTTATCTTAAACATTTTTATTAAACTACAAACTAAAAGAAAGTAAGATCCCCATTAAGTATCACTTGCTCTATGTAGAGTTCTAATTTGGTTAGCCTTTTTACTTATTTCAAGCTCATTAATGACAATCATATTTGTAATTTTAGTTGTTTAAGCTATTTGTAACTAATCATGTTTTTTGTAAGAAGCAATAATAATGTTAACAATAGAAGTCAATTTTGTAAAAAATTCATGAATAGGTAACACTTCCTTTGATGTTATAACTAACGCCAATTGTAACTTGTGAGCAAAATAATGCACATAATTTGCATATAGACAATCACTAATTAATAAGTCTTGCAAAGCATTCCATTCACCACGTATATTGCTAGCACCATTATACCTTTGATCTCGTATATTTTGAACTTAGAAGTTGTAACTAGGAAGAATAAACACCAATTCATATTTCAAAGTCAATGCATTAGTGTTACTAACATACCAAAGAAACACTCTTAAACAAAGCCATCAATGTCAAAAATCTCAATACAATAGTCATTTATCCTTTTTTAGACTCATATCAAGATTCATTAATAATAATGCAAAATTTAGCATTTCCTACATCTTCTCTTATTGTGTTTCTCACTTTATTTGTAAGAAAATGCAAAATTTCCTTTTAAATGTCTTTTAATGTATATTTAGTAATACTAGGAGCATTTTCCATCATAAGATTGCTAACTTTGTCATTGTATGATCCTACTAGCAAATTTATCATCTCAATAAAATTTCCTCTATTATTTGAACTTGTAGATTCATCGTGACCTCTAAGTGCATAAACTTGAAATGTTAACCATCTAATACAATCAATGGAAGCTTTAAGCTTAATTCAATTATTCTCAATATCTTTCAAGGTTTGCTTTCTAAGAAACTTATCGTTGTGATTGTCTCATTAAATCATTACAAGACTTCTTAATAATATAATGTTATGAATTCATACTATTTCCAATATGATTTAAAATAGGGCATTTTTCTCCATTATTTACTTTCCCCCAATTATTAAGACCCTTTTCAATAGATGCATTATTCCCCACACTACCAATAGATTTTTCACCAAAAAGATAGCAATGTAAATAATATATAGAATCTATTATGGGAGAGTATTCTAACCAAAAGGAATGCAATGCAAACTATGAAGATTGAAAATGATGACGATGCTTCTCGTTATCATCAAATAGATATTTATTAAGAATTGGTTGAAATGGTCCTGAGTTAAGATAAGCACAACAAGTTTTATCTTTTTTACTAACTGGAAACTCCTAAATCATTGAACATAATTTGGGATCACGCTTTAAGTGAGTGGCATCCATTTGTTCAATAGTGAGTTATTGATGCTTTGAATTAGTCTATTCTAAACTCAACATATCAAGCGGTGAATCATCTAAATTTGATGGAGTTGTTGACGAAGAACTTGAAAATTTTTCATTTTTTCTTTTGAAAAATGCATTGATAGTTTTTAATTTGCCTATATCCAGAAACTATATAAAAAATGCATTTCAAGCTAATACATTATTATCATATTCAAACACAAAAAATAAAAAATAAAACAACAACAACCATTTTAACCTTTTCCATGGGAAAGAAAAGGAAAAATATAAAAAAATGGCATTTAAGAACAATCACCATCATAGTCAAATAAAAAAATTCAATAAATTATGAAATAAATATCAAGACAATCACATAATTATCATACTCGAATAAAAAAGCCTTTAAAATATGCAACAATGGGATATATAAGTGGGATCAAGCGGGCACCAAATTGTAAACCAAAAAGGACCACACAAAGTAGCAAAATAATAGATTCATCAAGTCTATTTTTACAATAGATAACATAGAAATGAAAGAATGAAAAAAAACCTTTGTTGCTTTGTTACGCAATCCCTAACTAAACTTCAAACAATATGAGAATAAAAGTAAATGATAAACTCAATTAATTATAAAAGTAATATTAAGGAAAAATAATTACAAAATATAAGGTAAAAAATTTGATTGAAAATATATTAAATATAAATCTGAATGCTGACGACTGGCTCCAATGCGTATCTTCAAACTTCCGTTGAGTTCTGTATTGCTTTCCTCTCCTGTTGGTAAGTGGGATTTGGAAGGATGGTGGGCATCGTACATGCCTTGCTTGCTAAGGAAGCTTCACAATTTTTAAGGGCCAGGAGCTTCTTTGACTTTTAGAAGCCTTCTTCGTTATTTTTTTCTGTTTTAAAAGACCTTCCCATTGTGGGCTTTCATCAGCGATACAAGCCTTTCTTTTATTTTTCTATTAAATGAATTTAAGTCTAAATAAAATACGTAAAAAATAATAAAATAATCATAAATTTAATACCCATTAATTGAAGTATAGTAAGATTGTTATTCTTTTATTTAAATGAGAAATAATTACATTTTGTATTTTTTAGGAGGACCAAATATATATATATATATATATATATTGAAAATTTTTTACATATACACCTATAAAAAAAAATTAAAATTTAGGTCCCCCGGGCTGGACCACATGCAAGCCTCCGTCCCTGCCTATAACCAAGCGATCCAGTGTCATGACCCATAAACAACTTCTTTTCAGTAGAATCGTCTGTAAAATATTATGTTTACAATCTTCAAACAGTGCATGCACCTTGATGAGATATTCTAGCAATTAAATGCCTCGGGAAACCACAACGAGCTGTCATATCTTAGCTTATATATGATCGAAAGTATTCTCACTCATATTTATTTACATATTATTATTTTGTCTCGTTAAAATACTATTGAAAAAATATTTCCATCAAAATAATCCAGCACCAATTAAATCAAAAGAGCAACCCAATAACACAAAAAGATTTAATGTGAAAAAAATTCTAAAACGTAGAGAAAGAAATACAAATGTAAAGAGATTCATTGTAGCATTAAGTTTATAACATAATATATTTAAAAATTCTCAACAATAATCTTATAGCTTCTCAATCATTATCTTTACATTTCTTTTAAATTTTTATAAAAATTTTCATATAATCTTATAAGTACTTATATTATATTTTTTATACTTCAAACATTTGACTAATATTAATATTTGCTTCATAAAAAATTCTAATCCTACGCTGATTTGAGAACCTAATTTAAATCTTATAATTACAAATTAATAATAAAAATTAGAATTTCAATAAAATTTCACAAACCGACAAGTATGAGGGTATATTTTACGGTCTCCTCGTCCTTGGTCCTGGCACTCTCCCCGGTGTGCTTTTCAGCAGGCGACATTGACCAATAAAAATATATTTCTTCTATTTTTTATTATTTATTGTATTCTAAAAATATATTTTTATTTATTATTTTTAATTTAATAAAATATTAAATATTTTTTATTTTATTTTTTATTATTAATAAATATTTTAAAATTATTTATATTTATTGAATCATTTTTTATTTTTAATTATTTTAAATTATACATAAAAATATTATTTAAAAATTTATTAAAAATAAATAAATTAAATTATTTTTAATATTTTTAAAATTAATTTACTTAAATAAATAAAAAATAGAGAAAATATCTACTATTCCATTTGGGAGGCCTCAAGCAGACTTCTCCAAGTAATAAATGGAAAAAGCATATTAGGTTCAAGTTGATGAACAATGCCAAAAAAAAACTACTAAGGTCATGTTAGAAAAGGAAAAAGAGTTAATAAAGAGAAATAAAAAAAACTATCTTATAATAATTTATTTTATTTTATTCAAATCATTATTTTAATACTTAGAGCAATTCAGCTAGTTAAGTTGATCAGATCTAGATTCAAGATACAAAACAACATAAATCATTTTTTAAACTTGATGGAATGACTCATTGACTAGGTTAACACTTAGTCAAATTCGAGTAGGTTAGGAAGATTCAATGATTTCCCATACATAAAACCAATACAAAAGAGAGGGAGCTCATCACTATTAGTCATACTTGCCTTTTAATCTTGTTATTAGAGGTGTCAAATAAGTAGATTGCATAAGATATAAACTTGATTCGTAATAGATAAATTTGTATTACTAACAAAAAAATGAACTCAATTTTAAAGGGATTGAGTCTATAAAAGTTCTCATTGAATCTGAATATATTCACAGATTGATTTGTATTTACCCAATCCATTACAAACAAGTTCTTATTACCTATAAAAAAATAAACCCAATTTTGTATAATCTAAATTTACCAAAGTTCATAATACACTCAAATATGTCCAAAGACTTAAGTCTATTTAACATTCCTTATTTATCATGCATGCATTTCTTTTTATATATAAGTAATAAAAATATTCATTTTTCATAAAATAAATAATTATCTTATAAATATAAATTTCTTACAAATTTATATTTTAAATTAAAAATTAATTAAGTAATTGAAATAAATAATATATAATTATAACTATGTGAAACTTGCTAATAACATTACAAAATAAAAATATATAATAACAAATCTCATATTTCTAATATAAAATATTATTTCATTCTAATACACTTGTATGCACACATAATAATACATAACCCGGTTCAATTAATCCACACTTGACTCATTAGCTTTTTTAGGCCTTTGTTCAAACCAAATTTTAAAATATTAGTTCAAATGAGAAAGGAAATTATACTCTCTTAATTTACTTTACAAATAATTATGACATTGACAAAATAACTTACTTTTAATTATTATTAAATAATTAATATTTTATTGTTATAATCATTATCTTATTTATTATTATTGTTATCTATTTCTACTACTTTGCTAATGTTATTATTAATATTATTAATTTAATTTAAGATATTATTATTTTCACAATTAATATTAATTATTAAAATTTTCTCAATATTATTTTTATTATAATATTATTATCTATTAAATATTTTTAATAAATTTTATTTTTATTATTTTATAATTAATGATATTTATCATTACTTGATTAATATTATTAATTAATTTTATATTATTAACTATATTATTATAATTATTATATGATTATTTATCATTTTTATTTAATTAATATTATCAACACTATTATTAATATTTTATTTTTATTATTTATTATTATTTACTTTCATTATTTATCAATATTATTTTTTACACTATAATTGTTATTATTATTATTATTATTGAAGATCATAAACTTAAAATTCAAAATAAGAGAATCATATTCCTAGAAAATTTTGAAAAAATTGTCATTTCTTCATTTAGAATAATACCATTAAAGAAAAATGGTAAAAGAAAGCGGGTTTTTTTTCTAAACTTAATGCATACAAAAGAAATAATAATCCGTCGTTCCCTTTTCTTTTCTTGATTACTCTCAACCAAATTATTTTTAATATTATGAAAGTCATAAAATGTGGTAAAATGTATATTATGGAGGGTGCATTTTATTTTTAATGAAAAAACAAATTTTATACAAAAAATATACTTCTAATATTTTAATTGATTTTTTTATTTAGACAACAAAAGAAGAAATGATTTTTCTTATTTAGTGTATAGGGGAAAACCAATTGCTTATTGAAGTTGATTCATGTTCAATTGTATTTTTAAATTTAATTTATTGTTTCTATAAAAACTTTTTACACTTTTAATGAATTAGCAAATGTTATTTTATTAGGCAAACAAGAGTAATTAAAAGATAGGTAAAACTCAGGTAAAGTTCCTTAAATGTTCATTGTAAGATTTTTCAATCAAATTACAATATATATATTAATTACTTTATTATTATTACAACATTGTTAACTATTATAATTATTAAATTGAAGATATTAATACTTAATAAAGCAATTAATACCCTTGTCATAATTTAAACAGAGAATCTTATGGTAAACATGTAAGGAACTTTACCCAAGTTCTGTACTTAAAAGATTTTGTTCACTAATGCATAGATGAATGATATTGTAAATTTAGTTTTATAATATTAAATTAAAAGTAGATCTTATTAAAATCATTAATTACTTTTACCAACCACTTAATCTATCCTAATTATTCAAAAAAATTAATATGTTATGAAAATAAAAGTAAAATAATAAAAAAATTAGGAAAAAAATAGAATAAGAGAAGAGGTTTCTCTTAGTTATGAATGTATCAAATCCTTCTTACAAATATATATATATATATATATATATATATATATATATATATATATATATATATATCTCCAAGGCATAATTGATAGGTATTCTAATTGATATATTAATTGATGAGTATCACTAACTAATTATAATTAGAGATTAGTAAACATCAATCATAATAACTAATAAATAAATTAGAAATATTTTATGAAAATTCACATAAATAAATATTTATAACACTTACTCTTAAATGTCTATTTTATAAAGAATATGCATTATTAAAACTTTCACAGGAAAAATCCAATGAAAAAAAAAATCTTAGTGAAGAAAAAAGGGTATATTATTTTTTTAACGAATAATTTACTTCATTAAAACCTTACTAAGAAAAGCTAATAAAAAATAGGGGTGTAAAATGAGTAAACTGGACTAATTTGTATTATCCATGAAAAAATGGGCTAAATTTTAAGAAGTTCTTATTTAATTTGTATTTATGAGTCTACAAACTAGTTTGTATTATTCGTGAAAAAAATGATCAAATTTTAAGTGGTTTAAGCCTATCAAAGCTTGCGAATTAGTCCACGGACTTCAATCATTTTACACCCTTAAAAAATCATAGTTAAGAAAAAAAGTGTAAAACAAATTTTACTCTTTTATTGAGAATATTATTGAAAACTTTTGAATTAAAGCATACAATTCAATTAGGGATTGATTAAATAAATTTATTATCATGATCAATTATTATGATCTTGTTATAAGCATAAGAAAAGGGCTATCTTATTTAATGCAATATTATTATGACTTTAACCTAATCATGATCGACATAGAAATCATTATCTATTTCTACTAACCTAATTTGATTCATTTACCTTAGTCTTATTAATTGATTAAAGATATGTAATAAAAGGAAATGGACATCAACAAAGAAAGAAAGAAACTTCATCCATTATCCAAATGAGGCTACAATTTATATGAGAAAATTAGGGTTGTTTATGTTTCCTTTAAGATAAGGATAAGGTAACTTAATTAACTTAAAGAGCTTTAGTTTTAGATTTCCTTTACCAATAATCTACATACAGAATAAGACATAAAATTCTGCTATCATATAAAAATATCTAGTGCTACTAAAATCATATCAAAGTGCATGCTTGCAAACCTAATTTTGAGGTGTGGTGGTCGAGGCTTAACCTATCTATTTGTAATATAAAACATGGAATAGTAACTTTGGAACTTCATAAGTATGCATTGTACATAAACAAACATAATAATATAGTAATCTTACCTACTTGATCATCCTTCTATAAGATTTAATACATAAAATATTCACATTTGTTATACTCAATTATTTAGAAGAGACTTAATCATAACTATTTCATCAAGAACTTGTTGCTATAAAATAAATGAAAATAGTCAAATTTCAAATTTATATCACATGGTATATCAATCAATAATAAAATACATATATTCACCATATGATTTTTGTCACATTTCATAATTCAATAATTTCTCATGTCATAGTCAATATAATTTCATAACATTAACATTCCTCAGTGTATGACCATATAACATATTCTATTCTATAAATAATAATACAAGTTATCTCATATACAACCATTCTTCATTCACATGTTCAAGTTTTAAACATCTCATGCCTTTATGCATACACACCATGCAATTAATTTTATCAATAATGTGTGTGTATGTATATATCAACTCATCTTAATTTTGATCTTAGAGTGATATTTTATAAGTAAATCAAGATTCATAAATTAGTTGTCCATGAAACTTATTTCATGTAAGAATAAACTCAATTGATTTTTAATGGACTAGTTTTTTTACTTAAAATAGTTAAAATTTGAATGGGCTATATCTTTTTGCAAGATAGACTTAAAAATTCATTTTTTTACAATCTCAAATTTCTAACATTGTCTACTAGTTTAGTGATATCTCAAAATATACATAAAATATTAATATGAAACCCATCCCATTAGAAAGTATACTTAATTATTTTTCTAATGACATATAATTTGCTAAAAATAAAGGCAAGATGACAAAGTTGTGGCCTTCCAAACTCTATATACCAATTCTTTCCCAGTATAGTTAATAAAAAGTTCAATGAGCAATTCTAGTACTCATAGTTAATTATTAACACCTAGAATGTAGACTCATAGTTAATTATATAGTTAATTATGAAGCTCTAAAGGCTACATAGTTGATTATAAGCTCGACATCTATGGATTTAATATGAAATTATTGTTCATCCACCCCTAAATTCATCCCAAACTCATTTGATTCATGCCAAACGTTAACTAAGCCATAAATTTCATTAAATAACATTCCTAAACATCAACACCCATCATTCAATCTATTCATTAAATGCATTTAATTATCATTTTGAGCATGATCATTATTTTGCTATAAAAGCAATAAAATTCTTTAAGAAAGTAATTTAAGTAAGAGATTTATTGGATTCTTACTTCATCAAAATTAAGAATTTTCTTTAGTTAAGGTTCGAGTTTCTCTTACAAAAATAATGCTAATCCATTATTAAACTCAAAGAAGATGAATAAGAAATATAACAATGATGATGATCTTACCTTGATTAAATGAAAAAAATTGAAGAAGATTGATACTTTTCTTACTAAACTTAAAGAAAGGAGAGAAAAGGTTTAGGAGGAAAGGAAATGGGAAGACTTGTAGGAAATTAGGGATTTTAGGGAAAATGGTAAGGTTTGGTTTTTTCTAGCAAAAAATAAGGAATAGTGTGCATTGATACATTTTGGAAATGTTTTCTAAATATCTTTCATATTCACATCTTCACTTATAACAATTTAAAACCTTATACTTTAAAACTTTACTAGAATTTTTTCATCTATTTCTCACAAAATCCTTATCTTAAGATTTGTTAAAATATTAAATTTTATTTTATACCATAATTTATTTATATCTATTCATCAAAAATTTTCTATACATATGTCATCTCCATTTCAACTCAAGGGAATATCGAATATTCTAATTATTCCACTCATAACATAAAACCCCAATCCATTATATTTTAAAGAAGGTGCAATAATTATCCTTCCAATTGAACTTTTGCATATAGTGTTAACTTTATATAAATTTGTTTGAAATTTCTCTCTTGAAATTCTCAACACATATAAAAATGTATAGTTTTATTCCAAAATCTTTTAGTTAAAAATGAACTATATTTTGCTAATAAACTTATTAAAAGCTATACTTAAACACATATTATTAGCAAGCTTCATTATAATATCAACTGTACTAAAATATGGTACTTTAGAACTAAGAAATATTTCATTATTCTTTAGAGTTTGAAGTGAATCCTTATTAGTACTAAGTTATTGAATAATTATTAACATTTAATAGATATTATTTATCCATAAAAATAATTTAGGATTTTCCATTTTCAAAATCTTTTATCTTAAAATCTATTTTTCAAATACTTTGTTGCCTTTGAAAGTTTTTTTATAAATTCCAATAATATTAAGACATGCAATGATTATAATAAATTCAAATTTAAAATTTCTTGACTAAAAAAAAATACAAAAGATTTCAATACACTTATTTTAATAAATATTCACTAAGATGATTGTATGATATTTATCTTAGTTATTTTAATCCATACAAAGATTTTCATAATTGAATTGAGAATATTTCTCAATAAAATAAATTGAATGCTTTAAGCATTTGAAATCCTTCAAGGATTCTTATATAAAATCATTATTGATAATCATGCATGAAATAAGATATCTTAAGTTCATTAGATGCATATTAAGTTCTAATCTATTATCAAAAAATTATATCCACTCCATCAAAATAAATATTTCTCGCAACTAGTGATAATCTTTGTGAAAACTCATCTTACAAATAATATTTTCCTCTTATAATTTTAATTTACTTATTTTCTTGACGTAATTATACATTTATACCTTATTAACTTTACACATTTAAGCTATTTTATTAGCTTAACATCTTTTAAATATTTCTTCACTTTACAAGTAAATTTAAATTTTATATTTTCTATTTGAATCATGTCTTTTCTTTTTGATAATAAATATCATCATTCTATAAACTTAAAATCCTTATTGATTATTATCTTTCATAATTTTAAGCATTGCATTATGTATAAATGTTGTTGATAACTATTGCTTTTTAGTTCCATCTTTCTTATTGAAGATATAATTAATTAAGATATTTTTATTTTTATAAATTTCATGTACCTACACTTTTTTTAGAAGTTTATCGTTAATTATATCTCAAACCTTTTCAAAAAATAGTTAATTCCTTAATAAAGTCATTTATTTATTCATTCTTTATTTTAAGGTATTTGTATTTAGAACTAATAATTGTATCATACTTTAGGCATGTTTTAAACTCAACTATTATTGATAAATATATTGCCCTACTTGGGCATCAATATGAATTGAAGTGTTTGCAGCTGATATTTATTTATTCTCTTTTTAGTTAGTAATATGTCTGACAATTTTTCTATACGTTATTAGTTAATTATCTTATTAACTTCTGATTCTTATAACTTTGTGCAAGATCAAGATAATTATATGTTATATTACTTCTATAGCTGCATATTTTCTTTTTTTAGTTTAAGAAATATAATTTTACATATGAACTTATATTTTTCGTCACTTTTCAAGATCATTCATGTGTATTGTGGTGGAATAAAAAAATATATTACACATTCAAAATTTTTTTAACTTCTGACCAAAGATAATTATGAAGGAGAATTATGATACCTTAACTTGATATATATAAGTATTGCAATATGTGAAGTTACATGTATATCAACATGACAAAGAGAATCTTATTTTCTTGAATAATGATATAATTAATAATTTGAAATGTTAAAATTTTTCTAATTGAATCATTTTACATATTAATATACTTCAGAGACAATTATTTTAATTAATATATAATTATCAATAAAAGCTTGATATATAAACTCGCCAATATACTTAATTGCCTAATTAGTAAATCATTCTTAAAGTCAAATTATTTAAGTAAATAATCTTGTAAACATTAGATTACAAGTTGACAACAAATACATATTACATCTTATTAAAGTTTTTAATTCAAGTAAAAATAATAAAAAAATGCAAATGGTCCATATGGCAGGCAAATATGTCCACATATATCAACTTAAAGTTATTCAAAAATATGTTGGGAATCCAGTTGCAACTTTAGCTAATGATAACTTTATAATTAAATTTCCTTGAGTTTAAGTAGGACAAAAAATTCTTTCGAGTGAAGAATTTTTTGATTCTTTAATGAATAACCATTTAAATTTTTTAATAATTTTTCATCTTTTTATAGATTTAGTTTGGCTTAAGTAATTATGCCAAGTAGAAAAGTTATCATGACCAATAAATTTCTAGTTTACCGTAATATTTATTTCAATTAGATTCATCCATGTAATAAACAAAAATGATGATAATTTTTTTCAATATATATATGTTACTTGAAGCAATCATTATAATATAAATATCCTTTTATTTATTGTCTTAATTTGGTATCTATTCCATTAAATGTTTCTAAAACCTATTTCTTCAAAAAAATTTAATTTCTTTGGGTAAAACTATATTGGCCTTTAAAGAGCTTTCAATCAATTTTATGCTATTAAATATTAAATTGATATAATATTTACTAATTATTAATTAAAAAAATTCATTAACAATATTGTACATTAATGTATTATTCACGAGACAAAAATATTCAAATGTTAATTTAATAACAGAATTGACCACTATTATTACTAATTAAATTATTAATTCTTTCTTTGGAATACTTAAAAAAATATGCTGCATTAAAATGTGATGTATCATAAACATCATAGTTCAGAGTATCATTCTCATTAACAAAATTGACTTTATTTTTTTGTAAGTAGTTCTTGATGCTTAAATATAGAAAAGGTACATAATTAGTGCCTTTTTCATACTACAATTGGTAACATACAATTTTTGAACTTTTTGTGTTCTTATTATATTGACATTTTTTTTGAAAAAATTAATAAATTGATCCTTGAAATTATAAAATTCTAAAAAAATAATTTTTGAATTATATAAAGTTACAAATTTGTCCTTAAATAATGATTCATATAGATAATTTTGTTCCTTAATGCACTAATTCAAAAATGAAATTATCTATATGAATCATTATTCAAAGGCAAAATTATAATTTTATATAATTTAAGGATCATTTTGTAAGCACCTTATAATTTCAAGAACCAATTTTTTATCCATTTTTTTATAATCTCCTACTTTTGTTGGTAAGAAACGTTCTAGTGGTTATTTATATTTTTATTATAATTACCACAATTGTGATTATTAGGTTAATCTTTTTCATACTATACCTATAATCGTACCCACATTCAAACCTTTTAAAATTTCATAATATTCACTTCAAGGAGTATAACTTGTTATTTCAATAGAAACTTATTATTTCATTATTTGAATGCAAATTTTTATCTTAAATCATATTATAAAATATAACATTTAAATATCATAATTTAGCATTTCTCTAAAGCATACATATAATTGTCAATTTAGTTTACACAATATTTTATTTGATTGAACCTAAAATTAATATAATATTAATCACATAAAAAATAATTGATAGTAATTTTAGGTAAAAATTTATCACTTAAATATACAAATTGTGCTCTAATAAATAATTCTTAAAATGACGCTGTGTATCATTAATGGGATACAAGACTCTCATAAATGATTTTAAAATAAATAATATTACATATACAAAAAAGATAATGCATAACTAAAGAATATAATATCTAATTAGGATGACATGAAACATTTAGTCTCATAAAACTATTATATTGTAGCTTAAGTAATAAAAAATTTTCAACAAAAATTTCATAAAATTAGTTCATATAATTAATGATATCATATGTTAGTCAATTTTAATTCCATTCGAGAAGCCCATAGACTTTTTCCATAATATAATCGAGTAGAATAGACAGGATATTGATTATTGGGACAAGGAAAAAGTGGCAGTGAACACTTCTAGAGCAAACCATATTTTGAATTTCAAGGCCGTAAGAGCAGGAACGGAGGATGCAGATTGTAGATGGCCCAAAACTTAAAAAAATTCAATATTCACTTCGTCAAGCTAGAATCATTATAAGTGAAAAAACTTCAATTTTGGCTGGTGGTAACAGTTCTCAACCTTTTATACCACAAATTAAACTTAAAAAATAAACAAATAAATTAAACTTTTATAAAATAATGTTCAATCCCACTTCTATAACTATGAAATTATTAAATAAAAATTTGGGAATGGATTAAGGTAGAGGATATATAAATTTGGAAAATAAAAGAAGAACACATAAAATTAAATTAAAAAAATATTGTATAGATAATATGTTATAAAAATAAAAGTAGAATAGTAAAAAATTAAAGGAAGATAATGGAATAAGGGAAGAATATTCTTTTATTTCTAAATATATCATATCTTTCTTATAATATTTATATATATATAAGCCTAAAAAACTGATTGATAGGTATTCTAATTGTTGTATTCTAATTGTTAAGGTATAACTAATTGATTATAATCAAAGATTAAATAAATTTTAATTACAATTACTAATAAATAAATTATAATTATTTATAAATATTTACATAAATAAATATTTAAAATATGATGCAATTTTTTGTGAAACTACTTGAATATTGATATTTGCAGTCATGGATAGGGAGGAAAGCGATCATGGTCAATATATCAACCAATGATCAATGATCAATAATCAATAATTACACAACTTCTAAAGGGCCATGCCCACTCTACCACATGCTGTATTTATTTGCCACATGTCATCTCCTTCTTGCCTCTTCAATATTACTCACCTACCTATAACTATTTATATCTATATATTAATAGTAATATTTCTTATTTTTTATAATAAGTATTATTTCTATAATTTACCATATGTTAATTTATTATTTCTTCTTTATTTTTTTCAATATTAAACAAATTTTTAATAAAAATTTGAATTTGAATGAGTTTAAATAACTTTTTATTTATTATCAGAATTCATAAATACAAAATTATTCCAGTCTCATAAAGAATTCTTCAAAAAGATCTTAAAATTATGTTTATATTTATCTCTTTTCTCTCTACACCCTGCTATCATCTTTTGTAATGTGAGAATTTTTATCTTTATCATTTTTTTCTCTTATGCAATCTTACTATTTTTAACCTTGTGTAATTATTCGATAATATTTTTATCGTGTAAATTCTTTTTTCAATTTATTTCTTCTTTTCTATACTATTATTTTTTTAATTTGATTGTCTATTTTTTATTATAAATAATTTATATTGTTGAATTTTTATATTTTTTTAAAGATTTATAACTTAATCCATCCTTTTGTTAAATTTTTTATGTATAAAAATTACAAAACCATATATTTTTTTATAATTTATTTCATTAAATAAATTTCTTAATTATTTCACATACTCTTAAAAAGGAAAAGATAGTTATAATTTTTTAAAGAAATTATAAGAGGAGTTATAAGAGGATCGAAACTATCATGTAATGTTATTTGTAAAAACTTTTACAAATTTGCAATATAAATTAAATAGAATTTTTTATTTTAAAATTTGAAAGTTATTTTATCTCTGTCATTATCTGATTTTATTTAAAATTATTTTACTTTTTTATCTTCATTTAATTAAAGTAGAAATCTTTTTATCTTTATCACATTTTAGATTCAATTTAAAATTTATAAATTCTCACTTACAATGCACTTTCTCTTTATATGTATTTAATAAAATATTCATTTATCCGCATATACAAATGAACAACTTTACTTGGAATCATGAAAGAAAGTTTAAATTTGATATCAAGTTTATCTTCGTTAACACAATTCTATTTGTAAGAAAATTTGAGTTTAGTATTCTATAATATTTTTCACTAAATAACATAATAGTTCATCTTCATTTGATGAATTTTGACCATAGTAATTACAGATTTATTTATTTTTTCACAATCTAACTAATTACTTTTTTTAGTAATATTTTTCTAAATATTTATATTTTTTAATATTTTTTTCTTATCCATGTTTTTAATATATTTTTCTTAAACTTCAATCAAACTATTTTATATTTAGGATTATATCAAATTTTTTAATGTTACTATTATTTTTTTTTATAAATTTATAGTTTCATAAGTATAATTGATCATAATTTTTAACAAAGCAGTGATCCATGATATTATTATGTTTCTATATAGTTTTTTTTTCATATTTTGGAAGGAGCATTTTTTTTGCTAACTTTCATTAGAATGCAACTTTTAAAAAATATTTAAATATGAGTCTCTTGTTAAAAGTTATTCCTATTTTTCATGTGAATTAAAAAATAAAAAATATTTGATATTTAAATATTAAATTTCAATAAAAAAATATGTAGTAATTTATGAATTATATTTAATAAGTTATCTATAATATAAAATTATTATTTTAAGAGTTTGTTTTATAATAAACTAATATAATAAATGAAAAATTTATTGCCATTATAAAAAAATCTATTCTTATCATAAATTATATTATTAAATATTAATATTAATGATAATAATTATTTTAAAAAATAATATCCAATTAATGCAATGTTTGAATTTAAAATCAATCTTTTTGATAAAATAAATTTAAAATTAATTATCTACTTGAATATTAAATTAAACAAATAGGAGATAACTTTTATTTATTTTCTTAATTTTTTTTAATTTTTATTTTATCAAATACTTCTCTTTTAACTCCTTAAATTATTTTCTTCCATAAATATTTTATTCTTTCAGCTATATTTCAAAAGTTTTTTTAAACATTCCTAATTTCCTTGCCTTATTTTAGCTTAGGTTTTCTCTAAAGATTCTTTAATTGTTAATGTTTACAGAATACTTACATTTTAGAAAATTTTTCTATTAGATAAAGATTGTAGCATATATTCAAAACAATTTGGAATAATTTAGATTTGGTTTAACTTATAAGTATTTAGAAGTAAGAAAATTTTTTAAATTTATTTTATATGATTTAATGTATGTAAAAGAATTAGTAAGTTTAGTCTTTTATTATATTATAATATCAATTTTAATTATTTAATGATATATATTAAAAAAATATAATATTTTACTTTATAAAATACTTTTTAGAGTTATTAGTTGTATATTAATTTTTTATCTAATCTTCTTTCTAAATAATTAATATATAATTATAATATTACATTATTGAAATAAATATTTATCCATCCAATGCACAAATAACTAGTTAGTTCCATTCTATTTTAAGTGTGATTTAAGATTAATGTACAATAATTAAAAAATAATAAATAATTTTAATTTTTAAGAGATAAATTATAATTTATTAATATATATTATTAAAAATTAATTAATAAATAAAATTATTAAATATTTATTTAGATAATAAAAGTAATATTAAAAAATAATAAATATAGTTTTAATTTTTTAAAATGATAGATAAATAAGAATAATTTTTTAAATAATACTTAAAAATAATAAAAGTATTTTTTTATTCTTTCTCTTTCACCCAAACTCACTTCCTTTTTTCTTTTAGGCATGGTAAAATGGGTTTAGTGGATCGTATTGGGTCAAGACCTATATGGATAAAGTCTATTTAAGTTTAATCCATTAAGATATACATTTTTAGCAAACCTATTTTAACTGGTTAGATCTTCATAAAAGCTCACAAAACTAATAAACTTTATTTTGTAAATAGGCTTAGCTTACAAGCCAACTCACAGCCTATATAGGTTGAACCTATTTAAGCTCATTTTTTTGTAGGCTTATTTTTGACAAGCTCAATCCTCTAAAAGGTTGTAAATTGATCTGTCAAACTTGTGAGTCGTAAGCTTATTTAGTATCCTTATTTTCTTTTTGTTCCTTTATTTTTTCTTTAATATTTCTCCAAGCTCATGACATGTTATATTCATGCCTAACTCATCTTATTTATATAAATTTTAATTTTAATTTTTTATTTTTATATTACTTTATAATTTATATACTTTTTATCTACTCTATTGTAAAATTTTTATTCCCTCGTGTGTTGTTTACATATTAAATATATTCCACTATTAAAATAGATTTTTATTTTCTTCTGTGTATCAGTTACTTAACAATCTTTTACCATTCCAATATTCCAAAAATTGCTTTGTCTTATTTATCACATTCTCTCTTTACCAATGTTTAAAAAAACAGACCAAATCAATTAGTTAAATTAAAAAAATTGTGATTTGATCACTTGATCGGTATGATTAACCCTAAAACCAGTCTTGAAAAGTTAGTCAGAAAATCGATGAATCAGTGATAAATCAGTCAAATCAGGTGAATCGATCATGGTTTTCATAATTCGACCGATTTTTTACTAAAAAATATTATTATTTAAATATTTATAAAAATAATATTATTTTTACTTGATATTGTATATATATATTCAAAGTTTAAAGTTTCAAATAGTAAAAAATTACTTTGCATATATAAATAAAAAATACATAACCAAAAATTGAATTCAATATTTTTTCGTGATAATTTAAATTATGAACTTATGAAAATTTGAAATTATTTAAAAATTTTTTAAATTTTTTTATATTTTATATACATAAATTTAATTTTATGATAATTTAATTATTTTTAACTATATATATTAAAATTTTTAATTTGCACTTTATATTATAATTCCAGTTTAATCCTAGTTCAACTTTAAACCTTGAATCACTCTCATTTTTTATTTAATGACCGGTCTAATTTTTAAAACATTACTCTTTACTTCTATTATATTAGAGAATTATTTAAGTGTTATTTTTTTGTAACTTTTGTCATATTTCATTCATTTTTTTTTATAAATGGTCTTCTTTAAATCATATCATAGATTTTATTTAAATGTTTTTTTCTCAAACCACATACAATATCTTATTTTTATTTCTTTAATCACATGGATTAAAAATATTTCATTTTTAATCATAATTATTACTAATCACTAATTTTGTAAATATTTTTATTTTGCCTATATTTTTCATCATAATTTGTGTTTAGGGTTTGATTAAGCATTTTAAAATTTCAAATTAACTAAAATAATTTAATTAAAGGTAGCAGAGCAAATAATAAATCTTAAGTAGATATCCTTATTTTATATTTATTTTGGAAATATTTTAAAATAAATTTTTACTATTACATTGTTCTAATGTTACAATTTAACTTGATTTTGAGGTTTGATTGTAGCTTCATTTTATATATACTAAAATTTAATTTTCAAAAATTTCAAGAATAACTAAAATTTTTTGTGATAATTATTTAATTGTAACTTCAATTCCTATTAGTACTAAGTAATTATAGTTTCAATTTATATATCTATCACAATGTTATCATATCAACTCATTTTTAAACAATTGTTTACTTATTTGATAATTTTTTGATTTAAATTTACTAAAAATTACCGATAAATTATATATGCTTTATCCATTACATACTCGTGCATTGCACATGCTCATTTTATAACTACATATTTTATTATCTATTCTATTACATATTTTTTAATTCCCTCGTGTAGTTTACATATCAACTTTTCACTATTAAAGTAGAGTTTTGCTTTCATCCACATGTCAGCTTCTTAATGGGTTTTTACTTTATGAGTGTTTCGGTTTATTGCTTTCTTTCTTCTTTCAAAATTTCCTTTTACTAATATTATATTAAAAAATTATTTAAGTGTTATTAGTACCTTAATGGTGCAGTGGATTGAAGTAGAACCATTAACCACTATTACTATTGAAAATACATATAAATTTATGTGAAAAAGTGTTATTTGCAGATTCAGCATACCATAAATGATAATTAATGACAATGATGCTTAATTTACAGGTGAATCTTTTAAGAAATTAACCTCCATATAGACCAAAGATTCACTTTGGTAGAGCACCCTCAGAGAAATAGTTAGGCTGAACTAGCAAATTGTGTAATATTTGATGGTCTAAAGAAAAGACTAAACTGGTTAAAAAATAAATAGATTGAAAAATTATTAAGTATTTTGTGGTCTTACAGAATGACTCTTAGAGATTAATAAATGAAATTCTTTTCCACCTTACTTGTGGAAATGAAGCCTTCATTCCCGTGGAAATAGGAAAACCTAGTGATAAATTAAACTAATTCACAAAAAAGGAAAATGATAACTTGATGAGAGAATGACTAAGTTTGCTTAATGAAGATTGAAAGATGGCTTTTATGCAATCATGTGCTTACAAACAGAAAGCAACTAGATACCATAACAAGAGAGTTCGGCCAAAAGGATTTCA
The DNA here is from genome assembly GCA_020226215.1 of Sindora glabra. NCBI lineage: Eukaryota > Viridiplantae > Streptophyta > Magnoliopsida > Fabales > Fabaceae > Sindora > Sindora glabra. The sequence goes on along the minus strand of CM035226.1, from coordinate 31,963,110 downwards.
TAAGGAATTTTTTATTCTAAGAAGAGTTAATGATTTAAAAAAGAATTAAGAAGAGGACAAACTAGCAACCAATTAGGAAGGACTTTCTAGGGTAGTGAAAAACCTAGGAAATGACTCTTATAAGTCAATTATAATAAAAAAACAAACTATTGCCTAGGACTTGGAATATATCCCATTCAAGGGAATATTTTGTCACTTTAGTAGAATAATATTCTCAATAGCTACCAACTTCTGTAATGACCCTTGGAAGAAGGAAGAATAAAAGGAAAATTTTGATTATATCATTGGTGTCAAGTTTTTAAGCATGTTTATTGATGTTACAATCAAGATTAATATCATTCATAAAAACATCTTAAAAGCAAAAGTACCACAAAATTAAATTGGCCTCAGATATCACTTAACTAGGGCCTGGTATGCACTGATCATCTTACTAAAATTGGCTTGATATGCATTAGTTAATTAACTATTCTAACCTTAAACGCCACTTAATTGCGCCCAGTATACACCAATCGCCTTACTAGAATTGGCCTAATATGCTTTAGTTAATTAACTATTCTGGCCTTAGATGCCACTTAATTAAGGCTTGGTATGCACCAGTCACTTTACTGAAAATTGGCTTGATATGTATCAGTCAATTAAGCACTTTGGTCTTAAATGATACTTAACTTAGACCCAATATCCACCGAATGCCTTACCAAAATTTGGCTCAATATTCAATGGCCGCTTCATTACATTGCCCATAGATGCCTTCTTACTTTGGTCCAATATTCATTGGTGGCCATAATTCTTTGGCTTGGTAAGCATCAATCGCCATATAAATATCTTTGGTATAATACTAATTCAGCTTTCATGCGATGCACAAAATTCTTTTTTTTCCCAGTTAAATCAATATATATGTATATATGTTTCATATTTCATAAATAAATTTTATCAAAAAACTTTCATAAGGTTAATATAATTTGTATGATTAAAAAATTACAATAAAAACATAACAATATAACATTACTCTTCTTTTTAAATTTTTTTTTGTAAAAATCTACTATTTTACTTAAAATTTAATGTAAGACACTAAAATCAATAATTAAATTAAAAAAACTATAGCCCGAGAGATCAAAGCTTAATTCTAACAAACTCATATTTTTTAAAATTAGTTTAAAAATATAATGATCACTCTTTTTACTGATGAATATATTGTGGCTTATTATGTATAAATATTATAACAATTTGCAATATGAGCATGTACAATTAATTTACTAATAATATAAAATATATTTAAATAAAAAATAATTATTGTATATTATGCAAATATTTAACCTAGAAATGATTTTAAATTTGGTGTGTAAATGTTAACTAATAAGAATATTAATAAAACTATAAAATTAATAATTTAAATTTTAATATAATTTAAAATATAGTAGGAAATCTATTGTAATAATTATTAAATTTAACTAATGATATGAAAGGATAGTATTATAAATAAAATATTTCAAAACTACATTTATAATATAAAATTTAAATATATATTTATAGTAAATTAAATTAATTTCAATAAAACAAAGTAATAATAAATATTAAAAATATGCTCATATGTGCATTATAATTATAATAATATGAGGCAAACATGTAAGAGTATTACAATAATTTATAATATGAATATATATCAAATAATTTATTAAAAATTATAAAATTTTTAAAATAAATTTTAAATATGATTTAATAGAATATTGCAAAATTTTTATTTATTTAAAAGGGGATAGACATTAAATAATTGTGACATATTAAATTTAAAAATAAAGTAAATTAGTCTAATAAAATATGAAAATGATAGATATTATGTCAAATGCTCTTTGATATGAATTTTTTAGAGCTTATTTTTTAAGGGAATTTTTTTTTATTTTGAGAGGAAAATTTATAGGTAAAAGAGTTTTAGAGGAAGATAATAATATAGATTTTTAAGATTCTTGATACTAGCCTTTTAAGATTTTTAAAATTCTTAAATATCCTTAAAAAATCTATTTTTCTTCTATCTATATCTTTTTATAAGATTTTTAAGATTCTTGATATTAGCCTTTTAGAGAAGTAAGCATAAGCTGTACAATTGTAAAGTGATATATCTAGTTATTATTTAGGAAAAAAGATATAAAGTGATATATCTTTGATTTCTTTCTCATTTCATTTTTTATACATATCTTTTTATAAATTTTTTTAAATAATATTAAAATTAGTTTGAAAATAATTATAAAATTTTTGAGATAAATATTAAATATAGTTTATTAGTAGATTGCAAAATTATTTATTTATTTAAGAGAAGATGGAAAATTAAAGAATTATAATATATTAAATTTAGAAAGAAAGTAAATTAGTGTAATAAAATATGACCTTCTCATTTCATTTTTCATCTATATCTTTTTTTCAAGATTTTAAAGATAAATATTAAAATTATTTTGAAAATAATTATAAAATTTTCAAGACAAATATTAAATATAACTTATTAGTAGATTACAAAATTTTTTATTTATTTAAAAAAGGATAAAAATTAAATAATTACAATATTTCAAATTCATAAATAAAGTAAATTAGTGTAAAAAAATATGACATTCTCATTTCATTTTATATCCATATCTTTTTTTAAATATTTTTAAGATACATATTAAAATTAGTTTGAAAATAATTATAAAGTTTGAAACATAAATATTAAGCATGCTTTATTAGTATATTATAGAAAATTTATTTAAAAGAGGATAAAAATTAAATAATTATAATATATTAAATTTAAAAAGAAAATAAATTAGTGTAATAAAATATCAAAATGACAAACATAGTATTAAATGTTCTAATTATTTTGACTTTTTTAAGTGGAAAAGTGAATTAACCTATATTTAACATAAATTTTTTGAGAGATTGTTTTGGGAGGAATTTTTCTTAAAAAAATTTGTAGGCGGAAGAATTTTAGAATAAAATATAGATAAATTATGAAATGCGGTAAATCACTTTTATATGTAAATGCCAGAAACAAATTTGCAAATTAAAATAGTTTTCTGGATGCAAAAGGATGGACTTTATTATGACAAAAGTAAAAAAAAATGCCTAATCCAAATATCGAAAGGTATCCCCTCAAAAAAATGATAAAAGACTTTGGTGTCAAAAATAAATAAATTAATAAATGTAGAATTGACATTTTGAGAGCCTTTGTAACGAGGAATTGTGATCTCTGCAGTTGCATACCATAAAAGATGGTCAACTCAAGAATGCTGCCCTTTTAATTGGCATTGTATGAATCTCTATTATTGTCTGTTCTAAAGCCTCACCTTGCCTTTCTTTCATTCATTCAAGGCAATAATCTCACGGACAAAAAACCAGCTATTTTTAGAAAAATTTGTTGTCTGAATCCCTTAAAATATACAATTTTTTAATAAAAAATAAAGATGAATAGCATTACGTTGATTATCTTTTTTTAATATTATTATAAAAGTATTTATTTATTATAAAATGTTCAGCTCAACCGTAATTATTATTTAAACAACCTAAAGAATGAATTTATCATCATAATCCTATCAAAATATTATTAAACTGTATAATTCATACGATTTACTTCATGTGTATTTGAAAAATAAATAATTTGTCATATTAATAGTCATGTTTTATTTATCTTCTTTTTTTGGTTAATGTTATTAAAAGAAAAAAAAAGATCAGATGATTTGCACATGGCTTATTTTACCATATTAAGATACAACACGCCATTTTCAACTCAAACTATTGTAAAGGAAAATTTGAATTTTCTGTTGGATTACCTAGTTGTCTCTTACCTTGTCTCTTACAAAGCTTCAACTTCTCATAACTTCTCGTTGTCCATACTAAAAACAAGATTTCATTTTATTTTCAAATAAATTTTTTTAAAAAATGATATTTGACTTTAAATATAAAAAAATTTCATTTTATTTATAATTTTTAGTTTAATTATGTTTATATTATTATAAAATCCATCCAATTTAATAAATATTTCATTAGAATTTATTTTATTTAATCAAAAAAATATTTTATCTGAAAATTTTACCTTTTTTCTAATATTATATTTATTATAATACCATCAAAATTTATTTTTTAATTAAATTTTATATACTTTTTCATATATTTTAAATAAAATAATTAATTTATAAATAAATTAAAATTATTATTTTTAATAAAATATCCAATAAAATTAATTCTAAAAAATTAAATGACAAGCAGAACTTCTTGTACTGTGAATTTGACCTGCAAGTGACGAGATTGCGATGTGTTTTGGCGCTTTAAAACATGTCACAGGTATATGAAATTGACAAAATGCTAACAAAGTCATGTCACATGTATCGTATGTCAAACTGATGAAATGCAAACAAAAGTTGGTGGATTGCACGTAACTAATTAGTGATTTAGTAAACAAATTGATTGAAGATCGTGTGTTGCGGATAGTTGGCCTAGGGGCTCCTATTATCATGGACGTATATAAGGAAGTTAATAGTTCGAGAGATTTCGATATACTTTAATATAATAATGTATTGGGATACTGTTACATTTAATTATATATTAAATTTTTTTAAGTCAAATTTCGTATTTTATAGGATGACATATTGACGATAATGTATTAATATATTATTATATTAATAATGTATTATAAAATTTTCCTAATAATTTAGCTGATTACCTAGCTAAGAATGCCACCAGTACTCGTGATGGCCTTGTCACTTTTGATTTCCCTCTTAACGGGGCTTTTTTTTTTTTTTTTTAATGGTCAAAGATATGTGGGCAGGAAACTCTCTGAACTTGCTAATGCTTTTTAAATAATTTATATCTCCGTTTTAACCCCCCAAAAAAAATCTGCTTGTGGTAAATTGCAGAAATCCTATAATTTAGGCATTTTTTTTTAGCACTTAAGATGTGTTTATTTTGAAAGAAGATATTTTTTATAAAAATATTTCAATAATATATTTATAATTATAAAATATTAAAATAATAAAAAATTCTATAATAAAAAATAATACCTTCAAGTTTTCTTCTCGCACCATTTACAATGCTATACATTATTTTTTTAAATCACAAGATATATATATTTATAATTTTTAATTATAAAATATTTTGTTTCTAATTAGATATTTATATTTATAATTTTTTTCTAATTAACTCTTTATCAGGAGGTGGACATTAAGTTCGTTCGTAAGTTGCTAACGATGCGGTTACTTCACCACATATGCATAATAAGTTAGGGCTTACATGGAATTAATTTCTGTTTCCTTACTTCTTGTAGCTTTAAATAATTTTGAAATTGTTACTTATGATTTATTTACTTCTAATTAGATAATTATTATTATAATTGGTTTCTGATTTTCATTTCTAAATTGAAGAGCCATAATTATTTAAACAATAACAAATTTATTTCAATCAAATTTATTCCTTCAAGAAAATCTATATTGACACCAAAATATCAATCAATGTATTTCCATGAATTGTCTATAAAATTTAATGTAATTTTTAGTTTTTTATTCTTAAAGTGTTCTTATATTGCGAAGTTAATAATTGAATTACAAATTTTTATATATTCATTATGCATAAAATTCGTATTATTTTGTAATTTATATAAACAAATTTTAAAGTATTGTTATTGTAATTTGAAATTTTCAAAATATCAGACCACTTAAAAAAATTTAAGATGAATTTTTCCATTTATTCTTTTACAAACTTGATAACATGAAAATTTTTTCAAATTGAAAATAATAGTATTATGTATAATTATTATAGTCATTTGTGATTATTGTAAATTTTTTACAAGTTGTATTTTTTATTTTGAAAATTATAATTTATATGAATTTTGACAAAAGTTGAACATATAAAATGTTAAGTTCATTGGTTAAATTTACAACACAAGAATATTTCAAAAAAGTATAACTTTTTATTAGAAATGACAAAATTAAAAAAAATTAAACAATTCATAGATGAATTTTTATGATTAATACTAACCTCAAGAAAATATTATTACTTGGAATTATAAAGTGAATTGATTAAAATGAACAATAATTATAAGTATCCAATTAAAAATAAATAAACTTTAAAGAGTTATTTCAAAATTGTTGAAATTCTAAAATGTAAAGGAACTAAAGTTACTTCCACGTAGATGCTAACTTACCATGTGCATATGATGAAATAATGGTCATGATAATAATTCATTAGCAGACTTGACATTCATATCTCAATAAGGAAATAGTTAAAAATAAATTATAATTATTCAATTAAAAGGAAATAAACTATAGAGAGCAATTTCAAAATCCGCTGAAATTATAGAGAGCATGAGATTAATCAAAACTAAAAAAAGAAAAAAAAAATGTTGTTGTTTTAATGAGTTTTTCAGATAAAAATAAAATTATATGAAAAAGAAATGTACATATAATTGAATAGCTTTTATATTCCATCCACATCCGCTGATTTGTATAATTAGCATCATTTTATAATTATTAAGATCATGTTAATTAACTTAAACGATCAGCAAAAGGATGACTTAAAACCTGTCTTTATCATAATTATGCTATTTCTTAACCATGTTCTCATTATCTATTTGCAGGAAAGGCTGTGGCAATCAACAGAGCAGGAGTTCTAGATATCCAATTTCGTAATTATGGCAAACAAATGTGGACAAAAATAAATGAAAAGCTGGACACTGTGGAAGAAAACAATGTAGAATATAACAAAAAAAAAAAAGTTAAAAATATTGTAAAGGTATGTTTGTGCGTGTATTTACACGCCGATATATTAAAGAATTTAATATGCATGTATTAAACTTGGGCAGAGAAGTAATACAGATATACAATTTACTTCACTTACAATCATGAGAATGAATGAGACTCTTTTGAGAAACAATCAACTGATAGTCACTTCCAAAATTAATATATTAAAGAATTTTATCCTTTTCCACAAGAATTATACCAATAGTTTAATTCATATAAAAAGTAAATTTCTGTAAAAAATTCTTTATAAGCTTTTCAAGAAGTTATCAAAATTGTTTAGTTGAAATTAAAAAAAATTGATACTTCTCAAAAACTAATTTTCCATACTTTGTTTGATTCAATCCTGAATTTCTTGAAAAATATTATCAAAATAATTAATATATTCTTTAAAATTATAATATAAAATAAAAAATCAATAAATTTTAATTATATGTAATTATCCTTCTTCTAAACCATATTTCTAGTCTCTTCTCATCATAATTTTTCTAAATTAATAATTTTTTATTTTCTAATTTTTATAAAAGTTAAAATAGTTCTATGTAAAAAATGTTATGATATCTTAAGTTAAAATAGAATATAATTTAAATGAATAAAAATATTAGTTAAATAATTTAATTTTATCAAATTTATATAAAATAGATAATAAATATAAAATAATATAGTTGATATATATAAAATAAATAAAATTTTATTTAGAGTTAAATTTCTATTATAATTATATTTATGATATAATATTTATATAATATTCATTCTATTTTTATATAATTAATAAAATAATTATATTCTACATAATTAATAATTATAATTATATTTTGAAATTAATAAATTATATTTATTAAAAATTTTAAATGGTGAAGATAATATGTCAAAGTAGTCATTAATTAAATTAAGGGTAATTTTATAATTCTATGTATAAAAGATATGATAAGTTCTTATTATAGAAAGAATGTGGATAAACATGTTTCCATAATTTGTGGAAAGTAATAAAATTTCCTTATATTTCCTCTGTTTTAACAGTTAGTAATTAATTAGATAACTTAAGGATTTATTACTCCATGAAAAAGTGGACTTCTAACACTATTTCTACCAAGTAAATGACCTTCTATTTTAGCTCTTGAAGTCAAAGAGCACACTAATTAGTATTATTGTTATTACTATTAAATATAAGATTTGAATTTAATTTATTATTAGGATAAATTAATTTTATATTATTATTTATTTAGATATTATCATATCAATAAAAATTATTAAAACATTGATATTATTGAGAAAAATTATTAGTTTTTTAATGATGTGCTGTATTCTTATTTATTAACAGTGTAAAAAATTATAAATTAATAATAAATTAAATTTAAAATCTTAAATATATACGATCCCTCACCCCCTAAGAAAAAAGCTTGTGACTTATCTAAAAAATATAATGACTTAGGCAAATTTGGTCATAATAACAGGGCTAATAAACACATCAGGATGAGATATGCAAAAAAAATTCAAAAGCAAATAAATTCAAGGAGGATTTAAGTTTTATCCACCATCGGTCTAAATTAATTTTATATTATTATTAATTCATATATTATTATATTAATAAAAAATATTAAAATATTTTTATCATTAATAAAAAAATTAATAATTATTAAATGATGTATTATTTTCATATTTATTAATCATGTAAAAAATTATATACCAAAAATGTATCCAATTTAATCTCATTCAAGGGTAATCATTTACATGAAATGCTTTCAAGTTTGTAAACAAATTTTAAGGAGATATTCATATGCAGCTAATGTAACCTACATAAATTTTGACTCCATAAGTTCAAGCCCATCACAAAAGACCGTTTGCGAAGGCAAAGCCCTGGGAAGATCTACGTAATAGTTCTAAAAGTTTATATGTACTCTTGCATCATTATATTTTAGCTAAATGCATTAACCTTAAATTCATTGTTTATAATGTTTAAGATATCTAAAATTATCAGTATTTGAGTTTCTTCCATTTTACCTCAGACTACTCCATTTTTTGCTATAACATAAAAAAATTTACCTTAGTTTCAACTTAATTAGAATTTCTATTCAAAATTCTAGTTCACAAAATAGTTTAAACTGGGTCCTATTGGTCACGATTGCTATACCATGATAACTATCTAGTAATAATTTTTTAGTGGACTTCTGGACAATTCCAATATGCCACCGGGTAAATTTGGAAGACCATTTTTCTCTTACCATATTATCTGATATAAAAAGAACAATACTAGATGGTTTGAATTTATAAAACAAAAATGTATTATGATTATAAATACTAAAAATGATATCCAAAATTAAATTTTATAAATTTATCTTATTATTTTTATCTAATAACAATTCTTAATTTATATTTATAATTTAATTTCGAATATCATTTCCGATGTATATATCATTGCTAATAACTAAATAATAACCACAAAATTTGATAATCGCATGGATTCACATGTAATCAAAAGGAAAGAAATTCAATTCACATGGTCGGGAGAAAAATTTGGAGTACAAATTTTGGGTGATCTAGCAATTTTCGATTAAAAAAAGCCATTGAAATCTAATAAGAGAAGGAAAAACAGGGGTCTCCTACTAAACTGGAATCTAGAAGTTCCTCGAGATATTGTATAAAAATGGAAAAAGCATAGAGAATACATCAACTTGAAGATACCTAGTAATTACAGTCTCTTCTATGTAAGAAACACATAAGAGGCAACGGTAGCTTACCCATTACATATCTAATCCACCCTCCTTAATGAAGAAGGCAGTATCGCATAACTAGAGATTTTCCTGACAAGGAATCTCAAACAAGTATTCATTCTTGCAAAATAAATGAAGAAATAAGATTAACTATAAATCCTCAAATTTGGTCTACAGCATATGGGGTCACTTTAAATGCCACCAAGTGTAGACAGTTCATTAATTTATCAATCTAAGTAAGCGTACTAAGTATAGTGTTTCTCAAACTTAAAAATAGAAGTGAGACAACATTCTTCATCACAAACCATGAAAAGAGACAAAGTACAAATCCAACGTCCACAGGCTTTAGCTTTTGGTTCAGTACCATGAAAACAGTAGAAAAGACAGAGTACCGCAAAAGAGAAAGAACATTTGTAAATATATCACTGTTTAATAAACTACCTATATTTCAGCTTCAAGCATCAGATTTACATCCAAACAGATACCACTTTTGCCTTTTCCTTCACCATTAGCCTTTCTTTTATCCTCCTCTTTTTGCACCTTCTCTTGCTTGCCTATTTTAACAATCCAATTTCCCCTTTCTCAAGTTTTCTTATATTCTTCCTTCTCTCTTTGATCCAAGAAAGCTATGATTCTTCAATCTTTATTTGAAGATCAAAAAATAATAAAGTAATCTCCACAGGACCGCCATAGTGCCTCTCTTGTTTATTATATCTTAGCTTCTCTAACATTGTTTCCAAACCAAAGAAGTAAATCCTTGCGATCAAAGCATAGAAGCCAACCTGCAGAATGGGTACTAGTACAAGTCCTGGCGGCTTTCTGTTATTTTCCTTGTGTCTTTTCTTAAGTTCAGGTAAAATTTAATTTCGCATTGAAATTCTAATCCTCATACTTCTTCAATACTTGTTTCATCCTCTTTCCTAGCTCCATGCATTAATTGACAACATTAGACAGGGAAAGATTTTAATATAAAACTAACTTGCAGAAACTAGTCACCAAATTTGAAATAGTAGCAATTTGAATGTTATCACTTGTGCATATTACAAAGCCTTTGAAAGAATCAATGTCAACTTCAACCATTAGGGATTCCGTATTTGTAATGATTTATTCAAGAGAGATATGGAGCAGTTGATTTTCATGGAGAAAGAAGGATACTTGTACTCCAGCAATAGTTTACCACTCCAAAATCAAAAGTTATGTGTAGCTTCAAATGCAATTGCTTTGAACTTCATTAATTCAATTTGGATGAATCAGATTGCACATGCATATATAGTTCATACATGAATCTCTCAAGCAAAATCCCCATTCAGCACACAGTAGCTTTAGTATATATTAGCATATACAGTTTTTTTTTTTTTTTTTTTAAATTGTAAAGCTTGTACAGACTGACGAATTATACTTCAGCATTTTTTTCATAGCCAACCTGGAGAGTTTAAAGGATCTTGTTTGGTTTCTTTGGCAGGTGCAGGTACAACTGAAATATCGAGGGAAAAAAACCAGGATACCTTCTCATTTTCTGGATATAGTACTCAATTGGATGGCATTCCAGTAGTCAATCCTACAACTCCAGGCACTGCAAATCCGTCATTTACAACAAACCCTACATCTCCTCAAGCACCTTACATGACGGGGCAAAACCCAGTAACTCCAACCACGAACCCAAACCCGGGTACTATAGGGCAAACCCCAACAATCCCCACCACAAACCCGAAAGCACCAACTACTACACCACCAGCAACACCAACACAAACACCAACCACCACCACCCCTTCATCATCAGGTGGTGAATGGTGTGTTGCAAGCCAAGCAGCTTCAGACACTGCTCTACAGGTAGCTCTTGACTATGCATGTGGCTATGGAGGAGCAGACTGTTCGACAATTCAATCAGGAGCAAGCTGTTATAACCCAAACACTGTGCGTGACCATGCTTCATATGCATTCAATAACTACTATCAGAAGAATCCAGCACCTACCAGCTGCGTGTTTGGAGGAACAGCTCAGCTTACAAGCAATGACCCAAGTAAGGATTCGATCTAATTCAAAAAACCTAATCACGTCCTACAATAATTTTGTTGAGGCCGTGAAAAGAAGTTCTAACATCACATGATTCTTGCCTTAAATGGAAACTGCATCAACCAATCCTTATCCCATTAGATGGGACTAACAACAGAAGCCAGAGAAGAAAATGCCATTCGGTAGCTACTGAAATCCAAAATCCAACTCCTGTCTATCGAATCTCTCTGCCAATTACTGAAAAATCTCCCAAAAACGTCAGCTGCCTAACCTTACTGACCTGCACCAAATTGATTCTAATCGATTTCCAACCTTTGGACTCCAGGAGTTGTGATCTTCACTTGTTTACTTTACGTTTTTATTAAAATCAGTGTGTCAAAATAATCCTAAATTATCACTACTCTACTAAGTGCTTTACTGCCTAGAAGAAAAATAACATTCAACCTTATTGCAGGTAATGGAAACTGTCGCTATGCATCTTCCAGATCCCAGGGCCAGAGGTGAGGGTTCATAGTCTCCTATATCTTATTCATTCTATAATTCAAAGACAGTAGAATTCTGAATCCTATTTTGACGTATATTGTGAATGCAGCATGAGCTCACCTGCAATCCTAAGCCCACCAAGTCCACCAACTATGATGACCCCAATTACCCCAACTCCTCCAAGCACGATTATGCCTGGCGGTGGATCAACAATTTATGGTTCAGAACCAACAGGAAGTCCCAGCTTAGCCACATCTGTTTCCAATTCCTTTCAGCTGTTGCTCACCACATGGGGCCTCTGGGCTACACTTCTTGCCGCAAATTATATGTAGACAAGAAACGGGCACATTCTTTACGAGGTCCGCTGGAATTCGCCGGAGTCCACCAGCAGTTTTTCAAGACTTTGAGGACAATCAGAGTCAGCAATAGCATATTTATTAACTCAAAGTCTCACAATTAAAATTAGTACTACCTTTCATCCATGTATGTTGATTATAAAGCTCAAAAGAGGTGGTAGAGCTCAACAAATTTATAGGTTCTCGTAGACACAGTTTTTCCACAGCATTAGCATAATAAATAGTCAGATAGATGCCTTCACTTAGAACTCTCTTCCCCAGCTCAATAATTAATATTAGCAAGCATACGGTTCATAATGAATCAAAAAAAATAAAAGGTCTTCCAGAAAGGCCATATTAGTCTGAAGCAAAGGCATAGTTTCAAATGGGATGCTCGGAAGGCTGTTGAAAAGAACTTAATATATATCCAACAGCAATATATAAACAGGGCAACAAGCTAGGAGCCCTGCTTAACACAGAAAACAACATGCATGCAAGCATGTCATCTACCAAAACATGCATGATGATTATATGGTTTAATAATATTCAGAGTATAGTATAAGAAAATTCAATGCATCCTGGGATATGCCATAGGCAACCTAGCTTCTAGACTCTCCTATAAATTCAATAAGAAATCTGAATAAATTCTTCGCATTACTATTTAACCAATATCTAAGTAAGCAGACTAACTCTGGTGACCTATACTCCTTATGAAACAACCAATCCAACCACGAAATGGTAACTTCCATTTGATATCACATGCATGCACAAACAAAAGTTGTGACTGACTGCCAAGCATTTTAAGAAAAATATTTAAAAGCAGCAAGAGAAGTTTTCTTTCCTCAACCAATCACATACTGACAAGACGTTCATTCTGAGCTCAATATCCAAATAAAGCGAGTTTCAAAGGACAAAAAACCTATATTGATTAACTTAACAAGCAAAATTTATAAGTGAAAAATTTGGGTGGAGAGCACGTTTCCCACCCTCTAACTCATTACGCAAGTAAATACTTCTGGGAAGTTATGAGCAGCAACATTAAATCTACATGTCAGTAGCAGAGATAATGAGGAGGACTGGGAAGAGAAATTCATTACCACAATAATTCAAGACCAAAATTAGCTTCCAATCAACAATATCAAAAAGGAAGACCAAATTGTAATACTGATCTTGAATCCGAAAGGGTCAGGAAAGATGATTACAATTTCTAACTTTATTAATTGAAGCAATAAGAACTTGTAAAGAACATAAGATTGCTTGTTTCTTACAGATCACCCTCCCTCACCCAACAGTCACTTTTCAGACTCGCATTATTCTTATTTACAAGCACATGATTAACCTTTATCATTTTACATTCAACTTAGATCAGAAGCAGGACAGAAGTAAGAGTGATACAGATGACAGCTAAGGTGGCAACAATTGAACCTTGATCAAATGCTTTCTGCAAGTTTGCTCTTGAGAAATGCTGGAAAGCCAAATACCCTGCAATCAACAATGAAATTATACCACCTTCCGGTGTTCCCCTGACAGATAAAAAAGGGAACATATTAGACATGAGAAGAATATAAATTCAATTGTCACAAATTATACATGTAATTACCTAAGTTTCATAACTTCATATGGAGCCAATATCACCAAGACTAGTGCTATAAATGGCAACTCAAGTTCACCTGAAAATAAATAACAACAAGCAGAGGATATTATTTTTGTTTCCTTCAATTAATTTGCAAAATTATAAAGATAAAAGAGCAAGATAATCAAATCTTTCTTCTCCTTTTATACTCCACAAGCAGGATATCCTCTCTCTCTCTCTCTCTCTCTCTCTCTCTCGCTTTACAAATCAAGATACGAGTGTACATTGGGCCTCTCTTAAGGTACCTACAAAAAATATATTGATCTACACGTATTTCACTGAAGGTTACTATTTCCTGAAGTTCAATATATCTCATCATTACTGCCTCAGATTTTTTTATAACCCATTCTACTTCATTATGGCTTAAGCTCAATTCATATTACGTGGCAAATAATTTAACCTACCAGGGATATAGAAGAAGAGACGAACAATAAGCGCCAGGAATGCAGACCAAACACCATATCTGCCCCTGCATGCCCAATACGTGGTAATAATTTGAGAAAAATGGGATAAAAGAAATATCATGGCGTGTGCTAGTTGAGAAAGTGTAGGAAAAAGCAACTGCCTAAAATAACTTTAATCTTTAAAAGTTTGACATGGCTTGTGTCAATGGCTGATTGAGTCATAGCAGCATCCAAAAAAAAAAATTGAATAAGAAAATGAATGGAGAGATCTAAAGCCTTACTTAATCCAGGCAATGACACTTTCAGGTGCTTGCAAAGCAAACAACGGTACAATAAATGACTTCTGCACAGCAGTGCCCTTAGCAAGTATCAAAACCCTGCAAGAATTTCATCATCCATCAGCTATATTGAAAATTTGCATTTGTTCTTAGAGCAAGAGACTGAACCAACAATGGCTAGCAGCTTTCCATAATAAAACTGTTAAGGGGGGAAAGAAATAGAAGTTACAACACAGGAGAATATAAGGACATATTTTTGTGGCAACATACGTAAGCAAAAATTGAATAACACCTAATATGGTAAGGGAATCGATAGAGTTTAGTTAGCAGAGAAATAAACCTTCACAATTAATCACTTCAAGTTCAAGAGAATGCAGGTTACTATAATTATCAAATGTATTTGTCAGAATTGAGAATCAAATTTAAGAACAATACCTGGACTATGAATATCAAATTCAAAATTGCAGAGTTGGTGCGAGGCTACCTTTAGACAGGTAAAAAACTACATAATTACTTGTATCTATTCTTAAAAAAAATAATTAGCTGTCTACAAAATTTGACAGAACATCTCTTACAATTGCAGCGTGTTCAATATTTAATCACAAGAGCAACGAAGTCTGGAATGACAATTTGACAACTAGACAATTTGGCCTACAGTAATAATACAGATCCACTCTTTGTTGTTTAAAAAAAAATTATATGAAAGCCACAAGCATGCTACTTTGATCTTTCTATCTTCTCGCACTACCATCCCTGCGCTTCATCAATTGATGTTGTTTTCATCCTCTTGAATGGCAACAAAAATTATCTATTGTGATCATCCACACTCATTTTGAAAGGTTTTGCTCTCTAATCTCTACATAACACTTGCTAAGTTATAATTAAACGAATTCATATCAACATGCATGATCTATGCAGAGATTAACAACATATTCTTCTTGACATGCTAAAAGGGGTTTATAATTCCATAAAATCCAATCAAATATCTAAGACACCCAAAATTTCAGACCGGAAGTGAGTAACCCAAAACATTTTCCCCCCATAGTCAATCATCTCTAAACAGACGGAAAAAGAATAAATGCATAAAACCAACGGTATAAAAGTTTATATACTGTATAATGTATGTCAGAAACAAAAGTAACTCACACAGAAGAAACAGCAGAGATCCATTGAAGATTACGAACATGGAAAGGAGCAGCATAGCAAACCGCACCAAGTCCTCCGCTTCTCTCGGACTTCATCATCCTTCTTCCTTTGTTATCAATCAAAGATCTTCACCCAGAAAAGCATAAGCTCAGAAACGAACAAAGCTATGATTTCCCGGAAAATCAGGAAAAAAAAATTACCTGAGTGGATTGAAGTTGTAGCTGAGTGATGAATGGGACAAGAAATGACGAGAACGATCAGGTGGAGCCAGGGCTTGTAGACGGAGACATGGGTTCTTGATGATATTGGCTGTATAGAGAGAGAAAGTAGTAGCTTGTGCAGCTGAAGATAGGGAAACGTACATGATTTCTTCGTCTCAGTCTCCTAGTAGAACAGTGCAAAGCAGAGGAAGACGAAAGAACTTACGGCGCTTTGGCCTTGGAGCTCCTTATTTCTAGGCCAAAAATTATAGATTTTCATTTAAAAAAAAAAATGGAGATAGAGAAGCTTAAGAATGGGAAATCCATTAATCAATCTTCATTTTTCGAAAAGGTGATTAATTAGAAAGGTGAGTTAATTAGTTCACGACACGTGTGTACAAGTTACAGGATTATTCGATTGACTATAGTGACGGCTGAGAAAATTTTACGCTTTCCAATATATTTAATAAGAAAAATAAATATAATTTTCAATATTTTTAAATTAAAAAAATATAATTTATACCTCTACACCGTTATATATATTATATATTAACCGTATTTATTATTATAATTCGTCACATATCAATTTATTTTTTAATAAATATTATATTTTAATAAATCACACTTATGTAATTAATTTATTTTTAATAAATATTATATTAGGATAAGTTATATTTGTATAATTAGTATAAAGAATTGAATTTTCTATTTATATATAGTAATTTATATTAAATTGAGAAAAATTTCTTAATTTCTTTCATTTATTTATTACATTTTTATAATTTTTTATTCATTTTTATATTTTATTAAATTTTTATTTTTTTCTAAAGTAATCTCCATAATTTTTTTCCTTATTTATTATATTTTCATAATTTTTCTAATTTCAATCATATTTGATCTATATTAATCATTCTTATTAGAGTAAAAGTTAAAAATTTTAATTAAAAAATTGAATTAGATTTAAAATTGATAATTATCAAAAAATAATTAATTAAACTATAAAATTTATTTAGTCAGAAATTTTTTTATTTTTAGATAAATTAATGATTTGCACATGTTAATTAATGATTTATTCATATTTTCTTAGCTAAATTTTTCAAAATTCATTAGTGCTAAATTTCTCATGAATTTTACAAGTAGGATATATAATATGAAAATTTAATTGTAATTATTTCAATATAATTATTTGATACTTAATATAAATAAAATATTTATATAAGAATTTTCTAATTATTTATTGCCCACTTATTTTATCTTTTATTAGGATAAATGCATAAGAATTAAAAAGGGCAATTATTAACCATAATTTTAGGAGAAAGATTTTAATTTACAATATTATTCTTTACTAAAAATTAATAATCAATACGTAAAGTGATTAATTATTTATTAATATATTAAGAATAAAATTAATAAAAGTTAATAATTTTATTTTTGATTTCTTGAAGATATAGATAAATAATAAAAAAATTATCTACAACAACAAATAAAATAGAATGAAAGAAGTCATATATAAGTTAGAATTAATTTTGATAAAATTCTAATTTCATAAATAATAATATAATTTCTAAACCTATAAAATTTATATTTTAAAATTAAAATAATTTTTAAGAAAAACTTATTTTTAATCATATTCAATTTTATATATATTATTGTCTCTAGAGAGTAATAAGTAAATAATGACTAAAAGTATTAACTTATAGTAATAATGTACATGACAATTTAAACATCACTATTAATATTGTATTTAAAGAAGTGTATTAAAATTTGTCCTTTCATATAAATATAACATTAACTTTTATTCCTCAAACAACTTTTCTTCTTTAAAGACAATTGAAAGGATATATTTATAATAAGTAGATTAATAATGTTTTTTTAAGTTAATTCATATATAATATCTCTTAACTAATTAATAAAAATACTTACAACCATGCTAATTTATAATAAAGTCATTGATAATTTTAATATCATAATTAATATTGTATTTAAGGAAGCATTTTAAAATATATGAATTATTGAATGTAAATGTAATTTTATATTTTTTTAAGAGATATTCCATTGTACATTCTTAATAACATAAAATTGCAAATTGATACATTTATTATAATATTAATTTTTGGTTAAGCAAAATTGTAACTTGTGTATTACATTACACAGGTTATAATCTAATTTTAATTTATATAAATTTGAAAAATATTAAATGGTTTCTCCCATTTTTTAAATAAATGGAGCAAAACTCAAAAATACAAAAAAATTTACAAACTAACCATCCGTGAGGTAGAGAACCTAATAGCATCACCATGCAAATTCACAGGAGATATATATGGGGTTCTCAAGCCCAGCTCCCGATTCAGGCCGTAAGAAGGAAGTCACCCCACGGACTTACTACCTTTCCAGTAGGTGTAAGTCACCAACACCCTCCAATTGCGCGAGATGAGAGAAACACACCAGCACAGCAACACATTTATGGAGTTTTGCGTCTTTCCTCTATGATTCAGCAAATCCACCAACATTTTTTAATTTGATTCCAAAATAATTTGCTGTACTTCATTTGCCAAGCAAGCCCCAAGCCGCAAGACATAAAGAGCTCCCCATAATTCTGCTGCAGCGGTTGAACACATAACCAATTTGCAGATAAAACTATCCATCCATTTACCTTGATCATCTCCAAATGTACCCCTGCACCCAACGAAAACAAAATTTCGTTTAGATTGCGGCAATTTTAAGAATTGTATTCTTATCTAGCCACTAATAAAGAAGGTTATAGTTCCATTTCTCTCTGGTGCAGTAAAGTGCACAACTTTCTTGTTCAGCATCTCAAGTGTTAATTCCTATGGAGCGTAATTACTCATCATTACATCATCTAACCAAACATCTTTCCAAAAATAAGTGGACAAACCATTCCTCAAATTACTTCCTATTCCTTGCTCGACCATAATTCCACACCTTCTTGCGGCCAGGGAAACAAGTTCGAGTCTGGATCATTCACAATCTCTTAAGTATTTACTCTTCAGAACTTGATGTCACAGGTCAGATTCACAACTCAAGTTTTTACACTAATATTATCAGGCATGAGTCATTCATAATATTCAATTTTCGAAAACCCAACCCACATGCTTCTTTTGGTTTCCATATAATTTCCCATGAAATTGTGTGTAGTTTCCTCTCAAAAACCTCAAGACCCCAGATGAAAGCCCTCTGGATCTTCTCAATTTCTGCCTAAGTGCTAATCAGGACAGAGGCGTCTTGCATGGTATAAGTTGGAAACTTGGAATCGCTTCTATAATAGACTTTGCCAAAACCACCCTTCCAACAATAGAAAAATAATTTACCTTCCATCATGCTAGTTTGTCTTGCACTTTCTTCACAATATGAGAACATGTGCTCTTGGTTACCCTCTTATGAAGCAGAGGAATCCCAAGATACACGCCTAAATCTGCAATCATGCTGAAACTAGATTTGCTAATAATCTAATGTCTTAGCTCCTCCTGACTCATATTTCTAGAAAAGGAATTTTTCATTTTAGATTGATTTACATTTTGACTTAACATTCTAGCAAAACAATCCTAGCATCAGAATAGGAATAAAGATGAAGAAATGTATTATGTATTGTAGCTAAAATATAGAAATAATTTTCTTTGCAATTAAGTCGGGCCTACTTTAAAGGGGGAGAGAGATAAGTTGTAATCGATCTAAGTTGAGTTGAACTGTAGCCTTATTAAACACGGTTGGTTTAAAATAAAATGAGTTTAATCTTGAATCAAATTCAAATTAGCATTTTTTTCAATTTATTGAATAATTATAACTATATATTTTTAAAAGTATAATATTTAAACTAATTATAAATATTATTAGATAATATAAATTTAAAGCTACTAAAATAAATTAAATTTTTAATTATATATTATATTTTATATAAATATATAATAAGAAATTATATTCGAATTGCTTTCAATCTAAATCAATCAAGTAAGAGCTTAAATGAATTAAGTTCAACGAGTCGTCATATTACTCAACTTAAGTGCCACAACTGGGAGGGATACAATACTTGATCTACATAAAAAATCTAATATTTAAATTAGAGCTCGGATGATTTGAATTCATTGAATAGGAAAAATAATATTTATAATTTGGTAATCCTTTGATACCTACTTTTAATTTTTTGGGGTTTTTTTATATAATATTTATATATAAATTTTTGTAATTTTTAAAAATTTGCATTGTGAAATATATAAATTTTGCATATAAAAAGTACATAGAAGTTATAATTCTAGAGAAATTCTTTCAAAGTTGTATGTTTATTATCACTAAAAATTGAGAGAAATTTAAAATGAATTAGTTGAAGAATTAATTATTTTTAGTAAAAATGAAGTGGCAATTTTTTAATAGTAGTAGGCACATAAATTGTAAACTGCAGCAAAAAAAATCAATAATTCAACGGTTTAGGGTTATATGAAATATATTTTAATTTTTTTATAATTACAACTCTTATTAAAAACCAAAAATATAAATTTCTTTCACAAAATATATGTATCAATATTTTTTAACGCTTATCACTTTAAATTTAATTAGATGTCTGACTAACATTTTCAATAAATATTTGAGTCTTGAATGGTAAATCAATACATCCTTTTAGATTAAAAAAATATATTTATATTCAAAGATATATATTTTGTACACAATTATTATTATTATTATTATTATTATTACACACCGCGGAAGCAAACAAAAGAAGCTTAGGATAACGTGGCGAGGGGAGGATACACCGCAGAGGTGCGAAGGGACCTCCTGTCTCAGAAAATGATGCTTTGATGGACTTAAATCGTGGAAAAAAAACAAAAAAACTTAAATCATGGAGCAAATTTGCAAGCCGATCAGCGTGAATGATTAATTTCAATCCTTCAATCATACGCCATAAGATGCATAGATTTTAGAGTTAAATACTATTTTAGTCCTCTTAAAATATAATATAATATATTTTAATTCAAAATATTAAATTAATATAATTTTAATTTATTATTTGATTTTTATCATTATTTGTCAACCCATGTTTAATTTTTAAGTATTTATTTTATTAATTTTCAAAGAAATCATATTTCTTTTAATTTTTATAAACAATTAGCTTTCAAAGTAATTGAAATTTTTATATTTAATTCATAAACTCTGTTTTAAAATTTTTTAAATTTAGATAAAAATCTACTTCCATACTTACATAAAAGTTTTTTCATGTTAATGGAATAAAATATTAGGTGAAAATAATTTAATAATACTAAGAAATTAATAAAAATCAAATAAGATAATTAAAATAGTATCAATTTTATATTTAAAAATTAAAATAAAATATTTAAATTAAAATTTCAAAATCACACCATCTACATTTTAAAGACATTAGAATTAATAAAGCGCGTCATGAATGGTAGCTATGACGCCCACTCTTAACTAAGCTCACTGCCACTTGAGAGTTCGATTCGAAAATCACTTTTCGCCAACCGTTTTCCCATTCAATCTTCATGCTAGTCAAAAGTTCCCAAGGTTCAGACATCACAGGAGTTTTAAAAAAAGGAAAGAAAGAAAGAAAGAAAAAGACATCACAAGAGTTGTATTTTCAATATATTTACTAAAACCATCGGTTTTAATCTTACACCATGGAAACACTGTGAAAATGTCGTACAAATGTTTGTCGCATATTTATGGTTTGCGTATAATAATAATAATAATAATAATAATAATAATAATGTGAAAAATCAAGTGTATATACCAATATTTATTAGTATGAGTGATTAGAATTTGATGCCTCTCAAGTGGGATTTCAACTTTAAATTCCATGAATGGAGAAAATAAATCTTAAAAAAACTCTTCTATATTAGATCTAGTCCTGACTTGATTCTAAATTAATCAGGGCCCTATGCAACCATGGTGTAATGGTATCAATTTTTATAAAAGACAAATATATAATATTTTATTTATTTAAGTTGTGAATTTTTGTATAAAGAATGTGGACTTCTATATAATATTATATAATTTATATTTGATTTACTGGTAGTATATATCAAATTTATACTATAATTCATTTATATGTTTGTCATGACAATCAAAACTAGAGCAAATTACAATTGCCTTCATTAAAATTAGTATAATTACATTCACAGACTTTTTATTTAAAAAATATACACTTATCTTCCTTATCTCTCTCTCTTTCTCTCTCTTTTAAACTCCTATTTACTTTTCTCAAATTTGAAAACTAAGGAAAGTGAATGCATATTTTTAAAATTAAAAGGAATGCAAGTGTAGTTAAGTTAAATTTCAAAGAAAATGGATGTAATTTAATTCTAAGAAGTATTAAAATATTTTTACTATTAATAAAACATATTATTTTCAATCACATATTTTCTCTTTAATTATTAATGATGTAAAAAGTTCTATACTAGTAATAAATTAATATTAAATTCAATATCATCAGTCTATTCTTTTTCTAAAAAATAACATTATCAATCTTCCAAATAAATTGAGGGAAATCCTTCAGTAATACATTACAAATTCCAAGTGCTGCTTTTGTTGATCTGGTAACATGCTATCACATGGTGTCTTTACGTAAAATGACAAATTTAATCAGTTAGAACCAACATTGCTTATAGACACCACTAAAGGAGACGTAAAGTGGACACATAAGCTAATTATCTAATGCTTTGCAGCAAGACTCTTTATCTAATCTGTATGGCAGCATGCTTATGACAACCGGTGCCTCGGAGGGGTATTATTTTTTTGGTCCTACTATTTCTACTTATATTTTTACAGAAAAATAAATCACATATTAAATTTTAAAATTCACTTACTTAAAATATCGAAATAATTTATTTATTAAAATACAAGTAAAAGTTGCACTAAAATTTTAATACTACAAGGACCAAAATTAATGAGTTTGGAATGCTTGGAATTTTTGTGACAAAACATATATTCTGATGTTAGTCATCTATTAACAAATTTTCCATTTTTGAAACCCATTATCTAGTGGCCTTATTGTCATTAGGTTGAATAGTACATTATCTTTTTTCTCATCATTATACTAATTTTTTTTATTCTTAGTATTGGAATTGCTTGTCATTATGTGTTACCAATGTGGAGGTGATAAGTCATTCATCCATTGGAGAAGGCAGTTAATCTGGTTGTAACATTGCCAAAAACGGTTTGTTTTTCCTACAAGTAGGTTTTGAAGTGGTGCTCACCACCACTCAAGATATTTTGAAGCTCAAGTTGAAGATGTTTAAGAGAAAGAATATAAAAGTAATGAGAGTAAAAATTATCTATTGAAAGAATGACATACTTGGACTTTATATAGAGGTCTTTCAAAAGAATCTGAAAAAGGTAGACCCATTTCTTTGAAAGGAGATAGACTAGTCAATTCATTATGGAAGAAGCTTCTCAATTAGACTTCCACCAATTGGTAAACTATTTGGCCATAACTACTTAGCTCAATTAATTACATGCATTTATGATCGCATCATCTATTCAAGTGCATCAGAGGTTCATCATTTACCATTCAATGGTTTGTTTTGGGCCATCCCCTGTGGGCCATTCTTTGATAGGCTAACCATGGGTTATTTTTCCACCTTTGGCATAATAATAAATTTTTACAACTTAGCCTCCCCCAAAAACAACTTAGGCAAAGCTTGAGTAAGCGATTCTTCTTCTTTAATGAAGTAGTATGATTGATTATTGTGATTGATCTCATAGTAAGGCGCATTTATACAAATTGTCAAGCTAATTTCTTTATTATTTATGAAGCAGTCAATAGGTGTATGCCTCAATCAATGTGGCATTAAAATATCATCTTTCAATTTGTGTTATTATTAATGATAGGTCTCATGATTAATGCTTCATAATTTTGTAATAATTGAATCTTTAGATTGTAAATCTGCCATAAATTTAAATCTCATATGTTAGATCGAATATCAAACCATATAATCCTAAATAACCATCATCAAATGTAGACCCATTTAATACTAAATCCGTATGATCATACCATTAAGCTATTAAACCTAACACAAATGTTGTTCATATTTTGAGGTAGGTTCTATCATTTTGCTCTTTATTTTTACATTATCTCCATATTTGAAAAAGTCTTGCTATGTTATAGGCTGAAATATGTCTTTTTTGCTTTATCATTATTTCATTTCCATATGTTTTGCTTTTCCCTGTTATCCTTCAATGGATTTGCTAAAATATGATATTTATCCTATAAATGTCATTTTTATAATCTTATGATGGTTTTATGATGGATTGGTAAAATGTAAAACTTGACTTACAAATTCTTTCATTGTTATCATGTTTATAGCTACATTTTACGTAATTGTTATCCTTTTATGTTATTATGATATTTTTAAGTTGTACAATATTTAAGGAATGTGTGACCAATAGCAGCAACCTATCAGTTCCTTTGAAGCGATACAATTGATCATGTTAATATGAATCATTTGACATTAACTAATTTAAGTCGACCCCTTTAATGGCTAACCATTCCTTTGCAAATGATTATAGAGCCATTCATCTCAAATGATCGATGACACCTTGCAAGTCAAAGGATAATAAGGGACAAAATTAATCTTACCTAATAAAAGATGGATTGGACTATGTTAAATGGGTTAATGTAGATGTCAAATCTTAGAATTAATATGAAACATAATTGAATGCTAAGTAGATTAACTAATTATATAGTAAGGCTAACCTCCTTATGATTGACCATCATATTTATTATTTAAACTTGTAGAGGAGGATGAACAAGTTTACCGTTATAACACCAAACATTTTGACACGTTTTATAGTGCTTTGGTTAAGAAAGTGTCACACTTAGAGGTGCCCATCGATTAAGTAATTTTGATTAACAATACTAAGTTTACTTGACCAATTTAAACTGCGAAGCATTTTTTAGAACCTAATTCCAATTAAATAGGATGGTCTAATTGATTAAACCTAAGTACCTTTGTTCTAATTAGATGCAAGTGGTTTCAATCAATTAGACCATTTCAAACTTTAATTTAACATAAAATACTCGATGAAGATGAGAAATAGAAGCAAAAGATACTAAAATATGTTACTAACTTATTCAGCATTAAAAGCTTAATTAAAATGAGAAATAGAAGTAAAAGACATTAAAACACCTTTGGATTTATTCATTTTAAAAATGCAAAAAAAATAATAAAAGGATTAATGAAATACCGTTAAATTTAATGAATTATCGAAGTATAATTATCATGACCTTAATTTGATTATAATCAGTATGGAACTTATTTTCAAATTTTCACAGCCTAATCCCAGTTATCTAGTTTATTCCTAATTGACAAGTAGGATACATATATAAAAGAAAATGACAATTTAAAAGGGAGCATTCATTTAATTTCATTAAAACTTTACAAAATATGAGAAAGTTAAACTTGTTTATAGTTATACCAGAATATAGATAAACTAATCTAAGTAACTTATGAGGAATTAATTTATTATCTCTTCTACCTAAGCTTATAAACAAAATAAGGCCTTAAAATATATTATATACAAACTTTATACCACTATACAACTAAAATGAGCTTTTGTGAAATCTAACTTTAAGGAGGTAGAGGCAAAGGCAGAGGCAAAGGCTTAACTTGAGAATCTACAAAATAAAATATGAAAAAGTAAGTTTAGGGCTTAGTGAGTGATTAATTCATATGAACAACAATAAACTTATAACAGCTTACTCACTAGACTATCCTCCCTTAGAAATTCATGTTACAAATACACATTTTAATAATTAAAAATTAACATCATTGAGATTTCAACATAGCCATCTCATTACCTAAGTGTCACATAAGAACATTTATGAATAACTATACTCAAAGTCATATCACATTTGGAACAATAAGTAATAGGTAAATATATTCTTTTATTTTTTTACTCTTGAGTTAACCTTATATCCTACTCATCTTTCATTAGGGATTTATCATCTAATATCCCTTATCATCAATTCTATATGTAGTGAAGATAGCTTCACAAACTTTTGATACTATAGTTATTTAGTGAAAACAATCACACGTGAGCTTCTGACCCTAACTTTAACCATGTAGCCTTTTAACATTATGGTTATTTAATGAAGACGAGCTTCTATGAGCTCCCATATATACCACGATTCATTTTATAATTGTATAAACAAGGTTAGTCATCTCATTTATAATAGGTCGCTTTAGGCATAAACCTTAAGAATTCTACACCTTACATAGCAATCTCAATTTCAATACAATTATAGATATGACAATCATACACAAGCTTAAGAGGGATAAAATTTCCATTAATGTGTTCACTCATTAATATTATGTTTGAATTGGTAATAGAAAATAACTTTGGTTAATTATAATGTTAAAATACAAAATAGGCTATAAGAATCGATTGGATAATCAATTCAAGATAGGCATTTGTGATTTTAGGTAGTAGGAATTGATTGCACAATCAATTCATACATGAATATTTTCTAGGTAGATTGAGAATTGATCGTGCAATAGTTTTCATTTCTTAGATTCTACCTTTGGATAGTTGAATCTATTATACAATTAATTTATCTATGAAACTTTCAAGTTCTATGAAATTTTTTAATATTCATTGGATCATGAATGCCTTCCAACTATATTAATTGTATATTTAACATCTCATATCATCTATTTTTATCATTTATTACATCTGCAACATCAAATTAAACATATTTTAAGCAAAAATACTAAAAATCTAATATTTTATCAATGCTATCACATAATCACAATTTTATGAATTTAACTAAATTATCCACTCGCTTTATATAGAAAAAGATGTTAAAAAGCTACTTTAAAGATCTATTAATCTTAATCATATTAAAATTTATGGGTTTTAAAGTTAGGGCTTTGAAATCCCTAATAAAAACTAAATAATCTTAATTATTTTCATCAACTAAGAAGATAAAAGGGATTTCTAAGAAAAATAATATTTTTACCTTGATTAAGCGAATAAATTAAAGAAATTGAAGCACCTTTTGCTTGTTTGACAAAGTAGTAGAGAAAGTGTGGAAAGAGTTAGGGGAAAATAGAGAAAAGAAGAAAATAAAATGAGAAATAAGGGAAAGGTAGGCTAAGAAATGAGAAATAGTGTTTTTAAGGCATTTTAAAAAAAAATGCTCATAACCTTCTTCCATACTTACGAACTCACTTATATTAATTTGAGGCTTTATACTTTATAATTCTAATAAAATTTTCTTTATTCAATTTTCACCAAATTCATGTTCTCATATTCTTAATTTTAGCAACTTTATTTTATTTTATATTCCATATATAAAATTTCTAACTCAACTGAATTTACTAGTTACCTCACTTAGTTCTTCTCATAAAATTAATTCCTAATTCATTATAATTCAAATATGGTGTAACAATTATAACAACAATTTGTTTAGCTTTACATAAGAGTTACAGCTATTATATTTATTTTCGATTGCCTTATAAAGCATCGACTAGATATTGACAATTACAGGTCCATGGCTATCCTTTTTCTTTGTTGCAAAGCTTTTTTATGCATTACTTATTTAATTATTGTGAAATTTTAGTTTTGGTCTATAGTTATTGGTTATCATATACTTCCACTAAAGTTATTGTGTTCCATATAAAAATAGGTTAATTTATTTATTTGGATTAAACCTACCTCTTTTCTCTCTTTATTATGTGTAAGACTATTTTAGGTTAAAGCCCATTACCCTAAAACAATGTAAATGAGCAGAGATAAAGTATTTCTTTGTTATACATTTAGTCAAGCTTAAGACGATTAGTACTCTTTACTCTACATCCAACCAAACTAGCCTATTTCTTTTATTTTTAATATTGATGTAAACTATTCAAGTTAACCTACCTACTACTAATTGTTGTTTACAACTAATTTTGGCTAAGTAGGGATGAATATTAATTATTTGGACCTTTAGTCATAATCCTCTAATTTAAAAGGTTTTTATGAAGGAATAATAAAATGTGTATAAAGAAATATAGGATAAAATTTCTATACAAGGAATAACTAATCATTTGAAAACAAAAAATTTGAAATGAGAATTTTGTGTAAAATAATTAAGAGAAAGTGGATAAAGTGAAGTGTTTAAAGGTTGTATGTATTTAAAATTAAGTTATTAAGAGTGGAGGAGATTTAAAAACCTTTTTTTTATTTTGCCTTTGGCTATAACTCTTTTATAATCCTTATATTTTAGCTATTACTCCTCATTTTATTCTATAAACCCTCAATCCTCTTTCTTTTCTTTTTTTTTTTCATTTTTATTTCCTCTTCTTCCCCAATAAATGGAATGTATCAATTCCTTACCAACTTATACCCATTTTTCAATTGAAGCAAGGAGTAAGCAACCCACAATCTTTTTCATTTAGTATATTTTCCATAAAAAAATGAATGAACATCTTCTAAATTTTACTTATTTTAGAAGATTCAAACAAATTAAGTTAGTTTTTATTTTATTTTGAATAATTGAAATAAATTACAATATATTGATGTTTAACATAGATTAAATGTTAAATCTAGAGGCCATGATGTTGTTTTTATGTTAAATAGTATTTGATTAGAGTTAAATTGTGCTTATAGTAGGATTAAAAGGGTTTTCCCTATGAAAGAATAGTAAATTTCTGGAAGTACTAATGCATGATCTATGTAAGTGTGCAAGGAGGAAGGAAGTTTTGCTGCCAAAAGACAACACATTTTTCCTTTTTAAATGAATTAAAAAGTCTTCCTTAAGTAAAAAAAAAAAGAACTACTTTTACCCACCTTGCAAAAATAATTTGTTTGCCATCTACCTTGCTAAACCTCACCTTTTTAAACTCCAAATGCGTCAAATGCCAACTTGACCTCGATCTGAAAATTTCTTCTCATTACTCATGCCTTTTCCCTTCATTTCATAGAAGAAATTCTATTTTGTCTCAACACTACATCTTCCATCATAAATCGTAAATACTCAAAATTAATTTTCTTTCTTTCATAAGGCTATAACTCCACCAAATTTCCTTACACCCCAAGTTTTTCTTCCATTTTAACACCTTATTTTATTTTATATTTCAAAAAAATATAATATTAAGATAAAATGAAGAATTTTGATTATTTTGCTTACAAATTGGAATTCTCATTAAGAAAGGGTTTTCTTATGAAATCTTGTTTGATTTCTTACCACCGAAATCTATTCAAGCAAGTTGTTGTTTACCCTTCTTCTTTTGGATTTTTTTAAGGAAAATTATATTTAGGAACATGCGGTTACATGATTACAACTTAATTAGAACCTATGAAATAACTTGGGTAGGTAGAACTCTTAAACATGTTAGAATTGCATATATGCTATTAAAATTTATTCTAGTATGGCTTATATAATTTTAATAATTATTTTAGGATTCTTGAATGATTATCAATAACATAAATAAGCATATATGATCCTTACAAATTTTAGTGTAAAAACTAAAATTTAAGCATTAATATAAAAAGAATGGAAAATTTGGTACTATACTTAATATATATGTATATATGAATTTCTAGTATGTTCATGAGGCTTTCATGAATAGTAACATAAGAGAGTTAAAACATGTTCCATTTTTTAGCTACTTAACTTGACCAAAAGGTTTATCGGGAAACTTGTAATATGTTAGCACAAGACTTTTTAGATGTTTAGTGATTCATATTTAAAAACAAAAAATTATGAAAGAGTCCTTGTTTAGATTTTTAACAACTTCTTCATTTAAATGAAAAATACATGCTATTAAATATTGTTGGCATGGTGTTTCTTTTCTTTGGTATTGTATGTCTTAAATATGTGGAAAAAAACTTTGATAGGTATTGATAAATTAGGCTTTTCTTGGATATGTAATAAAAAGAAAATGGTTCTAATGATATTTTTTACCATTTCAAAATCTTATGGCCAACCTTGTCACCTTGAAGGAGTACCTTGTGTGAAAATCATAATAAGTCCATATTAAGATGTGACATGAGAAGTTAACTCGATGCTTATCATTTTTCCTATTGAGGAAAAAGAATCATTGTAAGTGGTGGAAGAAACAATGGTTAAAATTTATTTTTATATTTATTTTATGTTCATTAATTTTATTATTTATTTTTATTCTCGTTATATTTTATTATTTTAAGTATTTATATTTAATTTTTCAAAAATTTAATTATACTTTAAATTAAATTATGATATAACAATAATTTATAGGTTAATTTTTTTAAATACAATTATTATTTAAATTATTGAATATAAAAAATTAAAAAAAATTTAGGGCCATTTAGGCTTGTGGACTGATTTGGTTCATAGTCTACTAGGCCAACTTCATTTAGGCCTTTTTTTATAAGCTTAATTTTTTTAATTTAATATGTAAAAAGTTTGCAGACAAATCCATTTGGCTTGTGTGTTTGAAGCTCATTAAGCACCCTTACCCAATCAATAAGGCAATATTATTGCTATTTTGACTAAATACAACATGCATTCCTAAAGGTGTCATATTGTTTAGCACTTGTCAATAACTATTTAAGGCCATAAGGCCTAAACATCTTTATTATCTATTTAATGGTGGTGGTATTTAATATAATTGTACTTATGCATGTTTAATTAGTCAGACACATATACATATATTAGTAGAATACTTTATATGTTGAAAAAAATTACTAAGAAAATTTTGTAAAAAAAAATTGTACTCTATTATTGAAATTAATTAATAGTACTACTAGGTCTTTTAAAGATCTCCTTCAATTTGTTGTCACATGAAATTATCCTAAATAAATCTATTTTCCTTTGAAGTAATTTTCAAAAAAAGACTTGGAGGAGTTATTGTCAAAAAAAATTACAATCACTAAAATTTCCAAGAATCAATGATTAAAACCTTGAGTTTTACTAATATAGTCCTATTCTATTGTGTTTGTTATGTAATAAGATTTATTTTCAAGAGATTAAAGATATCATCATCTCTCATCATCTTAAGTCATGGGTTTTATTATAAATTTATCTTTCATTTATTTCACTAAAATTGTTGGTTCAAATGATTAAAAATAATAATAATATTATCCTCTAAACAAATTAAGCTTGATGTTTTTGTCAAAGGTCGAAGTAGAAATTTCATGGCATTAGGTGGCATCTAGTTATATTACAAGTTCTTTTAAAAGAAAAAGAAAAAAATCATGTAAAGTTCTTTTTTTTTATAAAAATAACAAGAGTTTTAGAAAAAGAAATTAGAAAGGCTTGTGAAAATGTTTATAAGATGTCTTCACACAAATCATAATAGTCTAAAAATAGGTCATAACAGGATTCACCCCTTTAAAAGCAACATAAAGGGAGATAAATCAATTCAATTGGTGGTAAAGAGTAATTGCTTTGCACTTAATCAATTCTAAAATTAGTTTAAGGCTATTAGAACTAAAAATCTTATCTTGAATCAATTTCATAATCTATTTAGGATTTACAAAAGGTTATTAGAGGTCCTAAATTAATTCCCTAAGCTGAATTTTGTAATTTACTCCTAAAATAAAATGTAATTGACTATTTGTAGTATATATTTATGTATGAAATGAATTATGAACATAACATTAGAAATTTTATCCCTTTTAAATATATGAATAGCACTTATATTTTGAAATTTTTGTTGAAAACTATTATAACTAAAGTAAATGATATTCATGGATTACCCAAGGCTGTGGAAAAAAGGTATAATGGTGTTAATATGTGTATTTGTGATGTGATTTATATTATTCTATGCCATTTAAGCTTGACTTGTATTGATAATTGTGAAAGTTAAGATTAAAGCTTATTGATGACGTTTGTGAATTCAACATCGGATCCAATAAACATTTATAAAAAGATTAGGTAGACTAAAAGTCATAAAGGGATTTACTTGCTTTTGAAACTCTATTGAATTAATATTCTCGAATTAAATGAATTGTGAAATGGTGCTATTATTATACACATGAAAATGTTGTTAACATGTTATGAACAAACTATAAAATTTCAAATGTGAATATAGTATCCGTATGATTTAATTTCCTTAAGAGGTGTGATGATACAAGAAGAATGAAATATTTATGATTAGGTTTTTTGATATTATGCATATCTATTGTTACCTCTTTAAAAAATATGAACATTCATTTTTGGGAATCTCTCATAAAAGAATTGCTTATAGACTTCACGTAATTGTATGATTTTAATTTAATTATTTTTCAATACTATTGCTTACTTATGGAATTTTCAAGAAAAACTCATTCTTTCTCTTTCTCCTCTTTATTATGAGGAATTTTTCCTTTAAATACTTAATTATTATTTGTTGGGATAGAAGTAGGCATGCTTGTATACTTTAGTGCTAAGGTAAGTCATGAAACAATGAGAGTTAATCACTATAGATACATATTTAATGCATAATGACTTTATAATCATCCATACATATGGTGTCGTTCATATTTATAGAAAGGTGGAGCATTAATACATATTTCAAATTATACTATTTACTTAAGTAATGGTAATAAGTGGTTACTCATTACAACTCTTTACACCGATTACGTGAGTCGTGACCAATAGTAAGTGTTAAACCACTATTCATTCATTTTTAACAAGTAATATTTAGAAAGATGATCATGGCTTTTTTTTAATCTCGTATAATAGGTGGCTTTTGCTTGTGTGTTATGAATTTGTAATGGTTAGTCTAAGGTTAAGACTAACCTTTAACAACTTTTCCAATTTCTTTCACTATGTCTTTAAAATCATTGGATTATGGACATATATTACCCAAAAATAAGGAAGATAGATATTTAAACATTTAAAATCTAGTGTTCATCATAAGAAGGAATCATGCTTCAAAGTTGTTACTCGATCAAGGAAGCAATTGATCATAATTCACACTAATGGAAAGGCTTTGCTCCTAGCAGTTTGGTTAAAACTGAATGTCATTAAGAAAGGTCTTGATTTAATTAAGGACGATAACTTAATTATTAATAAGATTAGTGAAGTAACCAGCCAAAATCCTTTTAACATGCATTTAATGTTTTTTAATTTTTTATTTATCTATTCTTTCATTTAAGAATTTTTAATACTTAATTTTAATGTTATCCTTTGTAAATATTTTTCTATCAAAAGAAGACTTAAACATAGATAAGTTAAAAGGGCTCGTTAAGAAAATAAAACTAAAAAAATATGTATCTATTAGAAAATGATTGGCTCTAAAGCTTAGCCTTTATGGGGGAAGAAAATAGGTCGGTTGCCACTAAGAGAGATGTTAAAGAAAGTTATCTAGAAGAAGTAACCATTTGATAAATCCCAAAATAATTGATTTAAGAGAAGTTAGTTTTCATGGACAGACACTTTTGTTAATAAGGGTACTAGTGAAAAAACTAAATGAATAACTTATTCTACTAATTATGCTTAAAGTAACCATGATAAAGGAAAGAAAAAGGAATCAATCCAGAAAAAGAAATAGTTATTGAATGGTAAGTAAATCGATTAACTCCTGTACTTTAATTTCATAAATTAAAGGCTAAAGTGATGACCTCATCCATTTAGCCAAGCTGATTAAGCATAAATAGACCTATTCCCTAACAAATAATTTCTAATCAATCTCAATACACTACTTCCTAGAGTAGTTTAAGAATGTATGGTCAAATTATCATTAGAAATTAATGGTATCCTAATGATGTATCTTTGTCACCAAGGTGCTTACTAGATAACTTATTTGATAAGGATGTTAATTATATCCAATTTAGGGTCAGTTAGTTATTGCTTCCTAATAATATGAAAAAATAGATGACAAGGTAACAAAGAAGGGCTTAACACATTTTTTGCCTAAGGAATTAACTTGAAGTTCAGGAAAAATGCCCAAAATCTAGTCATTTACAAGAGGATAAGTACTTAGAAGACTATCATTTTAAGCATAAGGATTCATTTTAGCTTAAATGACTACTAAAAGAGCTCATAAAATTCAAATGATTATATGATTTATCAGTTCAACTTATTAGTAAGCCAAAAAAATCATTGGACTAGAAAGATTGAGTAGCCTTAGAAAGGAACATAATCATTAATAATTTAGAGGATAAATTAAATAACCTAAAGCAATAGTTAATTGGTTACAATAAGGAGATTGATTAGAATAAAAAAGAAACTAACCTAGTGAATAGGTAATTTATTAAGGTAAAAAAAATTGATATGTTAGAGAAAAATAAGGATATAAGAAAGGGAAAAGTTAATACTTTGAAGAAGGAAAATGAAAAATGAAGGAAAAGGTATTGAAACAAATATATTTGACTTCCCCCGATAAGGCATCTTTCTCATTAGGATAGTTGTGAGACGACTTATTCTATAAAGAATTAATTGCATCTAATTTAATGTCAATCAATTGTTATTTTCTAATGATTTGAAAAAGTTAGAGGATAAGGTAATAAAGAATGACTAAATAATTTTTTTACCCAAGGACTTAGCCAAAAATTTAGAAATGATGCTTGAGATTTGGTCACTTACAAAAGGGTCAAGTCTTTAGAAGATTATTATTTTAAGCATAAAGATAAGGATTTATCTCAACTTAAATGACTACAAAAAGAGCTCATAGATTTTCGGTAGTTGTATGATCAATTGGTTCAACTTAATAATAAGCTAAAACAATCATAGGACTAAAAAGATTAGATAGCCTTACAAAGGAATACAATCATCAGTAATCTAGAGGATGAATTAAATAAAACAAAGCAAAATTTATTTAGTTGAAAGAACAAAATTAATACAAAAAAGAAAAGGATTGACCTAATGAATAGTATTTGGCTAAGGTAAAAGAACAATTCAATGTGTTAGAGAAAAATAAGGACAAGTGAAAGGAAAAAGTTAATACTTTTGAAGAGAGAAAATGAAAAGCCAAGAGAGAAAATGAAAAGTTAAAAGAGAAGGTTGATCAGTTTACTGTAATGAAAGCAAAGCTTGAAAAACTTCACAGGGAAAACAATAAACATAAAAAGTTAATTAGTTAAGTATTCATCCAAGGTTTTAACTTAGCCAAAAATTAAGCCAAAACCATCTTTCATTCCTTAGATTTTGAGAAAATGGATAAGTGTAAGAATGTGAATGATTTCTAGAAGAATATTGATGAAGAGGTCAATCAAGAAAAGGTAAAGGCAGAAGAAAAGGAGAAGGGTTATGACAAGGAGACTAAGGTGGTTGTAGAAAAAGCCATTGCTGTTGGAGTAACAAGCAAGTTGATAATGCTAACTAAAATATTAATCAAGATCAAGGTTTAATAGGAAACCTAACTCCCAAACAAATTATTGTTAGGTAATTTCTTTTTAAAGATGTATTAGGAATAGCATTTGTAAAAGGAAAATATGTAAAAACAAAAAAATATATAAGGATAGATCTTGTAGTCCTTTTAATTATGGTTAATTTGAAATCAAATTTTTAATACCTTATTATTGCAAAATCATTGTAACTTTTGTCTAAAACTTTCTTCCATTATACTTTGCCTCCTTATTTTAAATGCTTAACTTTGCAATCTAAATAATATTCAATCCAAGGTGAAGATATGAAAATACTTATTATGCTTCTAATAAGGATCAATGCCACTAAAGACTAATTATTTTCAATAATTAAAAGAGGATGACCAATTTCCTTGGTTTTAAAAGTCCAAAGTTAATTATTTTAGGTTTTATTAAATTGTCAAAGTATAACTAATTAATCATTAATCTTGATGCTCAAATGAGAAGACGTTTTACTTATCATTCATTGCAGTGTCTATCATTCAATAATGTATAGCCTATTGGTGTTCACCAATTTGTATTACCTATAGCTTAACGAAATGTTATCATTCAATGGTGCATAACTAACTAGCATTCATTTATCTAAGTTCTCGATTAAACATATTTTTTTTACATTTATTGCTCGATAAAAACCAATTAATGATTAT
This sequence comes from Sindora glabra, assembly GCA_020226215.1. Lineage (NCBI taxonomy): Eukaryota > Viridiplantae > Streptophyta > Magnoliopsida > Fabales > Fabaceae > Sindora > Sindora glabra. Next base: position 31,927,233 of record CM035226.1, on the reverse strand, counting down.
TGGTTTAATGTTTTAACTATTCTTATAATCTTATCTCTTGCTATAGCATTGATATCAATTACAAAATTTGAAATCAAACATAAACTATCCATTTTTTATTCTTCCTTCTCTGAATAGTACATTAGAACAATACAAATACAAGTTTTTTCTCAATATACTATTCTATAATAGTGACATGATATTCTTTGAGATAAGATACATTTCATATTCTAGGTAATAACTTCCTTCTTAATGTTTCTTTTTAACAAGCCCCACTCCTAAAATTTTTCATAATCTGAAAAGGGCTTTCCTAAATTGTTGCTAATTTTTCTTACTCCATGTTCCTTCCTTAGACTATTCACTTTTCTCATTACAAATATTCCTTCTGCAAATCCCAAAGGTCTTACTTGTTTATCATCGTTTTTTGCTACTTTTTATTTGTACGAAATGGACCTAATACATGTCATTTTTAAGTCTTATTCAAGCATATCTAGGCCTTTTTTTAACAAATATTAGTGTCTCATTACGTATCATGCTCTATTCTTTAACTTTTTCACTTATTTCCTCCAATGTAAGAGATTCATGCCCATAATTCAAATTAAATGAAGTTTTCTTAGTGGTTGATTAAACAATTATCTTATAACATTATAGCATACTTAATATTTCTTTCACCTACTTTCATTTTAAACCATCTAGCCTTATCCAGAGCTCTTCCAATATTATTTTGACTTGTAATTCTTATAGCAACAACCTAGTTTATAAAAGAAAATATAAAAGTCTTTACAAATAATTATTAGAAGTTTAACAAATTTAGTAATTTAGCAAATTTATAATATTAGTTATGTGCATTTTATAATCTATATGTTTAATTTTTAAACTTTAAAATGGATTTCCAAGTAAATTTATTTTTAATTAAAATATCTTATTACCATACTTATAAAATTTCTAATACATAAATTTACTTTATCGTGAACTATATAGCCAAATTGTTTAGATATATTACTTATACAAGATAAATTGACTCCTTTCAAAAGTATTGGACTATTATATATGGAAGTTTTCATGGTACAAACTTTTCCTTATTATTATATAGAGTAAACATCTCTTTTATCCTTAAAAGTTTGCCTTTGTATCAATTTTTTTATCTCAAAGAATGTGAGTGTTATTTTGGTTCTTAATTAATGATTTAGTTTAATATTTTAATCGCTCAATCAAAAGAAATGTTAAAAAAATGATGAAATTAACAATTTGGCATTATTACTTTTGTTTTACGCTTTCTTACTTTTTCTAGTATTTTATCTTTACACTCTTAAGTAATGGATTATAAATGATTTAACATTATAATTTCTTTACATTTTCATTTAAAAAATTATAACTCTTTCCACATAATTTTATAAAACTAAAGAAATATTAAAAACATGAACCCTAGTAGAGATAATGAGATAGTGTAACATATTATGGAGAAATTGCAGGAAAAGGAAGATTTGCTATATAGGAATGAAAAAAATTAAGCAGGGAGAAATTACCCTTGTTGGTGGTTGGGATTCATAAGTAATGCTAGATGTAGAGATTTTGAATAATTCATAAAGTGATAGGGATGTCCATAGCAAGTCCTATAAAGACACTCTAATAGATAGGGATGGATTTAATAAAAGTGGATGAGGATTGGATTGTAATAGGGTTAATGATTTAGAAGATGGGAATGATTTTATAGGTTTGCAATTAAGGAAAATATGAATGGGGATCATCCTTAACTTAATTTTGTAATTTCTAATAAAGAATAGGAAAAGATGAATAAACTTTAGAGGCGTACACTAATTATTAAATAACTAAGGAGAAAGATTAAGTTTAAAGTGTTGGAATTAAAACTAAACTAATTATAGGTGATGAATGGTTTACTAAAGATAATTCATTTATTAGATGAATATTATTTGATTAAATTTAGTACATATGCAGATTATGATTTAACCTTAACAAGGTGTCTTTGGTTAATGTTTGATTATTATTTAAAAGTTTACGCTTAGGATCTAGAGTTTGTTTTGGCAAAGGACATCATTAATAAAGTCATAATATGGATTCAAATTTATGATTTACATATTTATTTCTTTGATAGAAAATTTCCTACATTCTAGGGTAATAAACTAAGGAAAATTTTAAAAGTGGATATGACAACCATCGATCGAGTTAAAAGGAGAAATGCATATATTTACATAGAGATTAATTTATTGAAGAAATTACTCTCTAAATATTCAACCTAGGGTAAACAATATTTTTTCCAATATGAAAGCTTGCACATAATATGTTTTAATTATGGAAGTATGATCACTTTATGAGGTTTTGTTCAATGTTAATGAAGGAAAGAGAAAAAGATATTAATGAAAGGTTAGAAGAAATGGCAAAGTAGAAGGATGATGGTGAAAAGTGATGGAATAAGCTTAAATACAGATAGCAGATGATAGCTTAGAAAAATAAAAAGCCACCGAAAAAGCTAGATACAAAAATAATGAAGAATGGGATGATGATGAAGCAACAACTAAAGGAAAGCTTCATCGGACCTAGATTTATGATTTTGAAAAATGATATATTTGAAGGAGGAAACATGGATAGGATAGAGTAGGAGTTCCAGGACTAGTTTAAGGGTGAAAGATGAAAGTGCTTTGCTATAAGGTCCAAAATAGTAAAAAAATAAGCATAAAAGTCCAAAAAATTCAAAAGCTATCAAAGGTATTACTATCCCACTAAAATATGGCATGCACCAAATAGGCATGAATGGTGATAGAACCTTGGACAAACTAGTTACAAATAAGGTTCATTTAATGTATACCAACATGTAGAAGATAACCAATATCAATAGTAATGGTAAACTTGAAACCATAAACACCTAAACCTCTCTAGTTTCAAAAACTTCTATACAACAATGTATGGAGATCATTGAAAACTAAGAGAAAAAAAATATGCAAATGAGGAAAATATTTCACCTAAATGCAGAACTTTCATTTTAATGAAATTCTCCTAATAAAAAGGAATGTTTAACGCCTAAGAAATAAGGGAAGTCCAATACATGTGCAAATCAAGATAGGGTTCACACTCATTCAAAAGTGGATAACTTGGAAATTACTTAATTGCATTTGAATGCGTTATGGCTATTGTCCTATTTATGGTTATAATGGAAGAAAATTATGTTTTGAAATTGTCATGGTAGGAGCAAGAAGTCTTTAGTTAACAATATCAAGATGATAGTAGATGGAAATTTTCTAAAAATACTAGTGTTAACTAAGAGAATGATGGCTAGTACTATGGCTATTGATTTATTTAAAGTTATAGGTTTCAATAAATGAGTTATTTTGAAAGGTGATAATTTCTCCACTGCTATTTGAATAGCTTGGAAAAGTGATTAAATTCTAGTGGAAATGTTAGTGGTTAACTTTTAATGTATTTATGTAAAATTCTATCCAAATAGTTCAAAGGACTAGTATGGTATAGTTATTTATGCTAATCCTAATGTTGACATGAAGACATATTTATGGGAGGATTTGTTACAATTTTATCATATCATTTTAGCCCTTTAGGTAGTTTTGAAGGATTTTAATGATATTTGTGACATGGAAGAGAAAATAAGAAGGGGCTCCTTATAATTGGCAAAGAGCTCACATTTTTAAGGATTATATCAATAGGTGTAATCTTCTAGAAATAAATATACAGGGAGGTCAATTCATATGAAAAGGTTCTAAACTCCCAAAGTATCCTTAACTGTTTGAGAAATTAGATCATATTTTATGTTCGGTGGAATGGCAACTTAAATTTAATGAAACATATGGGAGAGTTTTGCCTAGGATAAAATTATACTATCATTCTATTTTGCTCAATTTGTATGATGTCCTAGGAGATAATAATGAAAGACTATTTAGATTTTAGGTTGTATGACTTACTTATGATAATTTTATTCCTTTTATTATGAAGGAATGGAAAGGGAACTCTAATGTAATAGAGGATTTAAGGATTTTAGTTCTTACATTGAAAGAATGGAACATGAATGCCTTTAGGTATCTCAAGAAAAGGAAATGAAAACTTTTAGCAAGAATTGTAGGAATTCAAAGGGCTTAAGACAAAAATTTTAACCCCTACCTTATAAATCTAGAATGTCATTTGCAAGATAAGTTATCTCAAACATTGATTTTAAGAAGAGGTTTCTTGGTATCAGATATCTCAAACTACTTAATTAAATTAAAGTGATAGAAATGCTAAATATTACCACTCCAAAACTATGGTTCAGAGGAACTAGAATAGAATCAAAAAGTTTTAAGATCAAAGTGGGAATTAGGTGGAGAAGAAAAAAAAATTAAAAGACTTTATTTGTGAGTTTTATATAAATCTATTTTAAAAAGAGGAAGAGGTTCAAATATCTCCAAATATGGTAATTTCTTATCCTTATCTTTCAAGAGATCAGAAAATGGCTCTTGTCAAAGAGGTTTCTATTAAGTAAATTAAATATTCTATTTTCCCTATTAAAGGAATGAAAACTTTAGGTGATGATGGGTTTATGACTATTTTTTATCAAAAAAATTAGCAGATGGTTCAGAAAAAAGCTTAAAAATTTGTAGTTGATGTTTATAATGGGAGAGAGCTTAGGGATATCAGTAAAACTCTAATTTATCTTATTCCTAAGGTAGACAAATAGGAGTTATTAACCAATTTAGGCCCATATCTTTATGCAATATGGCATATGAGTGTATTACAAAAACCCTTCTCAAAAGGCTCAAGGGAATGCTTCTCTATTTAATTTCTACTTTCCAAGTGAGTTTTATTCTTGGATGATGCTTTCATGATAATATAATTATCATCTAAGAAATGATTGCATTATCCAAGAAATGATCCACTTTATGCGAAATATGTGTGGTAAAAAGGAGTTCTTTATTATTAAAATGGAACTTGAGAAACCATATAACTGTCTCAACTAGAATTTTATAGGGGAAGTTTATAATCAAATTCGAATGGAAGCTTTGGCTATGGAATTTATTATAATGTATGTTACTTTTACATCTTTTAATGTGTTATGGAATGAAAGCAAAACTAATAATTGTACTCTTTTAAAAGATTTAAGGCAAGGTGATCTATTGTCTCTTTATCTATTTATGTTATGTATGGACAAATTATTGCATGTTATTTATGAGACAATAGATAAAAAGTAGTGAACTTCATGAAGGGTAGGTAGGAATAGTCCTTATATCTCCCATCTTATGGTTGTTAATAATCTACTTGTATTCAGGGAGGTGTCCATTCAACAAATTGAGGTTGTTATGGACCGCTTAAATATCTTCTTTTGAATGTTGGGACAAAGGGTAAATTATGCGAAATCGAATATCCTTTTTTTCCAAGAATGTGAAGCAAGAACAATGCGAAGCCATCCTATAAAGATGTGGTTTTCAAGCCTCTTATTACTTAGGAATGCACCTTGGAGTTTCTCTAGTTCATAAAAGAGTCATTGCACAAACTTTTTCTTATTCAGTTAGAAAGGTTCAAAATCGTTTAGCTAGGTAGAAGTCTAATTACTTGTCTATGGCAGGGACAGTAGTTCTTGCTTAATTAGTCATAGGTGTTATTCCAACTTACTCCATGTTTGCCTCTAGGATTCCCGCGATTACTCTTCAGTATATTAAGAGGATTCAAAAGTCCTTCATATAAGATTCTTGAACGAAGACTTCATACCATCTCCTAAGAGGCTATGTGTAAGTCAAAATTTATAGGAGTATTGGGATTTAGAAACCTTAAATTGATAAATGATGCTTATATTATGAAGATGGTGTGAAATCAAATCATAGATTATTTAGCTTTTACGACTATTGTCTTGAGAGGTAAATATAATTGGGGTGATGACTGGACTAAGGAATCATTTTCCAAAAGGGTTGACTCTTATCTGTAAAAAAGTTTGCATAAGGTTTGGCTTGAGACTATTAGGGGCCTAGTCATGAATCTAAATGATGGGAAGTCTATTACTTTTTAGAAGGATCGCTGAATCACTAATGATTGTTTAAAATTTGCTACTATTGACAATATTACCCTGGAGATGTGTGATGTTTTAGTAGCAAACTTCATTGTTGCTGATAGCCAATCGGATGTTTCCAAGCTGGAAAATTAGCTTCTAATTGAGGTTGTTTTGTGGATTATTAATTGGCTCCACCTGACGAGTTATTGGGCCATGACAACTTGATATAAAAGTTTACAACTGATGGCAACTTACCATTAAATCAATTTGCTGTCAATTGAGCACGGACGTTGATGTTTCCGTTAATCCTATTTGGAAAATGTAGTGGAGGTGAGATGGTCCATGACAGATCATATTCTTCCTATGACAATGTTGTGTTGGGGGGTTTTTTCACTAATTCGGTTCATAACTTACGACGTCCGGATTATAGGCTTTACTCTGCCTGCGTGGTTAGGTAAAGTCTCTAATGCATGCTCTAAAAGATTGTAGGGAAGCTCAAGCGATCTGGGCTAAGCTGGTTCATGAAAAATTTAAAATAGTCTTCTTTGGGATGGAAGTTGCTGACTGGTTTAATTTGAATTTAGTGAAACAACTGGGTAAAATAGAAGGGTTAGATTGGGCACTGATATGGGGGGGAGCTTCTTAATGGATTTGGAAATGGAGGTGCAATTTTTCTTTAACAACCATTTTAGGCGACTGCATAACCCTGTGAATTAGATTAAAAATTATACGAAAATATTATTGCTGTGGGAAAGATGGAGTCTGGTTTGGTGACTCATATGCAATCTTGTATAAACATTTATTGGAGTCCTCGAATAATACAATGGGTGAGAATTAATATAGATAGGTCTTCGAAGAACAACTCAGGTGTTGCAGGTTGTGAAGATTTAATCAGAAAAGAGGATGGAGGATAGTTATATTGTTTTATCTATAATTTGGGTATCTACTCTTCTTTCATGCCAGTTAGCTTGGAGTCTGGGTTATAGAAAGGTTGTGCTTGAATCTAACTCCAGGCTACTTATTTCATCTCTCACTGTTAAGGTTAAAATTACTATTGAGGTTTTCTTTCTTGTTATCTTTATGTAGAGATTTTATTGATTTTATTGAGTGAGATCGGCAAATCTCTAATTAGCAATTCTCTATTAGGTAGACTTATGAAAAGGTAACAAATGTACAGATTAATTAATTTCTGATAGTTTGTGTTAAGAATTAAGATTATATATCTTCGAAAATCCTTCAACAAGTTTAAGCAATTTGTTGCTTGGTGGTATATCGACGGTCTTTATTCCTGATCTTGTTATAGTGTAATTCCTTTTCTTTTGGCTTACACCCTATTTCATTACCCAAATATAAAATAAGAAATCTTAAAAAATGGTGAAGGCTATAAAAATTAAGGAGAACTTATTTTATATTCAAATCAAAGAATAATTAAAAGAAAAATTATAAATTAAGAGTAAAAGAAAAATTATAAAAATATTGTAAAGGTTATAAATTTTTTTATAGAGAAATAAAAGGAATAATAATATTAAATCATCTATTATCCATTATTTGAAACTATAGAAATAAGATAATAAAAAAAGAAAAGAGAGGTAAAATAAAAATAATAATACCAAATTATTAATTTTATCAATTTTTTAATATTTATTTTAATAAAAGGACTAAAATATTAAATTGAATCTTCAATTGAGGATCAAAATACTCTCATTGTCTGAAGAACAAAATTAATATAAAGGCAATCATGAGATGTTTAGTCTATTTTATAACATAGAACACAATTTGTATCATTCGACTTTGGATAAGTGTTAAATGATTTTTAAAGAAAAGAAATTCACTGTAACTAGTTTGTACCATTCAATTTTGGACAAGTGTTAAATGATTTTCAAAGGAAAGAAATTCACTACAACCAATTTATACTATTTAATTTTGCACTAGTGTTAAATGATTTTTAAAGGAAAGAAATCCACTGCAACCAATTATGGTAATAGTTATGTGCACTACTAGTCTACTAAATATTAGAGGTAATCATCGGTCGGTTAATAGCAGTAAAGATTATTTTTTAAATCGATTATTTTTAATCAAAAAATATTTTTTACAACCGACCAAATCCGATTATATAATTATAATTGAAATTTTAGTTTCGGTCGGTTATATTCTGTTTAAAGCAGTTTAAAAAGATTTTTTTTTCAAAAATACTTAAATAAATTGATTTAAATGTTCAAATTAATTTATAAATACATATTAATACCATAATTTCATTAATATAACTATAATAAAAAGTAATTAAGTATTAAATTATAAAAATAATTAATAAAATTTAAAATATGAATTTTTAAACAAAAAATTAATATAAATTTTAGTTAGTGTCAATTAATTGTGGTTAAGAATTTATACTTGTAATTAACCGACCATCCAAAATTTACAAATTTTTCATTCTATTTTTAATCGATAATAATACATTAACTGTTCTTAACCGACTAACTTTGAGTTCGGTCAGTCGATCAAGAGCGGTTTGAAAATTTTTGATTATCTCTGCTAGGCACCACTTTACGAGATTCTGCACAGAGCTCTAAAAGGTTGAAAGCGGTGATTATTCTTTTAAAACAAATTCTGATAGCTTTGCTTAGATTTATTTGTTTTTTCACTAAATTTTAAAATGATAATTTTTGTCTATTATTAGTCACTTATGTTACACAACTTTAGTAATACATTTTTTATTAACTTAATTTTGTTCATTGCAAATCTTTTTAAAAATAATTTTACAAAAAATTCAATTTCCCAACGGCTAAACATTTTTACGATTTTTACGATTAAATTGTAATCTCTTAAATATTAAGGTAAATAAAGTATATACAAAACATATGTTTCAGTACAAAAATAATAATTTAATAATAAAAATACTCAAACTTGTACAATATTCTTGTTGGATTATAGTTAAGCATTCTCAATGTTGGATTGTCATTTTTACAGTGAGATTTTTTTTTTATATGTGCTTTGAGACTTGAAAAAATACAATTAAAAAATATTCAAATTTGATCCACAGTTAGTGTTAATTAATTTTACACTATTACTCATTCATGTTGAATTTTTTTATTACTAGTAAAAATTCTTACTTAATATTATTTTTAATAAGATGTCATCTTTTTATTCATTGATAGTCTAAAACATTTTACATGATAATGAAACAAATTTAAGCTCTTAAAAAAAATTCAACGTCCTAAATAATTAAACTTTTCATAAAATTACCCCCATACAATTTACTGTTAAATTATTTTCTCCTTCCTACTTTTGTACTTTCATAAAATTAAAATTTTTTAAGTATTTCACCATAAAGAAAACATATATATATTCTTCTTTTTAATATTTATAATAAATTATTACACTTTCAAATTATTCTATAATAATTACAAACTTGCACTACATAAATTTAATTGATTATCATTTAATATAACTTTAAGGAATAATAAACAAATTATACATTACACAAATATTATTATAATTTGCACAGACACACACGAATAATTATTCTAAATATTTATTATACAAATACTTAGAAGTTGTTTAGTCAGTAAAAAGTTCCATAAGGAGTGCAACCTACCAAGAAAAAGGAAATATATGAATTATACAATTGATCATTATTTGAAAAAAATAGCGAAATAAAAATGCTATAGGCACTAAAAATGATATCTAAAATTAAGTTTGAATATTTTATATTTATTAGATTGAATTTTATAAAATTATCATATCATCTTATATTTAATGACAATCCTTAATTAACATTCAGGATCCAATTTCAAATTTTATTTTCAGTACATATAGTATTAATGATAGAAGAAATAAAAATTTTTTGTTAGTTTTTTACTAGAAAGTTTCTTACCCATTCTCTTCTTAATAAATTGAATTTGTTATGCACCTTACAAAATACAAATATAAATTTATCTTTATTAAATTTAATTGGTGATAACCTTACCTTTTTTATCTAATAACTATAAAGTAAGGAGCTTGATTATTATGTTTGTATGATTTATAGACAAACTTTTATTAAATTAATTTAAATTTTTATAATATATTAAAATAAGAAATTATAAATTATATTTTTTATTACTATATTTTTTGTATTATTATCATAAATTTTAAAAAAATGTGTAAAATATGAGCCTTTTTATTTTTTATTTTTTATTTATATAATTTGATTAAGTGAATTTCAATTTTATGATAAATTAAAAAACAAATATGTGTGCTTCGCATAATCACTATAAGTCTTAAAAGATATATAATATATGATTTATTTTAATTTCTTATGTATAATTCATTAAGTTAATTAAAATCTTATATTAGACCAAAAAATGAATTATAAGTTTAGAAAAATTATAAAAAGGATAATAGACATGACTTAAAATAAAATTAGGGAAAATTAAAATTTATTAATTTTTATTTCAATTTTGAAGGATATAATTGACATAGGATTGAAAATAAAAGTGAGAAAATAAAATTTCTAATATATTAGAAATAAAAAATAATAATATAATATTTTATTTATATTTGAATTAAAAATTGGATAATTAAAACTCTCTAATGGGATTCATACATATATATATATACACACACATTAATCCTAAGAAAATCAACCACTAATTTTAGAGCTTTTATTTTACTCGATATAAGATTTCATAAAAATAAAGAAAATAATAATAAATAAATAATTTATAAAATAACTAATTTTAAGGCTTTTCTTAAATTTAATTTGATTAATTTTTTTCATAAATTTAAGAGATTTAAGATCCGCATCAATCCCTCCCACTTGAGAAAATTTTGACTCGAGTTGATTTCTAGATATGTTAACTCATCAAAAGGAAAGTGCTCATACAAATCAACAATATTGAAAGTTTTTGAAATTCTCCCATCATTAGGCAAATCAATAGCATAAGCATTGTCATTGATTTTCTTCAAAATCTTATATGATCTATACTTTCTTAGTCCTAACTTGTTGTACTTTCTAATCACGAATTTCTCTTTTCTTAAGAAATCTATAATCATATCTCCTTCTTGAAATGTCTTATGTTTTCTATGCTTATCTACTACTACTTTATATTTTTCATTCAAGATTTCAATCTTTTTTCTAACATCTTTTTGAATAGATTAAACTTATCTAGCCATATGGTTTGTAGTTATACTTAATCAACTTTAGGCTAAATTTATTGGTGCGTGGAACCTTCTAATAAATAATGAAGAAAGGTGAGAATCCTATTGAGTTATGCTTTACACTATTATTGGCAAAATCAACTTAAGCTAGTGCAAAATCTCATTATTTTGGTTTATCTCCACAAATGCCATAGACAAGATTTTTCAAAGTTCTATTTGTTGCATCAGTTTATCCTTCAATTTATGAGTGAGTTATACTATTAAAGTTTTAACTTAAATCAAAATGCTTCCAAAGGATAAGCTAAAAATGTGATTGAAATTTAAAATCCTTATCAGATGCAATAGTTTTATAACACCATGGTGTCCAGGGATAGTAATGGGTCAAGTTTGAGTAAACCCAATTCAAATCCAATTAGATCCAGACTCATCAAAAGTTCGCTATTTTTGATCCATCAAAGATCCATGTTCATTAAAAATCCAATAAGATCCGATCAAAAAATTCAAAATAGATTAATTTAGATCCATTGTTACAAATATAATTTAAAACTTTTTTAATAAAAAATAAAAAGTTATTCTTTTTTATAGTAATTACACTTAATAATTATGAATTATATATTTTTTCTTATTTACATCCATTTTTGTTTTGACCTATCCATTCTATCTATACTAACTTTAGGATAAATATATGTTGTATTATTTTCATTGATAATAATTACATTTGATAATTATGAATTATATCTATTTTCTTATTCATATTTATTCATATTATCCATAATAGTTTTAGAGTAAATATGGACTATATTAGGTTAACTCATAAGTAATTATTTATTTATTTATATTATAATTAGATATTTCTACATTATATAAACTAATATTATAAAATAAAATAATATTATTTTAAAATATATTTATAATATAATGTAAATTTAAATATTTTTAATATTATTTATCTTAAATAAACTATCATAATATTTTTATATATGTGATAATATTAATTTTTATATAATAATATATTAATAATAAAATATATTATTCAAATAGATTTAATATAATACTTAAAAGAGATTAAAGACCCATTAAATATTTATAAAAGATAGATTTGTATATTGTATAAATTAATATTAATAGATACCCAAAAAGGATCCAAGATTCATTAGATATTTAGTGGATAAACCTAAACTCAAACCATTAAGCAGTGAGTCTAATTTAGGTAAGATCCATTGAATAAATATCCATCTGTTTAGGTAAGACCCATTGAGTATGGATTTTTTTGCCATCCCTAATGAAGTTTAACAATCTCTTGAAAGAATAGTCTTATAATATGCATAATATCTAGTTAAGGTATTGAAAAATTATATCTAACAGTTATCTTATTAATGGCATGATTGTCAACATATATATGCTAACTTCTATCTTTTTTAGATATTAACAAGGTAGGAACTATATATAGGCTCTTGCTTTCTTGGATGTATTTTTTATGAATTAATTCCTCCACCTTCCTTTTTAAGACTTCATTCTTTGTAGGGCTCATACAATAATATGGCAAGTTTGGTAAACTTGTTCTTGGAATCAAATTAATATGATGTTAAATACCTCTTTTTGGTGGAAGTCCATCACATAAATTATTTGGAATAACATCTTTGAATTCTTCCAACAAGGGTTATAATGATAGTGGATTATTAGTATTAAGAGTGCTTTCCCCTTTAATGCTAAGTGCAAAGGTCTTTCAAGCTTCTCTAATATCTTTAACAAATTCTTCCTTAAAGTTAAAAATAGTGAAAAATGATTTTTTTCCTTCTTCCTTAGAAGCTTTGGTTATATTTAACTTTTTATTAATGAGAGGAATAACTATCTTCTTGTCTTTCCACTAGAATGTATAAACGCCATGCTTGTTATGATAAATTACATCTACATCATGTTGTCATGGTCTTTTGAGTAAAATGTGGCAAGAATCTATGCTAATCCAATCATAAATAATTTCATTCTTATAAGTCTTTCTAATTGAAATTAGAACTCTATAAATTTCTATCACCTTCATAGCTAGTCCTTTATTAATCTATCTAATTTGGTAAGGTGTAAGATGAGCTTCTATTAGCAACTTTAGATGTTTGACTAATATACATGATCTAATGTTCTCATAGCTTTCATTGTCTATAATTAAATCATATACTTTTTTTATTAATTGAACATTGTAAGTGAAGGTTTTGTTATGTTGAGATGAATATTCTTTACTTGGAGTTTATAGTAACTTCCAAACCACACGAGATATATGTTCTGCTTCTTTGTTAATAATTTCAATATCCTTTAACTCTCCAACTTTAAAATCATCATTTTTTATTTATATCTTCATTACAATCTACTATATCGATGAATTTATGTGCATGACATTTATGGAATTGGTCTCTAGGTTTATCTCATTTAAAACACTTACTCGACATAAGTTTAATATAAGAATTCATGGCCATTGCATTTAATTATATGGATTTAATAAGTTTTATCATTCCACTTGCACTTGTATTATTCTACTAATTAGAACTTGATGATTGGCTTCTTTCATTTACATTTAGCTTCTTTTTATTCTAGCTTGTTTAGGCATGTGTCAAACAAGATGAACATATAGTTGTAGAATTTATAAACAATTGTGATAGCAACATTTTTGCCTTTAATGCCATGTTACATCTTTTATTAATTGTCTAAATTGGAGTTAAAGGCATCTTATTTCTGATCTTGAAGTCTAAGCTATTGATGTAATAAGCTATTTGTTATTCATTCATCTCTAATAAGTTGTATCATACTAAAAGCCTGAGAAATTCTTCAATGTATTGAATCATAGTTTGATTACTCTAAATATAATTCTAATACTATTGAAAAAATATTATTGATAATCTGAAAAGAGAAATTTTCTTTAGAAAAGTTTCTTCCTTTTTTGTCATGTTTTTATTAGTTCTTTTTGTTACCTTTGATAGTTATTTTGTAGATTATCTAACTAAGTAATTGCTCCTTCTTTAAGCTTATATACAATATGCTTCACTATTTTATTTGGAATGTCCATCATGTTAAAGAAATTCTCCACCTTATATATTTAGCCCTAAAAAGCTTTCAATGTTAAGATTGCTACTAAAATTAGGAACATTAACCTTTCTATGATAGTTTTCATTTCTTCAATGGTGTCACCTCATCATTTAATATTCTTTATATTTAGGATCTAATTCTTCATTCAAAACTTTTAGCTTTCATGAATGATAATTAGTTTAATAATTGTTATATAGCTTTCATCTTCTATCTTCACCATAAATATGATTGTAAACTCTTTGGATATATTCCATGTTTTTTACTTCATCAATGGACTTTTCACTAATGATTCTTTTTTTTTAATTAGCAAATTGCATGTTTACAATGATTGATAAGTTAGCTAAAAGCACCATTTTCAACACATTTGTCGCTATCATTTCTAAGAAACCTATTAGCATCAATTCTCAAGTTGATGAGTATGTTATGGATCTCACAAAGTTTATAAATTATCCCTTTTTCTTGAGCTCGCATTGCTATCTCTTGAGCTTGCTTTACTGCCCAAAAAGCCTTTTAACCCTTAATCACTAGTAGTGGAATAGTTATTACCATCTCTACTATTATTACCAATTACCATCTTAAACATTCAATCTTAAACTTCATATCATTAACTGAGCTTTGATGCCATCTAACGTAGGAGAAAAGTGAAAGTGGAAAAATAAAAATTGCTAACGCATTAGAAATAAAAATAATAATACTTTATTAATATCTGAATTAAAATTTGGATTATTAAAACTCTTCAATAGGATATATATATATATATATATATATATATATATATATATATATATATATATATATTAGTCCTAGGAAAATCACTCACCAAACTTAAATGATATGAGACTTAAACTATTTATACTAAATACTTAAACCTAAACCTTTTATTCTACTTAATATGGGACTTCATAAAAATAAGGAAAATAATAAATAAATAATTAATATAACAAATTTTGAGACTTCTTTTTTAATTTAATTAAATCAATCTTTTCTATAAACTAAAAAAATTTAGCATTCATATTAATAATAATCACTCTAACAATACTTGTTAAGAAGTTTTAAATTAAACTAAATAAAATATAAAAAATAATTTTATCAAGTGTTATTTTTTCATATCATAATTTCAAATACTTTCTAAAAAGTGTTTTTTTTAAAAAAAATTAACTTTTTATGTGGATCAAATGATTCGTTAATATTAAAAAATTCCTTTTTAAAAAGGAAATGCAATGTTATTAAATAAAATGCTTAAATACAATTTTGATCCCTTAAAATATAAATTATATGATTTTAGTCCTTTAATTTAGAATAATTTATTTTAATCTCCCTAACTATTAAATTGGTGCAATTTTAGTCTCTTGTTTAATTTTTGTCAATTTTTATAAACTTCTTTTAATTGATTCATTTTTTCACATGTAATTCATTAATTTTGTTCAAAATTTTTAAAATCTAGAGAAAAAAATTTGCTTTCAAGCTTACATGGAAGTAATTTTAGGTTAATATAAAAGAAGTACTAGGTGAAAATGGTGTTATGAAGTCAAAAAATTGATGAAAATCAAATAAGAGAACAAAAACTACATCAATTTAATATTTAAAATGCCAAAATAAACTATTTTAAACTAAAATTTCATAATTTATATTTTAGCAAAACCAAAATTACATTTAAGCCTATCTTTAAACATAACAAACTCAAAATCGATACTCTTCATTGATAAAGAAAAGTAAGTACACTTTTTAAATTAACAAGTTGCTTGTTCTAGGGATATGTTATAGTTATAGCTGCTATACAGACCTACAAAGTTTGTTTACAAACTAGTTTATGCAAATCGGTTATAAGTGGACCATATTGAATCTAGTTTACAAAAATTATGGACTGCCTAAATGGGAGTCAAAATCCTAAAGTTCATTGATGATAGACTTGTGGATCAAGTTTATGGATTTTTTTCCTTTTTTTTACAAAAAATAATTTAAAACATTTTAAAATAATTTGAAATCTAATATAATAATTGTAAAGTAAAAAAATATATTTAATGCATTTTCAATCCACACTAATAATTCAAAACTAAATAAACTATAATAAAAATTAGTTACTTATGAAATTGTTAGTTTAAAAATAAAATCATTAACTAAGAAATATTTTATTTAGGTTAGGTTGATTTGAAAGATAAAGAGTTCAATTTAGAAGTAAGTGTTGGATAGGTTAAATGAAGATTTGTATAATATATTAGTATAGTTTGAAAGTAAAAATGTAAAAGGAAAAAAAAAGAAAGCAAACCTACCTTGAACATTATGGCTTAGACTACTTTAGGTCTATATTTAAATAGACTCACTTTTTATGAGTTCTAGTCCTTTTTTTTTTTTACAAACTCATAAACTTATTTGTTAACCTGAATTCATTTCAACTACTCTAGTTAGCAACCCATGATGTTACACTTGATAGCAACTGATAAAATATATTATAATATAAACAAAAAAAGAGATTCTTAACATTAATTGAGATGCTAATTAAATTAAAGGCTTGGATTCTTGTTGTAGTTGTATAGCATAAAATAAAAATTATATTTAAAACTAACAATTGGTTAGTTTAATGGTAGTAGATTAAGTCTTAAGGCATTTCAAGCTTAAAAGGTCTCAAGTTTAATCCTTAGAAGTACTATTATTAGAAAGGGTTTATCGTCTATTGCTCTTACCTTAAATAGGTGTCATACCTTAAGGTTATGGAGAGTTTCACCTTTTAAGAAGTTAAGTATTTTCACTATTAGATTGCATATATTTCAATTCGAGATTACTATTCATTAATTTTTATATGAATGTGCAATTGTTCACTCGCATTTAATGAGCTTTGAAAATCAAAATTTTGTATTGCTTTTGAAATTAACAATAACATCTAACACATTAATCCTAACATCTAACACATTAATCCTTCAAACAATATCTGACTTTGCAAATATAACATAACAAGTTAACTTGGTCCTACTCATTTATTAAAAGTGGAATTCTTGGAATAATAGAAATTAGAGTATATAATACTATAAAATCTATATTATGTAGCAAAATCTTATTCGATATTAGCCTTAGGAATCAATCTTAATTCTTAACCTCCTGAATATTTTTACATATATCTTTTAAGAAATAAAGAGAGGTGAAGTCCTTATTTCCAATTATATTAGTTGGAATTTGCTTCAATACTCCTTTATAGAAAAGAGTTGTGAAGATAAGATATATTACTTGAGGAGGTTAAAATAAATTTTATTAGAATTTATATAAATTATAAAATTTTAGAGAATAAAATATGAATTTTAAAATGTAAATGTAAGAAAATTTTGGTTGAATTTTTTAGAAAATTAATATAATTAAAATATTTTTGTGTATGAAAATAATTATTTAACTATTATAATTTTGGGAATTAAACTATATAAAGATTAAAGTGTAATTAGTATTAAGTAAGTATGTATGAAGGTAATTTAGAAAGATTCTTTTCAATTTTGCCTTTTTATATTTGGAAAATCCTTAAATTGCCCTTAATTCCAATTAAAACACCATTCACTCTCATATTTCATTCATTTCCTTATTAACAATTACAACTTTCTCTCATCCTTTATCTTTGACTTCTTCACTTTCATATTCAAGCTAGATTCATTCAAGAATATTAAGCTGACATATAAATTTTTTTGTTAAATAAAGATAATCCTTTCTAATTCATAGCTTTAAATGATTAATATATAAGTTTTTGTTTTAGGTAGAGACAATTAGAGATTTGGGTATCTATCTGGAAATTTTTGAATTTATATTGATTAGGGTAAGTTAATCATCCTTTCAATTTTCTTCATCTTTTTCATAAACATGTAAGTAAACAATTTATTTATTAGTTTGCTAAGTTTGTACCATTAAGGATAAAATATTAAGTACTAGAAATTTAATGATTTAATGTTGTAAAGTTATATTATAGAATAATTTCTTGATGTTTATAGTTTACATATGAACATGGATACTTGTAGTGTGATGATTTTTATGTTTAAGGTTTCATAAGTGAATGAATTGAAGGAATTAGTCTAAACAAAAAGTGAAAATGCAATTTTTTTTGCAAAACTAGAGTTAATAGTCGACTATAACCTTCAGAGCTACTCTTAGACTGTATATAATTAACTATATAGTTGATTATCCTAGAAAAAAATGCTCTATAAATGCTCATAGTTGATTGTAGCCTCCAAAGTTACTCTTAGGTTGCATATAATTGACTATATGAACTAAATTCTGCTTCTAGACCTTTATAATTAATTATATAGTTAACTATCACCTTGTTTTTTCTAATTTTTTATATTTTACAGAATTTTATGATGTGGTAATGATATATAACATATACGTTTATGTAATTAACTTATGAATGCTATTATATTTGATATTTAATGCTAAAATTCCAAGAAAATAGGTGATTATGATGTGAAATGTAAAAAATTAAGATGATATATGTGAAATGTGATATAGATCTAATATAGAAACTGTTTAAGAAAGGAAAAAATAGATCCTAAAGGAATAAATATATGTTCATGAATGGATAAGGTTAATTGGAAGTCATAAGGAGATTCAAGTGCTTTCTTCCTTTATTTTCTCATTGCTAAGCATTCAATTGGATTTATTATTGTTCTTTACATTGTTATATATAAGTATACTTATGTATAAGGAATAATTCAAACAAAAAAAGTACCATGGATACTTCACCATTTATATTGTCAAATAGGTTGTTTACTTATTGAATCTTAAACTCATTCTTTTATTATTTAATGTTGCAAATACCACTACAAAAGCTCCTCCATTAGTACTATAATAAGAATAAAACCTCCATAGCTTATTTTGGTACAAGGCAACCTTAATAATTATTTTATTGTACATAGAAATATTTTTATGAGCTTTGTAGTAAGTAATTGGTTTATCAAGTAGGAATATTTATATAAATTAAGAATAGTTAAGCCAATTTAACCTTAAATTATTAGGCAAAGTAAGCCTATTTAACTTTCTTTCTTTAGTAATTTTGGAATAGCGCTCAATGTAAATATTTTGTATGGTTACAAAAAATATCTTGCAACTTTTCATAAGATTTTCATAAAAATCTTATGATACATTTATAAAAATTTATATTTTTTTATAAAACCTCCAAACATTCCTGTATTACAAATATAAATGTTCATGTTACAATTTTTTATAAAAAAATTAATATTTTATAAAAGCTATCTTATACATAAAACACTACAAAATTTTTATAAAAAATCACAAATTTTATGTAAAAAATATATCCTTTTATTAAGTCAAACAATTTTTGGAAGGATAATTGAAGTAAAATTCATTTTAGTTATGTCTTTCCATAAAGTTACAAGCTCTTAGATGTTAAGTTTATGTATAACCATTTTTTTTCTTTTGGAAAACTAGCAACATATTAAAAAGCAATGTAAAGTCTATTAACTAATAGTAAAAATATCAAAATAGGTTAGGTTTAATAAGTTAACTATAATTTTCATTAGTTTGAGATTGATGTTTATACAAATAATAATAATAATAATAATAATAATAATAATAATAATAATAATAATAATAATAATAATAATAATAATAGCCTAACTTAGTAACTTAAAATAACCTAACTTGACAAACATCTGTGTAACATCTAAGTTATTTTAATAATTCATTTAAATTTTTCAAGTTTCAAAGCACTTATTTTAATCAATTTATAATAATTTATAATTTGAGCAATTTTTTAAAATAAGATAACTTATTTTATTCTGTAATTGTTTAATCACTAACTATTTACCTTATGATAAGATCTAAATAATTAAACTTAGCCAAGTGATATTATAAATCTATTTATTTAATTAATATGTCATTCAAAGTTCTCTTAAATGAATTTTATGATATTTCTTTTATAGAATTAGAATTATTTAAAATTTATGAATGTGGATATTTACAAAAGTATTTGTATATATTTATGGTTAATTATTTTATTCAAAATTTATAAACTCCAAGACACTCATTTTAAGCCCTTTAGTTTATTGTAATATTTTAGTAAATTATGAAAGAAGGATAAATGAAAATGATGAAATTCAGGATGAGTCGTTAAAATTTAATAAAAAAAAAGATGCTATGAGGAATGAGTGGATATGATTTTTTTAAGGAAAAAATGGATAGGATTGATTTCTAATTTAGTTATTACACACTCACCACACCTTAACTTTTTCCTTTTGATTTCATTTTAAATAGACGATTGAGATTTAAATAACTTAGGCTTATAACACTCCCAACTTACGTAATAATCTCCCTTACTTTCCTTTTTTCATTTTTTTCCTCTTCTTCCTCCCTTCTTGATTATTCTCTCTTTTCCTTTCAATTTCTTTCTTTTTCCCACTTCAACAATTACCACTTTAGCCTTTATTAGCCTTCCCCTTGCTCTTCCTACCAACGTGCCCTTGGCCAATTACATGTGAATAATGTCAAAAGAATCCACCAAATAATGATTGACAATGA
Source organism: Sindora glabra (assembly GCA_020226215.1). NCBI lineage: Eukaryota > Viridiplantae > Streptophyta > Magnoliopsida > Fabales > Fabaceae > Sindora > Sindora glabra. The sequence goes on along the minus strand of CM035226.1, from coordinate 31,906,556 downwards.
TAGCATAAAAGGCTATTTAGCCCTCTTTTTTAATTAGAAAACCATCACACTTCGAGCATTGCCAAGCTAAGGGTCCTTAGAAGAAGGTGAGTTAATTAAACTATAACATTTAATATTTTTGCATGTTTAAAAGCTTAATCTAAGAGCCCTAACTTTAAAGAAAGTCTTTAGTTTTTGAAAATAATCTAAGGAAAAATAAAGGAATTTATGATTTAGTTTATAAAAGTTGAATATTTTACATCTAAATGAAAGATCATAGGAAAAAGAAATGATGAGTTTAAGTTTATTTGTGGGTTATTCTTATAGATAACCACATAAATAGTAAAGAGGGTAAGCTTGGGTACTTTTAAAATCTTGAGGAGAAATGGCATTTAAAGGTTAATGTATACTCTACTTAAATTTAATATTCTTCAATTTTATACTTTTCATATAATTTTAAGTATATTCATAAGCGTAAAATCATATATTTATATATATAGGTTTGTGAATACGAAATCTTTTCATATTATTTTGATAATATTTTATTGATGTAATAGTTTGATTGACATGTTATGCATGATGGGATCACATATAAATAACTACATTTTTGTTGAACATATTTATAAGGCCATGTAACAAAGGTACGGTATTGATATTGTTTAGGTGGTGATGATTAGTTACTTTTTTTATATTCATTTATTAGTTTTATATTCAATTTGAATATTTGACTCACATATTTGGTATATAAGTAACATGTGCATTCATACCCTTATATATATATATATATAACTTCTAAGTTAGTAATAAATATGTTATTAAGGTCATACAACGAAGGTATAATAATGTTATTTATTTCAAAATTCCATTTAATGATACTTATATAAATTGGATGATTATTGTTAGACAGGCATTCGCATTCTTGTGAATATATAATGGAGGCATAATAATGTTGTTATTTACTTTATTATGAATAAAAATGAAATTGTGAGTAAAGAATAAGAAAGAAATTAAATGTGAATAATAAAATGAGAAATATGATAAGGGCAATATGAAATACTGTGTCCAATTAATCGATAACTATTTGTTAAATGATAAGATAAACTTTGAAGGGATAAGATTGGAGTTTATAAAGGGATAAGGTTGACCTAGAATTCATAAAGAGATTTATTTACCTTTTTATCTTTATCTTTTTATGTAAATCATGTGTTGTGATGGTAAATTTGAATTCATTTGTGTGAGAATATATCTATGTTTGCGTAATTATAAAGTTAAGATACCGAGGTTATTGAAATGTATGATACTGAATTAGAATTATGAACTTTTTTATATGTGTATTATGGAATTTTAATAAGTTTTAATCGCTTTACTTGTTTTCTTATATAAAAAGTAGGATTTTGATTATTAAGCCATTGGCATTCTTTTAGCATTGTAACTTTTTCTATTTATAGAAATGTTAAGATAAGTGCAAGCAAAAGTAAATGATAAGCATATTTATTTTATAAGTTAAGGAGTTCAAGTATGGAGCTTGGAAAATTATTCATTTATTGATTGTTTTATAAATTTTAGGTTATTTTTAACTAATTTTAATTATAAATTTTAGTAAATACATACTCATTAAGTTCTCATAACTCTTTAAAATTTCTTATATTTTTAGGGTAGGGCTAAATCAGCATGCTTGGTTATTCCTATAGAGATCAAAGACATTATGGCAAAAAAAAGGAATTTGATAAATGAAATATTCCATGCCTTTATAGTGGTTGTGTAAATTTTATTTCGTTTAACACATTGTCTTTAGTATTTTGTTTTTAAGTCACATGTTTCATATTTTAAAGCCAATGGCTCTTTAGAGGTGTCTAAAAGTATATGAAACTTTATCCATTTTACTTTAAAATAATAACAAATGAAATATCTTGCAATAGTAAAGAAAGTTTATAAAGTCAAAGTCTACATAGTCAGTATATAACACTAGTAAAAACTAGATAGTGAATTCCACACTGATCATGATTAAATTAAATCGTGACAATCTCAAACTAGTATGTATTAACTTATATTGTTGGATTAGCCTATTACTATGGTTTTGCTAAGCTAATGGATCAGCTTGTTAGCTAGATAATATATAATAAATAATATATTATTAATGGATTAGTGTGTGTACATCTATATCAAAATTATAATAAATAATTTTTAATGCTAAAATTAATGAATTTTTATATTTAATATTATCAATATATATAATAAAAATTTACTAAAATAAATAATTACATTTGATTTTAACTAAATTAAAATTGAAAGAATAAAATTTTCTCTTTCACATCAAATCACCCTAGGAAAGAAAAGAAAAGATTATAAAAGGCTATACCATTAACCTTTTGCCCTTTTTATGTTAAACCCCTTTAATATCTGGCAGTCTCAATCAACCAATGTACTTATAATGGCTTTGGCCTTTAAATCCTATTCTTAAAATCAAATTTTTTCATCTTAAATATACAAGCCATATTTAAATTTTTCTTGTTCAAATTACATTAAAAATTACCTTTATACTTGTTAAAAGACAATTATATATATATTAAATTAACCCCTATTAAAAAGTATGATAAAAAACAATTATATATGTATATCTTTAAGACGTCTTCCTAGATATTTGTACACAATAAGACTCTACTTTTAAATTATTAGAATTTTACTTAAAGTGTAAAGTTATTGTGAGTACTTTTTTATTTAACAAAATTCTAAATTATCCTTTTCAAAATCTCAAATGGGAAAGAGTAAAATTTTAGAGTAACTAATAATTTATTTTATTCTTACTATTTTAAAGTATTAATAGTTCTAAGATTACTATTGATGAATGCTTATGAAAGTTGAATAAAATATTTTAGAAATATTATTTGTTTAATGTTATAGCTACAATTATGGATTTTAAATTTAAATAAAAAATAAAAAATGTACTAGATAAATATCATGCAAATTTACAATATAAATTTGATGTAAAGTGATAAATGTACAATGTAAACAATTCGTTGCATTAGATTTTTAACATATATAATGGTGAATTTAATTCCTTAAATTCATGCCTGGTTTCTTTATTTTATTCAAGAATATTTATCTTATATGTTGATGAATATAATAACTTCTTAGCTACAACTAATCTTTCCCTCTTAATTAACTTTGCACCTATTATAGATAATATGCTAAATTTTGATATTTTAAAATGATGGAAAACACAAAAAATATAATATCTTGTGTTTTCTCTTATGAGTAATGGATGTACTAACCCTTTTTATATCCTTATGGATATTGTAAAGTATAACTAACTATCAATGAATTATGACTTAAAGATGATTGTTTGTTTAAATGACTAGTATGATGCGAAACATAAATAATAAAATAATTTAAGAGAAGATAAATAAGCATCTAATAAAGGATATGAAAATTAGATATATTCATATATTGTAAAGTTAGTTTACAAAATATTTATACCTATTTTATTTACAAATATTAAATTTTTTTGGACTAAATTTTGTGGTTTTTACCTTTATACCTAGGAATTTTCCACAAAAAAGCATGTCTTAATATATTCATATATTGGGGGTGTTTTTACCCCTATACCCACTTTATAGTAGTTATTTCTTTAATAATAATAATAATAATAATAATAATAATAAAGGTAACATTAAATTTCAATTAACCACTACAATTAATGCGAAATTAATATTTAAAATGTAATGAATTGTAAAATTTGCTTAAGATTACATGGAAATTGCCAACTTGAGATTGAGACAAGTACTGTAACAACCTAACTTAACCCTAACCAAGTGGAAAAGTACTCTAACCTAGGACTAGTCTAAGGTATAATTTCTATATATTGACCTAACTTAGTAAGGCCTAATTAACCTTTTTTGACATGTCCATTTCACACCTTTTAAAAATTTTAAATATTTTAAGTAAGAATAATAAATTATTATGATAAAGCATGAGAATAAAATATTTAAGCAAAATAATTAAGAAAATAATATTATAAATTATTTAAAGGTTAATTATGCTTAAATATGAGTATATGATATATGGAGAAGAACTTGGTCACCTTCCCAATTTGCCATTAGCCATAATTCCCTTTATCTCTTCAATTTTTCAGCCACCCTTTATATTTTTCCTAAAAAAAAACCCTATTCTCACTATCATCTTATTCTTTTTCTCATCCTCCTAACCTAGCCAATAAATGAAGCATTAATCTCCCCCATTCTTCCATTTAATTATGGTAAGGCTTTCTAAGCTCCTATTGTTGTAAAGCTTTCCTTCATTACCTTTTATATTTAGGATGATTAAAAGTTTTGTCTTAAATAGGTTTTAAAGTCTTAACTTCAAACTTTTGGTTTTTAGATGATTAGAAACTACACAACTACAATTTCTTTCATATAATACCTTTTTCATACAAGGTAAGTGAAGATTTTAGCTAAATTTTCAATGTTGAATGATTTGAATTGGTAAGTGTTTAGTTTTTCTTATTTACCTTGATTCTTAAGGAAAATGTTATGGTTAGATGTTTTGGGCACGGAATTCTTGTTAAATATAGTAGATATAATGATATAAATGTAAGATACAATGCTTGGATTCGGTATTATAGCTTGTGGTATGAGAATTTAACAAAATATTCTCGAATGAATAGTATTTTCACAGGAAAAATTTTCCAAAAATCAAGCTATAATTAATTACGTAATCATTATACCCCTATAAAGTTGCTTTATAGGACTACATATTAATTATATAAATTAATTGTGCATTGTAAAGTTTTACACATTATGCTATTCAAGGCATATTAATTGTTATATAATATTAATATTAGTTAATATACATAAACAAACATTGAATGAATAATGTAAGGCTATACAAAGAGATATGGTAATGTTATGATATTCAAAAGTATGTTATAGATGAATCTTTATGATATTTACTATCAAATTAGGTTATCATTCATAGAAATTAAGATAAAGGTAGATTGATAATAATTAAGACTTGAAACTCGGATTTAACACATTCTTATAAGAAATAAAGTTGACTTGGAAGGACAAAGATGGGCTTGTAAAGGATAAGGATGAAAAAAGGGTTAAAAAAAAGATTTACTTGATTCTCCATTATATATGCTCTTAAAATAATATTGATTTATTGATTTTGAATGGATTGTAAATTTTGTTATTACTATATATATGTAATAATGTTATGTTTACTAGTGATTGAATTATGGAATTATGTAAAAGTTAAGTTATAAATGAAGAAAGGTAAATCCAATTGGTAAAGTCTAATTGTTTTATAATTTTTTTTATTTTAGGATTTTTACTTACTAAACCCTAAACTTACCCATTTATATTTAATATTGCTAATTCCTAAGTTAAAATGCTTTCACCACCACTATAATAAGGAGAGGACCTTTAAAAATTCCTTTAGCATGACTATAGATAGATGTTAGATGTTTTGTTTGTAAATAAGAATGTTTTTGGATCTTTAGACTATAAAAAGAGGTAACAGGGTAGAGACTTTTTCATTCACTAAAGCTAGACTAGTTTATCCTTGAATTAGTAAGCAATATTAACAAACCTAAGTTCTTTTGTTTTATAAAATTAATTTCATGAATATAGTACTTTCATCAACTAATGTTAACCTAATTGCAAATTGCCTCTAACATTTTACACATGCATATATGAATATTAATTGTGAATAGGTTAGGCTAATAAAAATTGGTGGAGTAGGTTCTATACAAGTCATAACTAAGGTTAAGTTGTGACAAAGGTAGTATCAATATAGTCTAGAGTTTCCTAGTGGGATAAAACCTAGGATTATTTAACTAAGTTAGGTTATATCTAATAATTGCTCAAATAAATGTCAATTAAAACTATACTAATGGTATATATGTACTTATGATCATATATCACAAGTACTATTTCGATGGACCTTATGATGCTTTAGATAATTGGTGGTAAAGTTTATTCTTAGTGTTTCATTTAATGTTGATTTATCTCCTGTGTAAATGTTTATGAATTCTATGAATTAGAAAAATGGTAAATACTTAAAGTTAACAAGTTAATGAACCCAAAAATGGAAAATCATATATGGTTTCGTAGGTACAAAATAATAGGCATAAAGCGGAAGATAATGGACAATAAATTCCTTCGTGGGTTACATATTTCATGTAATAAGTTATAATTTAGTTTTTAGGGCTCTTGATCGAGATTAAGAACAAAACCAATGTAAGGACCAAAATAATTGTGATAGAAATCAAAACCTAAAGAAGTGTTGAGAATAAGTTTTGTATTGTGCACAAATTTATAAATTAAAGTCCCATTGTTATATTAGTACCAATCCAATAATGGATCCTTACCAATTTTTAGATTAAAATGAGTGTTATGGTAAGATGTTTCAAAGCCCCAAGTTATTGCTAATGAAACTTATAGGTTATTATCACACTTTTTTTAAAATATAATAATTTAGTATTTATTTTATGAGGGGAATAATTGAAATTTTTAATATGTTTTACTTAAAATAGGAATTTTATGTGATTATGAAGAAAATTAAAATTTGATGTTTTAGTAAATTTTAAGATGAGTATAATGACAAATAAATAAAGAAAATTTAATAGAGTAATAAAGTATAAGATTTTAAATAATTATAAGTGAGAATATGAGTATGAATAAGACTTAGAAAATAATTTCAAAAATGTCCTATCTTTTTTTATTAATGACTATTGCTTATTTTTAAAGCCATTGCCCTCCATCTTTTTTTATTTTCCAAATTCCTTATCTTTGACACAAACTCTCTACTCCTTTCTCTTTCTCTCATCAATCTAAAGCAAAGAGTAATCAAACTTTCTCAAATTCTTCATCAATTGAGGTAAGAACATCTTTATTGCTAAGATTCCTCCTTATTTTCCTTTTAGTTTAGAGGAATTTGATGATTTTTAGTTTTAAAAGGGATTTGGAACCCTAAAGTAAGAAACCTTTATTTTTTAGTGTGATTAGGGTTAAAAGACATCAAATCTAACATTTTAGCATTCTCTTCCATGCTATGTGAGTGGATGCTCCATCTTTTCTTGTTTAATTTTAAATATCTAAGTTAAATTGCACATTTTAGGCTTTTGTGGTTATATAAACATAAATGCTTGGTTTGTGTTAATTGATGGAAATAGTTTAGTTTGATGATAATTATAGTTTAGCTAATGCAATACTAGTTTGCATTTATGATTGTATGATGTTTAGTAGGTAAATAAATCCATTAAATGCAAGTTTTAAGGTAGATAAATAGTGAAAAATTTGAAGTTTCTACAAAATTCTAGGTAATAGTTAACTATGCCTTAGAAAATGTATCTTGGATGGGTATAGTTGACTATATAGTTAATTATTTGGCCATAAATTGCTCGCTAGCCATTAATAATTGACTATAAACCTCTGAGATGCTTTTTGGAGCCTAGTAATTAATTATTGAGCCCCAAATTTGTTATCGAACCCTGATAATAAACTATTTCATCACTTATAAATTTTAAATTTGCTCTTGGAGTTCCTATAGTTGAATATATAATTAATTATGCTCAATTTATCCTATTTTATCATAATTCTAGAGGTTCGTTTGGAAGGTGTGATCCTTAAAATGCTATAATAAGATGACATATGATTATTAAAGGATAATTACATGTATTAATGACCATAAAATGAGAAATTAAGGCATTGTATCATGTGATATATAATAGGAATGAACTTGTACTCTCATTTATGTGATAAAATGTATTATGTGACTGTGCATTGAGATATGATATTATTAGATTAATGTGATGAATATGGCTTATGCCATGATATGAAAAATGAAAGTATTGAACAATTGTGAATTGAGAATTGTGATAAGGAAGATGATGTGAACACTGGATAAGTAATTAGAGGTAATAGGTAGGTTAAGTATAACGTTAATCCAAAAGGTATAAGGATAACAAGGTATGAAAGATATAAGGTTAATATAGAAGTCATAAGGTGGGTGAATGTGTTTATTCATTTATTGTTGTCTATTATGTTATCGAATTATAATTAAATTGTCAACTGATTTTTCTTGTGTCATTTGAATGAGATATGGTTACAAATAAGCCTTTATGGCCATTTGAGTAAAAATTGATAATTGTAAATGTGTATATGTTAAATTTTGTAAGGGGATGATCCAATGGGTAAAATTGTTATATTATTACATTATTTTTTCTTGGAGTATTTACTTATTAAACATAGAGTCATTCTTTCATAATTTACTTTACATATATACAAATCAACCCTCCTCCACCACCTCATTAAAGCTACACTAGCTAGAAGCTCATATATTTAGTTGTTTGGTAGCATTAGATATTTGTATATAGAATAACTTTTAAGGCTTTATTCTATGTATAGGCTTGGGTAAAGGATTCAAATATTAAATTCTTTTTTAGGTTAGTTAAAATAACTTATCCTTATCTCAGAAAGACATAAGTAACTTTAACTTTCTCATCTTTTGTAAAACCTATTATTAATATTGAATGAAATGACCATTCTTCTTAAATAATACTTTCTTTCTTGCTTTATACTTAGTTTCTTAATTGAGATTTGAATTACATAAGCAATTTAGGCTAGTGGAAATTAGATAAGATGTTCCACACCAATTATAATTGGGTTAGATAATGATAGCGACCAATAAAATGATATGGCTTACTACTAGTTTGTAAACAATGTAGAGAAAAGATATCCTTATACGGAGCCTTTAACTTTGGCCACTTTTCAAGAAAATTTTATCAACTACTTCTTACCTTTAAGCATGCATCAAGCCAAGGTGAGGGAGTTTGAGTATTTGAAATAAGGGAACCTTTCCATCAACAAATGTAATGCATAATTTAATTATTTATCTAGATATGCTAGTTATTTGATCCTTACTGAAAAAGTGAAAGTGGAAAGATTTGTTTAAAGGTTATGAGACTTTTATTTTAAAAGAATACATTTTAATGATTCCAAATACCTACAAGCAAGTACTTAACCAAGACCTAAAGCTTAAGTTTAAAACCAAGTAATGTGAGTGTGAATCACTCATAGGTAATAGGAAGGGAAATTAGTTAGAAGGACTAAGTCAGATGTAATCTACTAGAAGTATACCATTTTAGTTAATTATTGGAAGAGAAAGATGGTCCTACTTTAGGGCCAACATCATTATTTAATGCCTAAAGTGAGCTTTCCATAAGAAAGAATGCAAATAGCTAAAGAAACTAATTAAATCCCATTTTAAGATATCAACAAAACCACCTTTCACACTTTAGTAATATGAAATTAGAGGTGTCGTGGTGCTTTCAATGTTGTTTTCATCACAATGGTTGAGTAGGTGTGACTCAAGTATGGTTATAAAAGGCATAAAGTTAAGGAATGTCTTAAAAACCTCCCTAGTTAAGATGCTAGTTATTTAATTTCCTAATGAAATATTCCAATGCCCTCACCCATGAATGCTATTTGGAATCAACTAATAACCATAAGGAGTGCTAATGCGAGCAATAGAGAGAAAAAGGTTAGTGGAAGCCAAGCTTTGAGTTTGCACATTAACATATTAAAAGGTCCAAACCCTAAATGTTAATGTGATAAGTATTCTAAAACTAATAATATTCCTATTAGAATATAATTTAACCCTATTACCACATGTTCTCTTAGTTCTAAGATATTTGTTGCCACTTTACTTAATTTCTGCAAAACTTTAAAATCATCTTTGATGGTGATGACCCTAATTAATAAATCTTTAGTAACCACTTATAAGCTTATCCTATATGTGTCCATCAATATGTAATATGTCCAATTTAATTTTGTTAAAAATAACATATTATGATGTAATTCTAGCAAAAAATTGTTTGTCCAAGCATTATGCTTGTATGAATTATTTTGATAAGATTGTTACTTTTTTATAGATAAGTTTTCGTCGATTAAGTTTAAAGGAAAGAAAAATGCAAAGGCAGCTAACCTAATATTTAATATTAAAGTATAGAAGGTGTTTAATGGACTTATAGTCTTTAGGCTAAATGGGCTATTCTGTAGGCTTTGCATGGATTAAATTAGGAAAAATTGGCCATTAAAAAAAAGCCTAAATGTTTTAGTTCAATATACTGTGGACTAAATGAACCAAGCCTAAACAAGCTTGCATTGATTCATAAACTTATTTTATTTTTCTTTAAATTTTTTATATTTAATGATTTAAATAGTATTTATGCTTTTAAAAAAGAGAAAGTGACACATTAACTATTTTTACATCATAATTCAATATAAAATATAATGCAATTATAAAAAAACTAAACTTATTTACTCAAAAAAATTAAACATAACAAAAATATAAATAAATAATAAAATGAATAAATATAAAAAATAAAAAAATATAAAAATGAAATAATTAATATAAGATCATACATGTCATGACCCTTACCCAACAAAGATTAACATAGATCTCACTACCTAGTTTCCATTAACTTTAGTGCTAACTACATAAAATTTTGCCTTAATGAAAATTTCACCATTTCTATTATGATTCAATTTTATTACTAATCTTAAAGAAAAACAAATCTTTTCCTATTTCCAAGTGCTTTACAAAAGCCACACACCATAAATTGTAAAACTTATGAATTATGTAGGTTTAAAACCAAAAAATTCATACAAAAATCAAACTCTTTCAATACATATATTACATAAACACCAATAAACTTTACTCATAATCTAATTATCAAAATTTTTCAAATAAGGTGATCTTTAATTCTCTATAAATGTAGTAAGAATTAAGGATGCTTAACAGATAGATCAAATCGAGTTAAGTTAAAATCCACGCAAGCCTAATCTATTTAGACTTATTTTTAAATAGGCCCATTTTCGATTGACTTGATAACCCACCAAATTGGTCGGTGGTTTGAATTTTTTTATTTTTTAATTTATATTTTATCTTTTACTATTTATTATATTTTTATATTTATTATTTTATTTTTATATCTATAAATTTTATTTTTATGTTCATTAACTTTATTATTTATTTTTATTTTTATTATATCTAATTATTTTGAGTATTTGTGCTTAATTTTTTTAACAATTAAATTATGTTTTATATGAAATTATGATGTAAAAATAATTATTAAGTTACTTTATTTTTTTAAAACATAAATAATATTTAAATTATTAAATATTAAAAATTAAAAAAATTGGCCCATTTAGGCTCGCAAATTAGTCCGATTCATTTTAACTTATGGCCCATCAAGCCGAGCCCTTTTTTTTTGTCTAGTCTACAAAAAACTTACGGATTAGTCCATTTAGTTTGTGGTCTTTGAGCTTATTAAGCACCTCTAATCAGGATTTAATGAATTGCATTCAACCTAAAAATATTGAAAATAAAAAGAATGAGTTACAAAAACTTAATGAGTATATATATATCATCTACTCCTAATTTCAAGTAATTAAAATAATTAAATTTCAATTAAGCAATAAAGATAAGAAGAAGCCATAAACTTTAATTTAAGATTTTAACTTAAAGTACTAAATCTCTTAGTGACGTATTCACTTGCTTATAACATTTTTATTTGCTCAAGTTATATAATATAGTTACAGTTTCACACATAATTCACTTCTAGTAATTATCTTATTTTCAAGTAGCCATTTAAGGTTTAATTATAGTCAAATAGTCACACTCATATCAAATTAAACTATAAAAAAATAATTAAATTATAATTTCATGATGTAATACATAATAATTTATAACAAATTACTTAGATCCATCATATAACTCCCAAGTCCACATTATACCCTATTTGCCTTTTTTTTATTCCTATTTCTTCAAGGTCAATCTTATACTTTACCCTCCTTTTATCGAAAATTAAGCATCCAGCACCCACATCATCTCCCTTGTCACATTTCTTAAGTTAGGTCATAAACTCTATCTATCACATTGTTTTAACATTATCATTCCTAAATGCATAACTATATAATTTGCTTCATTTGCATAACAATACAAATTGATTTATAACATATATCATATGATTTTATAGTTTATAGCATTTCAATTTCATCACCATAAATTATTTTCATTTTCAACATTATAATTCCAAACACATATTTCAATACAAGCACAATTGTAATGCTAAATAGTAACCCTACACCTTTCACGTGTGATCACAATTCAGGCATAAAAAAAAGTCTCCTTTAAAGTATATATTGATAATAACCAAACAATAACTAATATGATATCTTCATCATATCATTCACAAAGAGGCAATTAATAATCATTAACAAGGAGTAGATAGTGCACTAAAAGCACCATTAAACATTACCACACTAAGCATAGCAAAAGATAATTAAAATCACATTTCATATCTTTGTACATATAAAAAGCCCAACTACATTCATCAAATTTATAATTATTCAGTTATATGATTTCTATGTAAAATAAAAATGAAATATAACATTTAAGGAAAATAATGTTTAAATATACATTCACTTGATAATGCCCATTTACTCTAAGAATTCTAAAGTATCTAATTTTTAGCTTTCTCTTTCTTTCCTACTTAATAATTTATGATGATAAATTATAAGATTGTTGATAGTACTCATTTCTTCCCAAAATTACTATTCTAGGTTCTTATCAAAATATTCTAATATTCCAAATCATCAATTTCTTTTTTCCTTAGCGTTAACTCATGAAATTAGAAATATGCCATTATACTGTGATTTTTTTGGATCAAATTGATATAAGTAAAAATATTAAAATTTAGAGCTTTAAAAAGGTTAATTTCATGTTACTTTATCATATTAGATCATCACTTTCTTATATTTTTTAAATTACCATCAAGAAATCAAAGATTTTTATAAGGATTTTTCTAAATTAAGCATAAAATAATTAAAATATTAGAACTTTATGCTTTAAAAATGCTCTAAGCATATCACTTAAGCCAACCAAAATTTATTTCTAATTTTCTTGAAGCTACTATCGAATATTCAAAATATATTTAAAATAGGTTTTCCTAAAGCAAGGTTAAAATAACAAAATATTAGAATTTGATGATCTAAATTAACTCACCTAAGTCAAAAGTGATTGGCTAAAGCTTAATGGTAGTGAGGTTATACTACACCTCCAATGAGAATGGAAAGGTTAAAAGGCCTATAACTACTACTTCTAATTATATTTGGTGGCTCATTTTACAACATGACCGACACCTAGTAGCTGCAATAAAAAAGGTGTCAAAAAGGTAGGTTAGTTGACAATTCCCAGAGGCCTATAGAATGAAGAATGGTGGCACATAAAGCAAGCTGGATAAAGAAAAAGGAAAAATAAAAAGAAGGGTCAAGCTTACTTAGGAAAACCAAAAAGGAGAAAAGAGAATTTAATTTTATGGTTATCATGTATGTAAGCTCACCTCTAATACAAAATCCTACCCATCTATTCTTTTAACTATCAAGAAGAAGACTAAATGGAAGGTTTAAGGTAGCAGGGCATAAGGCATTTATAAAATAAGCCACCCAAAATAATTTTTTTCATTATTCCTATCCTCCTAATATTTTTTAAAGTAAATTAGTAAATTTTAGAGCTAAAAGTAATTATCCTAAATTTTATAATAGCTTGATAGTTTTAGGAACCTAAAAATAAACATGTTAAAAATTCTATGTCTTTAGGCAAAAAAATCATTTATTAGAACTCATGCATGTATTTTCATAAACCATTATACATACTTTTATTAAAATACTTCTAATTTGTGAAAGTTTCACCATGAAAATTTTCAACTAAGTTTTAAAATAAAAAAAATCTTAGCCAAATTAATATAAGTTAACTATTCTTATTAATTAAAATAAATATCTCAAGAAATTTAAAATAATAAAATTTTAAGATATTACTGCCTCCATTCTTTTTTATTTATCGCATTTTGAAGAATATTTTTATTTATTTTTATCTATCGCTTTAGAATTTCAATTAAATATTAAATATTCTTTTTCTAAATCTATCATTCTCTTTTATTAATAAATACTTTATTATTCTACACTATTAGTTAACTTGCATTTATTTCTTTATATTTTTCTTTCTATTTTCAACTATCTTGAATTTTGTACATAAAGAGTAATCTTGTAAAGCTCATTAAAAATAAATAAATTTAACTACTTTTTTAATATGTATGAAATAGATTAATGATGATAGACAAATAGGAATAGAGGAAGTATAATACAAAACATAATAAATAATAAAAAGAAAAATATAAAAGGAAATAAAGGGCTAGCTTGCAAACTAGTCTAATTCATTCTAGAAACAGACAAGACTAGCCTATGATGGGCTTATTAAAAAAAAATTAAATAATCAAACCTAAACAAGCTTAATCAATGTGAGCTTTGATCTAACATAATCTAGTCCATCCATTAAGCACATTTATTAAATGATAGAGGTTTGTTAAAAAAAGGTGTATAACTTAATTGTGATTCATGACTTAAATTAGTCAGTTTCAAATTTCAACAGTGTTCCAGTGGTTTAAAAGTTCCCTAATGTATTTTTAATGACATAGTATCGGGTACCAAAGTAATCTCTATACTTTTATATTGAATGATTCCTATAGAATTGAAGGTGTAATTGCAAGACTTGGTGGATAAAGGCTTCATTTGACTAAGTTTATCATTATAAGGAGCTTCAATGTTATTTATGAAAAAAAGATAGAATGTTACAACTATGTATCAATTATTGCTAATTAAATAAGGTTAACATTAAGAATAAATATTTACTTTCTAAAATAGATGATATATTTGATCATTTACAAGAAGTAAAATACTTCTCAAAGATATATTTATGTCTAGGCTATCATTAATTAAAGATTTACAAGAAAGATATTTCAAAGATTACTTTTCAAACGTGTTATAGCTATTATAAGTTCTTAATCATTTATGAACTTGATGAATTGAGTATTCAAATCTTTCTTGGACATATTCATGATTATTTTCATTGATGACATCTTAGTATACTTAAGAAATAAAGCAAAACATGTCCAACATCTTAGGACCATGTTACAAACCGTGCAAGAACATTAATTATACATTAAGTTCTTGAAATATGACCTTTTTTATGACCAAAGTAAAATTCTTAGAGTATATAGTATTGCAAGAAAGAGTTCAAATGGATTCATAAAAAGTGGAAGCCATAAAGAATTAGTCAAAACTCACATTATCTGTTATAGAAATTTAAAATTTCCTCGAATTGCTAAGGTATTATGAAAGATTTGGTAATATTTTTTCCAAGATTGCTACCTCATTGACAAAACTAATGCAAAAAGAAGTTTAGCTTATGTTGTCAAATGCATGCAAAAATAGCTTCCAAAAGTTAAAGGTGTGCTTAATATTAACACTAACTTTAGTGCTACCTTTAGGTATGGGAGGATATGTAATGTAATGCGATACTTACAATGCTTCTAGAATTGACCTTAGATGCATCTTAATGTAATGTAGTAAAGTGATAGCTTATACATCTTAGCAGTTAAAAAGATATAAGTAGAATTATGCTACCCATGACTTGGAAATGGTATTGCAAATTTTTGCTTTGAAAATTTGGAAACATTACTTGTTCAAAGAAACTTGTGAAATCTACATAGATCATAAAAGCTTGAATACATTATCCAACAAAAAAACTTAAACTTAAGATGAAAGAAATAAATGAACTCATCAAGGATCATGACTATTTGATCCTCTATCTCCTCAGCAAGGCCAATATAATGGCAGATGCATTGAGTAAAAAATCAATAAGTAAAGTGGTTAAAGCAGCTCTTGAAGATTAAAGAGTGTTAGTAGCTTAAGTGACAATTCAATCTATTTTCATGGAAAAGATCAAAGATACTCACAAGATTGATTTGAGTTATATGACATTAATTAAGGATGCAATCGAGAATCAAGAATTGGGTTTAACTATTAATGAGGGAAAGATAATTCATCGTTAAAAGTCAATTTGGATTCCCTTGATTGAGCGAAATGAGTTATCATATCAGGTCCATAATTCTTTATACTCCATGCACCCTGTAATAATTAAGATGTATTATGAATTATAAGACATCCTTTAGTGCAAATGGATGAAAAGAGATATGCTCAACTATATGGTGAAATGTTTTTCGTCCCAATTAATAAAGGCAAAACACCAATGATCAATCATAATGTAAACGTCACTTCGAATCCCAGAGTAAAAGTGGGACTATGTAATAATAGATTTTTAATAGTTCTACTATGAACTTAAAAGGGATACAATTCCACATGGCTTATTATCAATTAGCTAACTAAGATCAATCATTTTATACTAGTTAAAATCACCTTCTTATTAGCCTAATATACCTAAGTGTATCTTAACAAAATAGTGTTATTTCATGGAATGTTGATCATTATTTCATTAAACCAAGGTACATAATTCATAATTTACTTTTGGCATTCATTCTAACAAATTTTAAAAACTTAATTATAGTATAAAGGAAGCTATATGAGAGCTAAAGTTAGAAATGTAATAGAAATACCCACACCTATTTGGTAAATACTAAAGTATAGTATTGATACATTCCGTAGAAATTATAAAGCTAATAAAGTTTTAACAATTCAAGAACTAAATCTTTTAAAGGGGAAATATTGTCACACCCTTTAAAAATTAAAAATATCTTCTATAAGAATAATAAATTATTATGTTAAAATATGAGAATCAAATATTAAGTGAAATAATTACAAAAAGAGTATTATGAAATGCTTAAAGATTAATTATGCTTAAAGATAAGTATATGATGTATGGAGCTGAATTTGGTCACCTTTTCAATTTTTTCCTTGGCTACAATTCCTTTTACCTGTTTAATTTTTCAGCCACCCCCTTATATATTCCCTAAAACAAAATCCTATTCTCACTATCATCTTCTTCCTCTCCTCTTTTTCTCATCATAGCTAACAAAGAAAGTATTAATCTTTATCAATTTCCCTACTCTTTTATTCAATCATGGTAAGGCTTTTTAAGCTCCCATTATTGTAAGGCTTTCCTTCATTGTCTTTTACATTTATGATGATTAAGGGTTTTCGCTTAAAAAGGATTTTAAAGCCCTAACTTTAAATTTTTTATTTTTAGATGATTAAAAGCTATCGGACCATATAAGGTAAGTGAACATTTTAGCTAAATCTTAAATGTTTTGAATAATTTGAATTGGTAAATGTTTGGTTTTAATTGTTTATCTTAAATCTTAAGGAAAATGCTATGATTTGATTTTTTGGTATGGATTTTTTGTTAGATCTAGTGTATATATGATATAGATGTAAGAAATAGTAGTTGGATTATGTATTATGGCTTATATTATAAGATCTTAAGAAAATATTTGTAGATGAATAGTATTTTCAAAAAGAAAATTATGTAAAAATTTGGCTATATCGATTATACCCTAAAAATTTATTTTCTAGCCAAGAATAATTGACTATATAACGGATTATACCTAGAGGGATTTGCTCTTTGGAATTACATAATCAATTACATACATAAAGCCTTGTCCTCTAGAATTTATAATTAATTACATAATTAATTATGCTTCTATAGAGTTACTCTTTAGGATTATATAATCTATTATGCCTTATAAATTTTTACACATTATGTTGTATAATGGTTCAAGGCATATTAATTATTTTATAATGTTAAGATTAGTCACTATATATTAAATAATGTTAAATGTATGATTTGAGGTCATGCAAAGAGACATGGTGATATTATGAAATTCAACAGTATGTTATGAATGAATTGTGATATTTATTATCAAATTATGCTATCACTTTATGGAAATTAAGGTAGAGGCAAATTGATAATATTTGTAACTTGAAGCTTAGACCCAATATGTATTTATAAAGGATAAGGTTAACTTGGAGGGATAAAGATGGTATTGTAAGGGATAAAGATAGAAGGAAGCTACAAAGAGAAGTACTTGCTTTTCCATTGTACATGATCTTGAAATAATATTGAATTCTTATTTAGAATTAAGCAAATTATGAGTTTTGTTATTATTATGTATATATAATGATGTTATGCTTACTAATGATTAAAATAAAGAATTTTATAAAAGTTAAGTCATAAGTAAGGAAGGATAAATTTAGTCGATAAGGTTGAATTGTTTTATAATTCTTTTATTTTAGAATATTTACTCACTAAGTCTCAAATATACTTCTTCGAGTTTAGCATTACATATTCCTAAGTTGAGATACTTTCACCTCTATCTCCACCTCCACCATAGCAAAAATCAATCCTTTGAATTTTATTTTGGCATGCTTACATGCAACGATTAGATATTTTATTTGTAGATAGGGATGTTTCTTAAGCCTTGAACTATAAAATAGGATAGTGGGGTAAAGACTATTTTAGACTATTTTATCCTACGTTTAATTAGGTTATTTTTTTTAAATTAGTAAGGAATATAAGCAGAATTAACTTCTTTTATTTTATAAAACTAATTTAATGAATATAGTACTTATTGCTAATTGCTTCTAACATTTTATGGATGGATATGTGAATATTCAATATGATTAGATTAGGTTAGTGGAAACAAATAAAGCCAGTTCTATGCTAATTACAACTAGAGTTAAGTAATGATAATCTACCTCATTTTTGTCATATTCTTTTGTGCTAAGATTGAATATAAAATAAGAGGCTAACAAATACTTTTTACTAGTTGCTTTAAAAGACACTTTAAAGTACTATATAAATATTATTTTTAAAAATGTAAAGTATCAACCATTTGAATACCAATAAATTAATTTATAAGTAATAATTCTTTTTAGTAACAAAAAGATTTTGTTATAAGAAATTATTAATTATAATAAATAAAAATTAACATTGTAAAATATATTTAAAGAATTTGCAAAGCTCTAAAACTTTTGTAATAACTAAATTTTTATTATTCAAATTTTTAATTGTTAACAACCAACACCCATAACCTATATTTGTAGATATTAAAATCATTTATTTATTTGATTTTAAAAATTTTAAAGTAATAATACAATAAACTTGAAACTAAAAACAAATATTTATTATTGCTAAAAGATGAAGTTTCGAGTAATAAGCCTCATTACTTATAAGTTTCTTATGAAATGAGGCTTGTAATTTTTCCATTCTTTCTTCTTACTAGATCCTATGCTTTCTTCGAAATATTCCTTTTTGCTTTTTTTTTCTTTTACAAACATTTTTGTTTATCCAGACACTTGAAGGTTTTTTCATATTAAGTTTTCTCTTTTTTGGATCTATCTTGAATCATAAATAGGTTAAATCCTCATTTTTTTCTATTTTAATTTTTTCATGCAATTTTTCTAACTCAAAATTAGTCAAAGTTGAGTATATATACATATAAATCTTGAATCTTTTTTAAATTTTCTTTCAATAATTGTGAAGGGTAACTAATCTTTAATTTTCTACCAAAATCAATATCTTAGCCTTTATTAGTGTTATATGAGTTTATGAACACTTCAAATCTCTTATCTCTCTATTTTATTACTAAGATAACAAAGAAATATTCGACAATCATAAGCGGCTACCATATTTAGTTGGGCAAGGAAATCAAAGCCTTTTTATCTAAAAAAATTTGAATTTCATACTACAATTATGAAACCAATGTTATAGGTTTGATAATGCTTCTATTTATAATTAGAATTTAAGAAGTCTTATCTTCATTACATTAATAAGACATAAAAATAAGTAAAGAATTAGAGCCTACTTCTTTAGTAATGGTGTTTAGATTTTTCTTTCAAAATAAGAATTTAAATTTTATATAAAAATTTACTAAATCAATTAAAGTTTAATGCCTTATAATTGCCTAATTTGGTTTAGCAATATAATTATGCCAAACTTAATCATTAATTTAACACATATATGGTTTACTTTTTATACACAAGTGTTGATATTGAATTTAAAGTTCTTCAAAGTCATTTGTATCACTATCACTTTATAATAAGTATTACACAGAACTCTTAGTTGCCTTTTTCTAGTTGTTGCTATGTCCATTAATCATTTGCTGTCAAAGTTTTTATCATTACTACTTCTTTATATTTAATTAAACTTGTTTTATAGAGATACACATATAGTTGCAAGGATTGATGTAACCATAAAATGCTAATTTATGGAGAAAAATATAAATGTTGCTTCATCAAAAGCATTGCCAATTTTCAAATATGTAAAAAAGAAATGAAAAATAGTTAAATTATAAGCAAGTTAATAACTAAGGTGTATTAGTTGTTTTAAGCATACCACTCAATTACTTAGCATAATGGTAGTTTTACTGATGATTAATTTAAGTGATAGTCTTAAAAATTTATTAGAATTTTAGTATCATTTACCCCTTTCTATTATGTCATTTTAAAAGGCAGGTTTACATACCTATAAAATTAAAAAATGTGACACTAAAATCAAAGCTCTAAAGAGTTCTCTATTAGTTAAGTTAGTGTATGTTATGAAAAGGAAGCATAAAGCACAAAATATTAAGTGAAGGTAAATGTAAGTGTCAAAATCCATATTCATGGTGAATACTTATGTTCATATATTGTGTATAATGAGATAATACCCAAATTAATATGATAATAGGTGACTTATACTATAGTTACAAACATTAGAACCATTATAGCTAATAAAAAATGGCTTTATCTACACGGCTTAAAGGTTACTTCGTCAATTGATTAGAATGACATATCTTTATTAGTTTAGATTGACTTGTAAAAGAAAGAATAAGTGCTGTTAATTAGCTAATAATATATGTTTAAAGGATTTACTTGAATTAATTTTTAGCTTAAAGATATCTGTTTTAGGCTAAACATAACATTGCAAGCCGTTTGAGCTTGGTTCAAGTGTAAAGGATGCTTGGATTGGTTTTAATGTCAATAGGACTATTCAAATGTTATATGCTAAGAAATCCATTCAAAAATGATTAAAAGAATTGCTCAAGCTTTTCATGCCGAGGGATCTGCTTAAGTTTTGATTATAACCTTATGGTTTATTAATTTAAATCTTATATCACTATTTTCTATTTTGTCTTTTTGGTTTTTATCTTATATTAGCTTTTCTTTCTCAAGCTCATTGATCATTGCTAAAAGATCATACATAGTGAATAAAAGTAATTGTGTGTGGCAGTATGCATGCCAAGCACACTTTATTGTTAAAATGAGTAATTACCTAAGAAAAGTATAAATCGGTATATTTTTAATAATAAAGGATGATACTTGTTATGTAAGTTCTTTATCCTTTTCTGATGGGTTGGTTGGTTGATTGTCTTTTTGGGATGAGTAGTATTTTCTAGACTTATAAGTTATATTATATATCTTGGAAAGTGATTTAGCTCTTTCTTTTCATTTTGTCATATTTCTCTTGTAGAATAGGTTTATAATATGTTAATTAAAATTATATATAATAATATTTTCAAGCATTTTAAGGATGTTTTACTCCTATTTTTTAAAAAGCCAATATAAATATTTTATATCAAACTCTTATGAACTTGTAAATGAAACTTAGCAATTTAGCATTACATTTTTAACAAGAATACTTGTAAAAAATGGGTTAATATATCAAATTGGCAACTTGCACTCAACCATTAACAACATTACACAATTTTCTCAGTTCATAAAGTATAAATATAATCATTTCCAAATCATTTCTAGTTTCTAATATAGAATATTCCCAATAATAGCACGATAAGTTATTATGAAAGCAATTCTTATACTTTTTTAAGCATGTTGTTAAGTAATTAGACTATCTTTATAATTTTATGACCCAAGTGTAACATAGTTTTTCTTGTTAAAGAAAGCACTTAAAGATATATTATAGTATAATGCATGTACCTAGTGAGTAAGCTTGTGAACTTATCTAATCCCAAGCACAGTCTGGTTTAATCATTAGACATCAATTATATGATTTGATCATCATGTTTTAGTATGATAAGACTTAAACAAGAAGATTAAAGTAGTTAATAATATTTTCTTAGGTTTCTCTTCTTTATGAATGAATAGTTATGGTTGGTATGTTGTCAAGATAGATATAAATATAGATATATACCATCAATAAAGAGTTTAAGTCACCTATAGTGCAAAAAGAAGGTAAATTTATGTACATGTTTTCACAATATCTAAGTCAGATCAACAAGTTTCCACTCAACTATAACGTTTTTTGTGATCATCACCTTTGTTGCAATTTATTGCAACTACATAAAACACTAAAGTTAATAGGCTTTTCCTATTCTCTTTTTAGCAACATTAATGACAATTTGGCATAAAAGATATAGAGACCTCATTATGAAAGTATATTACCTATGCTATTAATTAAGGAGTTATAAACATAATTAAACATTATAAGAAGCTATAAACATAATTAAACATTATAAGAGGGCTTAACATTGTTTAAAATAGTGATTCCAAAGGATTATACTTCTAAGAATGTTATATTACAATATTTGATATAATTTGTGATTTCTTTTAGAATGTTATTTAATATGTTTAGCTTAAATTGTGTTTTTTCAAGAAATTTTGCCATTCTTTGAAATTGTCTTTGTCTTTTGAATTGAGTATAATATTCCAATTCAAGAATTCAAGAACACATAAGCATTTTAAACTTTTATCTAAAATAATGAAATAAAGATTTTTAACTAAAAAATTAAATGTCAAAAATTTTAAAACGTATATAATTGTTAAAATTTTGAAAGATTAAATTCAAAATTATTATATTTAAATATAAATATATCAAGAATTTAGAGATAATGGCTCTTTTTAATTCCTTTTTATCCACTATTGTTTATTTATTAAGGCTGTCAAACAAACAAACTAATCTTGACTAAATCAATCTATATAGACCAATTAATATGAACCTTTGAACAAAATGGACCACATTTGAATCGGTGTAATTTGGTCCATGCAATAACTAGGTAGTCTATGGATTGATCCTTAAGTTGCATTATTTTCCTTTTTCAAATTTTATTTGCTAAAATGAAGTGAGAATAAAATTAAAGAAGACTTTTACTTTAAGCTAATAATAGTTAGTTACATTCATACCATAGTAGCTAATATAAATGCTTATTTTTTACCATTGCATTACATGGTTTTTTGGTTAAGGCTCCATTTGGTACAAATAGTTGATAAGGTAGTTGATAACTAACAAATTAGTTAGTAATTGATAGCTGATAAACTAGTTGAAGTATTTTACAAAATTAGCTATTGAATTAGCTGAAATTATAAAATGATATAAAAGGACATATTAATAGAAATAGATATATAATTAAAATAATTCATATTTATTTAAAAATCAAATTATATTAATGCAATTAAAAAATTTAAAATAAAAATTTAATATTTAATATTTAATTAATTATATTTGAGGAGGGACCCATTGATACCGATATAAGTCAAAATGACTTACACCAAATTTGGCTTGTTGATTCCACTAAAATTTAAAAAATATGATTAATTCACTTTAACATATTTTTTCACCAAATGTAATTAGCTTTCTCTCACATCATTAATGTAATAAATGAAATTTTCTAAATAATAAAGATATCACAAGCCTATTTTAGTTTTATTAATTATATATTAGTGCATTTAAATATGAATTATGTTTCTTGTTTGAAATTTTATGATTAATAATATAGACATGATTTTAAAATCATATTTATTTTCTGAAGTGACAATAAAGAGCATTAAATTTTTTAATATTTTATTTTATCATTTGTGCTTTTTACATATGATACAAAAATTTATTTTTTTTTAATTTAGAATAATATATTATTTTATAACAAGATTGATAACAAGTGGAGTAAATTTGCATTATATAATAAATAAAGTTTGGATGAAAGCATCTATATTAAAAAATTAGTTTCCCTATAGAGCATTTACTTTTCCTTTCCAAGCATTATTCAATAATACTAATGGTTTTGATTAAGAGGGGAAAAATAGTTATTTATGCCTTAAATTTAAATAATCAATAATACTAATTATAGTATATTTATGGCTAAAATACACTTAAATCCACCCTATTGTCTCAAATTTTGTTTGCAATACTCGAAATAATTTTAATTAATATTTTCTAATCACGAGAATTTTTTTATTTTAATTTAATATTTTCTTTACAAAAATAGATAAAAAAATTGATAAGGAAATGTCTACAAAATCAAAAAGGAATTGATTACCTTTTTTACAATAATCCATAATTAATAATATGTATTAATAGTAAAATTTGAAAAGGAGAAAAACTATTATTTAATACATTAATAGTAATAAATCAAAAAGAATCATACATAATTAATAGAACTAAAATAGGCTTATTATATCTTTATTATTTAGGAATTTTCATTTATTACATTAATTATGTGAAAGCAAGCTAATTACATGTGGTGTAAAAAATGTGTTAAAATGAATTAATCATATTCTTTAAATTTTAGTGGAATCAATGGACTAAATTTGGTGTAAGTCATTTCAACTTACACTGGTGTCAATGGATTCCTCCTTATTATATTTTATAAATTTATATATTTATTTACTTGCATAATTTTTATTTTATTATTTATTATGAAATTATAATTATTTAAAATATAATTAATTATATTTTATGATATTATTTATTTACATATATATTTTTATATACTTATAATTTAAAATTAGGCTATAATTATGTTAAAATTAAATTAATTATATTTTATGAAAAAATATTTATATTTATATTTATATTACAAAGAACATAAATTGTAAATTAATAAAAAGAATAAGGATAGATTCGAAAAGAATTTAAAGAGATAGTAGTTTATTAAATCAAAACTTATTTTTTCAATGAATTAATGCGAAAAATACCTCTACAAGTTAGCTCATAACTTATAACTTATTAACCTAAGTTATAAGTTAGTTTATTTGTTACACGAAATGAAGCCTAAGTGTAAATTCATTAAAACATGATTAATTCATATAAGATCATATTACATTAAAAGTAAAAACATTATAAATAATTTTAATTAAATTTTCCACTAAACTTTATACTATATAATATATTGTGTGTGCTTTGCATTATCCGGCACACAATTAGCTTCTACTTTTGCATATGGAAATATTATCCATTTGGAATTGGAAAAATAATCACTACTCATCATCTATAGTTCCCACCTTATTCTTTTCTTTACTTTTATCAATTAAATGATTAACGTAGCCTAAAAGAGAGATATATTTCTTTTCTTAATTATGAAATGAATAATATTTTTAGAACAATCATATTATTGAGCTTTAGTGTTGTAAAAGTGGAACAAAAAAAAGCCCAATCATGTTCTGCAAATTCATTAAAAGAAAAAAAACATTAAATCCATAAACAATATTAAATGTATATGTATTGTAATTATTTTGATCAATCCTTAACTATCAATTCGTTAATATAATCAATCTAGATATTACATATCAACATGTACATAGTTGTTAATAAATAAATTTTTTTTATATTTATTAATATATAATGTTTTTTATGTCTCATAAATTCTAGAATAAGTCAAACATTCTTTCAATTCAATTTCATGGATGCTACAAATTAACTAAGTAAATCAATAAATAATATCATGTCTTCCTAATTATAATTTATGAGTTTAAAAATGCAATTTTATAATTGTCCAACATTTCATCAATGATAGAATTCTTTAATTTAGTCCATTTTACTCACAATGCTAGTAATTTAAATAGCTAGGATTCTATGGTTAGTTCTAATAACCTAATTTTTGAAGGAATGCAAGCCCAAAACACTTGAAAACACTTTAAAAAATCAAAACTAAACATTTTTTATGAAAATTGAACCAAAACACTCTAAAAATTAAAATAAACATAAAAGAGGGAAGGAGTTTATTGATGGGCTTTAGGTTTGCCTTTCATACTCATAAAACAATATAGCAATAAAAATCACCTATTATGAACCCACTTTGCGCATATTCAAAGGCAACATTCGCATCCAACTAGATAAATGAACTTACTAGTGAATAGAGTATAGATGAACTCATTAACGAATCAATAACATTAACGATAAGCAGAGGTTAGAAGGAGTATAAGGCCGACGTATGCAGTGTTGCACCACCTCCTTTCTAACTTGGCATCATGGTGTGGCGATGTCATTTATTGTCTTTGTTAATAATTCACGAACCCTAGTAGAAAACAAAAAAAAAAAAAGAAATATAAATAAGATTATAGGATATTAGGTTGGGACAATGGGATTTAGGGGATTGAAAGACTTCATATTAAAGAATAAAGATTGGGCTTTTGTTAAGTTGAGACATGAAAATAAAAAACTAACTTAGATTACACCAACTTGTATTTTTTTATAAAGATGGTTAGTTTACAAATTAACCTATATTCATGTGGGACAAATTTGTTTAGATTGTGATTTGTACAAACTAATCCATAAGAACTTTTAATTAAAATAAATGAAATTTTAAGATATTCTATTGGCTTAATTTTACGAGCTGAACTAACCTAATTAATAGGCTTTAGTCCATTTTATGGGCTTATTTATTGCATTCCTGACAATTGATTTCTAAAATCCTTATGCATATTAATCATATTCAAAGGATTTAAGAATTATAAATTTTTTATTTAAATGTTAGGCAGGATATGTTAAATAATCTTTTTTTTCCCATGGAAAAACTTCTATTTTCTTGAACTATGTCCTAAGTCATTGAACTCTTAATTTAAAAAAATATATTATCATTTTTGGAATATGGTATAATAAATATTAAAGAGCATTGGATTATCATTCTTCCTTTTCATATTTTGTGTTACTATAAAAAAGATCAGATAAAATTTATCTTTTATTTAATAGGAATTACATCTGACTCACATTAAGACCTCATAAGAAATACGTGGCTCTTTTTAGGTTTAAAACATAAGTCTAATGTGAGCTATGGTAAATAAGTAACTAATATTATAAAAGAAATATTTTGTGCACTCATTTGAAACCTAATAATGAAAAAAAAAAGCCATTTAGATTAAATTTTAACTTACCATTATTTCATAGTCCATCTATAAATATATTCATTTTCTATAATTGATTAAATTTTCTACTAACATCTCATTTCTTTATTTTGGCTAAACATTCCATTTCCACACCCACTTTTATATGTCTAACTTCTCATACTTAAACCACTAGTGTCTCAATTTTAAAACATAGAAGAGAGAATGAGGTAGAAAAAGAGATAAATCATATGATAACATATTGAAATCATAATTATGGCTCAAAAAAAGGTAACTTTACAATATATCAAAAATCGAGCTGCAGGAAAAGCCATCTTCTAGAGACAAAAAGCAAGTTTGTTGAAGAAAATTGAAGAAATTAGTATCCTTTGTGGTATTAAAGCATTAGCAATAATCTATGATCTTGAAGAACAAGTTCCTACTATTTGGCCCTCTATTGAATTGGCTTATCAAAGGCTATGTGGGTATTAGCATAAGCCAAAAGTATATTATTGCAAAAACATAATGGATCACAAGACCTTCCTCTATAAAGAAATTAAGAAAATCGAAGAGCAATTACTCAAATAACTAAAAATTAACTCTAAGATAGAGAATAATCTTTTCATGCACTAAATCTACAATGAAGGTAAGCTACTTTTAAACTTTAATTATGAAGAATCGATGAACCTATTACATTATGTTGATAAAAAATGGAAGAAAGTTAGTAAGAAAGTTACTCAAATTGAATCATTGGTTAATACATCATCACCAAATGATAAAGTGATGGATAAGATAAGTTTTTAGCTTCAAATGATAGATAAGCATATGATAGCTTCCAAACAAACTTTAGAAGAGCAATGGTTCATAGAATTACCAACGATAATCGAGAAAATAACATCATGGTTAATTTTGCAAATTCTAACATTAGCTGATGGCCATATTTTTAAAAATTTCATTGATGGTAGTGATGTTAATAACATGGTAATCCTTTAAAGATTTTTTGAAAGTAATAATAGTATTCGAAGGAATATAAGGTTTTTGTATGGAAGTTCAAGTAGTGGGAATAAAAAGGCTGAGAATGAACTTTATTTAGGCAATTTAAAGAGAATTAGCTTAAGTGAGGGCAATTTTAGAACAATTAGCCCAAGTGATCATATGGTGTTTCCATATGAAAAAAATTTAGATGACAATAACACTAATGGAACAAATATTAGGATAAGACTACCTTACAAAAATTTTGCTAGGCCAATAATTGATAATAATATTAGATTGGGGATTAATAAAAAAGCTTTAAAAGAGAGCAACAATAGATTTAATATAAGGACATTTGGCAGTAGTGGTGAGCATTATTGAAGGAAGATTATTTGTCTTCTCACACTTATAAATTTACTCGCACATTTACATTCACACACAAATAGTTGATTTTATATTTTTATGAAGTTCACAATTTATAAATAAGTATATATTTGTGAGTGAGTTTTAAAGTGTGACTCAATCATTTTTTTTAAGTTCACTTTTGCATATGATGTAAGTTCCATATTTTAAAATATACTTTTTCTTTAAGTATTAATTATGTTGTAATTATACAATAATACTACTTTTTACATTTTTATTTTTATTATCATTAATAACTTTACATAAGTTAGTAGAACCTAGAATTCTAAGTCCCACCTATTTGTGAAAGAGAGTGAGTGAAGGGTGAAAATAATAACATGCAAAAGAGTTATTCTCTTGGATATAACAACACAAATTAATTAATTTCATTTTGATTAGGTTTTTTATATGTCATTTATACTTAAATTTATGTTTGTATTCATATATATATATATATATATATATATATATATATATATATATATGCATATGACTATTTTGTGGTGCAATATGCAATTTTGATATATTATATGTGGTAATGTGAGACTTTTTTGTTACTTGACACATAGAGAATTTATTGATTATTGCGAGTAGGTTGGTGTGAAGCATATGACTATTTTTATTATGTTTTATTCATTTTTATTTAGTTATATTGAATTTAGCTTTTATGTATGCATTTTTTTTAGCTCATATAAGTTCAATTTCAAATGACTTTCTTAACATAGAATTTGAGTATAGTTTCTAACTTGAGGGGTATAAAGTACTGCTTAATTCCATTGAAGTTGTTTTAGCAAATAAATAAATAAATAAATTTCCATTGATGTTGTTATTACACCTTAAAGGCAACTATTTCCTCAACATAAGTAGTTAAGACCATTTTTTTATACTTTAACTTTTTTTTTATGTCTTTATACCCTAACTTTTTTTTTATGTCTATGTTGTTATGAAGTAGGCATCTTTATCTTCATTATCCTTTTCACTTGACTTTTTGTAACCATAAAGAGATATTAATGATTATTCATTTTCTTGCATTTAATTTTCATCTTTAAATTTGTTTGCAATTTCTTAAAATATCTTATGTTGAATCTATGAGAACCAGATCTAAGGAAAAAATTAAAAATCTTTTAAAAACTAAAAGTTGTTTTAAAAAAAAAGAAAAAAGGTATTGGTCACTCAAGTCACAAAAGTTCAACATTAAAAAAGATGAGTGATGTGAATTTTTCTGTTTATCTTAATGGTAAGATTAAACTTCATAACCCTATAGTATTATATATAGCAATTATACTAATTGCATTTTAGAATTTGTTATAATAAAAATAAATAGTTAAAATAAAATTAATTATTTAGTGAAAAATAAATATGAATGGTTAAACGTATAATTGATATTCACCTCATATTAAAAATACTTGCTATAAGCCAAATATGCAAGCTTATTATCTAAATATTTTAAAATACTAAATGAAATAAATCTATTTATGAGTGAAGTGATTTATTTTGACTCATAATTCCTACCACAATAACTTAGTTTATAGAAAAAATATATAATTTTATTTACAAATAATTAGAAAATTTTAACAAATTTAAAGTATGAACTATATTTTACCTATGATTATATGTTTAAATTTAAATTTAATAAATTTTCAAGCAAATTTATTTTTAAATCAAATATATCAGTATCAAACTTCTAAATTTCTAATACATAAATTTATCTTAGTATTCACCTATATGGGCTAAATTTTTAGTAATGAGAATTTTAGTACTAATTAATACAATACAAAGAAAAACAAGTCATCAAAGAACATTATATACTACTTGAATTAAAAACTCTTGACACAATCTCTTATATTTAAGGAAACCAACTTCTAAGTTTTATTAGTTATTCAACCATAATGTCAAAACTTTCAACTTATCAAATTAGTTTGCTATTTTATCTAAAAAATGTCAATCAACCCATTTTGAAAGTAATAAACTATTACATTTTATACACTTTACTAGTACAAACATTGTAGATACTTGACTTTAAAAGGTCAAAAACATGGATCAACCTACAAAATTGACAAAGCCTAATATTAAAGTGCACATCAAAAAAGGACTAAAAAGCAAAATAAGGCCCAAAGAGAGCTAAACTATATTAGCTTAAAAACTAGGTTAAAAAATGACCAAAAGTCTGCAAGCACACAAGTTACTATAAGGATTTGAATGAATAAATGCATATAGAGGTTTAAAGCCATTTGGTAATCATTTGGCTCAAGGTAAAAGCCACTTTAGCTATAAAGAGCAAAGATCTTGCTCTTCACTCCCACTAGCAATTGCTTTAAGGGTAGCTTAGTTAGATTAGAATGAGGGCATCACTCTTGATATATAGGAGTACTGGGCATATCACACATAAACCTCCTTAGTATGAGCCATCTATGCTAAAGTAAGTAAGAAAGCTGCAATGACTCTTATCCTTTTATCTAAATAACCCTAACCGCTCATATTCACATAAAATCACCTATATCAATCCATATCCATTACCATAAATATCTTATTATTTTATATGATATCCCCTATCAATTATCATCTCATCATAATTATCCTAATATCATTCATATTAATTGTCATATATCCTGTTATATGATTTATCTTAATCCAAACTAATACATTATAACATGAGCTTGGGCTAAATTTTTTTAAAAAAGCAAATGAGCTTGAGCTTGACTTTCATATAATTTGCCTGATAAGCTTAGCTCAAAACCTGCTCAACCTAACTCATGTATACCTTTAGTTCTAGTAAGGGTTGCCATATAATCTATTTATTTGTTATAGTCCCTTTATAGTTAATTATTCTTCGCATATTACCCTAAGAAGCCCTTTTAGATCAACTTTTTAATTTCATTTTTCAAGGTGATGTAATCTTTGATATCATGTGACTAAAATTTATAGAATCTGTAATATGTGGTAATGCCTGATAGTGGTGAATTTGGCTTATTGTTCCTCTTTTTAGGTTTCTTATCCTTTAGTTTAACCACCTTCATATCATCTAGGATATTTTTCATTGTAATGTTTAGTGGCATGCATTTAGTATACTTGTGTCTAGATGGTTTTTCATCCTTTTTATCTTCATTTTAAATGCTTTCCTCATAATGAGCTTTTTATTTTCTTTTACTAGACTCAAGTTCTTTAATGTTAATGAACTTAGTTGCTTAGGATAAGAGATCTATAAAGTCTCTTATTGGTTTTTAAGATTTTGAAAAGTTTCTTAAATAAAGACTTACCAGGATGGAATATTGAACAATTTCTTCCTTTAGATCTTTAATCTCTAAGGAAGCTTAGTTGAACCATTTTAGGAAGTCCTTTAAGGGTTCATTCTTTCTTTATTAGATGCTTATCAATGATGCTTTAGTCTTTTTATAATCTTTAAAAGTGACAAAATGTGCTAGGAACTAGTTAAACATATCCTTAAAGTTAGTTATAGAGTTCATTCTTATACTCATAAAATGTTGTAGATCGGCCTTTTCAATGTTGTGGAGAAAGCACAACATATAATCATATCTAGTGTGCCAACAAGAAGCATAGCTACTTGAAAAGCCTCTATATGTTACTAAGAATGAAAAGTTGATTGATTTTCTTAAGAAAATGGATTGATTTTCTCTAAAAAAGATGAAAGATCAGTAAACTTTCATGAGAAAAAAATAAGATTAATTAATTTTCTAAGAAAGATCAATTAATATTTTCATGAATGTTGAAAGATTGACTGATTTTCCTGAGTAAGATTAATTAATTTTCTCACAAATGATAAAAGAACAAGTAATTTTGTCAAAAAAGATTAAATAATTTTTTATGAATAGTAAAGATCAATCAATTTTCTTAAGAAAGATTAATTAAAGTTATTGACTTTTTTGAAAGGATAATTAAAGATTAATGAATCATTACCTAAAAAATAATTAGAGAAAGAAAATGTTACAAGAAAAAAATATTTAACAATATGAAATATTATATGGTAATGAAAAAAGAGTGAAAGATCAGACCGCAAATAGCACCAATGTTATTATGTGTTATCAATGTGTCCATGTAAGGTCATTCATCCACTAAAGAGGGCAATTAATTTGGTTGTAATGTTAGCAAAAATGATTAGGCATCATGGAAGCACATCCTGAAGGGGTAGTTACCACTCAGAAGCTTCCAACACTTAAGTTAGAGGTGTTTAAGAAAGAGAATATAAAAGTAATAAGTGTAAAAATTATTCATCAAGAGAATGATGTACTTGGTCACTATATATAAAGGTCTTTTGGAAGAATCTAGAAGGGATAAAACGATCTTTTTAAGATAGGGTAGACTAACTAATTTATTATGAAAAAAGCTTTTTGGTTAAACTTCTATCAACTGGCAAACTACTAGCCATAATTGCTTAATTCGGTTAGTTAGACACGCTTATAACCATGTAGTTCATTTACGCACTCTAAAGGTCCATCATTTAGTGGTCTATTTTGCACCATTCCCCAATGAGTCTATCATAGGTTATCCTTTAATGGGTCGAATGTGGACCATCTTCCACTTTTAACCTAATGATTAATGTTTATGAGGAATAAGTAATATAACACGCGTAAAATCATTAATAAGGTATTGACTTAGGGTATAACATGTTAGTCTTAAGATTTCAAATTCTAGAAATGACTCTTATTAAAAAAAAATTAATGATTTAATTTTCAATCATTAGACTGCCATTTTGTCAAAAATAAAACCATAAATTCAAGCATTTAAGGTTGATTTCTAACCTTTTAAGCCAAAGCCCATCATCCTTTAATGCTTGAATTATTTTCAATGGGCTAAATCTCTCTTTTGTAAAACAAACGCCTATTATGCAAGCTAAACATGCCTACAAAAGTAGTTCAATTTCCATTTAGTGCAAGAAAATGACATTTAAAAAAAAAGGTAAAAGTATTTACTGATCATGACTTGTAAGATGATAAGTTTTTAAAAAATGAAATAATTAAAGCTTCTCAAATTCTTAAAATTTTTCTTTCCATTTTTAAGATTTAGTATTTTTTTATAAAAATTTTAAATTTTATGATAATTTGAAAAATTTTCAAATGTGAAATAAGGAAAGAAATTTTCATTTTAAGTAAATTAACAATACAAAAGAAAGATCCACACATTACAGACTATAAGCATAAAGCGTTAGTACTTAAAAATGATTTTTTTTATTAATTTTAATAAAAGTAGAATTTTTATAAAAAAATTGAATTTTTTAACCATATTAAACAACAAAATAATATTTTTGATGTATTTTTTACTATGAAAAGATCACACATATTTATATAATTTTTTTAAATATAAAGTAAAATATAATCATGGAAATACCATCTTTTTTTTATAATTTACCTTTGTCTCTTTTAAGCTTTGATGTAATTATGTTTACTTTTTTATTTTTATAATTATATAATAATTTTTTATAGATGATTTTTCAATATTACCTTAAATTAAAGTAGTATCCATTCATTTTCTTATTGCTGTGTATTGTAAAATGTATGGTAAAACTTACAATGTTTTATAGTAAACTTGTATGAAATATAGGAAGACATGACTTATATGTTTGCTTTATAGAAATTATGGTATAACTGTGGCTTGTGCAACCATGATCTTAAATGAAATTATGCTCATAAGTATGATGTAAGTTCTATAGTTACATGAAGTATTGGAAGAATTATATATAACTTTGTTGTATGGTTTATGATATATGTACATGAGATTATAGGTTTAGGGTTTAAAGTTAAGGTTTAGGATTTATGACATGACTTGTAGATGATTGTCTTGAATATTATTATATTTGCAAGTGGTGAAATAAATTTTACAATTATATAAAAATATAAGGAGTATTATGTTAGAGTATGATTTTATTGCATGATTTATGATAGATTTACATGAGATTATGGGTCATATATGTGCCTTATAGGAGTTATTTGCAAGTGGTGAAATAAGTTTGTAGTTGCATAAGGTATAGGAAGAATTACATTAAAGAATGACTTTGTTGCATGATCCTATAGATGATTTGCATGAGTTATGAGTTCAAGAGTTAGGATCTAGAGTTTGATTTATAAAGTTTAGAGTTTATGCTATAATTTAAATGATGGCAATCTTAAGTATCATTAGTTTTACAATTGATAATATAAATTTTGCTACTGCATGAAGTATGAAAAGTATTACATTCAAGTATGACTTTATTTCATGATTTGTGATAAACTTGCATGAGGTTATGGATCATATGTATAAGATGTCATTATATTTGCTAGTTATGATATAAGTATTGAAATTGTAAAAAGTATGGAAAGTACTACATAGGAGTATGATTTTACGTGATTTACATAAGGAGTTGCAAGTGTTTTTTTTTT
Organism: Sindora glabra; assembly: GCA_020226215.1. NCBI lineage: Eukaryota > Viridiplantae > Streptophyta > Magnoliopsida > Fabales > Fabaceae > Sindora > Sindora glabra. The sequence goes on along the minus strand of CM035226.1, from coordinate 31,871,884 downwards.
TAAATATTATCTTTTATAATTAAATGTCAAGTTAAGTATCAAATCACAAAAAATAGAGGAAGAGTAAGTGAATGATTAATTACACTATTAATCTTTTACTTTGTAACTCTTACAAAAAAAACTAGCAATTCTATATTAAATTAATTGCCAAATCAATAAAAAAATAAAAAAAAAACATTTTTTATATAAACTTACCTTCTTTTCTTTATATTTTAAAGAAATATTATTAGTCATAGTATAATATTAAGAATTTTAATATGACTACCTCTTATATTTAGACAAGCCAAAGAACTACCTTTGAATGTTTAATATTCATTCATTTGTAAAGTCAAGTGTGATATTTCTAATCTTATTACAGTATTATCATAATACATCAAATTCCAGTATCACTACTATTACACTTGTTAGAATTTAAAATGTTTTGTTTGAAAATAATTAATTGAAAGAAATTAATGAATTTTATGTGAAATAGGTTATAAATAGGATAAGTATAACTCACTTAAGGTTAAACGTAATTAAAGATGAATGTATGAATGAGAAAGAGACCTTGGAAGTCCTTTTTTTCCTCCATTTTGTCCTTAAGGTACTTTTCTTCTTTTATTTTCCCATTCCAACCACCTCTCCCTTATTATCCAAAAGTCACTTGACAACTCATTCTCTCCTCTCATTTCCAATAAAGGATTAATTTACTCCTTAGACCCCCTATCATCTATATAGTTTAAACAAAATAATAGGTTCTATTGCTCTATTGTTGTAAGATTTCTTTTTTATTTTTCTTTCGAGATTTTAAGTAATTAAAGGTTTTAGTTTCAAATAAGATTTTAAAATCTTAACTTTAAACTCTTAATTTGTTGATGTTTAAGGGCAATCAATTCTTAATTCCATCACTTATTACCTCACTCATAGGAGGTAAGTAAACATGCCACCCCCTTTTTTGTGATTTTTGGATAAATTAGCTTATTTAAGATTAAATTTCCATTATATTTAAAATCTTTGTGATAGGCTGATATAAGGTGATATTTGTTACAAATTTATTGTATGCTTTAATGTATTCAATGTTATTATAATGATCTATGGTGATTTGATTAGGGAAAATGACTTAAGAAGTGGGTTTTTGGTGAATATCCTTCAAATAATTAGTGTTTTTTGTAAGAAAATTTGTAGAATTACTTGAGATAATCAATTATGTCTAGAGTTTTAATTTTTGAATCTACACAATCAATTATATAATGGAGTATGTTCCCTATGCTTTGGACTTACATAATTAATTATATTCAAGAATTTTATTTTTTAGTTTTATATAATTAATTATATTCAAATTTTTTTCTATGGAATATAGTTGATTATGCACAAGATGTGTTACTTTTGGGGCTACCTAGTCAATTATACTATGTCTATTTTTAATTTTTTCTTATCCATGAAATTTCAAAGAACATAATTCAATCCTATGATTGTATGTAAGCATGTACGCATTGATAGATGTGAAATGTTTATGATAAGGCCGTAAAAGAGGCTTAATGATGTTGTAACTCATGGAAAATTATGTTATGATTCAATATTGAAATAAATAAGAAAGAATGCTTTTAATAAACATGTGAGATAAGATGGGGAAAGATTAATAACATTGTGATTCATACACTAGATCTAGTAATTGCATATGAAGGATAAGGTTGAATGAGAATTATAAAGAGATTTATATACTTTTTGTTTCACATGTTTTTGAAACAAATATTGAAAATTTACTACTAAGTAGAAAAAAAATGAAATTGTTATACTTATGTGGATGTTATGGTTTTACATATCCACATGTTGATGCACCATCGCTCTAATAAAGATAAATTTTCTGGAACCTTTACTAACTTGGAAAAAGGTAGTATATGAAAATTTTACTTGTAAATAGATATGTACTAGAATCTAAGCCCGTGCTATGCACAACCCAGCATTTAATTAAAAAATAATGAAATTTTAAAAATATAATAACTTAAATATATATTAAAATATTTTATTTACTTTATAGAGAAATAAAAAATTTTAAAAATTTAAATTACATATATATATTTTTATTATTTTAAATATCCTTGTATGTATCTAATATAATTGTAATAGTTAAAAATAATGATAAAAAGAAATAATTTATATGCATTTGATATGATGGAATTAAAATAAAAATAAAATAAAAAAAGAATGAGAATGAAATAAAATAATGTATGTAATAAAAATATAATTTTTATTTAAATGTATAATTTTGGAATATTATAAATAACCATACTATTTTTAATTAAATATTAATTAAATTCTAGTTTTAGAATATATTGGCATCAAATGAATAGTTGATTGTTAATATTACTTTACTTTCACATCAATGAATAGAATTAGTGCAGTTAAACATAAGTTGCATTCACTTTTTTATTTTTTTAGAGAAATTTTTTACTTATATTGCATAATTAATTAATTTTGTTTAAAATGAGTTATGGTTATTGGTTTATTTTATATATTAAAAAATCTACTATCTTCCTTTACAACTTAATTTAAATTTATAAAATAAATTAAAGTTAAATATATAAGTAAATTTTGTACAACCACTTACTCATATATTATTATGTTATGAGAAAATGCTTTCTTTTTTTTTTTTAACTTTTTATCCAAAATTTTAGTTACTTTTTTTCTTAGTAGTATAGCATCTTTATATTCACTAATAATATAAATGATTTTTAATTCATAGTAAATCAAATTAATTTAGTTATACATGAAACTATTTAATCAATTAAGACAGTTTTATTTTTTAAGTATTTTTATATTAATATATTTTAATATTATTTCTTAAATTTTACATCCAAAAAATTTTAATTCAAAAGTAATAAATTATTACTATTATATTGATGAATTCACCTCCCTCCTTAATAAGAATAAATTCTAAAATAATTATTAGAAAAATTGATGCAAATTCTCTAGTAAAAGTAGAAAAACATGTATTTGAAAGAATAAAAAATGTGAAATGATGATGAGTTGTAGATAAAAGTTAAAAATTGAATATGTCATTAATCAATTCAATCAAATTAAAATTTTAATTTATTTAAAATATTTTTATTATAAAAATAAAATATATCATATTAATAAAAATATTTTTATTATATTTTTCAATAATATTGGTGCTTGAATTATAAATAAAAGGAATGAACTTGAAAAAAATATACATCATTGCAAATAAAAAAAGGACAATAATGTGTGAGTCATAAAGTAATAATAGTTAAAAATAACACATATAATTAGGTAATTATATTAAATTAAAATTTTAACTTGTTTAAAATATTTTTATAATAATAAAATTATATCATATTATATTTATATTATTTAATAATATTAGTATTCAAGTAATAAATAATATATGTGGATATGAAAAAAATTAGAAAAATGATATGGGACAAATAAAATAAAGAGATATAATATGTGAATTGTAAAATGATAATAGTTAAAAATAAAATATAAGTTAATTAAATTTATTAATTCAATCCCCTAAGATATTTTAAATATTCTTAAAATAAAAAATAAATTATATTATAAGATAAAAAATTAAAAGAGGATTTGAAATTTTGTAATAAAAATATGTATGAAATAAAAAATAAAATTAATTCATAGATGACCATAAATCCAGGTGAAAAGGGATAATGAGTTTAGAAGCAAAAAGAAGTGTTACTCATCTTGCATGACTTGAGGAAATGCAGCCTGGTTTAGTAATAGCTAACAAAATGCTGTAGCGATCTCATATTAGGCATTGGAAAGATGAAGGCTTAACAGTAAGGTAAAAAAGGAGTAAGAAAAGTGGAACTAACTTCTCTTCAGACGAGTGTAAGCTTACGCGCACATAAAATATATTGGGCTGAATAATTTAAGCAGCCCAAAATTATGCTTAATATATAATTAAATAGATATCTTGGATTATTCCTATAAAGGGCTTGATCATTAGAGCCTAAATGATGGGATAGATACTAAAAATGTTAGGTATTTTTTTATTAAAATATGTTAGTTAAATCAATTTATTTTTAATAAACTGGTAGAAATCACAAATAAATCTAACTCCCTTTCTTATGTAAAATCAATTATATTAATTACTAAAATTTTGTGATATAAATATTAGCACTAACTATTATCCTAGCCTTTGTTTAGATTGTTTGAGCGGTGATTTAGATAGGATGGAGAGTGGTGGAAATAGGGTGATCAAATTCCATACTAATGATAATCTTATCAATTACCTTTTATATTTTGATAAGTTAAGGAATAATCTACTAATTTTTAGAATTTACTCAATCATGACTTATTACATTATAAAAATAACAATATTAAGATTTTAACACTAAAATAAGATTAACAATATATTTTTATCTTAAACATACATTAATCTCTCCTAATAATCTAAACATATAAAATTTTGCGATAAATCAGATATTTTCAACATATATAAATTTTTCCGAGCAAGCGAAATGCATAAATTTTTTACAAGAGAAGGGCTGTGAACGGTGTTCGTGAATCTTTTTCTTTCATGATGAAGCCGTTGATTTTTTTTTTTTTCCTTTTTCATCCATTGCAGGGGCAGGCAGATGAATATGCCAGGCGGAGATGTTGTCATGCACTTTATGTTGATGTTGAAACTCCAAATTTTGAAGATAAGAACGGTAGAAAACGACACCAACGCCCATTATTGGACTTTCGGCTTACGTGTATTGTACTGCAGCCTTGTGACACTGACATTGCAGCTTCCCACTTAACTTTTTCCCCAAAATTATTTATTATTCATGTTCTATTTTATGACTAAATTCCTGTTTTCATTTTTTAACAATTTTGTTTTGTATCAATTTTACATTTAAGAAAAAAATCTTAATATGAATCTTGTTCTTGAATAATTTGATTGTACACAATTAAAATAATTTCTCTAGAAATTTATCATTTAAAGCTTTAAAATAATTGATAATGTTCAACTAACTAGATTGTTGGCATAATAATGTTATAGTATTGATCTTTTCATTTATTTATATTTTCTAAGTTAAGAAATCAGTTTATGTGTAAATAATTTGGCCAACTGTTATAATAAAAGGCTAACAATGCGAGTATATTGAAAAACTCGATAACTAAATTAAAATTGTAGAATTCTTTCTTTTTATTCACAAAAAAAAAAAAACCACTATAAAATTCTTTGAGATTACATTTAACTAAATGTGTGAAATTTGATATACTAAAACTCTACGATAGGCCAAACTACTAGTGCCTAAATTAGTGAGGAACTAAAAAATATATATTTACATATTTTTTTCTTTTGTAACATACTATGTTATGTTGGATAATTAGGAGTATTTGAAAAGAGAATAATAAAAAAACAAGCGAATAATAATGGAAAAGAAAAGATTAAATATAATTAAGAGATAAGTTTTTTTTTCTCTTATTCAAAGGTCAAATTATATTGCAAATTTTCTAATAACATTTAAAATAAAGGAATTTAAAAACATAAATAACAAAGTGCATTAACTTCTTAATTTGGTCCAACTGATAAAGTATGTTATCTCTAAGCATGTTCGCATCTCAATACTAATGATTAAAAAAAAAAGATATAAATTTCTAAAGAGGTTGGTGACATATAACTTATCTTATTTTTAAGTTTTTTATTTAATAATGTATTAATATATAATAAAAGACTAATTATGAATTCCCTTTCTTTCTTTAAAAAAATTCATAAATAAGGGGAGTCTAAATTTGCTTTATTATAAATATAAAATATTTTATATTATCAGCAAATTAAAAAAAGATATATCATTAAAAAATATAAGTAATTAAAGAATTTTAATCACAATAAAAATTTATTATTTTTTATTGATATAATAAATAAATAATAATATAAAATTAATTTATGTGAATAATAAATTAAATTTAAATTCAAATAAGAAACATAACAATATCTTCTCCTTTCATTTCTATTCATTTCCTGGAATCCAAGTCCAAATGTAGAATAAAAAGAAACTTTTATTTTGGTTCCCTCTTCTCACGGGCAAGGAAAATCTTCTCACGTGAGAATTTATCTATTCAAACTTTGAAGATGGAAAAATTGTGCTTGGTAGGATATTTATAAAGTTTTAAAATTTAAAATAATATGATTAATTTTAAAATTATTAAACTAACATTATTTTTTAATAAATATAATTAAATAAATCTAATTTAATGATTTAAATTTTTTTATCATATTATTTTAAAATTTTAAAATTTTAAAATTTGAATATACTGTAAATTTACCAGGAAAAGCAGCTTTGTTGATCGGAAAGTGCATGTAATATATTTGGCTCAAAACACGAACCAAGACGTGGCATTTAAAGTCAACTTTTCCACAGACAAATTTTTTAAGACCCTGTAAGACGAAGAAAATTATTATTGAAAAAATTATTTTCTAAAAAAAATTCAATTTAGCTCGATTTTGTATTAATTAAGAGTTTAATGCAATCTATTAAATATTAAGAGTCTAGGAAAGAAAAATAATTTAAGGAAAGAATTATAAAATATTACACAAGAATACTCCCAACTTACACAATACATTTCCATTTACGCGGTGGTGTTATAGGTACATTTTACGTAATAAATAAATTAATTTATAATTTATTAATTTAATTAATAAGTTATGAATTAATTTTTAGAGGTGTTCCTCATAATAATTTATTAAAAAAATAAATTTTGATTTGATGAATTACTTTAAATAATTTATAATTCATAAGTTATTATTTTTTTAAATTATTTTCAAATCTATCCTTATTTTTTTATTAATTTATAATTCATACCTTTTGTAATATAAATCTAAATATTTTTTATAAAATATAATTAATTTAATTTTAACATAATTATATTCTTATTTTAAATTATAAATATATAAAAAATATATGTAATTAAATAATATCACAAAATATAATTAATTATATTTTAAGTAATTATAATTTTATAATAAATAATAAAATAAAATTTATGTAAGTAAATAAATATATAAGTTTATAAAATATAATTAATTAAATATTATATTTTTATTTTAAACTTCTTAATTGTATTAATATAATATAATTTTTGGATAAATATGAATTATTTTAATTATATATCTATTTTTATTAATATATTCTTTTATATTATCTTATAATTTCAGTTAATTCAACAGTTAATTTTATAAAATACTTTAACTAATTAACTTATTAATTATAAATTATAAATTATTAATTAATTTATTAATTATTAACTAATTTATCAAGAATGGATTTTAAATAAGCTAGATAGCTCAGTTCTTTCGCACAATGTATGAATGGGGAAATTATTAAATTTTATAAATTGAATTATTTAATTAAAATATGAACATTATTAATAAATTTAAAATATAATGAAAAAATAATTTTTTTTAAAAAAATAAATATTACTTAAATTAAAAGTTGTTACCAGAATTTCAATTACTTTAAATTATTTTGCTCTGGAGTGCTCATAGTTGTAGGTTAAAAGGATGCACACTTTAACAGTAAAATGAGATTTGGATGATAATGACTAATGACTAAAACATAAGAGAAATACTCATGACACTTCAGGATACATACAAAATTTCTAAGCACCGAACGTGATTAGAGGTTTTTTTTTGTTTGGAACTTAATTATATGTAGCCTATATATTAATTTCACGCTTGCGCTAAAATTCAATTATGTCCTTTTTCGAGCCAAACTCACTTATGTTTTGATACCTCAATTTCACACTTAATATATACATACTAGTAGTGATCCGTACATTGTATGGATAAATATTTAGTTTAATAATATAATATTATAATTACATGTTAATTATTTACAAAGCAGATTAGATTAAAAAATCAATATACAATAAAAAATCCTAAGAAATATTTTACAAAATAAAATATTATAATTTTATTATATATGTCATTAAATAATTAAAATTAATATTACAATATAATAAAAAATTGAATTTACAAATTCTTTCATATACATCTAATCATATAAAATAAATCTATTTTTTTCACTTCTAAATACTCATAATTTAAACCAAAATTAAAATATTCCAAATTATCCTAAATCTGTATTGCAATCTTTAAAAAAAATTATTTATACTTTAATAATCCTTGATCGTAAGCTAGTAAATGGATAATAATTTTATTTGATAAAAAAAATTCTATTAAAATATAAGTGTCCTGTAAATAGTAACAATTAGAGAGCTTTCAGAAAAAATCTATCAAGGAGAAAAAGGGAAAAAACCCAAAGTAGAATAGGCGAAGGTAATTAGAAATATTTTGAAAACAAAACTCTTAAAAATTAGCTAAAAGAGTAAAATATTTGTAGAGAAAGATAGTTGAAAGAGAGGTATTTGATAAAATAAAAATTAGGAGAAATTTAAGAAAAAAAGTCATCTCTCCCCTCATCTAACTCAACACTCAAGATAATTGATTTTGAATTTATTTTATTACAAAGATTGATTTTAAATTTAAACATCACATTAATTAAATATCATTTTTAAGATAATTATTATCATTAATATTAATATTTAATAACATAATTATGATGCTAATAAATTTTTTTGTAATGACAATAAATTTTTTATTTTATATATTAGTGCATCATAAAATAAAATTTTGAAATAATAATTTTATATTATAGATAATTCATTAAATATAATTTATAAATTACTACCTACTTGTTGACTAAAATTTAATTTTTAATATAAAATATTTTTAATTTTTAATTTATATGGAAGAAAGGAATAGCTCTTTGGTAGGAGAAAACTAATAAGAGACTAATATTTAAATGTTTTATAAAATTTTTATAATAATAGAAATTAATAAAAAAAGCTTCTTTCAAAATTTGAAAGAAAAAAATCCTATATAAACATGCAATAATACCATGGATTGCTACTTTCTTAAAAACCATGACCAATTATACTTATGAAATCACAAATTTATAAAAAAAAGTAATAAAATTAAAAAATTTGATATAATTATTAATATAAAATAATTTAATTAAAGCTTAAGAAAAATATGTCAAGAACACTGAGGAGAAAAAAGATTATAAAAATAATATAAATATTTAATAAAATATTATTAAAAAATAATTAATTATATTATAAAATAAAAAATAAATCTATAATTATTATAATGAGAATCCATCAAACAAAGAACCATTACACTATTTAGTGAAAAATATTATTAGATACCGAACTTAAATTTTCTTAACGAGAAGATGATGTTGATAGAAATAAATTTAATATTAGATTCAAACTTTTTTTGAAGGTTGTAAGTAGGGTTGTTCATTTGTATAAATGGGCAAATGAAGATTTTATCAAACATAAAAAGAATGCATGTTGTGGATAGGAGTTTGCAAATTTTAATTAGATATGAATTGAGATGAAAACAAAGATAAAAGATTTCAATTTAAATCAAATGAAGATAAAAAAATAGAAATTTTTAGATGAAATTAGATGAAGATAGAGATAAAATGACTTTTAAATTTTAAAATAAAAAACACTATTGAATTTATTTGCAAATTTGTTGAGTTCAGTGTAAGTTTGTAAAATTTTTCAAAAATAGCAGCTCACATGACAAGTTCCGTTCCTCTCATAATTTTTTCTAAAACACATAACTATCTTTTCTTGTTAAAGGGTACATGAAATAATTAAAGAATTTATCTAATAAAATAAATCATATAAAAATGTTTGTTTTTTATAATTTTTATATATAAAAAATTCAATAAATTAATGAGAATGGATTGAATTACAAATCTTTAAAAAAAATAGAAATTCAATAAAATAAAACATTCATAACCAAAAATAAACAATCAAATTAGAAGAATAATAACATAAAAAAAGAAGTAAAAAAAATCATAAAAAAGAATTTATATGGTAGGAATACTAGTAAGTAGATACGAAAGATTAAAAATTACAAAATTCCATAAAAGAAAAAAAAAGATGAAGACAAAAATTTTATATTTGAGAAGATGATAGTAACATATAGAGATAAAAAAATAAAATATAAATATAATTTGAGGAACCTTTTATGAGATTGGAATAATTTGGTATTTATGAATTTTGGTAATAGATAGAAAGTAATTCAAATTTAAATTTTTATTAAAATTTGATTTAATATTAAAAGATAAATGGAAAAGAAATAATAAATTGATACGTAATAAATTATAAAAATGATAATTATTATAAAAGATAAGAAATATTACTTCTAATATATAATATATAGGAATTTGAGGTGGTTAAAGGCATTTTAAAGTTTAAAAAAATCCTAATGTTTTTTAATTTATTTTATCTTTTAAAAAATTATATTCAATATCAAAAAATTAAAAAACTTATATAAGTACCTAATAAATTTTGTTTAACTACTCAATGTGCTTGTCTTATCTTAATTCGTGATTATTAATGACAATAGATAAAATTTAATCTTATTAGTTATTACGATTTTTAACAACTCTATTTTCTGTAATAGGAGGAGATATCAACCTATTTTTTGGTGGAGAGGAAATCAAGGAAGAAAGAAATTTTGATGGAGATTTCACCTTAGATTAAATCAGATAAAATAGAAAACAACGTGAAAATTAAGCGCGGACCCACCACTGTCTTACTCTCTCCCATCGTGGGGAGAAATTTGAGCAGAAAAGAAAGAAAATGAATAAATAAGTTACATCCTCTTTCTCACCTTCACCTAGCTCCAGTTTTTTTTACCTCACTGTCCCTCTCAGAAGCAAGTAAGTCGGCAATGTGCCACTTGCAGTTGAAAATTCTTCTTTTAGCCATGATTTTATATGCGACTCATCTTTTATTCTCTTCCCAGTTTATTTTATTAATTTCGCTTCCCCAATAAAAATAAAGATTATTTTTTAAATTAAAGTTATCCATAGTATTTTTATTAATTTTAATTATAATGATAATATTATATACAAAATGACAATTTATTATAACGAAAAGTTCATAATGATTTGTATTAAAATGCATTAGGCAACAATTTGGTTTTGGATTTATTTTAAGAATATTATTGTCATTTTAATTCATTAATTATCCTTTTTTTCATTTTTTTATTCAATCAAAAAGACAAAAAATATTTTTTTATTTTTTATTATTTTTTAAACAAATACAATAAAAAAATATTCTCTCATATTTTTTCCTTTTTTACTTCTTTCTCTTTTTTTTTCTTTTTTTTCTTATTCCTCTTCTATTCGAATGAAGCTTAAATTATTAAACATTCAGATCAAATCATTGTTTGAATGGGAAAACGATAATAAAAAATTTTAAATTTAATCCTCTCTATTATTTGGATGAAAGAAAAAAAGAAAGAAAGAATTTTAAATTAAAATATGTACTTATATTTTTTAATCATTTTAAATTTAAAATTCTTTTGTATTCATTTCTTCTTCAATTCAAATTTGAAAATTTTTTTCCTCTTATTTTCCTCTTTTCTCTCCGACATTATTGATAAACCCGCAACGAATTAAAATCAAATTAAATTTAATATAAAAATGATAAATTATTCCAAAAATATCAAATGAAACTGAGGTGTGACGCTCTCGCCTTACTGTTGGACAATCCATTTTATGTACAGGAGATTGCTACGAGACTTCCAAACTTTTGAAATTTGAAGCAACTTGATAATTTTAAAATTTTAAAATTATTTAATTATAATTATTTATATTTAATAAATATAAATAAATAATTTTAATATAATAATTTTTAAATTATCAATATTTTTAATAGTATAATAGTATTTAATGTTATTATATGGGTTTTATTTCACTCATAAGTACCACCCGTATAATTAAAAAATAGCCCAAAAATTTTAATACACAAGAATTAAGAAAGATAATATATAATAATTTTAGAAGAGATGATACATAATTTATTTATATGTTATCTATTAAAAATTAATTAATAAGTAAAGCTGTTAAGTATTTATTTAAATAATATGAATAATATTTTAAAAATAATAAATATAATTTTAATTTTTGAATATAATAAATAAATAAGAATAAATTTTTTCTCTAAAATGATATTTAAAGAGAAATAGAAGGAGCAGCTCATTTACTTGATTAACAAATTATAAGTTAATTTTTAAAGGTTTTTAGTGTACTAGCCAATTGAAAAAAAAATTAGTTTAATAAATTACTTTGAATAATTTATAATTTATTTTTGAAATTTATCTTTATTTTGTTAATTAATTAACATTATATGTCCTTAATTATATTTTAAGTAATTATATTCTTATTTTAAATAGTTAATAAATAAATGATAAGTATATAAATATGTAATGAGGAAAATAAAATTAATTAAATTTTAAATAATTATATTTTTACTTTAAAATAATTATTTTATCAATATAAATTAATCTTAAATTAAATTTATATTTAATTTAATTCATATATCAATTTATATTAACATATTTTTAATAATATTTTATATTTTTAACTAATTTTAATTTTAATTTTATTAGGTGCTTCTTTTAATATGATAAATTAACTTATTAATTATCAATGATCAACTAATAATGATTAATTATAAATTAATTTAATATCTATTTATGCTAAATACAATTTAAAAAGTAAATTATTGTTACTACCACCTTCACCTACCTGAGCTCAATTCATAGTAACTAATTATAGTCAAATGATTCACATTTAATACTCATTATCCGAACATTATTTGTAATCCCAATTCAAATCTTAATTATATTTTTTTCAAAGTTTTGGTATATAATACATTATCCTAAATTCCCAATCACCACGACACCGTAATCTTTGCACCAATTTGAGAATTTCACGTAATGCGGCTGGGGCTGCTGACTCGAATATTCTTTCCTACTTTAATAACCTTCCACAACATCTCATCTACTTTATTGGTTTTATTTCTCTTGCTTTTTAAAATTTAAGTTAATAATAATTGTACAGTTAGATTAGGAAATAGAATTTTTATGATCTCAAACATCTTTCCACTTTCAGAGGAGGAAAGTAGAGGAAGAAGGAATACGGCCAACTTGCTTGAGCTGAGACATGTGCGGTCCAATTTTATTATTGGATAAATTATATTTATTTTTATATTTTTAATATCACACGCGCAGTCTTTTAATTTAAAATTGTATGTTTCTTTTTTATTTTTTTAGCAAAATTTTGAATATATAATCAAACCACAAAAATATGCATATATTTTTAAAAAATAAAAATAAAAATATAATTAATCTAAATTTTAGAATGAATTATTACTAAGATGACTGGCTTAGCAGATAAAATTTAGATAAAATTATGTAGATACTTTATCATAAACTTTTCCATTTAAGTTATAATACATGTGTTAATTATTTTATTTAAAAAATAATTATAATATTAACAGTTATCAAAATCATTCAATTGTAATTATTAATAATAATTAGAAAAATTAATACACATATTATAAACTAAATAAAAAACCTCATGATAAATACATATAAAAATTTAATTAACTTTTGTGCTTAGGTGATTACATTATCATAAAAATATAAATTTAATTTTATAGGGCATCAATTCAATGCCAATTAAAAAGTAAGAATTTTTACTATTGCTAACATACTGATAGAGTTACGATGGCAATTTCATCATTTAAATAGTAATAATAATTTAAATCGAATATTTTATGATAAAAGAATATTTTTATAATAATATTTGAATAGAAAATAGTTGATACTTATCACTTATGCTCTCTCTTGCTTTAAAAGAAATTTAGAATAAATGAGTGTTATCTATATTTTTATATTATGTCTTTTTAAAGTCTTTTCAAGGGTAAATAGAATTCATTCGAACGATGCCTTTATTAGATTGGATGCTTCATGGTATGAAACAAGAATTGTATGATTATCACACGCATGACATTGCATCATAAGATCGCATTATTGATCATATTTCTTGCTCTCAACGAGAAGCTACGAGCATATAGTCCATCATTATTAGACCTTCATAGATATAATAGAAAAATCAGTCAGCATTATTATTTTTTATTCATCCCTTTGCAGGGTTTCATTTTTTTAAGGGGGAATTAACCCATTTGAAGGTTTTTTATGTATATGTTTTGGGCAAGGCAGCCAACTGATGCCTTTCTTGTGTTATATTTGGTTAATCTAGCTACAATTTATAATACGAAAATCTTTGTCCACATGTGACTTGTCTTTTTCTTACTTCTTTATTCCTTCCACGTTTTTTCTTTCTTTTTTTTATTCTTTCGATAATAATTCACTTAATATAAAATACAATATTGATAAATCAAATGATTTTTATCTTTGATCCACTTATTGTCTTCAACTTTTTTATTACTAACATAATCTAATAGTAAAATGTAATGTCTCTAACCATAAAAAAATGGAGAATATTAAGTATATGTGCTATTTTTCTAAAATATATGGCCACCAAACTTGATCTTATTGATTGCATTAACAATCGACTCAATTTTTAATTTGCGAAATTTTATTACGTTCTCCTAAATCTAACTTTCTATCTAAATTATTGTTAAAACAAATATGTAATTGATTGTCAATTAGAAATTTTATATTATAAATATTTATATTAAAAATTTTTTAAAGAGTAAGGGATCGTTATGAAATGAAGAAAGTTTTGAGACATAAAAGATGTAAATGCGCGTAATAATATTCTAACCCTATGTTTTTGGATGGAAAATGAGGAGAAAGAAAAGGTAAATAATTTTTTTTTGGCTTGATTAAAGGAAAAAAAGAGAGAATGAAAAATTGAAAAAGAAAATTTTGTGGTTGTTATTTTTCCACGTATTAATTTTTAAAATTTTCTTTTACTGTATTTTCTATTTTAACTAAATTTTAAAATTTTCTTTCCTTTTTATTTTCTCTTGTACCAAGCATAATTATTACAATTTTTTAAAATAATTTGACATTATTTTGAGAAATTGTTTCAAAAAAGATCACGTTGGAAATTTATTTATTTATTTTTGGTGAGTATTGGGAATTTATTTTTAATCTAACATTCCACCGTAAAAAAAAGAAAAAGAAAAACACTCTTTTATAGCTATTTTTCACCAACACCCTCTCATAAATTGAATGGAGTCTACAATTTCATATCCCATAATTTATTATGAAAGAATATAGGGAAAAATGCGAATATAAATACAAAAGTGCGGCATTGTGTGAAATGATTTTGGAATAACCCATTCTACATAATCTATTTTATATTTGGTGACATCAATTGATAAATGATTGCATATAATTCATTGGATGATATATAGAACAATCACTTTTATGAAAATTATTACAAGTGTCTAATGAATAGAGGGAGAATATAATTGATTATTGATATAGTAACGAAATAATTGATTAGTAATGAATTTGATTGTGCAATATGATTTTATGTTTTATACAATTTTTAGTAATAATTTATTTTTTTAAGATAATTGGTGTAAAAAATTTTAATAAAAGAAAAGATACAATTCAAAAATATAAATTACTTTTCTCTAACTAAAAACATTTAACATTAATGATCTTTCAAGAAAATAAATTATTACTAAAAATTATACCAAACATATAACCAATTTACACATTCTAAATAATCAATAATCATCGATTTTATTTATTATATAAAATACGACAATGATGAAAATTATTAATTATAATAATTAATTATTAATCATTAGAGAATAAAACAATCGTATCATTACGATAAGAAAACAATAACTAAGGTGAAAAAATTTTAAATTCTAGGAGAACAAATTACAAATGAAAATAATAGAGTGACTGCGAGAATCAAAATTACATAATAATAATATATCTGAAGAATTGTAATTATAGTCCTATACTCAGAATTTTTAACTATTGTAATCGTTGCCAATGCAATCTTTCCTCCTTAGTCATTCTTGAGGATTTAACATTAAAAATAATTATTTTATATATCATCTAAATAAAAATAAATTATATATGATTAATTATTAATGGATTTCATCAAATATAAAATAAATTCTATATAATTAATTATTCTAAAATTAAGTTTTGTAATCAATTGTCTAAATAATCAATTATTTTGCACAACTCCACACCTATTTTTTTTTTTTAAATTTACTTTTATTTACTCACATTCTCTCGTCATAAAATTATGAGATCTAAAATTGTAGGCTGTGTTAATTTGTGAGAGAGAATTGGCGAAAAATGGATATAAGATAGTGATGTGAAAATTATTGTTAATCAGGTCATGCTTATTTATGTGGAGAGAGATCTTACACATCTGCTGACACTAATTATACACAGCCCCAGCCAACGATTATCAGAAAATGGAATTACTCATCTTATTTTTTTTAAGTGTCGTTTGAATTTATATATAACAATTAAAGAATAATAAATTTTTTTAATTTTTAAAAATAAATTATAATTTATTAATATATTATTTATTAAAAATTAATTAATAAATAAAATTATCAAATATTTGTTCAAATAATGAAAATAATATTTAGAAAATAATGAATACTATTTTAATTTCTTAAATAATAGAAAAATAAAAATAATTTTTAAATCAATATTTTAAAAAATGAAAGGAAAAAAAATGAAGGGAGTAACATTGATTCATTAATCCATTAATGGTGCAACGCGGTCATTCATTCATAAACAAATTCTCACTTCAGAGTTTGCATTTATTATCATCATAATTTACTAGGCAGATATAAAATATAAAAGTAATTGGTAATAATTGAAAATTGAAAAATGATAACAATAATAAATAATAAGGAAGTGCTAGGAAAACTCTTTTTAAAAGTTGAGTATTTTATTATTTTTTTAAATTTTAAAATAAGTTAATTAAAATTAAGATTTTATTTATTTTATTAGATAGTAATTTTTATTTAATATTTAATATAAATAATTAAATTTTTTTAAAAAATATTTTTTCTATTATTTTAATTTTTAGTATTATTTTTTAGATATAAATATAAATAATATATCACTTGTTTATTTCTTATCACACTATCCAAATAATAATAAGAATTAAAAATATTAACTATATTTTTATAACTAATTTTTTTAATGATAAAGGAAAATTGTAAATATAAACTTTAATGACAGGTTGAATTTAAGGGTATTTATGATTTATGATTTATCCAAATAATGAAAATGTATTCCTTTTTCTCTTAACTAATAATTAAATTAAATGCATATAATACTTTTGGACGCCAACTCATCTTTAAATACAGTTCAATCTTCCACATTTCACATCTCAAATCCATTTTCTCTCTCCTCCTCTCTCTCAATCATTCTCTGTTTTTTTTCCTCTGCTTTGGCCAATCATCGTCACGCTCTTGCTGTGTATTCTACCTTCGCTCTCACAAAAGATTCCATTTGAGTTCGGCATGAGGCATAGACAGTAGCCAAAAAAAAAAAAGTAATAGAGTGTTCCCTCTGCTCTCTTGAATTCTAGTTTTTGATCGTTTACAGAGGTTTCTGTTAATCATTTGAATACTTATGTGGGTTTAGGTCACCGCGTTTTAGAAGCTTTAATTTTTTTCCCCGTCTGCATTCGCTTGCTGAATTTGTATCGCCTTTGCAGTTAGATAATTGGTCTTGTTTAATTGGCTTCTTAATTTTCCAATGCCAAATACTGAGACTCGAAACATTTTCTGAATTTGATCGATTTTTGAGTTGAAATTTGTTTTTTTAGGATACGGGAAGGGAGAAAATTGGTTGCAGCTGTTATGGTATTTGATGATTTCTCTTAGGGTGCTCTTTGCCGAGGGGGCTTCACTTTGTGATTTTGGGTTGAAGGGTTACTTTGTTGATTGGTTGTAGGAAATTGTGTTGATTTGGTAGTTGGGATCAGTTGCTTTATTGTGTAGTAACCGTTTACTTTTGCCTTCAAAATTAATTGAGAAAAACCTGTGGCATTTTGATCTGTGGATTTCTGTATGTTGAAATCGGGTGCGTGTACACGTATCATTTCTCCATAAAAGCTTCAACTTTTGAAGGTTGGTGGGTCCGTGGTTCTCTTGTTGGATTGGATATGTTGAGCTTGTGCTGTTTAATTGTGTACGGTGGGATTTCATAATTGAATTTGATATAAGTCAGGTGCCAGTCCCCTTTTCTGGAGTTATGCTAGATGCTATAGACATGGCAAAGGGTTTTTGGAATTTGGTTACTAGTGCTTCAAAGAAAGATAATCCTTGTTTGATCACATGTGCTGGTAATTGAGGCAAGGCAATAGTGTCTTCCAGTTTCCTCTTTGTAAAGGAGCTCTTTAGTTATTGGTTGAAATACTCCTACAATCACTGTGTGTGTGTGTTTGTATTCCTTCCACGTTTTTTCTTTCTTCTTTTTTTTATTTTTTCGATAATAATTCACTTAATATAAAATACAATATTGATAAATCAAATGATTTTATCTTTGATCCACTCATTGTCTTCAACTTAATTATTACTAACATAATCTAATAGTAAAATGTAATGTCTCTAACCATAAAAAAATGGAGAATATTAAGTATATGTGCTATTTTTCTAAAATATATGACCACCCAACGATCTTATTGATTGCATTAACAATCGACTCAAATTTTAATTTGCGGAATTTTATTACCTTATCCTAAATTTAACTTTCTATCTAAATTAATATTAAAACAAAGATGTAATTGATTGTCAATTAGAAGTTTTATATTATAAATATTTATATTACAAAATTTTAAAGACTAAGAGATCGTTATGAAATGAAGAAAGGTTTGAGACATAAACGATGTAAATGCACGTAATAATATTCTAACCCTATGTTTTTGGATGGAAAATGAGGAGAAAGAAAAGTTAAATAATTTTTTTTTGGCTCGATTAAAGGAAAAAAAGAGAGGAGAGAATGGAAAATTGAAAAAGTAAATTTTGTGGTTGTTATTTTTCAACGTATTAATTTTTAAAAATTTTCTATTCCTGTAATTTCTATTTTAACTAAATTTTAAAATTTTCTTTCCTTTTTATTTTCTCTTGTACGAAGCATAATTATTACAATTTTTTAAAATAATTTGACATTATTTCGAGAACTTCTTTAAAAAAAGATCACGTTGGAGATTTATTTATTTATTTTTGGTGAGTATTGGGAATTTATTTTTAATCTAACATTCCACCGTAAAAAAAAAAAGCACTCTTTTATAGCTATTTTTCACCAACACCCCTCTCATAAATTGAATGGACTCTACAATTTCATATCCCATAATTTATTATGAGAGAATATAGGGAAAAATGCGAATATGAAAACAAAAGTGTGGCATTGTGTGAAATGATTTTGGAATAACCCATTATGCATAATCTATTTTGTATTTGGTGACATCAATTGATAAATGATTGCATATAATTCATTGGATGATATATAGAACAATCACTTTTATGAAAATTATTACAAGTGTCTAATGAAGAGAGGGAGAATATAATTGATTATTGATATAGTAACAAAATAATTGATTAGTAATGAATTTGATTGTGCAATGTGATTTTATGTTTTATACAATTTTTAGTAATAATTTATTTTTTAAGATAATTGGTGTAAAATTTTTTAATAAAAGAAAAGATACAATTCAAAAATATAAATTACTTTTCTCTAACTAAAAACATTTAACATTAATGATCTTTCAAGAAAATAAATTATTACTAAAAATTATACCAAACATATAACCAAATTACACATTCTAAATAATCAATAATCATCTATTTTATTTATTATATAAAATAAGACAATGATGAAAATTATTAATTATAATAATTAATTATTAATCATTAGAGAATAAAACAATCGTATCATTACGATAAGAAAACGATAACTAAGATGAAAAAATTTTAAATTCTAGGAGAACAAATTACAAATGAAAATAATAGAGTGACTGCGATATCAAAGTCAAAATTACATAATAATAATATATCTGAAGAATTGTAATTATAGTCCTATACTCAGAATTTTTAACTATTGTAATAGTTGCCAATGCAATCCTTCCTCCTTAGTCATTCCAGAGGATTTAACATTAAAAATAATTATTTCATATATCATCTAAATAAAAATAAATTATATATGATTAATTATTAATGAATGTCATCAAATATAAAATAAATTCTATATAATTAATTATTCTAAAATTAAGTTTTGTAATCAATTGTCTAAATAATCAATTATTTTACGCAACGCGGAACCTATTTTTTTAAAATTTACTTTTATTTACTCACATTCTCTCGTCATAAAATTATGAGATCTAAAATTGTAGGCTGTATTAATTTGTGAGAGAGCATTGGCGAAAAATGGATATAAGATAGTGATGTGAAAATTATTGTTAATCAGGTCATGCTTATTTATGTGGAGAGATCTTACACATCTGTTGACACTACACAGCCCCAGCCAATGATTATCAGAAAATGGAATTACTCATCTTATATTTTTTTTAAGTGTCGTTTGAATTTATATATAAAAATTAAAGAATAATAAAAATTTTTAATTTTTAAAAATAAATTATAATTTATTAATATATTATTTATTAAAAATTAATTAATAAATAAAATTATCAAATATGTGTTCAAATAATGAAAATAATATTTAGAAAATAATGAAAATTATTTTAACTTCTTAAATAATAGAAAAATAAAAACATTTTTTAAATCAATATTTTATAACTAATTTTTTTAATGATAAAGGAAAATTGTAAATATAAACTTTAATGACAGGTTGAATTTAAGGGTACTTATGATCTATCCAAATAATGAAAATGTATTTTTGTTACAGCCTTTTTCTCTTAATTAATAATTAAATTAAATGCATATAATACTTTTGGACGCCAACTCATCTTTAAATACAGTTCAATCTTCCACATTTCACATCTCCAATCCATTTTCTCTCTCCGCCTCTCTCTCAATCATTCTCTGTTTTTTTTCCTCTGCTTTGGCCAATCATCGTTGCGCTCTTGCTGTGTATTCTTCCTTCGCTCTCACAAAAGATTCCATTTGAGTTCGGCATGAGGCATAGACAGTAGCCAAAAAAAAAAAAGAAGTAATAGAGTGTTCCCTCTGCTCTCTTGAATTCTAGTTTTTGATCGTTTACAGAGGTTTCTGTTAATCATTTGAATACTTACGTGGGTTTAGGTCACCGCGTTTTAGAAGCTTTAATTTTTTTCTCCATCTGCATTCGTTTGCTGAATTTGTATTGCCTGTGCAGTTAGATAATTGGTCTTCTTTAATTGGCTTCTTAATTTTCTAATGCCAAATACCGAGACTTGAAACATTTTCTGGGTTTGATCGATTTTTGAGTTGAAATTTGTTTTTTTAGGATACGGGAAGGGAGAAAATTGGTTGCAGCTGTTATGGTATTTGATTATTTCTCTTAGGGTGCCCTTAAGTTTTATGTTTGCCGAGGGGGCATGAATTTGTGATTTTGGGTTAAAGGGTTACTTTGTTGATTGGTTGTAGGAAATTGGGTTGATTTGGTAGTTGGGATCGGTTGCTTTATTGTGTAGTAACCGTTTACTTTTGCCTTCAAAATTAATTGAGAAAAACCTGTGGCATTTTGATCTGTGGATTTCTGTATGTTGAAGTCGGGTGCGTGTACACGTATCATTTCTCCATAAAAGCTTCAACTTTTGAAGGTTGGTGGGTCCGTGGTTCTCTTATTGGATTGGATATGTTGAGCTTGTGCTGTTGAATTGTGTACGGTGGGATTTCATAATTGAATTTGATATAAGTCAGGTGCCAGTCCCCTTTTTTGGAGTTATGCTAGATGCTATAGACATGGCAAAGGGTTTTTGGAATTTGGTTACTAGTGCTTCAAAGAAATAGAATCCTTGTTTGATCACTTGTGCTGGTAATTGAGGCAAGGCAATAGTGTCTTGCAGTTTCCTCTTTGTAACCTTCTATGGATCTATCAAGCTCGTTAGTTTCTGAAACTGTGATGTTAAGCATGCTGTTGGGCTGGCAGATTCAGCTTGTGCTTGTGCAATGGGATACTGTCTTTAAAATCCATTTTAGGATTGTTTCTGAGAATTTGGGATGCACACATGTGCATGTGAAAGCAAAATGCGCATGAATGGATACTTTTATACGTGTAATGTCTTTGGAGTCAAGCAATAAACAGTGATGGAATCAAGTTTCCCTTGTTTGTTGCAAAAGGAAAACCAAATGGAAATTTGCCTCCACCTGTGTCATTACTCTTATAACATTTCTGTAGAAGTTCACAACTAGTGTAGATGCGTTTATTTCATAATCTTTTCAAAGCAGCTGTTTTCTAGGTTCTGCACAGTTATATCTATTCACAGCAAGAAAAATAAACAAACTGATATATGTTCTATTCTGTATATTAAGCAGGAGATAAATGCAATGAAGCAGTCCTTTGATCTTATGTCTTCAGGTATTATCTGAAGTCATTCATTTTCTAGTTATGAGAATCATATATCTCTACTTACATGTATCCTGTTTGTTGCTATTAGGTCCTACGAAGATTCCATCTATAGATATACCTAGAGAACCGGGAAGTGGTGCTTGGGGGGTTCTATCTGGATCTGATGTCTACCATGCGTCATCTGATGCTAGCCTTTTTTCTTGCTCATTACCTGTTCTGCCACATGAAAAGTGTACGCATTAATTTTTTCTTAATTTTTTTTTTTTTTTGGGTTACTACAATTTTTTTCTTTTCCTGTTTTTGTTGATTTTCTTGTAGTGAAGTTGAATGATGCTGAAAATGATCATCAATCAGTCGATGACATCTCATCTGGCTTTAAAAAGCTTCATCATGGTGTAGGGGGTAATGATTCACTTGAAGATGCTGAGACTCATGCAATTGGGCCATTGCTTCCTGATGATGAGGAAGAGCTCTTAGCTGGTATAATGGATGATTTTGACCTTAGTGGGCTGCCTGTTTCCATGGAGGACTTGGAAGAGTATGATCTTTTTGGTAGTGGTGGAGGCATGGAACTGGAAATAGATCCACAGGATAGTCTCAGTGTGGGTATGTCAAAATTAAGTTTTGCTGATAGTACTGTTGGTAATGGAGTGAGCCATTATTCTTTTCCTAATGGTGTGGGAACTGTTGCGGGAGAACATCCATATGGAGAGCATCCTTCTCGAACATTATTTGTTCGAAATATCAACAGTAATGTGGAGGATTCAGAACTGAGAGCCCTTTTCGAGGTGAGTTTAAATTAGCGCCAGCTCAGTTTGGCATTTAGACTTAAGATAGCATCTAGAACATGATGTTCTTCTGTTCATCTGATGGCCCCATGTCCTGTTGTAGTTTGTGTAAAAACAAACCATTAAATAAGAAAAATAGATTATACAATTTTCTTTTCAATCTGAAGGGTTTAGGTAAATTTTGGTTCGTATCATTGAGCAGATGTTGGGAATAATTCATTTCTAGGCTTGCACGCTTGCTTTTGTCTGTGCACATGGTTTCCGTCTTCTCACCTAGTGTTCTTTGTTTCGTTCTTCTTTCTACAAGGAAGTGAAGGATCCTCACATGCAACTGTCGTAAAAGATATGCATACTAAATGCATATGTGGAATTGTCTAGAGTCTCAATTAATAGCTGCTGGTGGCTAAGTTAATAATAGTTTTATAGAATAAGTTCAATGATTGTAACTATAGTTTGATGACCTCTCTACTAAGTTGTGAGGAATGTTAATGACAGGTATAGTGGCAGACAGAATGCAAAAGCAAGTTGTCGATTGTCTAAAGTGATAATTTGATTTGCCTTTTAGAGCTTGGATTTTTTAGCTTGTGTTGTTTGTTTGGACCTTCATAATGAATGATAAATGGAAAAACAAGTCATCCAATCCAACTTCTATATTATCATGCCATGTGTTTTTACAAATAAAAATTAACATTTAGACCTTGTTGATTTTTACCCATTCTTAAATTTGCAAGTATTATAACATAGTTAAAGTAGGAGAAATATGAGTATCTTTGAACTGGCACAAAAGCTAGTAACTAATGTCTTCATTATCATCTGATTGTACTTATTGAAGATATGCCGAGTTTGCTTTCTAAACTTGGAATGTTTTGGTAATTTTTAAATTGGTACAACCTGCATATTGAATATTAAATGCAAAATTAGCTATACTCGTGTTACAGTGGTCTATTTTTCTAAAAGCTCTTGTTAAAATTGAATTTCACATCAATTGATTTTTTTCCCCTTACCATAATATTTGCTGATATTGATTTTCTTTACATTTGTAATGCAAATTATTAATTTATGTTTTTCTTTTCAGCAATATGGTGATATTAGAACCCTCTATACAGCATGTAAACATCGTGGGTTTGTAATGATATCTTATTATGACATCCGTGCTGCTCGTACAGCTATGCGTGCATTGCAAAACAAACCGTTGCGGCGCCGGAAACTTGACATTCACTTTTCAATTCCAAAGGTGTCTGATTGAGGGAGGTTCTCATGGTTAATGCTGCTATTGATTGAACACCTTCATAATTGTATTCTTTTGGCTTTTTGTTTATGCACATGGCAGGATAATCCGTCGGACAAGGATATCAATCAAGGAACCCTGGTGGTGTTCAATTTAGACCCTTCCGTTTCAAATGAAGACCTCCGCCAAATATTTGGGGCTTATGGCGAGATCAAAGAGGTGATAAGTTAGTTCTTTTCAATTATTTTGCATCCTTGTCATAAAGTTTCTTGTGTGTTTTTTAATGGTCATTATCTATGCAGATAAGGGAAACACCTCACAAGAGGCATCACAAGTTTATTGAATTTTACGATGTCAGAGCTGCAGAAGCAGCACTTAAGTCATTAAACAGGAGTGACATAGCTGGTAAACGCATAAAGCTGGAGCCTAGCCGCCCTGGTGGAGCTCGTCGAAAGTGCGTACCATATTTGAATCTTGCTTTTATTAAGCTATCTAGATTGTTGATTTTCCTAGTTAATAATTATATACTTTCTCCCAAAATCACTTCTTCTATTTTTTTTTTTAGTTTCCTTTATTTTAATCTAAATCCATATCTCACGTTAGTGTATACATGATGCTTTTATTTGATTTTCTCTTGGCTTTATAATTTTCATAAGGATTACTGAAAAATGTATTTTTACCAAGGGTTACAAGGGTAAGTTGCTATGTGTGAGTAAAGACTGGTCCTCTTCCGAGTACTGTTGATTTCTGTAATCTATTGAACTATATATTTATGGAATAGCTGATTCAAAAACTTAGATTGTCTTATGATGAGAATAGTGTATGAAGAAAATTGCTATATGTTGATGATTCAACAAATAGGTAATTGTCAAGATTCTAGTCCAGAGGCTAGATGCGGCAATGGGAAGAAAACAATTTCAAGTTGACTGATCAGAATTGCTCGAGAAATATTGAAGGTTTCTAGTATATTTTTGATTTTGGATAGAGTGAGAGTGACATTGGCGAATTGATCCTTGGCTAGGAAATGGTGATGATTTTCAATTTGGTTGATATTTTTAGGTTTTTTGTTGGGGACAGAAATTTTGGGGCTTAAGAACTTGTACTTATTTGGAGTTTTTTTGAGTGTATTTTTTCTTTTTTTTTTTGGGGGGGGGGGTATCTCTACTAAAGGTGGGCATGCAAATGCACGAGACTGCTTTAACTAATGCATGTGTAACCTCTCAATATCTTTTGTTTTCTTGCATCATAAATATATGATTGCTTTGACCTGGCTTCTCTTAGTTTGATGCTGCAACTAAATCAAGAGCTTGAGCAAGATGAATCTCGTGGTTTCCGGCATCATGTGGGTTCACCAGTGACTAATTCTCCTCCAGGTGGGTCCTTCCGATGCTTAGGGTCTGTTTGGATATATACATATACATATACATATATACATACATACATATACATATACATATACATATATACATACATACATACATACATATATATATATATATATATATATATATATATATATATATATATATATACATACATATACATATACATATACATATATATATATATATATAAGTCTTTAAAAATTGTTCTCAAAAACTCCCCCCCTTCAAAAACTGTTCTTGAATTTAAAGGAAATAAAGAATAAAGGGTGTTGGGATAAGTAAATAAAAAAATGTTTCATTCAACTACAAAACTGACATCTATAACCAAAAAAAAAAAAAAAGATAAGAAAACATAAAAAAATTTGTTTTCAAGTTACACATTTGGAGTTATAGCTTTAAAAATAGATTTTGAAAATAGTTTGCCAAACAGAAACTTGTGTTTTTTAAACCCTCCCTCCAAAAAAAAGAAAGGGGGGGGGGGGAGGTAAACCAATAGACCTGTTGTTTTTCTTGTATAATTGTTGTCCTTAGACAGCATAGCTTTGAATTATTGAGATTTTTTATGCCATTGTATGATTTCTTTAGTGAAATGTTTGGTAATAAAACATTCATGACAGGTAACTGGTTGCATTTTAACAGCCCCGTTGAACAGAATCCAATGCAAACTCTCAGCAAATCTCCTGGTTCTAGGATTATGAGCCCAACAACAAGCAACCATTTACCAGGATTAGCTTCAATTTTGCAGCCTCAGGTGTCAAATGCTGTAAAGAGTGCAACGATTGACAAGGACCTGGGAAGGAACAATCATGGAGAGCACTTGTTTCCCAGTAATGATTCCTCTAATGGAGTTCCATTTCAGTCTCATTCACTTCCTGAGGCGAAATTCAGTCAATACCAAGGATCCTTGTCTACTTTTAGTCCATCAACTTCAAATGGAACCCCAATGGAAACCTTAACTGGGCCACAGTTTCTCTGGGGAACTTCAGGCCGATACTCGGAGAACAATAAACCTTCGGCTTGGCCAAGGCCATCTCTAGGGCATCCATTTACATCAAATGGAAAGGGTCATGCCTTCCCTTACTCAGGCCCCACTAATTCCTTTATTAGTTCATCCCAGCATCATGTTAGCTCTGCTCCATCTGTTGTTCCTTTTGAGAGGCACTTTGGCTTTCATCCTGAGTCCCCAGAGACCTCCTTCTTGAATCATGTTGCTTATGGGGGTATGGGCTTTGGGCATAATGATGTAAATTACATGGTTAATGTCGGTGGTTCTAATACTGGTATTACGATACCCCGAAATATGCCTGAAAATGGTTCATCAAACCTCAGAATGAGATCTTCTCCAAGACTCAGCCCTGTGTTTTTGGCCAGTGGTCCTTACCAGGGTCTGCTGCCTACCACCATGGAGGGTTTGACTGATCGTGGGAGGAGCAGGCGAATGGAGAACAATGGGAGCCAAGTTGATAACAAGAAGCAATTTCAGCTTGACTTGGATAAGATTAAAAGCGGGGAAGATGCAAGGACTACTTTAATGATAAAGAATATCCCAAATAAGTATGAGTTACTTTTGGTTGTTTATTGGCAATATTTTCTCAACTGAATGGTTTGGTGATTTATTGACTATTGGTTTGCAGATACACCTCAAAAATGTTGCTTGCTTCCATTGATGAAAATCATAGGGGCACCTATGATTTTCTTTATCTCCCCATTGATTTTAAGGTATGTTTTATCCTCATTTTCTTCGTCCCTTATTTTTTTTATTCTATTGGATCTGATTGATATTTCTATTTGTGGATGCAGAATAAATGCAACGTGGGCTATGCATTTATCAACATGCTATCACCGTCACTTATTATTCCATTCTATGAGGTCCTTCGAAATCTTATATTTCACTATTTTTTCTTATTTTAGTTCTTATTTTAGTGAACATTTCACATTGAAAATCTTTTTTCTTTTTCATCTTTCATGTTATTTTAGTGGTTTATGAATTCCTTGTTATGTTTAAAGGTTGAAATGATTTTTTAAGACAAGCTGAATCACATTTCCTTGATAATAAAGGGGAATATATTCACTAACAGGTCTGGTTTTGCAGACATTTAATGGGAAGAAGTGGGAGAAGTTTAACAGCGAGAAAGTTGCTTCTTTGGCATATGCTCGAATCCAAGGGAAGACTGCTCTCGTGAGCCACTTCCAAAATTCGAGTCTGATGAATGAGGATAAACGCTGCCGCCCTATTCTCTTCCACTCTGAAGGTCCTGAAGCTGGCGATCAGGTATCATCTATGGCTATATTTCACATTTGGAAGTAGTAGTTTTTGTTTCTAATATAATATTTTCTGTCCCAAGGTAAAGACAGTGGAACTTTATACTTATCCTTCTTTCATAATAGTAATAACAATAATCTGACAATAATTCTGTTTATCTTTGCATGTACCCTGTAGGTCATACAAGAGCATCTTCCCTCCAACAGTTTGAATATTCAAGTCGTTAGACAAAGTGAATCACGTCCAAGCGATTCCCCAGGAAGCCCTCCAAAGGATAACCATCATCTCAACTCTGAGACAAGCTAACACTACATCAGATGCAGGACTCGATAAGGCCAACTTTCGTGGCTGTTAGTGTTAACTTTTGCATATATGTATCTGGTGCATATAATTATTAGCAAGGGATAACAGAAGCATGTAGATTTTGTACCATAGATGTTTTCTGAAGTAATTTTGCAGAAGGCTT
Organism: Sindora glabra; assembly: GCA_020226215.1. Classification (NCBI taxonomy): domain Eukaryota; kingdom Viridiplantae; phylum Streptophyta; class Magnoliopsida; order Fabales; family Fabaceae; genus Sindora; species Sindora glabra. Next base: position 31,843,388 of record CM035226.1, on the reverse strand, counting down.
CAGAAGCTTGAAGCGAGTTGCTTGATTTCCTGTGTGCGTAGCTGGTCCAATGATGTTATGTACAACAGGTGGAGCGTGAGCGGAAGAGTCAGAGAGAACTAAATTTCCTCTGCACTTCTGCTTGTGTTTTAATGGTTTTTGCCATTTTGAGTATATCTTGAAAATGTCCATAAGGGTAGGTAGAATTGAGATTTTGGGAGTTGGCAAGTTGACATGATGGGTTCCAAAATTGTATAGAGGGAGTTGAACATACTTCATGTTCATCTAATTTATTGGTGCTTCCTTTAAGTGTCAAATGGAAATTTGATTATGTACGTCTATTTTTATTCCTTCCCTGCAATTTTTTTCCTTGCCATGTGCGTATTGAGGTAATATTGGATCCTATTATCCTTGATTTGCTTAAAGATGGTAATTTTACTGTTGAAAATGACAGTTGGGGAATGCCAAATCTTTCATTCATTTGCCCATGTATTGAAGTATGGTTACAGCAAAGTAATTTTCTCGGGGAAAGAAAAGAGGTTAGGTTCTCTCTCTCTCTCGCGTGTGATAATATTGTAAGAATAAGTCGTGTATTCAAAACATATTATTTGTACAAGTGTGTATGTTCATGGACACGGATATGTGTGTGAGAGAGGAAGTAGAAATGATGCAAAGTATGTATTTGTTAGTTTCTGCAATCGGGATAGTCATTGATATTCAAAATCTTCTAATGGAAGAGAGAGCAAATTTCAAGATGTGTTTGTACAAGTCTCTGTCCCATGGAGGCGATATCTTTTGATCAAATACCTGTAATGGAAGAGCTCGAATTCACCCAACTTTGCATGTTTTAAATAAGCTCCAATAATTGAATCCTAAGATCAATGCCTTTGACTGCTTATTTGATAGTATTTTTATTTGCTGTATTAAATTGTATCATGCCACGAAATTATTCCTTGCTTTTTTCACAGTGAATGCTATTACTTACACGTATCAATGCACTAGCCTAGCTAATGGTGACAACAAAGGAAGAAGTAAAAAGTTAGTACATTTAACAATGTTGCATGCTGTTAGAAGAGGAGAGAGAATTGTGAGGCCATATCTTCAACTGAGGAAGGCAACCTTTATTTATAATAAAATATAATGTTACAAGAGATAGATTCAGGCACATATATGCATACAAGAAACTAATAGGCTCACTAACACATGCTATCAGAAAAGCACCAAGATGCAGAGTAATTCTGATGAACAATATTGGAATATAGCTTATTTCATCACAGAATAACATAATTTTACAAGAACAAGGGAAGAGGGGTACGTTACTCCTCTCCTGTTCTGCAATACTTGCTACTGCCATACTATACATGAATTTACTGCATATTTGAGCTGAAACGAGGATGCATATCTGCTAACGAGAACAGAAATCTGCACTTACTAGATATTTTTGTCGGGTCTCAAATTGATGATGTTAGAGACCTTTCAGCTGATGAGCGTCAGGAAAAGAAAGCTAAGTTATCATGCTGGTATCTGCATGCAAACCCCTTTGTCTCTCCTTCCTTGTTCTCAGTTCGAGATCAATGAGGAAGTAACATTTGTTGTGTTCTCTTACATAGTGGACATGGCCATTCATCCTACTGAGGATTTTCCTTGATATATTTAGCCCCAGACCTTCTTGTGTAGTCGATTGGTTTCCTCCTTCAAACATGTCGTGAAGAACAGCAGAGGGTAGACCTTGACCAGCGTGGGTCATTCTACATGTAGAAGACAGCAAAATGAGCATTGAATTTCATAACAGATAAAGACATATATTTAAAACCTCAAATTGAATAAATTTGGAATTAGATATTACAAAAGGATTAGAGACTACTAGATAATTTGAACTACTCTTTTGAACCATAGTTTGATTGTTGTTTTGCGTCAGTTAGGCTTAATGTGTTATAATATATCATACACATAAATATCAAGAACTATATTATGCATAACACTGATGGGAAAATATGTTGGCCACCAAATTAACTTATGTGCATGATTAATTGACCAAAAAAACTCAAGTTGTATACCTGAACTGCAGATGGATAAACTCATTGCCATCCTGTATTGTCTTCAGACCAGGTGAAATTTTTATTTCTACCCAGCCATTGGAAGATGATGTATGATTGACCACGTTCAGCAAGAAGTCAGACAAGACCATTTGAAGCCTAATTTGATCACCATATAGAGTAAGTGTTTTGATTTCATCCGGAATTTCATGAAACAGTTGCAAGTTTTTTCTTCTTATCAAGATCATGACTTGACTGATAATGGCATCCAAAATACTTCCCAGAACAAATTCTTCCATGTTTAGCTGCACAGTGCTGCCATTGTAAGCATTAAATGACTGAAACTTAATTAGTATGTTTTTCTGACTAAAATATCAGTGAATTCATGCCAGTTATAATGCAAAAGAAAGACTTACCCATCATTGATACTTCCTAAATCTGTATCCTCAATGATTGCCATGATTTGCCTTTCACATGCATCACTAGTTTCAAGAAATTGCTTCTGACTTTCTGAGATGGCTGAATCTTCCAAAAGTTTGTGCGCAAAGCGTATACCATTTAAAGGATTCTTCATCTCTTGTAGTAGATAAGCCAACTCTTTTAGTTCAGAAATGCTTCCACTCTGCTCTTTCCTGCCTTCTTCTGAGGTGTGATGCGGTTCTGATGATGATACAATCTGCAGGAAGCAGAAACAGCCAATTATATTCCCTCTTGCGTCAGTCCTCTTGTTTGCTGTCAAGAAAACCTCCATGTAGTCTCCTTTTCTATTGAAAAACCCAAAAGGGAACTTCTCAGAATCTTGACCACTAATTCCTCTATACAATAAAATCATAAAATTAGTCAGTGTATCCTGACCCTTCAATTGGCATAAGCCTCCGAAAATTTCCCCGGGAAGCATTTTTCCAACAACTTCATCTCTCTTCCAACCAGTTAGCCTTTCCATGGCCGCATTCCATTCAGAGCAGGATGCATTCTCATCAGAAGCAAATATCGGTGGAATCAGTGGATTTAGACTCTGTATGATAGCTTTATAATCACCTTCCAACTTGATAAATTTGTCCAAAACAATTTTCTCATGGGTGACATCTTGCCCCACAAAGCACACCCCAACAGCAGCATCCGTGTAATTCCTACTTGTGCAGGCGTTGGCTATAATATATACAAGTGATGTTTGTTCATTAAACCCAAAGTGTTTTAATTTCAGCTCAACATTTTTGTCCTCCTGGCCTGGAAAATTTATTACTACATCAATAAGTAAACTATGGGAGCTCATTTTTGCAATGACAACAACAAAATGATGAAACTCAAGGAATGTGAAGGAAAAGAATTATAATGATGCAAGTCATACTCCAAATCATCTACAGAACTTTTGCAAGCATACTCATTATTTACACAAGTGGCTTATTTTAAGAGCATTAGGGGGAGTAGGGAATAGCTAAACAAGAATAAAATGCTGCAGCTTTCAAGATAGACAGGCCACCTACATCTTATGACTGTACAAAAATCTATACATATGTATGACAGAGCAGCTAATTGCTGGTAACCAGGCCAGAATGTCCAGGTATCCTATAAGTCCGGGAATGGAAATTTTTGTATGATCTAGGTAAATAAAAAAGTGAAAGATGGACATTAAAGCTCCATATTACATAATGCTTAATTATCAACCAATGTAAATCATTTATATTATGGCATTTGAGTCAAGAATTGAAAGCAAAACTACAAGAATGTATCTTTGATTTTAATCACAGTAACTGATTTACCTTGCAAGGCTCTGCTTAGAATATTTTTAACAGTTTCACACGAGTCTCCGTGGACAATTTCATTTACTAGGGACTTTCCCATGGCTTCACTTGCCTGCAGCCCTGTCAATTCAGCAATTTTCGCATTCCATCCGTTGATTAGACCAGCTGAATCAACTCCAAAGATCGGAACTGTTGCTGTCTCAATTAATCTAACCATTTCGAATGTCACCGAACTCAGTTCATCCGTCCCATCCATGGAACTGTCACTCTGCTGTGAATAATTTAGAGTCTTAGGACCACTATTTTCTGCTTCTTGGAATGAATCTCTCATTATAAGCTGTAATGAGTGAATAGCATTGATTTCTGACACTTCCCAAGGCAGGCTCTTGCTTTTGACTACTTCAAGGAAAGCTTTAAATGATGATCTTGGGTTCATTTTTCCGCTGTCATCCTTGTCCTCAGGATGGTGTTTGGCTCCCCCCCATTTAACTTCTTTGGCAGCGTGAGACCTGAACCAGAACAAAATGTCTCTCGAGTTGATTCTTGCCGTGGCCATGCCACAAACTGCATCCCCCAGCAAAGCAGCACATGGATAACCAGCATCAGCCAAACTATCTGTGCTCAAACCTGTTGAGTCCCCATGATTTGTAAGAAGCCACTCGGCAATGTCTTTAACCTGTGATTCAGTTGGGGTTACGCCTAACAACCAACAATTTCCATCATAATATAATGCTGCCCCGTCACACTTCACAAGATCCATGATACTAGGAGATTGAGTCACAATACCAAATGGCGCGTCACGGAGAAGCATGTCACAAAGTAAGGTTTGTGTTCTAAGAATTCTCTTCTCTGCCATTTGTGAAGCTAATTGAATTTCCATGTAAAGCTGGAGTCCGAAAGCCTGCATGAGAAATTCACAAGCATAGCGAAGCGGGAAAGGCACATAGCGGGGTGAAGTGTGATGACAAACTAGCAAACCCCAAAGCCTTGTTGCATCATTTCCATTGACTACAATTGCCATCACCAAAGAGGCAATTGAACCCATGTTAGCCATGTATTGCGTATGACATCCATGTGGCGACCTAAGAGTGGAATTGACCAAGCAAAGAGGCTGCTTCAGCTCTTGACTCTGAATAACTTTAACCGGATTTGCATGGCAATCACAAATCATCCTGACCCTATTTTGCTTGAACAAGAAGCGAGAGGCTTGAGGGATATCGGTGGCAGGATAATGCAAACCCAAGTAAGGTTCTAAATCCGACCTCCTAATCTCGGACACAACTTCGCCATGGTCATCCTCATGGAACTTATAAACCATAACCCTGTCATAACCGGTAAGCTTCTGGACCTCTTCCACAACGGTGTCACACAACACACCAATATCGCCTCCAGGGAGAGATTGCAGTCTTGAGATTGCTCTAACAGCCAGTTTCTGAGACTGAACTGCTCCAGCAAGTGACAATGCAGGATCAGTTGAACGTGCAGGCTCCAAATCAATCACAATCCCCACATCAATTCTATGAAATATAGCATAAAAAGGCTTCTGGGTTGTCCTTGAATAGACCCAAACAGGATTCAAAAGTGAAATTTCCCTAGAAGCCGCAGCTTTTGCAAGGGAAGCCCCAGAAGAAGAGGTAAAAAGGGTAGTGGCATCAACACCAATGAGACCCTTAAACTTTTTTCCAGCAAATTGTCTATCCAAACCCAACAATTCAAAGCAATTCTCACTGTAGCCTATAATTCTGAAAGTGGGTTCTTCAATTGCAAGCATACAACCAAAGGGCTGAATTTGACCACCCCTCTGGATTTTTGACAAATAAGCAATCATTTTATCCTCCGACACTGATTTTGGAGCATAAAGGACCGACCTTGAGTAATCAAATGATTTCCCAGACACTCCAGATTGCTCAAACTCAGCCAAAATCCCAGCATCAGCGCTGTACTGCGCAATCGCTTTGTTTCTGTTGGCGGTGCTAGTGGCGTTGTTGCTGCTGTTGTTGGGCCTCATGTTGCTCGCAGCTGATGTTGAAAACGTTGTGTCTTTCTCCTTGCTACCAAAACTCATCTTCGAAATGCCCCAAAGACTGGATTTTTGCTCAGATTTTCATGTGGGTATCAAGGCAGATGGATCTTATATAATCCCACACCAGTACTTGCTGCTTCTGTGTTGATGTTTCCTGCAAACGTCTTTTTCAGTTCACCTCTTTGCTTAAAATCGTTTTAGCAGGCATTCAGTGCTCTGCACTGCATTATCATGTATTGTCTGTGCTCCTTTCATGAGAGTTGCTGTTTGTGAATGCATAATCATTTTGCATGAAAATTATATAAGAAATAGTTTTACTGCAGCTGCATACTGCTACTCGCCTAGTAGAAATCCTTGCATGCTTCAATTTTATTACTACGAATCTTTAATTATATTTAATAAATGAAAATAATAATCAATTTTTATAATTTTCAATATTTCGAAAACTAAAAAAATTAAATTTTTAGTACATATAAACTCCTAAAATTAACAAATAAACAATGAGGTTGGCAACTATTCCATTAAAAATATATAATATAATATAATTGAAGGAGGCAAAAAATTTTCTCTCCTATTAGCCTGTAAGTTGCCGACAGGGATAAGTCAGTTCAATATTTAATTCATGCTCTCTGCCGTGCGTTATACTGCCAAAGTAAACTTAGTAGAAAATCCGAAGAGGCCAAATTACCACACCTTGAGTTTTAATCAAGGTAATGATGTTTTGACGTCAAAATATAAGTTATTAAATTGTGTTTAAGCAATGAATTTTTTTAATTAATGGGTTAAGGGTATAATAAATATGTTATTAAATTTTTTACAGTTATCCCACTATTTAAGATTTAATGTTGTATTGACCCTTTATCTTTTTAATAATAGCACTTTTTTGTTATGTTATAATATTTTAATTTTTACTAATACTCATTACATATGTTCTTTTTACACAAGATGTTTACATAATAATTTTTAATAACCAGATTAACGATATAAAAATATATTATTAGTAGAAATTAAAAAATTATATCATTTACAATAATAATGGAGGATTTTTAGAAGAATTTTTTAATTAGTATGTATTTAATAGCAGTCATTTTTTATGTTCATTTAGATTTCTTGCAAATTTTTTAAAATATTCTTTTTTTTAAATGGCAAATTTCCTACCAAATAGTATTTTTTATTTAATTTTGTATTTTTGTCTTATGACAATGTTTTTAATTTTTAATAATTTTATAAATTATTTCTTAATCATTATGATTTTTATAATAAATTACTATAAAGATTTCCATATAATGTATAGTATTAATACATGCAATTGTATAGTTGTTTACATTAAAATATAGGATATATTATGCTTTGTTTGATAGTCATTTTGTCCAATTTCATTTGACCTATATTTTTTATTGTTGTAATTCATCCACATGCATTTTTAACCATTAACATTTATTCACTTAAATTTTTTATCTAATTTTAAATTTGATAATCATTCACAAATCGTGTGGTCTCCTTTCTTGCAAATTTCTTAATTTAAATCTAATTTGAAGTTTAATTTTAGAAATCATTTGCACATAAAGCTCGCCTAATTATTTTGAAATATTTTGAAAAATCTTTGATGAAAATTAGGATTCTATTTTATCAATATTTTTTAATTTTAATATCAATTTTTAAATAATAATCTCTAATTAAATATAATATGATCAGTTAAGAATTTATCAAACTTTTAATACATAAAGTATTAATTTATTTTTATCAAAAGTGTTGAGTTTTTTTTCATTTTGTAGTTTTTTTAAATATTAAATTTTAAATGTAATTTTTTTAAGTGACACATGTAATCTTCTAATAGATGTTTTAAAGCAGAGTTTTAAAGAGAGTCCATTCGTTGTATTTAACAACTAAGATGCACTCTATCTTGCTTTTATTAATATTATGCTACTACTAATTTTTTTTAAAAAAAATGGATAATTAGTATATTTATATTTCCAATTATAACTTTTTAAGTTTTTATTATGCAATATATTTTATTTATAATACTCAAATATTTGAATATAAATGTGTAAATTATACTCAGTTACATTATAAATCACTTAAAAAATTCATAAGCAAATATTGTATTTAAAATTTTTTAATAATAAATTTTAGGAACACATACAAAAAGCCCATACGGAAAGTTATTTTTGTTTACTTAGTTGTAAATATAAAATTAATTTATATTTGAAAATATTTAAATTTTAAACATAAATTAATTTCATAAATGTGGTTACTTGTAAATTTTTATTGTGTTTAAAATTAACTTGATTTTTGGGTAAAACATGTTTTCTTACATAAAAATTAATCTTCTTATATTTAACAAGTTGTAATTAAGTGTTTGGGAAAAACATTAAAAACTAACATTTACAAATCTACTTCCAGCATACTAACTTTTTATTTGCTTATATCCCACTAATTAAATACGTTATATCTACTATTTGTCACTTCAAAATATACATCCCTTGAATAAATTATAAGTTTAAATGTTGGAAATTTTTAAATCTCTCATATGCCTATAAAAAAAATTATATAGAGTCAATTATATCTACTTGAGCCAACTTTCAACTAATTCAATTCATTGAAAGGTTTTTGGGGGATCATTTTACAATAAGCACATTTTAGAGGAACAAATATAAAGAAACAAAATTGACAGCTCAAGTTCTTTAACTGTGTCATTCATCTAGAGATGATTGATTTGTTGGTATATACATCCGTGCATTGGATTTTTATCTAAGGCATAGAAGATCTCATCATCTAAAAATCTTCATCCGACCAATAAAATAGTGGTAACTGCTAAGTCAACAAACAAAAAAAGGTAAAAATGAGAAAATATAATTTATGCTCTTAAAACTTTGTTGAATCACAAATTGTTTTCTTAAATTATTAAAGTTTGCATATTACGCCTTTAAACTAAAAATAACAAATTCTTCCATTAAACTTGAATAATAATATAAAAATCTCAATTGGTTATTAATTTTAATTAAAAATATAAAAGGTAAATATGTTTCATTTACTTTCTTGAGAGATTTACTTTTTTTAGTTATAATTTAGCAAATTCAGATTACATATTTAATTTGATAATTAAAAAATAAATTTTATGATTTAAATTTAATTGAAACCAATTATATATTCACTATGGATTCATGTCTTTAAAATAAAAAAGGAATAAGACTTAACCAGGTATATATAATGCATTATTAATTCAGGATTAAAATTAATAATCAACAAGCATTTATATAATTTCTTTAAACTTTAAACATGATTTGTAATTAGCTTAAATTTTGAGAATATAATTTATATATATTTTTAAAATTAAAAAATGTCATTTGTTACTTAATAAAATTTTAAGTAAGTGAAGAATAGATTTCCCCCGAATAGAAAGTTGGAAATTTGCACCTGGTTCTGACTAGTTTCAACTTTCAAGTTAACTAGTTTCACCTGGTTCTGAAGGTGACCCTATAGCTAATTAAAAAAAGGGGGGTGGTAAAAATTTACCTTTCCCTAAAAAAATCTTCACATATAAATATTATTCATACTAAATTTAAATGAAAATTTCTATCTATTATAAGATTTATGTATAAAAATTTTGAGCAAAAAGTTTTATATTGGTAAACTCATATAATCACTAGAAAATAAAATGCAAATCCTTCTTTGGGGTGGAGATTGATCGAACCTTGTGATTTAATGTTTTGGATATCGTTTTTTTATTTTTTTATGTTTTATTTTTAAAAATTATTTTTTAATTCAAGAAAAATAAAAACAAGATGGTCAATATTATAAATAAGAAAAAATTTTCATTAAATTTAATTACAAAATTAATATCACAAATAAGAAAATAACTTAAGAAAATATTTAAAATTTATTTCTATTTTTAATTTTTAAATTACATATTTGGGATTATAGTTTTTTAAAACAGATTATGAACATAATTTTCAACTAGGAAGTCTAATTTTTAAAATATAGAAAAACATAAAATTATTTTAAAAAATAATAAAGGGTCCATTTGAATATATTTTTATATTTTTATTTTTAGAAAATGCTTTCAATTTTTCTCAAAAATTATTTTAAATTTAAAAAAATAAAGAATAAAAGATGTTTGAAAAAGAAAAAAAGAAAATATTTTATTTAATTATAAAATTATCATAAAAATAAAAATAAATTAAGAAAATATTTAGAAGTTATCTCTATTTTTATTTTTAAGTTACATATTTAAAATTATAATTTTTAAAATTAAAATATTATAAAAATTACCAAACAAGGCCTTTTATTTTTTAAATAAAAAATTACTCTTAAAATTGGCAAAACCAACAACCCTAATCTGTCCTATTTATTGGCAAAAGAAACAAAAGAGGGGTGTGACTCCATGCCTCAGTGAGAATTCTCAGTTAGTCCAAAATTAAACCCAAAAACGAAGTTGTAAGATTTGTTATTTTTAATTATTTATATCTGAAGGACAAAATTTATTATCACTAATTTTGAGGGATTATGTTGTGAATTCTTTATAATAAGTGCATAGGACGACCTGCTATTAAAATGAAAAAAAAATATATCATAATCTTGAAAATAAAATAATTTATTATACAATTAGAAAAAAGCAAGCGTAGATAAAAAAGCACAGCAGGAATGAATATGATGCCTTTGAAATAATTCAAGTGGCTGACAATGAGGACAGCAACACCTTAACAAAGGGAAAAGGACATGAAAATTCCAAAGTGGAAGGCTAGTTGGCCACAAAAATTGGGAGCCTTTTTATTTGGAACTGGAACATGGAATGCCAATTAATGCTGCCCTAATTTTCGATGGTGATCCATTAGGACAACTTTTTTTTTTTTTTTGAAATGCTGATTTATTACCTCATTTTTCACACAATTTTATAATTTTTTATACATTTAATTATAATTTAATTTATCAATTACAGAATATAATCATTCTAAAATTGAAAATATATTTTATGCTTTTTATTTTTAATAGTAAAAATAATAAGTAACTCGATATACATAGATAAAAATTTAAATTAGATCAAGAACCTAAAGGAGAAAAGCTTCAAAGAGGTGTTATCTTATCATTGAATGGGTAAGAAATATATATTTAATAGTTTAATTATTTTTATTATTATAAAAAATATAATAAATGTGTGATTTTTAATCCATTTAATATATTTTTATACTAATAGAAATGATAATTTATTAATATATGTGTAATATTTTAAATTTAAATTAAAAAAATAAAGTTTTAAGACACATCAAATATAATGATATCATTATAAGTGCACGTTGGCATCTTTTTAACGCGCGTTTGGCCATGGATTATATACGTACACACATTCTCGCCGAGGGAAGTATATATATATATATATATATATATATATAAAATGAAAAATATTTTATATATAAAAAGTGAGATTTAAAATTATATTTCAAATTTTTTTATAATAATTGAATTAAATTTTACAAATTTATTTAACCATCATATATTTAATGATAATTTTTTATTTCCATTTAAAATTCAATTTTGAATTCTCTTTTTTATTATATGAAGCATTGTCGAAAAAATCAACAAACAAAAATATTTTACTTGTATCGTTGCATTAAATTTTTTTAATACTATTATTGTTTATATTTTATTGAATAAGACAATTCTTTTAATAAAATGTTAATATTCACATAATCATAATATTAAAAAAAATAGAGATATTGCCAAAACTGCAATGCTACAAACCGAAAATATTTTCACTACAATCCATGCATGGTTTAGGATATGTATGTAAAACAGGTTCAGGGTCGCCGGTGATGCAAATAATCCGTAATTACGGAGTAAGTTGAGCATCTTAGAGTTCCTTTAAAAAAAAAAAAAAAAGCTTATATGGATAAACTTACATGAGCTCGAGTTTATGTCATCTTGCCCGCGGCCTATTTTTTTTTAATACGATTTTTGATAATATGTTAAATATTTAAAAAAATAATAATTTAGCTTAACTTTAAATTTAATATTTAATAATTTAATAAAAAATTTAATTTTATTTGATTAATTAATATATAAAATAAAAAATTAATTTTCTAATTATATTTTAAATAATATTTTTCTAATATAATTCAATCTAATATTTTTCAAACGTGTTTTCCTTCTTCTCCATCTAAATTTGATTTTTGATCTTTATATATATACATTTAATGATTTAATAACTTTTAATGATAATAAAAAAAATAATACAATTTTCTCCTAAGTATCCACAGGCTTGATTATTTTTCCTTACATTTTTTGCAGGTTTGCATGAACCCAAACCCATATGGACTCGATTTATCCTTGCCCTTCTCGCCGCGCACATCTCACTTTACACCTCTAATTAAGGAACCTTGCTGCTTCGTATCTGCACTTTACACCTAAATTTGATCTTTTATTTTTATATTGTGCGTTTAATAATTTAATAACGTCTAATGATAAAAAAAAATGCAATTTATTCGCAGGTACCAACAAGCTCAATTATTTTTTCTTATATTTTTTATAGATTTGCATGAGCCTTAACTCATAAGGGCTAAGTTTCTTACCCCACTTTATACCTTTAATTAAGGAACCTTGCTCTTCATATTTCTAATCTATTTATTATATTATTAAAATAGAATTTAATCTTTTCAAAAGATATTATCAGTGTAAGATATTTTCTTATCCCTTTTAACTTTACACTATTAATTAAAATAATATATATTAACATTCTCAGTCAATTGTTGCCATCAATCTTCCACTTCTTTTATTTGTGAATTTTCCACTGATACTTTTTGAATGAGAATTCTTTCCTTTTTATAAGAAAAATGGTCAGTTATATTTTTAAAAAATAAATATAACTTTTTTATTTAAAATTGTTGGTTAAAAAATAATAAAACTTAAAGTAAAAATTATATTTTTATTTTTTCAAAAATTTCAAAAAAATAACAAAAAAGGAAGAGGACACAAATTCTTTTTTTTTTGCTTCAACTACAGCGAATTAGAGTTTCATTTCAAACATTTTTCATCCCAATGGGTGAATGTAATTCTTGTAGTTGTTAAATGAATCCATTTGATTTATTTGTAGAGCTATAAACAAATCAAATGGAGTTCGATTTACGAAAATTATGAATTCTATAAATGGAAATTCAAATCTTAAAGTCTGTGGACCACGAATTTACGGATCAGGTCTATAGATTTTTCTTCTTATTTTACAAGAAAAATTTTTAATTTTAAATAATAATTATAAATTTAAAAATCATATATTTAATAAATTCTTAATCTATACTAATAATTTAAGATTAAATAAATTATTATAAAAATTAGTTAATATTAAAATTATTAATTTAAAAATAATTTATTTAGATTAGATTGATTTGAAAAATACAAAATAAAATTTGAGAATAAATATTAGATTAATTCAGTGAAGATTTATATAATATATTAATTAATTTAGTTTGAAGGTAAAAGTATAAACAAAATATAAATCTGGACTATATGATCCAATTTGTTCATGGATCACTCTAAATTTACATTTAAATGAATTTATTTTTTATAAATTCTAATTCAAATTTTTTTATAAGTTTACAGATCCATCTGCGAATCCGAATCTGAATGCGTTTCAACTGCTCCGGCATATATATGTATATATATGTATATATGTATATATATATATATATATATATGTGTGTGTGTTTAAAAAAGAACACTATTATTTTCACGCCATGTATATTTTGTTACGTGGGTTATTTCCCCGTTATTTTATCAAAAGTAATTCCCACTCTAAATGGTTGGCACAGGATGATCCGTTCTGTTATTTCAGTATGTATTATATGTTTAAAGTGGCTTAGACAAGTGATGGAAATAAGGATTTAGAATTAATTTTCTGTTAATTTAATTTATTATTAATATAAAATATTTTATACTATCAATTAATAGAAAAAGATATATTATTTAAAAATATAATAATTAATTAATAATTTTATTATTAATACAATAATATATAAATAAGTGATAATATAAAATTAATTTATATTAACATTTCATTTATTTCATTCACAAATATTTTTTATAAGAAAATATTATTTGCATATATATATTGAAGAAGGAGTGACATAATACTTGTATTTATAACTTAAAAATTTAGAAAAATAATACATAAAATCATAATAATATAAAAAAATAAATTCTTCTTTTCAAATAAAAAATTACTTTCCTTAGAACTCTTTATATATAACATTAAATAAATAAAATATTTTTAATTTAATATTTTATAATTATATTTTTAAAAAAATATCTTCATCAAAATCAAAATAAACAGAACCTGAGAGGGAAGATGTTGATTTTTTTGATAACTTTTCTCATATCAACTGTATAACCAACAAAAAATCTAATATACAGTATGGTTTGCTTAAACAGCAATTGCAAACTATCGTGATTTTTGTTGAATACTCAATTTATATTTATATTTTTATAATAGTGAATATTATTTCCATTCGTTTACGCTCATTTGTCTGTTCATTCTCCCTCTTTGACTGCCAAATTCATAATTTTTTTTATGAACCTAATATTTATTAAAAAAAAAGTATACAATATATTAAATATTTTCCTAAAAAAATTTATTAAATATTTTGGAGTTAGAGGAGGAGACATAGAGAGAGAATTAAAAAAAAAGAAAAAAGAAATGGTTAAAAGAAGATATTCATTCCCCTCACATAAAGGCTTTAAAAATTCTTCAAAACATCACAAATTATAAAATGTTAAATATTAAAAAATTAAAATTATTCATAAATTTTTTAGCTCATTTTCTTCTTAATTAAAACTTTGATTAAATAAATTATACTTTACCCGTGTAATTTCGTTCTTTTTTATTTAATTTATTTGTGATTTTAAATATTACAAATCATCCAATGATTTTAATCATTAACATCTTATTCATATAAATTATTTTATCCAAAATTTAATAAAGATTATTAACATATATTGCATTTGATTTTTATTTTCTTAAGTTTCAAGTCAATTTAGTATACAATTGCTAAATAGAAGTGTTAACTTAGGTTTTTTAAGGATAAATTAATTCTAAATGAACATCAAATTAAGTTAAAATTAAGAGAAGTAAAAACACATGCAATGCACATGAGTTCTTAGTTAAATTTTGAATAAAAAATAATTTAGATGAAGAAAATATTAATAATTAAAAATATATGTGATTGAATTATAACACTTAAAATTATAAATAAGTTAAATGAAAAAGAGTTAAATTATGAACAAATAAAATATAATTTTTCAATATATATATATATAAACCCTTTGTCTCTTTTCCTCTGGACTCCTGCCTTAAGACATACACGGCTATATTCGAATTTTACAAGAGCACCATTAATATTATCTAACCTTTGCTTGGACGGGACATTTGTAAAATTTAAAGAATTTAAAATGCTTATCATTTCAAATATTTTCATTTTAAGAAGGACTTGTCTGGCTAATACTTATTTGTGTTGAGAGATTTTTAAGCATTTATTTTCAAAAATCAATAAATAGTTAAATTAACATTGGGATTACAATATTAAATATTTATTTTAAGTAAATGGTTTATTATATTATTATTTTAATATTTTATCGATTTAAAATTTGCAATTATTTTTTAATTATTTTATTTTATTTTTACATCATTAAATTTTTTTTAACTCATTTACTTTTAAAATAAGCTTACATATAATGTTGTAAACAATTTATAAAAATTAAAGTCATTCTAGTAACAGTGTACAAATTTCTATCAAATAAAAAAATATATATAATATATAATTTAAGAAAAATTAGTTACAGAAAATATGTCAGTATAAAAAGGTGAGGGAAAGAGGCATAGCAAATCGCAAAAGCAGGTGTATGCCGGAGGCTGGGATTTCTAATTCCGCCTTTTGTGCTGGAATTTTAAATTCTTCATCCTATACAATTAAAATTCTTACTTGAAATATTGAATATTTAAAAATTTTTTATATTAATTACTCAAACAAAAACATTTAGAATGCAGTATTTTAAATGTTCTTATAAAATAAATTCCTTTTTTTAAAAACTCTATTCAAAGATGACATTAGACATTTTAATTCAGCAGTTTGAATTTAAAATTTTATAAGCTTGTGTTAAGTAAATTATTATTTTAACTATTAAAGAGAAAAACAAAACAATGAACTTTATAATGTCTTTACGGAGCTGATAAGTATAGAACCTAGGGATTCATTTGTTTGGATCGATTTTATTTTAAACAAAAATCCATGTTATTTGTTTGGATGCTATCGAGGATTGAGTTGGTTTGGTTGTTGTTCAGTCACTTCATATGCGAAAACAACCAAACCAATAATGAAAAATGGTGGTCCATTTCCTAGGAATAGGATCACATTATATCGGAGGCATCGATATGTTGGAACGAGTTTAGCTTCTGAGATTTATCTTAGAGGATAAAATATATGAATATAATTATTAATAAAAATAAAAATAATAATTATAAATTTAAAAATAATTAATTTTAATTATTATTTTTAAAATTTTAAAATTTAAATTTTTTATTAAAAATTGTGATGATGTATTTTATCTTTTAAAATATATCTTATATTTTAAAAAAGTTTCATAGTAATATATTATAATTTTTTAAGTTTATTTTTGAAATTATTTCTAAAATTTATTTTTAAATTTTTAAAAAAATAAATAATAAAAGATGATTGCATAAGTAAATAAAAAATATTTTATTTAATTATAAAATTGGTATCTAAAGTAAAAGAAAATTTTAAGAAAATATTAAAATATTATTTTTATTTTTAAATTAAATAATGCAAATTAAAATTTTTAAAAATAAAAAATATTTTTAAAAATGGTAAAAAAAATCCATGAATCCTAATAATTATTATAAACATTGTCAACTTTTAACTATGTGTATCTTGAAATTGGATTCATGCAAGATATATTTTAAAAAATAATAAATATTATTATAATTTTTAGAAAAAATTTAAAAACATTTAATTATAAATTTAAAATTTATTTTTAATTTATTATTTATTAAATTTTAATTTTTTATCGAGAATTATAATAATGCAATCCGTCCTCTAAGATATGCTTCTTACAATTTTAAATGGCCTTATCTCCATGTTCTGTACGCCGTTTATTCTTCCTTCAGGCACAATATTCTATCCACAATTTGTGGAATAATTCTACTCCCGTTTGAGTCTATAATACCTTTCGATATATATATATATATATATATATATATATATATATATATATATAATATTGAAAATTACTGATTTTGTACGAGAGAAATGGATAATTACAACCATCAAATTTTTTTGTTGACGATGAGAATTAAAACATAACTTAAAATTATATAACTACTTAAAAAATTACATTGCTGAATGTTTTAATTCTTACCCTTAATATAGACACAACCAACCAAGATACACACAGCTTCATCTGCTACCAATTTACTGAATATCTTTTATTGGCCCATGCCGGTCATTTTTTTTATTTCTGTCCATACATCATCACAGCTTTCTTTAACAGGAACGAGATTAATTCTGTTTGGAACAGAAATGTTATATATTAAATCCCTCCCATCAAATGATCATTTTCTTTTTGTTATAATAATAAGAAAAAGAAGTTGAGAATCTTTAGTTAAAGTATTATCGGATATTCGTTAAAAAATTTATATCTTCTTCCACATTCAAAATTTAATTCTTGATCTTTATATATATGCATTAGTGATTTGATCATTCCTAAAATTATTAATAAAAAGGACACATAAAATGTATGATGTGATTAGAAATTAGGAGGAAAAAAAAAGAAGAAATAAGAATAAATAGTTAGATCAAAACTTCTTTTATTTGAATGTTAAACCTCTAAAAATTTTCAAATTTGAAGAATAAAAAAAAATAGCATTTATCACAAATTCCATTCTTTTTCCTTTTTAGGGAGCATTTAATTCGTGGAATGCTTTTTATGTTCCTAAGAATATTTTATAAAAATATTATATTTTCATATTTGATTCAAATTTTTTAAAAAATTTATCTAGAAGTGTAACATTCTCAAAAATGTCTTTAACCTAACTTTCCTCTTAAAATATTCTCATGGGAAAAATGGATATATCAGCTTTTCATAAAATGGAAACATTAAAATTAAAATAAAAAAATAATTTTACCCTCATTTTTTCTTACCTAATTTATTCTAACAAATTTTCATTTTCATTTTTTATTTTTAATTTATATTTTTTATTTTTTATTTTTTCATGATAATAAGATAATTACATTAAATAAGTAAAAAATAAATAAATAAATTCTAAATTTCAATTTGATTAGTTTATATACAATCTCATAATAGATAAAAAATTTATAAAGTAAATTTAATATATTAAAATTTAATTTGTATGATTACATTGATTAATATTGCATATTCATATGTAATATGTTTTTTTTAAATTTTCTCATTTACATAAAAATTAAAATTAAAACTAAAACTTATAATTATTTTTTATTATTTTAAATGCCTTGGAAAGTAAAAAAATATATAAAAATTTAAATGTGTGAGTCATACGAAACTAATATCCTAATATTAAAAATGAATTTTAATTTGCTTATATAATTAATTATATGAAAGATTCAAATTTAAATTCTTAAAAATTTTAATATTTTATATATTAAATTATTTATTATATTTTAATTGAAGAGAATTCAAATTGTTAATTTATTAGGTCTTCAAAAATCTTCATTCATGTATTTTGAATTAAATTTATAATTTATAACAAAAAAATTAATAAGAATATTTTTGAAAAAGTAATAACATTTCTAAGAATATAACGTATGAATTGAGTACAGAAATATAATATATTTGAGAATCTAAAAAGATATTTTCAAATATATATATATATTAAATTAAATATAAAAATATTACATTCCAAAAAATTACATATTTGAGAAATACATTCTTAAGAATGAGCACTTTCTTATAAATATAAGATTTTACAATCAAACACTCCCTTGATATATAACCTTCCCTTCCTTTGACATCTTTCATTCAAAACATAGCCATAAGAATAAAAGTTATCACAATTCTCTGAGCAAGATCACATGATAAGTTTCAAAATGAGATTAATATTGTGTTTATTTTGTTCAATAAAAAATAATCTGTTTCACTTATTATAAAGTAAGGATTTAAATAAAATAGGTTAAATTAGGCTTTATCTTAAATAAGTTAGACCTACTTTCTAAATTATTGACCTAAGTCTAACCTATTAACCTATATAAAGCCAAAATTTAAGTTTAGTTTGACCTATTAAAGAAGCTTAATTAAGACTGTTATCTTATTTAAAAGTTTTATTGTATAAATAGGTTTTCAAATTTGTTAATAGAATAATTTTTTTTAAGATCCAAAGTTATTTAATGGCCTAATTATGCTTATATACATATATATATATATATTAAAATATTTATATTATTTGTATATATAATATGTAATATATTATATTATTTATCAACATATTTATAGTTAAATATACCAGCTTAACAGGCCTATAGATTTAGTTTAAAGAAAAAAATTTCACCTATTTATTTAAGTGGATCAATTTATTAGTTTAAGTCTAATTTATATAAATAGATAATTCAAATTAAATTAAACCTTAAATAGGTAAATCCTAGGTCCTTGATAAATCGCATGATCTACTTGCACTCATATTATGAAGTAAATTTTATAATAGGAGATAAAATTAAGAAAAAACTACATTTCATCCATTCATAATTTCATCAATTTTTATTTAATCCTATCTATGCTATCTAATATTAACATTTTACCCATATAATTTTTCATCTAATTTTTAACAAAATACTTCATAACAAGTAAATTAAGTAAACTTAGATGAAATCATTATGGAGCAAAGTATAATTTTTTTTCACATTCATGTGAAATAATGTCCGAAATTATCAATTTAAAATAAAAATATATATTAATCATATCTCATTATTTTTTATTTACAAATTATATATTATTATATTTTTACAAAATTATCAGAATATACAAATTTTATTATCTACGAATGGTATGAATTTTAGTTAATTTTTTTATCCATACCATGTGTTGCAATAATGTTCTTCTAATTTAAGGTGTATTATTCAAATAAGGATATAACACTAACATATTTTAGCTCCTATAGAATATTTTTAATATCAATTTGTATAAATATAAGAAATTTGTACTTTATTGATATGTAATTTTATTCGGTTTCACCAAACTTATTTATTATAATTTTTTTTCATTATTCATTAAGATTAGATAAAAAATTAATTAATCAAAATATTAACAGTAAAAAATATAGATGAATAAATTTTAATATTTGAAAACATAAGTAAATCAAATAACAATTGATGAAATTATAAATAAATAAAATATAATTTTTTTTAAAAAAATTAATAAAATTGTATATTTCACAAATTAAATGGGAGTAAATAAAGAACGAGTTCTCGAAAGTGAGACAGGCATCACTCTTACGTGTACAAGCATTCACGTGCCTAGCTAACAAGCACCACAAGTGATTTTAGCCCTTTTTGCCGTCGGTTTTGCCCACATAACTAGCCGATGAGATATTATTTGCGTGGAGTACATGAAATGAAAGATATTTACTAGTCACTTTCAAAAATACATTAAAAGCCGCCAGTGACAGCTGAGTGATGAAGCAAAATGACGACAAGTACAGTGCGCATACACGTGTACCATCTATAATGCATCGCAACCCCGGCCTGCTGCTCCGACATACTGCACATTATCTTCTCCT
The DNA here is from genome assembly GCA_020226215.1 of Sindora glabra. Taxonomy (NCBI): domain Eukaryota; kingdom Viridiplantae; phylum Streptophyta; class Magnoliopsida; order Fabales; family Fabaceae; genus Sindora; species Sindora glabra. Next base: position 31,822,802 of record CM035226.1, on the reverse strand, counting down.
CAGCAGCTGCCGGTGTTCTGTTTGGTGGAACCCACTCTCACTCTGCTGCATTATTCATCCATTCATGCTTTTCTTTGCTGTTTCCTAGTCCGCAAAAAAGAAAATCCCCTTGGGACAATTCCCTTCCCGTTCGAATCTTCTCTACTTTTTTTTTTCAATTATTTTTATATTTTTATAAAGGGTATCCTGATACTCACTACTCTTTTTATTAGAATTTATAGTTTCAAATAAAAAAAATTTTATTTAGTTCTTCTGAAATTTTAGTTATCCCTCTTCTAGAAAAAGTAGAAAAATCTCAATTCATTCCTTTCTAATTTCTAAGAGAAATCTCAAGTAAATATACTCCTTTACTTGTATGTAAAGAAAAAATAAAAAATAGTTTTTTTTTTCTTATTTGGATGTGTTGAGAGCATGATCCTCTTCATACAGTTACTTTCTAATTTCTTGGGAGAAATCACAAAATCAGTTTATATGTAAGTTTGATTAATATTACTTCCATGTTTCCTTATATTTATTTATTTTTCGTTCTCTTTCTATAAATTGTGAAATTCACATGATCTCCACGACTTAATTGAAAATGGTATGTATTATATTTATGAAAGAGCGTATATCAAATATTATTTTATAAATTTTATTTAATGCATTAAAATGTGATGATTCATAAATGATGCTATTGTGTTATATATAAAGATTACTTTCATGTAGGGTGGCTAAATGTCGTTTGAATGGATTTTTCGTCTACATCCGACGATAAATGAAGAGGGCGTGGACCGAAAAGTTAGGTTGAAAGGTTAAATTTGAGTAAAATTTTAGCTTCTATTTTATAAATTGGTTGGATTTAGATTTTCATATTTAAAATTAAAAATATATATTATGTGACATAAATTTTAATTATAAAGAATTAGTATACATATATGATAATGTTTTCAATAATTTTTTTATTATATATATTAAATATAATATATATGTGAATTTAAATGTATTTTATATGTTTATGAAATTTAATTATATTATATGTATATTAAATTTGAAATTGAACCTAAAATGGGTTGGGTTTGGACATCCTTATTTCAAAAAGATTTAGGTTTGAACATAAAAAATATGAATAAAAGGTTGAGTCGGATTAAATTTTAACATTTGTATAAATTTGGTCCAAATCGCGTTTGACCTAATTTTCATCCACCTCTACTTGGATGGATAGAAAAATGGTAAGAATGAGAGTTTCCTCCAATCGTATTAAACAAGACGTCAATGATATATTAGGATTGGCAGCAAATGCCCTCGTAAAGTTATTATTAAAACCAATCAAGTGGAAATTGTATGGATTTATTAAAACATTATAATTTTATCAAAAGAAATTGTAAATGTTTAAGGCAAAAATTATAACTTTTCAGCAAAAGTTGTAACATGAACCGACAAATTCATAACATAAAAATATTTGAAAATTTTGTGAATAAATTTCAAAATTTTATAAAAAAAATTGCAAATTATTTTATAAAAATAGTCATAAAATTATATATTAGGTGCTCTCTTCACCGAAACAAATCTCTTGTATTTATGGCGTAATCACATGTCAGTTTTTTTTTTTTCTGCAGTTGTGACCACTTAGAACACAGTCTCAATTGAATTTGTTAAAGTCCTAGTACACTATAATAAATTTTAATAAAGACTGATAATTAACATGTACCGATTCCTGACCATAAAATACGTTGAGATATCCAACTCATGTACTTCAGTTTTCCAACAAAAAGGAAGAAGAAAAAAAACAAAAAAGAAACAGAAAAAAGGTCATTGGGGCAGTTGAAGTGCTGATCATGAGGCCCACATCGTTCATAAATAATCTGCCGATACCTTACTGCAGCCATAAGTACGTAATGGGATGGAGATATTTTACCATTTGCTTAGTGTTCCAGAAGAAACAGATACAGCTATTCATACGTGGTGCAGCCAAGGAGCGATGTTTCTGTCAGAATGGAAAAGAGGGCTTCTCTTTTGGAGGTTAAGGATCCCACCACTTTAAACAGAAAAGCAAAATTAAGGAAAAACAAAACAACACCTTCACGTGATCCATATTCCCCTCGTTATCTTGTTTCAATATTCTGCTTTGATTTGATGCTTGCTACGATGTTTGATTTCAATATTCGGGAGATATGAAAAGATTAAAATTAAAATTTATTAAATTGAATTTTTTATTTTTAATAAATAAGATTAAATAATTTTAATAAATAAAATTGATAATTTTATTCCTAAAATAATAAAATAACAGTAAAATAATACTTAAAAATAATAATTTATTTAAATAATTTTATTCTTTTGAATAATTTTGTTTTGAATTATTATATATAAAAAAATTATCTATAAAAATGAATATTTAAAAATAAAATATAATTTTATCTAATTTAAAAATTATTTTATTAATAATTTATAATTTTAAGAACTAATTTATTAATTTATCATTTTAATATATCAGATCTTTAAAATAGTCACGTGAATTTTAATATTGTGATGATAGGGATTCAACTTCCAAAAGAACTTTCGGCCTTGCGGATGATGGGCCTTTGTTGTCCAATATCTGCACTGTTTATCAGCAAACTGCTGAGTAGATGCCATGTCACTCTTGAGAAAATTGGATGAAGCCTCATTTGACATTAATTTCAAGCCCCTATCTTACTAATCAAGTAAAAATAAAAGAGAAAGGATAAAATCAACAATTCAGGGTCTCTTTGATTATGTCTTTTTTTTTCCACTCTCAGAAATTAATCTTAAAAATTATTTTTTAAAATTATTTTTAAATTTTAAAAATAAAGAATAAAAATAATTTTGATAAGTAAATAAAAATATTTTATTCAATTATGAAATTAGTATTTGAAATAAAAGAATAAGTTAAAAAATGATAAAAATTTATTTTTATTTTTATTTTTAAGTTACATATTTAAAATTATAATTTTAAAAAATAGATTTTAAACATAATTTGTCAAATAAAAAATTTTATTTTAAAAGAATAAGAAATTATTTTTAAAAATAATAAACAGATCCTTAATCATCTATCTTTTTTTTTTCCCCTGCAATTACAATTTCATCATTTAAAAAGGTTTTATAATTTCATATCGTTCAACTAAAACATCATTGTGATGTTTGTGGTACCCACGAATGGATTTAGCTTTTTAGTCAAGAGAGTGTGGTAAGGAAAAAGAAAAAAATAAGAGAGTAAAAATAATATTGTTTTTAAAAATGTACCTATATGTCAACAAAATTATAGAAGAGTTAAAAAAAAAAAAAGATAGGTAGTTTACTTATATATCTAATGATTTAAGATTCAACATTTTTATGACATCATTACCCAAAAAATTATAAAATAATTACTTATTATTTACGAAGTCTCTTTTACGGGGACAACAAACACAAGTCAAACCCTTCACCCCAAAAATGGAGAAAAGTTACCCGCACCATCGTTTCTTTACCTCTATTTCTTTTTCCTTCCCTGTTCGGTAGGATGGACAAAGCGGATAATGAAAAAGAAAGTTTAAATTTAAAATTTTCTTAAACTTGATTTGAGAGAAAAAGGGATGAAAGGAATATAAAGAGTTATTTTTTATCGTGATTACCGTCTCACGTATTAGTATTTTAATTTTTTATTTTCTATTATAATTTAAATTAATTTTTTTCCACTTTTCCTTATACCAAGCAAATGATAAGGGGAAAAAAAGGGCTTTTTGATGAAAAAAGCATTGATCTAGGAAAAAATATGCTAATCTTGAGTAAATTTTACTTATTAATAAATAGGAGATTTGAATCTTTAAATTTCTAGTAATTTTTAGAATGATTTCTTGACTTGATCTTTAAAAAAAAAAAAAAAAAAACAGAGTCAACCTATTTGAAAAAGGGAGTGAGTGAGAGGAAAATGAGCAAATGTTGGTCACGTTAGCAATATAGCAAGAAGAATTGGTCTGTCAGAATTTGAGATGATTCCGATTAGAGGCAGGAAATGTGGACTGGCTCTTTTTTGACATCAAGACGTGTTGTTGGAAGTTATTTCATCATGTGATAGAGTGATTCATTGTGAGATTGCCCATGAAAGTAATGAAGAGAATTGGTATATGTCTTTTGTCTATGGTTCCCATTATCAATATGGACACTACCAATTGTGAAATATTCTTTATGAGATTATGGATAGCATTACGGGCCTTTGGGTTATAATGGGTAATTTTAATGCACTCTTGAGTTTGGCAGACAAGGAGGGGGGAAGGAAGGTTGGTACTTCAAATGACTTAACTTTTGGGGCGTTTGTCAAACGAATGGGAGGGATTGAACTGGATTTTTCAAGCCTTGCATTTACTTGGAATAATGAAGAGTCGGTAACCAAGCTGTCAAGGAAAGGTTAGATAGACCTATTTGCACGGGGGAATGGAGGGTTATCTACCCCAAAGCAGCAGTTAAACACTTATTTACCTCCAACATGCTTGGATACGGATCATGACAAAGATAGTAATTTTCATCCGTTTTACTTTATATCGGCCTGGCTGCGTGATGAAGGTTGCTTACAAGTTATTCAGGAGGCTTGGCGATTGGAAATAAGGGGTTCAACACCCTATAACCTAATTCATAAGATTGAAAACACAAGGCAAGAGTTGTCAGCTTGGAATAGAAGTCACTTTGGATATTGCCATGTCTAATTAATCAACCTTAGGAGGAGCTGCAGCGAATTAAATCTCTTAATCCTACACAGGAGAACAGAGAATGGGAAAAATGTATAAGGGAGAATATAAATTAGTAATTAATGAGGTAAATTAAGATATGGTATCAGAAAATTAGAAAGTAGTGGATTCAAGATGAAAATAGAAATATTAAATTTTATCATATTTCTAATCTAGTTAAAAGAAGAAATTGTACTTCAAAAGTGAACATATACAATGGTAAATGGTTGAATGAAAGGCATGAGTTATAAAACTACTTTGTCAAAAGCTTTGATAGCCTATTCAAAAGTAGTAATATCCAATTCCCTAGGAACCTCAAGGGTTTGATTAAAGATGAAATCTTGGATAAAGAGAATCAAGCTCTAAGTGCTATACCATCACATGAGGAGATTTGGCTAACTATTAAAAAGATGTTGGATATGAAAGCTTCAGAAGTGAATGGAATGAATGTATTATTTTTCAAAAGAGCCTGAAATATTATGACTACTCAAGTTATTAAAACAATTCAAGCTTTCTTTACTTCAGGATTTATGTCTAAGAAGAACAATGAAACTTACATAGTTCTGATTCCTAAAGTAAAGGGAGTAAGCAATTTTGGTGAGTTTCATCCTATTAGTCTTTGCAACATACTAAATTATTTCAAAAATTATTGCAAATAGATTAAGAAAGGTGCTGCATAAGCTTATTAGTCCTGGGCAATCGATTTTTGTGCCAAGTCATTGGATAATTGAAAATGGGTTAGTTGCTTAGGAAATTCTTTATAAGTTCTCTAAAATGAGAGGAAAAGAAGGACTAATGGGGCAGAAATTAGACATAAAAAACTCCTATGACCATGTGGAATGACCATTTGTGTTCAGAATTTTAGAATTATTTAGATTCTCTCGTGTTTTTGTTTAATGGATTAGGCAGTATTTATTGACAGCATCTTTTAAAATATTAGTAAATGAAAGTCCAACAAGGAACTTTTTTCTCTCAAAAAGGTTTAAGGCAAGGTGATTGGTGACCCTTTATCATTCTATGTACAAAAGTGCTATCTAGACTCTTATTTCAAACAGAGCAAACAAAACATATTTATGGTGTTAAAATCTCATTTCAGAGTCTAGCCATCAACCATTTAATATTTGCCGATGATCTAATAATTCTCTCAAGAGCTAATTTGGAGGAAGCAACCAAAATAAGAGAATTATTACAAATTTATGAATCCTAGTCAAGACAAGAGGTGAACATTGCAAAGGCACGTTATCTTTTCTCTAAAAATACTTGAGGTGATATTAGGGATAAAATCATGTCTTTTTTCTTTTTGTTTATCTCTATTAAAAAAGGATGCGGACTACTTGAGAATCCTTTTATTTTTTTCATCAAAATCAAAGTCAAATGATTTTGACTTTTTGATAAACAAATCATAATAAAATTAAGAGGGTGGGGGGAAAAAAAAGAAAAAAAAAAAGCTCTATCTTGGTTTGGGCGTATGACAATGATCTCGGCTGCGTTACAACAAGATTCAATTTGTACTATGTCCACGTTAAAAGTTCCTATCTCTGTTTGTACAAAAATAGATAGCTTATGCTGGCGATTTTGGTAGAATGTCCTGGCAAATAAATAAATAAATAATTTTTTTTGTCCAAAGGCTTGAGAAGTCCTACGTTCTCCTAAACAACAGGGTGAACTTGGTTTTAAGCAATTTAGGCTTACAAATGAAGCATTGTTATCTATACTTTTCTAGAAGATTATCACGTACCCTGACCCCTTATGGGTAAAATGCATGAAGGCTAAATACTGGAAAAATACCAACAGTCTAGATGATGGGTTATGGTTATGGGCTCTAAGGGGGTTCTTGAAAGTAGAGATTTAATCATTAGAAATATTTGCGCTTTAATCGGAAATGGAGATACGGTCAGAATTCAAAATGATCCATGAGGTCCCTCTAGAAGTGGATTCAAGCCAGAATTAAATGAGATTGCCAATTTGCTAGCAGAGACCAGAGTGTCTTGCTTGATAAATCAGGAGTATGGGAGCTGGAAAAGATATTCAATTTATCAAATTTTCCCGCCTGACATTCAACCATTAATTTTGCAATTGTCAATTAGAACTTCATCAGCGGATAAATGGATTTGGACTCCAACTACAACTGGAGAATTCAAAATCAAATCAGTACATAAAACAATCATAGCCTGCAACCAAAATCAGTCTCCGAACACAATATGGAATAGAATTTGGAAACTCAATATTAAACAAAGGTTGCAGCTTATCTACTGGAGAGTTGCAAATGGAGTCCTGCCAACAAGAGAAGGATAAGCTAGTGGATGAATAATGTTGGAAGCATCCTCTGTCCGCTCTGTTCTCTAGAGCCCGAGAATGAACTCCGTTTGCATGAAGGCTGCGAAATTACCTATATGATATGGTTTTGTTTCGAAGGAATTAATACTTGTACTACAAATCATGCCATAAACCTAGCATCAATACAATCAATTAATACTTGTACTACAAATCTTGTCATAAAAATTTAAAAATTATGATAATTTTATCTCTTGTTATAGGAATAAAAAAATTTAAATAAATATTAAAAAATTAAAAAATTTATATTACGAAAAAAATCTTACTTGTAACAAAATATTACATGTGCTATGAATTAAGTTACAAAAATACATTTCCTATGACAAAATTTCACTTTTGCTATGGAAGAACTCACCTGTGACAAAATATTATTTATACCATAAAATTAAGTTATTAGAATATATTTCTTGCGACAAGATATTACTTGTATTACAAAAAAATTTTAATTTTAGCAAAATATCAGTTGTGCTTAAAACAAAGTTACGAGAACATATTTTTTATGTCAAAGTATTACTTATTCTATCATATAAGTTAGAAAGATTTATCCATAACAAAGTATTATTTATGCTCCAAATTAATTCTATAGAAAAGATCATAGCCAAATATACCATTTTTATGGTAATTATATATATAAAATAGGCTTTTTATAATAAGTGTAACATATTGCAATATAATAAACAATAAAAAAATCTAAATATTTAAATGTTGTGAGTATTTAGCAAATAATTAATTCATTAATTGAATTAGAACTCTTTAGCTAATTAGTCAAGTCAAACAACTATTTTAAAAATTTTATAAATAGCTTATTTGATTAATTGATTGGTCCCAATCAATTAAAATAAAAAAATTGTAGAACTTAATATTTTTAAAAATTATAGAACTTAATATTTTTAATTAGCCGATTCATAATATATATATATATATATATATATATATATATATATATATATATATATATATATATGTATGTATATGTATATATACATATACATATATATGTGTGTGTGTGTGTGTGTGTGTGTGTGTGTGTATAAAGATAGAATTATACATAAATTGTATAGTTATTACATTTACTATTTTTTTTAAATAATGGAGATCAGAGTTAAATATTAAACTTTAAGATATAGAGATATATAAGCATTTAGTATATTTTATTAAATAATAAAGATAGGAGTTGAATTTTAAACCTCAGGATATATAAGAAAGAGTTCAACTATTAAGTTGTAAGCATTTTTATTTCCATATATACAAATTTAATATCTATTAAAATATAATATTTTTTTATAAATAATAAATAATCATTTAACTTTCTATCAATTAAATAAAAAAATTAATATACATCAATAAAATTGATATTACAATATACTAAACATTGTGTTATATAATTATTTAATAAATTTAAATTCTTTACATATTAAAATAAAAAATTAATAAGATTAACCTATACATATATAAAATATATACATATACATCAATTTTTTTCAATATATCATTCAAGGTATAAAATATTATAAAAGAATTTATTTTTTATTGCATTACATTATTCTTAAAAAATGTGTTAATGAAGAAGATTTATATATATATATATATATATATATATATATATATATATATATATATATATATATATATTGAAAATACTAAAAAATTAGTATGATTTGGGCATAAATTATAACAAATTTTATTATAGAAATATGTAACAACATGTTTTACATTTTTCACTATAATATTAACGGAACTTTCAATAAAAAATTGAAAATAATGATTATGTAAAATTATATATAATTTAATAAAAATTAAATCATTATATTAAAAAATTTTAAGTAAATTATATTTAAGGAAGTGATATATGTAAAATAGTCTAAAATTGATATATGTAAAATAGTCTAAAATTTTATTTTTATCCCTTATTAATTTCAATTGTATTAATTTTATTTCTCATATATATTTTTTAATAATTTATTTCCTTCTAAATAATAATTTAATTAATTTTATAGTTTTATTGATGGGTCAATGATTTGATAAATGGAAAGATAAAAATTAAATATAAAAAATATTTAAGGGATGAAATTGATACTAAAAAACTTGTGAAGAATTGAATGATTTAACTTATATTTATGAATAATAAAAATATGTATTATAAATAAAAAATTAAAATTAAATAATTTATAATAATTTAAATTTTAATTTATAATTAAAGTTTGAATGTGCATGATAGTTCAAAATTATAATTTATATGAATAATTGTTTCATATGATTCAACTTTTATTGAAGGAATTTTAAAAAATAATAAAAAATTGATTGAAAGATATAAAAATTTTACTTTTATCTTATAATAACTCAATTAATAATAATTAATAAAAATATTAATAAAAGGATAAAAGTAACTAATAATTATTTGTGAGAAATAAAATTAATATAAGATATTTGTAAAGGAAAAACTTGATACAAGTAAAATTAGTGATGAAATAAATGAGAATTTAGTCTTAAAAAATAATTTTTAAAATAAAATTATAAAACTTTTTAATATTAATATATTTTTATTATATGTATCTATATAATATTTTATTATTATATAATTAGTCTTATATGAGTATAGTTTTATTTTTGAAATTAATCAATTAATTAAAATTTTATATAAAATATATTATATTATAATACTTAAAAAGTAAATTAGCACAATTATAAGATTTGATATTTCTTAATTTGGAGATTCGGATTCAATTCTCTGTAAATATAATTTATAATTTTTAAATACATAGAATTTTAATGATTTACATTATCTTGATAAGAGTTGAAAATATTAACACATTTCAGCATATATGCAAACAAAATGACCCTTTTTCTCATCATAATTTTCTCATCATGCTTTTTTTTTCCACGGAACTGTTCAGTCGGTATTTTCTTGATTAAACAGTACAGCTATACAATTTTGGTGTTGTATTGTAAGTTGGATCATTTTACAAGTGAAGATTAGTTGTAATGAGTGGTAGAGGTTATTTCTACCCTAATGGATAGAAATCCAAATCGGGTGCCGCAAAACAATCACGATTTGAAGAGGCAAATTGCGACTTTTGGCAGGATTGTCGGGTAATGTGCTTGGGAAGAAAGAAAACGAGTTATTCACGATGGTGAGCCAGTGCATTTGGAGAGGTGATTCGGTTTGGTGCAGAGAGCTACGAGGGAAAAGGAGCTCCGTTTTCGGGATTTGGAGCACGGAAGGCTGGGTTCTTCGTTATCTATTGGTTCATCTTTGGTTAATTCTAGTTAGACCCCATTCGTATTATGATGCAATAAAAATAAATGTGGATGTCACGTAGATACATGGGAAATCTTCAATGGCCGCTGTGGCTAGGAACAATGAAGACATTGTGGCTGGGCTTTGGTACGAGTGCCTCGGTTCTTCATGTTGAGTTACTTGTGATTCACAAAGGCTTCTTAATTGGTAATAATTTTAGGAATTGTAATGTTATGGTAGTAGCTGTTGAGGTTTTACTGGGTATCTCTTCTTGTCCTTGGAGGGAGTTCCCTGTCATGAAATATCTCAAAAGCTTGTTTAATCATGTCTCTTTTGTTTCTATTTGTTGGTGTCCTAGAGCCTGCAATAGGATTGCTCATGGGCTAGCATATTGGATTCCTCATGTAATTGAAAATAGGGCGGGATAGTCTTTCTTAAATTTCACTCACTTTGAAAGATGCAGTCCTCTCTTATATTGGCCGTATTTAATAAAATTTCATTTTCTTAGCCAAAAAAAAAATTGCTGCTAAAAGAAATTACCACCTCTTACGTTAAGAAAAAAAAAAACAAAAAAATAGAAAACACACAATCAAAAGTCAAATCAAAGTGTTCAAGGGACAGGAATGGATTGAAATTTGTTCAAAGACAACTTCTTGGTTGGACGACACCGCTACTAATTCCAGAAGCATATCTGCATGACGAAGTAGCATCTCCCTTCCCATAAGTCAACTTTATGTCTCGAAGTTTGATTCCCCAGCATGGATTGCTTGCACTGCAATCAAAATTCACGGCCACCGGACTCGCCGATGTTCCTCTTATTCCCTCATACGTCACTTCACTAATCTTCACCCCCGATGTCTAATTTTTAAACAAACCAAAAATTATTATCGAAGGAGATCAACAAATTAATAAACATTGACATTAGGTCGTGGATCCCGCACCGCACTTTGTTGTCCTCAAATTATTATTCTGTCTTTCCATGTAGAATTTGATGCAATAGTTAACTTGTAGGATTCAGCAGCCTCTTTCAAAAGCAAACTAATATTTTCTTAAAACTAAGAAGGAAATATTTCTTGAAATACATTTAATTTTTATTTGCTTTGTTTCGCAACCAATATATTAGTGCGGGATTTGGTGTGTAAACAGTAGTACCGTGCAGCGCTTTATAAAAAGATTAGATTATACTTATTATTTTTTTAAAGTTTAATTTAATTATATTCGTATTCCTTTTCTTAAAAAAATATATTTAACTTCCTTGTTTTTTAAAAATATGAGAAATGCATGTATGTCTAAAATATAGAAGATAAATGGTGTGTATCAAAACACTGAAAGAAAGTTGATGGATACTACTCTCACTTTCTTAAATCACTCTATAGTCACTTTCTTCATATATATAGCATTCACAATTTTATATGTTTTAGTATTTATAATCAGAGAGGAGTGCACAATTCACTCCTCAAAGAAGAGTGTATCAAGCACTTCCATTTCTAAAAATAGAAAGAGCTTGACTGTAGGGAATAGATGAGGGCAATTTGAAAAAGAAAAAATGGAAAGAGCAAAAAGTTCAATTTTTGGACGTTTTAGATGTGTAACCTGCCCGGGACTGCATGCTCTGCCGGGGCAATATCTTTGATCAACGATGATGGGATTGTAGACATCATTCATTACGAGATTCCGGAAAACAACATTTCTTGCAAATCCATTGCTTGCTTGTGCCCATGATTTTATCCGAACCCCATTTTCTGTTTTTGAGAACACACAATTGCTAACTGTAATGTTCTGAACACCGTCCTCGTTCCTGTATGTGCCTAAGCTGCCAATGCTGCAACACAGCCAGAAACAGTGAATCAAAGCACAGAACAGAACTTGATCTCAAATCTCAAATGCAGAAACAAAAGGCACTTTACATATTAGGATTTGGCTTTTAGTTACAATTTTTTTTGCACGTGATCATTATATTTTAAAGGAATTAATGATTATACATGATAGTTGGTCAGATACCTTACACATGCATTTATTCTTGTCTATACTTCCAAGACAATCTACCTTAGATCTTGCGGACTAGAATACTGATGTTTCGGTATTATCAAACTATAAAATTAATCCCAAGCACACTTATTTTTTATTTACTCAATTTGATTATTGCACACTTCTTAAAACCTAATCGGATCATTAAATGATTAGAGTTATTTTAATTGGAATTCAATCAAATATATAACAAGGAAGGTTGAATGAATCGATGTATACATGTAATTAATATTAATTCCTTGAAGCAACATTTTCATCAATGGTGTATACTGCATAGTGGCACTTGCTGTTGTTTTTGAGATTTTCTTCTTCAATATTTTGATGTATATAGTATTGTCGCATTATTTTTATATCAGGTAATTTGTCATTTCTATAGCAGACAAAACATTGACTTCTCTAATATAAACTAATGGAGAATCTGCAAGATTCTCCTGACTATCAAGTTACATGCAATTTTAGTAATTTCATCCATTGATCCAAGAAAGTGATGTTTGCAAGTTAAGTTACCTGATGCCATGGCCAGGGCCGCAGGCAATGCGGTCGATCCACATATTGGAGGTGCCCTGGTTGATGGATATACAGTCATCTCCTGTCATTATGGTGCTGTGGCTGATGGTAACTCCGCTCGAGAATTGCACGTTTATTCCATCTGTGTTAGGGCTCCCACTGGGGGCTCTAATATTCACATTTTGGATCAAAACGTTGTTGCAGTGATCAACTGCTATGTGCATTGTTTGGCTGTTCAACGATTTTAATCCACTCACCACCACATTCTTCGACCAACTGAATGATATTGACTGCACATCACATTATCATATCATCGTCATCACAAATACTAGGAGAAGAATTATGAGCTACTGCCGTTGACTTAATCGTAGTTCCCATATTACAAGCTGTACAACAAAGTTATATCCGGCTTAATTTTTCTTACTCTAATTTAAATCCTCTCAGTTTCTCACAATTATGGTTCCAAATTGTGTTTATGGTTGCGATTGCCATTTTATAGCAAAATAATGGAAAAACTAAGCAAAATACAGTCATTATAGTGAAAAATTAAGGTTGTCGACTACAACCTTGCTCACAATGGCTGTGAATAACAATAATAAATATGAGATAATTTTTATCAAGCATGAAAAAAAAATATAGAATGTAAAATTAGCATTTTCAATTATGGCATGTCCGCGTTTATTGCCCTTTTTCGTTTTGGTAATGGCAAGAGCACTGGCAAACCATTTAACATACATGCATAATCTACAATTGAACCCAACATGAAAGAGAAAAAACTCTAAAATAATATCAAATATCATTATACTGTTAACATTGCCAGTGCACATTTATTTTCTTTTATGTTCAATTCATGCCAACCGGAATAATTACGGATAGAGATAATGATAATCAACACGAGAGAAGGGTAAGATGTGAGAAAAGACAATTCTGTTTCTTAAACTTTTGGGCACTTCACTCTGTTTATTTTAGTAAAAAATATCTTCTATAGGAATATACTTATATAATATTAAAATAGTAGATAATGCTTTAAATATTTCATAATAAATATAGGGAAGTTGATGAAAAATAATTTTTTTTAAAAAAAGTTAATTTTTCTCCATTTTTTTTACTCTAGGTATCATCTTGCTTAAAAATAAGGTATAAAGATAACATGTTGTTCCTTAAAAATATATGGGATTTTTTTATGGAAATATGTTCCGAAAAACAAATGGAAGTAATATGTTACTTTTATAGGAAGGTATTTTCTATAAGAAAATATTATTAGCATATATATTAATAAAAGAGTAATATGTTAGTTATATTAATAATTCAAAAAAATGATATTTAGAGACATAATATTAGAGGAAAGCAAATTTTTTTAAAAAAAGGTAGTGCTATAAAAATTTTTACTTCCTAAAAAGTTGAGTATTCTTACTATTAAATTATTTTTTTAAATTTTAAAGTAAGTGAATTAAAATTAAAAAATATAAATTTTAATATATTAAAAATAATTTTATGATGAAAATACACAACTCTTAAAAAGTGGAGCTCTTCATAACATTACTCTTTTTGAAATAAAATAAGCATATTTTTTTTAATATCTTTTAATTTAATATTAAACAAATAAAATATTTTTTCTTATTTTAATATATTATAATTTGATTTTTGAAAATATTTTTTATCAAAATAAATGGAGCCAAAATATTTTAATATTACACATGCTTGCTCATTGCACTTACCCTAGCTCCGGCGGGGCAACTACTTCCACCTCTCCGGCAAGCCCAAAAGCCCTTCCCCATTGCCGTGAGAGTCCCTCCATAGAGTGAAAGCCAATCGATCATTCTGAACAAAATCCAATATCCAGAATTCCCAACCGACCAAATATTTGAAGGGGCAACAAGAGTACTGCCATCCATCCTAAACTCAATCTTGTTATTGCAAGGACCAGAAAATGTCACTTGTTTTACAAGGAAGCTCCCCCGGGGCACATAAATCGTGGCCGGATCCGTCGAGCCGCACGCCAACAACCACGCCCTGAGGAAGGCTGCGGTTGAATCCGACGTGCCATCCGGCCTTGCTCCAGAGCTTACTACATTGATGAAAGTTGCACTTGAAGATTTGGAGAAGACGAAGAAGATGGCTAGAAAGGGCAACATAAAGTGGTTTGCATTATTAGCATTATTTGCCATTTTTTAGAGGTGAGGGAATAGGGATTTGCATAAAAATTTATAGCTATATATAATTGATATTGGTCTAATTAATTAAGGAAGATATTAATTATGAAATTCACATGGGTTTTAAGTCCAAGAGAAGTTAATTATATATTAAGTCAATTAAGAATCTCAATTTGTTAGGTCTTTAGTCTATCGTAACACATGCAATTAATTATATTAAACATGGTGTTAATGCCGTGCCAGTCATTGTCTACTTAATATTTAGCCTTAGCGTAAAAGGTGGTGTTTAATTTTTTTTGGACAAGTTGTTCGAAAGTGTAAGATATATTCAAAAGATAAAGAAAAATTATAATTTTTAATGAAAAAGTTAAGAGTTCACCATTAAATAAATAATAATAAATTCAAAAATAATTTTTAAATTTATTTCTATCCATTATCTTAATTTTTTATTAAAATTTTTGATATTTTATTTTATTCTCTGAAATATATTTTATACTTTTAAAATTTCTTTAATTTTTTTATTATAAATTGTAATATTTCACTTTAACACTTAAAATCCACCTTAAACCTTCAAGGCAGGTGTGTATTGCAAAAGCATTACCACCGTCAATACTCACCTTTGTGGATAAAATGCAAGAAATGGCCGCTAGTTCAGTGGCGCAGCTTCTTTTGCGTCGCTCGCTGACCACAGGGAAAAACATGTGTAAACTAGTAGCGCAGAAGGATCAGGAGTATTAAGTCGGTAATGAATGATTTTCTTAATATTTATATATTATTGATTTTAAAACTTTTATATTAATTTGATATTGTTGTCACTAAATTCTGCGCAAAATAATTATTTTTACTTGAAAAATTGACTTTCTTTTATTTTAATACTTTCATTATTTGATAATATAAATTAACTTGATAGTTTATAAAATGTGTGATGAATTAAGTTATTATAATTGCTAAATGAAGCCAAGAAAATAAGTAGAATTTTTAAGATTTTAAATAAAATTTTACCCGCAATTTTTTAATAACAAGTTTGTAATAAAATATAACTTTTGACTCAACTAAAACTTATTAAACCCATATCATACTTAAAATTTTAAAAATAAGTGATAGCTAACATTAATTAATTTAATTGGTTGTGAGACTTCAAATAAAATTATTATAATTTCTATTACTCATAAATTTAAAATTTTCTCAACATTAATTTATCTATTTGGTGGTGGACAGCCCTTGTAAAAACGATTTTGATTAGTTGAGTGGCTATATAAAAATAAATTAAAGGGGCAAAATATTTTGTGAGGAGGTCTCTTGTGACCGCCCGAGGAGGGAACTTTTCTAGCGGTGGGAATTATCTACATTAAGCAAATGTTTTAATACTCTCGATTGAAACATGCTTGTGTAATTAATGATAAAACTATATGAGAAATAGTTATAAAAATATAAGAAATGTGAACAAGGCACTGCTACAACAGAAATGATGATTTATAAATGATGGTTAAAAATAAAATTTATATTTATTTTAACACAGTAATATTTTTAAAATTATATGAAAATATAGGACAATGAACAAGAATGTAATCAACTTCTAAATTTTGTATGGAAATTTAGAACATTAATTTTTTACTTGTATATTATTTAAAAAATATTTCAAAAATTTTATTGTAAATTATAGAAGTATAGAATGTTGATTTTAATTAACATCTATTGTTTAAAAGACATACTACTACAAAAAATTTGATTAACATCAAGTATTTAAAGAATATCATAATATGACTAATGTTTTATTGAGTACTATAATAAATATTTTATGATATCAATTACAAAATCATTGTAAAAAAGAAAATAACATTGGATTTTGTAATAAAAAAGTCATCATTTCTTATAAGATAGACTACCTGATAATTGTGAAAGTTAAAAAAGCCAATTTTTAATAAGTAAGCAACATGAAATATTTGTCAAATATATATATTTTTAAAAAAATTAGTTTTTGACTTTCCTATTAGAATAATTACAGTTAAATTAAATAAACTTAATATCCTGTATAAAAATATGTATTTTGAATTAAAATTTTTGAAAATTCATAATTTCTTGCTCGATTGTTTGTTTAGAACAAATGCTATGTTAGTTTCATATAACTTTTCAATATCTATCCATCTATATAAAACTTAAAGTGGTTTTCCCCTTTTGAGAATTGCAAAAAATAACCATTTTTATGGGCTTTTTATATTTTTTTCAATATTTTATTATTTTTTGGTTGCTTAAATTTCAATTGTAACATTTTATTAAATACATAATAAGTATCTAACACTCAAATATAACTTCAAAAGTTATATAAGGAAA
Source organism: Sindora glabra (assembly GCA_020226215.1). NCBI lineage: Eukaryota > Viridiplantae > Streptophyta > Magnoliopsida > Fabales > Fabaceae > Sindora > Sindora glabra. The sequence continues at coordinate 31,805,517 of CM035226.1, read as the reverse complement.
ATACAAATGAAAACCTCTTAAAAAAATTACACAAAATCACAGAAATAGAAATGACAAGATTTGAGAGAAATAAAAGCAAGAAAAATCACCTTTTATGTTTTGAACAAGTATGAGATTTACTTTGTACTCAATATTAGTTGAAGGAATATTGGTAACTCACTAATATATGATGGAGGATGGAAAATGAAGAAACATCTAAAGTTCTACAAAAAGAAATAAATAAAGATGAAGATTGAGTTTGAAAATAAACAAGAAGAAAAATAAGAGTAATAATGAAAAAAAGAATAAGATGTATTTTATTTATAAGTATAAAAATATCGTTGTATTTAGGTTTTTACCAAACTTTAATACCTTTGGATATTGGTTATTTCTAAAATTAACATTTTAAGTTTCCTTATTTTTCCAACAATCTTTTAATGCCATATATTTTAATATTAGTTATGTAAAAAATTAACTTTTTATTTTTTAAATAATTTTAAAAATGCATCCGTATCCAAATAGATGTTAGTACTTCTAAAATTGATATTTTAGATTTTTTTAAAATTTTCTAGTAACATTTTGATTAAGTAAAAAACTAACATTTTAAGTTTTTTTTCATAATTTCAAAAATGTTATTAAGCCTAAATAAATGTTATTTAATTCTAAAGCTAATGTCCTGAGTTTCCTTATTTTCTTAGCAACCTTCAAATACTATATATTATGACATCGGTTAAATAAAAAATTATTATCTTAAGTTTCCTAACAATTATAAAAATGATATTATATTTAAATAGATGTCTATTAATTCTAAAATTGACACATTATATTTTTTTTATTTTTTCAATATCCTTCAAATATTGTACCTTATGACATTGATGAAATAAAAAATCATTGTCTTAAGTTTCTTAAGAATTTCAAAAATGTCATTACATCAAAATAGATGATAGTTGGATTTATTAACTATCATCTTATTAATCTCAATAAATTCAAAAATATTATTACATCAATATAAACTTTGATTTTGCCTTCTACCAATATCTATCCACCAATGTAGAACTGTAATTCTGTAGTAGTAGCATTTCAACAGTTTTGTTAGAAATTGTAGAATCATAATACATTGGTTTTAGTTAATAGTTATGGTTTAAAAGGTATTTCAAAAATCTTATTAAAAACTATAGTGGCATATAATGTTAGTTTTATTTAATAACTAATATCTATTTTTTTTTTATAAATCTTTGCTTTAACATTTTTTCATATGAAACATTTTTGACATTTTACTCTCCAATATTCTATCTTTATATATCCAATGATTGATCACTTTTATCACTAAAATATCTAATATATTTTCATGATTAATGTGGAGAAGAATAAGAAACAAAATGGAATATGCATCAAATGTGATGATTTTGATACATAATATTTTTGTTGTTCTTTACCTCCACTTTTATAAGAAATTATATAATGAAAGAACCTTAATCTTTGATTTTATCCCATTATATATTCTCTTATTTTTCATGAGGTAAAAGTGGAATGAAAGAATTGACAAATAATAATTTGATAATATGGGAGAATATTAACCTTCAATTCACTCCAATTGCACACTCTCTCATTTTTTGTGGAGTAAAAATGAATTAGAGTTAGTGAATGATAATTTAATACATAGTTCTGTTGTATTCTCACTTCATTTTCATATTCTTAGAGTATACAAATTGATAAAATTTGAGCAACAATGTTGCATTTTACATTAGGAATAAGGATTTTGATATATAGTGATCCAATTATTATTTATATATTTATGTAGATATGTAGTTTTTATTTATTAATGATTTGGTGAAGTTATTTTGTATAAATTTATAGATATTATGTCTCTTCACTCATTTATTTGTACTTTCATTATGAATGAGCAATAATAATCAAAATTACATAAATTTGCAGAATTGTTTCTCTTTATTTATCTGTAGGTTATTTTTTACCTTGAAATCATATAATAGGCATTTAGATTACATATATCAATAAAAAAAGACATATCGAAACAAATATAATGTTCTATGTTAAATTAGTTCAAAAAAATAATTCATAAATAATAATTTGATGAGATGGGAGAGCATTTAGCTTCAATTCTCTCTTATTGTACACTTTTTCATTTTCCAAGGAGTAAGAATGAAATGGAGTTAATGAATGATAATTTGATACGTGATTTTTCTATATTCTCACTTCACTTTCATGTCTCTAAAGTATACAAATTGGTAAAATTTAAGTAACAACATTGCATTTGTGTTGAGGATGAAAATTTTGATATATAGTGATATTATTGTTATTTTTGTGTGTTTATATAGATGTGTAATTTTTGTTTATTCATAATTTAGTGTAATTATTTTGTATAAATTGACAAATATTATTTATTTTTACTTATTTGTTTGTGCTTTCATTATAAATATAACAATAATAATTAAAATTATATAAATTTGTAGAATTATTTTTTTTTGCTTATTTGTAAGTTATTTTACCTTAAAAATCTATAATAGGCATTTAGATTACATAAATTAGTAAAGAGAAGACACATAAAAACAAATATAATATTTTATATTACATTAGTTCAAAAATAACTTTCTTTTTTTCTTCAGTTGTCTATATAGCATAAATCTGTAATAATCGAAAGTCCTTTGTTGAGGAAATCACAAATATATAAACATCAATTTTGTGATTAACTAACATCAAATATGATGATATTTTCTAAAAATCTAGGAATGTCTAAATGAATGTCATTTATAAAAAAAAGTTTAAATAGTTGAAACTGAAGACATCTAAATAAATGACATTTATGAAAAAAAATCTAAATGAATAAAATTGAAAATGACTATATTAATGACATTAATGTAGAAACTTACAACTTTGATTTTTTGTGGTGATCACCATATAAGTCTATGTTAATCATTATGACAATTCATTAATAAAAAGTTAAACTGTTGGCTTTTTGTAGTAACCATCTTGCAAATCTATTTCAATCGTTGTGAGAGTTCATTAACAATTTACATAATGTTTTAGTACTTAAGTGACATCTTAAGTCATCACAGTTACATATATAGCCAAACTTATGATATCAATTTTAAATTAATAATTGACATCTAATTATTTTACTTTTGGCCTATAAATAGGGCTCTCCTTGTTATTAAATCATTAATCTTTCAAGATAGATATCTTTTCATTAAAAAAAGGCTTTTGAATTGGGCAATAAAGGATGTAGATCTTGGCATTCAACATTATCATGAATATTTGGAAAGTATAGAGAACTTTCAAAGTTTATTACAAGGATTTATATTCACACCTTGGAGAAAATGGAGAACCCTAAAGGATTCCTCAATTTTTTCAATAGCTTACGTGATGTTAATGTTAAAGCTACAACCTTCATCTTAGAAAAATTTTCTATTGATAGATTCAAAAAATTAATGTTATTAGAAGGTTATGGAATAGATTAGATTTCCTTCTAAGAACCTTCACCTTTACTTTAGTAATAAACATAAGAATTCTGTAAAGCATTTAAAAAGACTTCAGATAAAAATCCTTCTAAGTTTTTTGTAGAATGTTTATATTTATTGCTAAAGTGAAGGTACAAGTCCTTAAAAAGAAATCTAAAGGATTCTAGTTCTTTCTCAATATATATTGAATAATATAATGTACACCTTTCATTTCAATCTCAGAAGTCATCTTTAATGGTTATAGGCATTGCATCAAATCATAATTATCTTTTGTACTTAAATAGATAGTCATAAGTATCACATATCTATAATTTAATGTAATTGTCATGATCATAAAATTCAAAGCAATTCTAATTATGCAACATTGATGGTGTATGCTATTCTCATATTACATCTAGTATATATGACTAATTGGTTATCTTGTTATGAGCCTTTGATGCTTCTTGTGTTTCAAGATGAGAATCAACATACTACTTGTTTTATGTTATATGAAACTTTGATACATATAAAGTAAGTAGTACAATTATTCTAGCATCAAAGAACATAAACACTTAGATGTTTATAGCAAATGAAGTATCATGTACCTTAAGGTCAATAAATATAAAATTGATAAAATTAACTACTTTGAAGCCATTAAGTAATATGAAGGAATTATGAGTAAAGGATAATTAATCTTCTTTTTAATTTATGTAACAATGCTATGTATATTTGTTATAAATGGAAAGTCTATTGTTCATTATAAATAATAATTTTTTCATTTTACATATATTCATGTATTGATATGAAAATAAACAAAATGGAAATATATACTTTTGTAATAAATTGTTTATTTTCTTAATTGTTTCATTTAAATTCAATTTGCTGCTATTCTTTTTAATTATATAATAAAAATGTCGTATTACAAAAAATAATTTAATGCTACCAATTTCATTCACAGTGAGTTATATACATATACATATACATATATACATATACATATATACATATACATATATACATATATACATATACATATATACATATACATATATACATATATATATATATATATATATATATATATATATATATATATATATATATATAAATTCTAATGCATATGATATATATATTTGAATCAATTTTATTTTAATATACATATTTTTTGCATCTGGCCATTTAGAAATAATTTTAGAAAGGTTTTGGGATTATTCCAAAATGATTATGGAAAAAGTTGTTAAAGTAGAAAAAGAAAAAGAATTTTTTTTTAACAAAAGACATTCATTTATTATGACATTAGTTTTTGGTTTAGTAACTAATATTAAACATTACTTAATAGAATAATGTTGTCATAGTAAAGGCAACAATATTTTATAGTAATTGGTGTGAAAACCTATGCCATGGACACAAATTGAAAATAAAAGGGTTAAAGTATGACATAAGTTAAAAATAAAAATGGCAAAGTATGGTTTCATTCGTAAAGTTCATCTCAAAGATTTTTTAACCTTAAAATGACTATTTATTTAATGATTTTCTTTCTTTCTAATTTTAAGATAATTCTTTTTAATTTTATATTTTTAATCATTAATTATTTTGTAAGATTGAAGTTCAATTAGCCTGTAACCAAATATGTAATGTTTCATACTCATGTGTTCAAAATATAAAAGTGAGAATTTATTATTTTTTTTAATTTTTGTGTTTGTTCTTATGATTTAGTTTTTAGTTTTCTAATCTATTCTATTTTATTACCCATCATTTTGATGCAACTTTTATATGTTTGAATAGGTAAAAAATTTAATCTCATTTATCTTTTTTGACATTTTGTCATATTATCTACTATTTATTCACATAAAAATGTATAATATCATACACCAAGTTTTCATAAATGCTTATTGGATTTATAGGTATTGTATTTAAGAAGCTTTTATAAGGAGTGAAAATCTCACATATTAAGTCACATATATTGAGATAAATTTAATAATACACTTATCTCTAATTATGGTATTATATATAATATTTCACTACTTTTAATTTTTTGTTATTTAATTTATTTTTTAAAGTTGTTTAAATTGGAATTCTGTAGTAAAAGATGGACTTTCTATATTTGGTAAGAATATAGTAGAAATATGAAGGCAAAAGAGCAAGTAACATAGGGATCGAGTTAGGGTTTTAGACAAAGAAGTAAGAAATTAAGGGCAAGGATTTCTTTGGATGGGGTTAGTGGGACATGTCATATTGATTATTTAAATTAGTTGATGTGATATTATAAGAATTAGATGCCAGTTTTTTTGAAAGAAAATGATGTTTATTGTTATTTCTCAACTCTATAAGAACATAAATGATATCAGTTTTTATTTCAATAAAAATTGATGTTATTATTATATTTTATTACTACTTGCAAATTAACGTTAAAATTACATATATTATTATAAAAAAATTTCAATGTAATATTTTCTAAACATCCAATGCCAATTAATTATTCTATAAAAGTGAGAAAGTGGTTGGTTTAATATTTTTTATTGCAATTATTAATGTTACTAATTCTATATTTCAGCCTCGTATTGTTACAAATAAGGGGCATCTTTTTGTCATGATTAACTTTTACATTATCACATTTGCTTATATAATTAGGAAGTGAAGTTTTAATTAGTAATATGTAAATTCCTACAAAGTTTTGTGTATAACACAATACTTAGTTACAACCAATAAGTGGTTTAGTAAAAATGTATTAAGTTCTAAGCCATTTCAAGTCTAATAGGGATTTTGAATTCAATCTTTGGTAGCATCTTTATTCGAAGGAATTTATTGTTTATTACTCTAGGATTAATTTCATGCATAGGTAAAAAATATATGGATACTTGCATGTGAAAAAAAATTATAACAATAATTATATGATGAAACTAACAATATTAGATATGAAATTTTAAAAATATAATAATCATTACATTATGAAATAGAGATTAAAAATTGTGTCTACTTGTGTTAAAATCTATTTATAACAAGCTTTTATTTTAAATTAATTTCTCCTTTTGTAGTTTATTTGAATTTAGGGGCCTTTTCCCTCATCAGAATTTCATGATTTGATTCAAGGAAAATTAAATAAATAATTTCCTCTAATAATGAGAACAATTTACAGGCAATCGCCCAATCCTTAAAGAAGGCAGATCAAATTAGAGAAAGACAACAGCATTTATACAATCATTAATTTCTAATTAGGTGTCATGTGACTCATATCGCATCTTAGATGAATTTGTGCTTTTATTGTTCATGGATCTTGATCAGGAATATTGAAAATATCGCCATCAGATTCTATGTGGCAATTAAATAAATAACGGGTCTAGATCCAGATCAGTAAGACAAGCCAACGTGCTATTGCTTAGCAATAAAGCACACTCTTGGTCTTAGGTAAACCGCGGACAATCAAAATTAATTTAGGACAGATGAGAGTTTTTAATATAACGTCTGTATGTTTTTTTTTTTTTTTGGAGACATATGATTTCAATACTTTGTTAACGTCTATATGTTTTTTGTTTTTGTTTCAAGACATATGATTTCAATACTTTGTTAACGTCTATATGTTTTTTTTTTGTTTCAAGACATATGATTTCAATACTTTGTTATAAAAAAATTAATACCTAAAGTCATGATAATCAAGAAAAACAATTTTATTTTGGAAAACGAAATTATTTTTCATTAAGTTTCTTATATTTAATATTGAATATATAAAATATTTTTTACTATATTACTAATTGATAATTATATTTTCATAAAAGATGTTTAAGTGATACATTTTTTTTAATTTTGTTTTCTCTTATATCTTATGTTTGATCTTGAAATTTTATTTGTATGCGTTTTGTAGTTTAATTAATTCTATAATTAAAAAAAATCATTCACAACCACAAGGAGTAAACTTACTGAGACAATATAGGGCCACTAAATTACTAAAGTGTTGGTTGATAACCTCAATTTTATCAAATTATATTTTGATTAGTATAAAAATTAACTTCTTAATTTTAAAATTTATTATAATGTCAAAATGTTTCATTATTAAAATTCCATATATTATAAGATCAAGGGGGATCTTCACCTAAAATTGTGAGGGGAGTAGATAGAAAAATCTTTGACCCAAATGACTTATATTAAAAAAAAATGAAAATTATATGATCCTTTATTCTTTAAAAGCTCTAACCCTCCTAAATTAATGAGAGAAATATTTCTATTAAGTCTTATTTTCTATTAATTTTTTACAAATCAAAAAGATTTTTCTCTTAATTTTAAGAATCGCTCAACCATTACATTAAATTTATCAATTTATTAAAATATAATATAAAATAATACTAAAAATATTTTTAAATAAAATTAAAATTATGATCTTAATATTGCGATAGGGTTAGAAATTTTTCTGGTGGTCATAGTTTCTTACAACGTGCCTAAATATTGTTGAGTGTGTTTAGCTTTGTCTAAACGTGTCGCATAATAAGACGTGGATGTGCAATATTTGCAGAACAAGCAGCTAGAATTCGGCTGAGTGACAACATGTTCAAAGACATATGCATGCCTCGCTAAGGAATTGTACTCATTTTCCTTCATCTGAAAATTAATTTGGTGAGCAATATCTTTAAGGATTAATGGTTTAGACAATTTGATGCACTGGGATGTAAAGTGAATCGGATATACAAGCTGTGGGAAACGATGGATTTTAACTTAGTGGTTGAAATTCTAAATCTTGGTCCTTCGTTTTTAAAATTGTTGTGCGCGCATTTAGCATCAAAAAAATAATTGTATGGTTTGATGGAGAAGTTACTGAAGCAGATAGTATAATATCTGCAATTCTAAAACACGAGAAAGATTTTATTATGCTTGGGGTATATTGTCTGAAACTAATATCTCATGTCCAACGAAAAAGAAGTGAGTTGGAAATTTCGAAAGTCACATTGGCATAAGCTCTATGTTGCTGGCTTGAGTAGTAATAGTGATGAGCAAGCTGCTTGTGGTGGATTTGTAAGAGACTGTTTAAGTACATGGGAAAAGAGAGTTTGTAATAACATTGGTTATGGTTTTTGACCTCTTATATCACCATGGACAGGCTTTTTAATTGGTTTAGGATATGAATATTATTGAAATTTAGGTTGAAGGAGATTCCAAGATAGTTGTTCATGTGCTGAACAATTGTTGTTTGAAGAATCATCCTTATTCTGTTTTAGTGGATTATAAACGTTCTTTTACAAATCATGGCAGGTCAAAATTTCTCATAATTTATCGTAAGAATAATTATGTTGCTAATTGCATTATTACAAAATTACCAAATTACATCAGCTATTTAATTTATTTAATGTCAATTATTTATTGATGTATATATGGCTGTCATTGTACGTCCGATGTATTCAATGTCAGTTTCTATACCGATGCAGAAAATGGTAATTATATTGGTTTTTTCAATAGGAATACCATTATATTGGTTTTTTCAATAAGAAAATCAATTTGCTTCATTCTTTGATATTGTTAAATCATTCAAATTGGACCTCAATTTCGTAATCAACATTAAAAGCAATAATAATTGATGAGGAAAATAGGGTATAACATTAGTTTTTAGTTTAAAAACTAACATGGTTGTATATATGATATTGGTTCATAAATTGCTATTGGAAATTGATATTTTTTTATATCTTAAATTTCATATAGTACATTGGTTGTATTAAATAATTAACACGTAATGTTAATATTGGATGAAGAATTTTTACGATAACCAACATGATTTTTTTTTTTTATCTAGTAGAATTTACTTAAGCTCCACTATATTCAAAGTAATATTCGAACTTATTGATAGAAATCAATAACCATATTATTATACAAGAAGTATTATTATAGACAACAATATTCAATCTCTATCCCAATGTCTCTATAATTAATAAAAAATATCTCAAATATAACAAATACTTGATGGCAACAATTTTACACATTTAATTAAATCTAAATAATTGAAAATATATAATATATACACATTACAGAAATTGAAAATAATATCTTTAAATACTAAAGAAGGAAGTTACGTTATTTTCTAGTGATATGACTATCGATAAAAATTTTTGTGAAACCTATTAAGACAAAAGAAAGATATAAGCATGTCAGAATTGATATTGTAAGTGCAACATTAACGTTATATGCTTCTATTGAAAAGAAATTGATTATTTGAATTATGCCATTAAATTTTGGTAGTATTATATATTATTTATTGAGTTGTGAAGCACCATTCTCACCATTAGATACTAGGATGATTATGGTTATTAGAAGAATTAAAACATAGCATATAAAACCTACATCGTATTATAAGAATAAAATATATAAACAAGTATTAAAAATTAATAATCTATCTATTATACATAAAATATAAGCATGAGAAATATGAACCTAACTACCTTTAATCTTTCCTAATATATTGAGGACAATTTTCAACCTTTATCTCTTCAGCGTAATCATCTTGCATATAGAACTCTTCTATACCATCTTCATTATCCATTAAAGGTATTCCTATATAAAAAAGAAGAGTTTCCCTAATATCATTTTCATATTTTATTTATTCCTACCATTGACTTTCTCTCTCTTTTCTGGTAGAGCTACACACCTTTTTTGATCAGATGGGCTTATAATATAAAAAAAAACTTGTTTTGCTAGGATGCCATTATGAATGGCTCCTTTTCACGACCTTTCTTATTAAGATTTACTAGCATGAATCCTAACTCATCAACCCGAATGTTATTCTTATTCTCAACCCATTTACATTAAAACACAAGCACCTTGAATATAATATAATCAAGCTCCCAAATGACTTCAATGACCTGGTAATATCACATGGACATAGTTCCTATCTTTAGAACCAATTATATGCATCATTTGAGCCACCAAAGTGACTCCATTATTAATGCTTCTGTCATCCTTACTCTTTGTATAGAAAGAATACCTATTAATGTCATATGTATAATAACAGATAATTTCCATGTATACCCATGCACCAGCCATCTGATGGTCTATAAAACATCTAGTCTTTACTTCATCCAAAAATAAACTTAACTTTGAAATTAATTAAGGAATGATTGATTATGTTTGGTTTAGATCCATTGATCATTCATTCGGTGATTTAATTCTATTACAAGGGTCATATGCTCATTCATGTAAAGTTAAACTTCATCATTATTATATAAAATGTAAAAGTGGGTTTACATACATATTTTATGACTTATACTTGCTATCTAAGTACTTAGTACACCCTTACCTACAATATAATGAGACTTTGAAAGTCTAATAGCCACCATATTTAATAAGTGGTTGTTACAAAACTTAGTCACATCCTTAGTAATATAGCTTTTGTCAATGCATCCTTTTAGCCGGTGTCAATTCCTTACATGCCCTTTAAGATTTTTCATATATTGCTTAAAAGGGGCATATCTATTTTAAGTAAATTGGCTTGTACATTTTTACCTTTTTCACTAAATGGATAATCAAATGTATCATGATATTAAAGAAGGATGGTCAGAAGTACATCTTAAGTTGATATAATATAATCACAACTTCTTTTTATAAGTTGTTTAACTTCTTTTTACAAGTCGTTTAATTTCTTAAGGTCAACAACTTTATTACATATTACACTAAAGACGAAACAAAATCTAATGATAATGTGTTTGACATGTTTTAGTAAGAATAATTGAATAGCCATTAATAATAATTGCTATATTCTTAGGATTAATGACCTTGCTATATATTGCACTAAAGAAAAAATAAAGTTTCGTGATAGTATATTTGATATGTTTTAGCAAGATTAATTCAATAGTCATTGATAACAATTATTATATTAGAGTATAGTAATTATGAGACTTTAAATTAACTAACTTCAAATCTTTCATTGAGAGAAGGGTCTTAAAGTTTGAAAAATATCCTTATGAAATTTTGACACTAAGTAGATACTTATATCTCATTTCTAAATTGAGTAGAGTAAGCTAATAGAAAATATATATGTTAACTCCTTCTTTCTAGTATTAGTTTTCTTCGAATAAATATTTCAACCAAGTCCAACTTGAATTTGACTTCATCCTTATTCATATCTGAAAGTATTTTATCAAGACTATCACAAATATTTTTCTTTATGTACATAACATCAATGTTACGTCTTATAAGAAGCTTTTTCTAGTATAAAGGAACAAAATATGAACCTCTTTTTCCACAAGTCCCTCTACCTACAAACTTGTAAGCTTTACTAAAAATAACATTAATATTTCCAACTTGTTAATAAATCTCATCTCTAATTAAAGGTATTGGAGTTGTTGCTTTTTCTAATAGCTTATTGAAGGCTTTATTTATCTTATGATATTGGTGATCATAGGATAAAAATCCCCAATGATCAATATATATCATCTTTTTCTTATGTTTTAATTAATAAAAAGTACTATTTTCATAAATAGGGCATGTTCTATGCCTTTTAACTCTATATTAAGACTAATTATTATATGTAAAGAAGTTATTAATTATGTAAAAGAACATGCCATATAAAATGGAAGACTTCTGATGATATACATCAATGATCGATACATCTTCTTTCCATATCATCTTTAAGTCTTTAATAAATGGTGTTAAGAAAACATATATATAATTTTTTGCTTGTTTAGAGTCGAAAATTGATAAGGACAACATGATATACTTACACTTCATGTATAACCAAGGAAGTAAATTGTAAATCATTAATATAATAAATTATATACTATATTTATTGCTTATGCTACCGCAAAGGTCCATTCCATTGGTGCAAAGTGCAAGTCTAAGATTTCTTAGCTTACAACTAAATGCATGGAATAATGCATTAATTGTGCACCATTGAAGAGAATCGGTGGATATTGAAACTTACCATTGAATGATATATGGTTTACTTGCCATGTTAAGTTGTTAGCATTCATTGCATTAACAAACATTTGTTAAACCTTTGCATTATTGGAAGATAGCACAATATTTTATTTAGAGCCTTTTTATTATTGATATCATTATTCTTTCTTAATTTGTAATATAATACCCTATATATTTGGATACTTTTGTGAAGTTTTGTGGTTTTTTTTGGTATAGTATACAATCATTAGGAAAAGTATGCATCTTCTTATACTCTATACTTATTGAGCATATGATTTTTTTGGCTTTATAAGTACAATCTAATTGCTCATTTCCTTAAAGAAGTATTTTTTTTAACAATTTTAGCAATATTGTGAACCTTTTGTTATTCTAGCCATTTTCTACCTTCAAGTTGAATAATGTTAGAATAAGAGATAACCATGTAAATTTGGTGCAACCTAAATATAAAGACTTCTCCGCATTACTTAACAAATTATCAAAGATATGTGGACGTTAATTGAAATTATCTTTAATATCATACATTATGTCTTTTAACCAATCATCCAATCTAATCTCACATTTGTGTTATTATTTTTGTGCACTCTCTTACTTTTGTAAGTACAAGATGAACTAAACAACTTGGCTTCCTTATTCCATATCAATCACCTATACCTCTGGTTAATGAACTCTCGTATTAATCACCTATGCCTTTGTGGAAAAATAGATGCCCTATTTTTTGCACCAAATTGAGCATCCTATAAAGATACCAAATGAGCTTACTACAAATTTTTTTCTTAGTCCATAGTAAATTTAATAAACTATTTAATCCCTTGGTATATTCAAGGCTTATTCAATAAGCAAACATCTATTCACGATTCATAACTACCTAGTCATAATCATAAATGCAATAAATACATAAAAATCTACCTAATAAAAATTACACCAACATGTGAACAATATAAGGATTTTAATGAAATTGATATGCATATATCAATACCTACATGACCTAAAATCATAACAAAAAAAGATACACAAAATCCAAACAAATATAAAGGTACATAATAATAATAACAAAACATTTTTCTTTAAGTTTAGAAGAAAAAAGGGTGTTCAAATGCACCTTAACAATGAAAAGAAAACTTTAGTAAGTTGGAGGATGAACTATAGGTTAGATATGAGGTTTGCTAATTTTTTATGGGACTATATCTTTAGGACATAATAAATCTTATAAGGAAGATGCTCTTAAACTCCATATTTTAATTCTAAGGCAGAGATTCTTACATATTTCAACTCACATCTTCATTTTTGTGAATTATTTAAAGACTAAAATGATATCATTTAATTTTTCACATTAATTTTATATTAAAATTAACATCTAATATCTGACATATTATGTTTAAAATGTTAACAGTTAAATATAATATGTTGATTATTTAACAATTATTATCTTAATTAATTTTACTTTAATTTTGAATTTTAAATAAAAAATTAATGTCTTAAATTAGGAAAAAAAATACAATTTCAACATTAATTTTATTACAAACTAATGTTATTGCATATAAAAGATAAAATCCATATTTCAATGTTAAGTTTCTTATTTCAAGAGTTAACTTTTGATTACAAACTAATGTCATAACATAAAGACGTTGATTTTAATAAAAGAATAATCAATATGATTTGTTATTGTTGTTGTTGTTGTTGTTGTTGTTATTATTATTATTATTATTATTATTATTATTATTATTATTATTATTATTATTATAGAACATTGAAATTTTTGAAATTTCATATGAAAGATGATAATTAGAAAGGAGTTATTGTAAATGTTTTAAATAGACATAGAGCTAATTTTATCTCATTTTTTAAAGAATGTATATGTTTTATATATATAACAAAATAAATTTATCCAAAAACTAAAATTAAACATAAATATTATAAAAAGAAAATTAAAAAATATATGAGAAAGGAGATGATAAAATATGATAGAAATATATAATTTTTTTTATTTATATACATCATTATATGATTATATCAATAAATACAATAAACAACTATCTTTTCATTACATATTATACATTATTATATCAATGATATTGATAAATACAATGTTCTATCATCATTGATAATTCTTCTTATTAACTAGATTTTCATCTTTTTAATATTGTTTAAGATTGCTTTTGAGTTGGAAGATGTTGGTGACTTCGCTACCAATCGTTAAGAAGAGAGCCTCTTTCCATAGTATAATTAAGCATAAAAAAGCCTAGTTTTCCACTTTTTCTTCACATTGTAATAGTAAGAAAAATTGAAGAGCTAATTTGTATTTGATATGTTTAATTATAATAGACAAAGACTATCCCCTTAGAGAGGTTAGGTGTAAAGAGAGTTTAGGTAATATATTTACCTTCATTGCTAATTTAAAAGTATGGATTGAATACAAGGATAACTCCCTTTTTATCCCACTAGACATATCTAAAAATATTGCAATTTTTATTATAGGTTTTGCCTTCTTTGATATTTCAGGCTTTATAGTATGACTATTATGGTTTACGATACTGAGAAACTTAAGATATCAAAGGAGACAAGTCCCTTAACAAGATCTGTGACATTTTTTAAATGTGTTAGATAAGTTGAAAGGAGAGCTATTTTTAAATTCAACTAAAACTTTCAAATTAGATAATGGAAACAAAGGTATTACTAAAATTATTTAAAATGCAAACTATGAATAAAATTTAGAAGTAATAATGTAGAACATTAGACATTGGTTATCAAACCACAAATGAAGTTTGGCACTTGAATTTCTTTTATACATAGATTATTTAAACAACTAACATTATAAGTATTCACAGTTTCCCATAACATGATAAATACCATGGTATGATTTAAATAAGTTTATCATTAACATGACTTTACCCATCAATTGTCAATATAGACCAATATAGTACATGTTCGTGGTTTCCAATAACATCATAAATACAAAAAATAATTAGCTATAAGTATCTTTTAGATGATGGTTCTTATACAACTAACATCTAAGTTTTTATAGTTTCCAATAACATCATGTATATAAAAATTATTTGGCTATAAATATATTAGATGTCATTCCTATATATAATCAACATTTAAACTTGAAATACATTTTCTAATATACCATTTGGTATTTCTTTCGACAAATATTTAAGAATTGATGTAGTTATATATCTACTATTACAACCTTTTGTGATCGTGACTAATGTGGATTTGGTTACCAGTTTCCACAAACTTTAATAATTTTTACTTTTTTTACCTAATGGAATTTTTCAAATTCTAGGGAAACTCAAAAGTTTCTTACTTAAAAATTTTACAAAAAAATAGATAGATTTTCCTCTTTTTTTAGACACTTCTCGAAGGTCATATGCCCAATGATTATAAGACTTATATTTGTTTTCAGATATGACATCAATCAACATTTCCACAATACTATACAAACTCACTTATACATATTTAACAAATTGACATCGCATAGATCAATAAATTTTTACTCCCAATTCTCCATATATGTAACAAGACTTGAAAGAACTTTTCTTAACCTGAAAAAAATGAAAATAAAATAGAATGAGTTTTAAGAATTCGTAAGCATATATCTTTCACTTTTAATATTTTAACTTGAATAAATTTTATCTAAGTATTCATTAAAAAAGATAAATGTAACTTAAACTTTTTGAGTTTCTGAATATGTAAAACTAAGCCTCAAATGATAGCTGTACTTGTGTATATCTCAAATTCTGTACTATTCTTTATAATAATAATAATTTCAATAATCTAATATCATACACTATCGTGATCATATTATACACTACCTATTTCAGATAAATATCACATACCACCTATTTTGGGTAGACAATACAATCATAAATAACCATTAAGGCCTACATACAAACATATCATTACAAGTACATTATGTCTTTATAATTATGTCAAACAATGATATTCAATTACAATCAATCAATAGTAATAATCAATCATAGAAAAATTTTTGATATTTCATCACATCACACATTTTGTTATAATAAACATGTGTATAGCCACTTTTTAATTTCTAGGTCAATGTTATATTTCTCTTAACTATTGACTGGAAATTTTTCATCCATCTTTCAAATCAATCTTATACTTTTCTTAATTATTACCCAAGGATTTACCATCCAGCTTTTATATCATAACTCACAATTCCCAAAGTAATTACTCTATCATAATTGATAACTTCCAACAAGTAATATACACCTGAGAATTCAACTCTCTTATCATATCTATTCAAGAAAGCTTTGATACAAGGTGACTATTTCATCATAGAGCAATACTAAACCATACACCAATAGATTTATATCTATAACTATGCTAAAAATAGCTATAAATATCACCACTATGTTTTTGTTGCACACTCTAATAAATTTATAATCTCTCAATGGCTAATTGCACTTGTACCATAAAGCTAAGTTTATAGATGAATATAAGGTTTATATTAACAATAAAAAGAATACAATTCACATATTTAAACTATCTCTTATTAGGATATTAAATTGTAGTAAGATATATACTTACTTGAAATTTCCCAACTACTTTGAGGATTCTTCATTCCTTCACTTTACCTTCAATTTCTTCTTATTCATCAATATACGATATTAAATTATAAAAACTAGTAGTTACTTATTCTTCTTTTAGACAATATCACTCTTAAGTTTATTTTATAAGTATTTTAACACTTAAAATCATTATCTTATTATATCTCTTAATGTGGGCTTATGTAATCAATTACCATATTTTAAAGATTTACTTAAATCAACTTTGAATGCATAATATTAACTTTTATGATATAAATATTTTCTAAGTGTAATAATTTAATATTCTAGGGCCTCAAATTTTTATTTTATTAATGTCACATCAAGTATTCAAATAAGAGGATAAAATAAGATTTTTTGAAGCAAACATGAAATAATTGAAATGTTAGAATCTTATGCTACGAGAATGGCAAAATCATATTTTTCACTTGCATCACCAAATATCTATAAATATTTTTAGGAATGGATTTCTTAAAATATATAACCATTACTAATAATATTACCATGGAATATTTTAAAATGATTTTATTCATGTTATATAGCCATTTTTTAACAACTTAATTCTCTATAAACTTTTAAAATCCTCACCTAAGATTCTTAGATTGAACCTAAAGGTATCTTGATTCCATTAGGCAATAATAAGATTAAAGCCATTATTGCTATTAGGAGTTTGTTAATCTATAAGAAGGGAGGGTTTTACAATTGTAAAACCACCTAGAAATAACAAAAACTCAACTTAAAAGAAGAGTTGACATCTTAGTTTCTCACTTTAGTTGGAGTAGAAGGAGCGGCCTTAACTCAGCTAAGTGTCATTTTGCATCTACTTTGAAGAGTCGAACAGAGCAAACAAGTAGCTGGTCACATTATTACAAGTTGAGCATGGTGACATTGTGGCCCTAATATAAGGCAGTGACCAATAGTGAGGAAGTAGTGGAAAACAGAAAAGAGGGAAGCTAAGGATGGTGGCGAAAAAAGAACATCAACAATAAAGAAAAAATGAGAAAGAAGGTAAATAAAGGAGGTAGTGTAATGGTGCAGAGAGAAAAGACTAAACTGAGAGGGAAAGAGTGAATCGTACTTAGCCAAAAGAGAGAAAGGGAAATACATTAGTCCCAAGAGAGAGAGTTAGCTGAATAAGAGAAAGAGAGGTGGTGGAAAATACATAAAAGAAGTGTTATCCACCTAAAAAGAAGAGGATTAGAGAAAAGAAAAATAAAAAAATAAAAAATAAAAAATGAGAGAGAAATTGTATGAGAGAAGTAGCAAATCGTGTAAAAGAAGTTGCTAAAAAAAAGAAAAGAAACTGCATGCAAATCTAGAGAGGAAAAAGGTAAAAATGTTGTAGGATGGACTATGATTTTCAAAGGAAAATAGGAGAGAGAAAAGTGCAGAAAAATTAACTATGAGCTTTGATTTGATATGTCTCGCTTATTATGAGCCCATTTTTTGATCAAATCTCAACCATCTTTTGTTTAACTAAAGTCTTTTTTCATAAAAATTGATTTTATTAAAAGTTTCAACTTAATTATTTTTCAATTCTTTCTCAATTTATATATATTTTTATATATTTTTTAAACTAAAATGATTATTTTAAACTTTCACGATTCTAAAAAATAATGTATCAAATGCACATAAATTATTTCATAAATTCTTTCATGAAAATTACTAACTTAATTTCTTAT
The DNA here is from genome assembly GCA_020226215.1 of Sindora glabra. Taxonomy (NCBI): domain Eukaryota; kingdom Viridiplantae; phylum Streptophyta; class Magnoliopsida; order Fabales; family Fabaceae; genus Sindora; species Sindora glabra. The sequence goes on along the minus strand of CM035226.1, from coordinate 31,786,941 downwards.
CTCATGAGAAATTTCTTGTGAAAATTATTTTAATCTAACCTTGAATCAATAATCATCATAAAAATAAATATACTTCAAACTTTATCATCAATATTATTCTAATATTCTAAAATCCTTTAAAATCAAAGTTTAATCAAATAAATATTAAATAAAAATGAGTATTCACAACATTGAGACTTATGAAAACTCAAATATTAACTAAATAAATAATTTCTCACAAATCTTTAAATTTATACTTTATATTTAAATTGGAGATATTACATCCACATTGATTGTTAATAATCAATGTGGTTGTGTGTTTTTTTAAAAATCAATAAGTGTTGTAACAAGTTTGTTATAGAATAATAAAGACAATTTTATACAATGAAATGTTTAAAAATTCAAACAATGATTTTATTATATAATAAATATAAAAAATGACAAAAAAAAACATATTTACATATTTGCAATGATATCATGTATATGGCCCATGGTTTTCAAAAGAAAAGAAAAGGAAAAAAAATAGTTTTCATTGGTCAAGGTAATTTGTGTTAAATTTGAGAAAAGTTTTTAATATACCATCTGGTCTTCAAAATATTCAATAATTAGTGAAAAGTCACTTTCTTTTGAAAGGATTTATGAAATGACTTACAAAGAAATGTTTTGAAGAAATATGTTATTTATTTGATTTCAAAACCAAAAATATAATTTCTAAATTTAAGAGAGGATGTTATCCCTAAAGTATTTTTATAAAGTGAATAAGATCCCTTGATTTTTTGAGCTTTTCTAACCTTGTCCTATTTTATTTTGTTTGTTTTATAATTTGAACTTTTGTTTTAAAGATAGAACTTAAATTGTTTTAAAGAATCAGAAGAGCTCTTCATTAGTCTTTATTCTAAATTATTTTTTGGCTTCTCGATGAATTTAAAAAAAATGATGATTTTGTTCCTTAGTATCAATTTTGATAGTTTTATAAATCTATTTTAAATGTTATTCTTTCTATTTAATAGAAAGAAAAGAGTTTTTAATATGTCAGATGAAGTTCTATCTCTTGCAAATAAATTACTAAGTATTTTCTATGAAAAAAACTTTTTTGAATCTCCTCTATTAAGATTTTGTGATATTTATTTTCTCATATGCAAATATATAAAAAAAATTAGTGAAATTCTTAACTACAGGATTCTGCATCTGGCATGTTTTTATAAAACAATTAAATTTAAAAAAGATTCATTTAAAAAAATTAAAAAAAATGTTATATTGATATCTTTACATTGATTATAATAATCTAAAGTTAGATTGCAACAAGTATCTCATCATTATCCTTTTACTAGAAATAAATAAGCCTTAATCAACTACAACCTTGCGAACTCATTCATATCTCTTGTCACCTCCATGATTCCGTTGCCTGCATCCCATTACGTTGGTTGTCTACTATCTAATTGACCGATTCTGATACTACTATACGTACTGTTAGCATTCTCGTGTGCTTTGCACATGATATACCACAATTCAGTCTCCCTCCTTATGATGTCTAGTAAACCTCCATTCTAAGTACTCATTCTTTCTTTCCTTCCTTGAACCATCCTTAAAAACTCTGTTAGTGTATTTGCACCTCCACACCAAGAGCCCATATCATCCCATCTCAACAAAAGGCAAAACCAATCGGTTGAAAATGAATTTTCAAGACAAAATTACATTCTCTTGATAGAAATAAAGCTCATTTTAATAAAAAAGGCTTTACTAAAATGCTATATTGTTGGTATTTTGATATTTTTCATAATAAATTTAAAAGTATTGATTGTTGAGATCATCTTTTTTTTTATTTCATAAAAAAAATTCAATCTTCTATTATATTTATTTAGTTAATATTAGGGCTTAAAGAATACTTGAATTTCTTTTTATTTATTTTCATAATGTTATTATGATTGATTTGTTTTCCAATGGGTTTATCATTTGTGCAAGAATTAAATCTGACCCAGAAAAAAAAAAAAAAGGATCGCCGCGTTAAGTGATAAGTTTATATTTTCATTGTATGGTCGCCCTTTGTCTTTTTCCTCTGGATAATTCACTTTCAGTTCCATACTTCCGTAGTGTCCTTCTGAGCGAAAGCCTCTTTCCGAATGCTTCGCTAAGTCACAACATCGTCAGGCCAGCAAGCAAGCCAAGAATGCAGAGAGTCTCACCGCTTTGTGCTTCAAATGCATTCTCACTCATACCCACCACCTTCACAACCTCTCATCGGTTTGTTCTTCGCCTTCCATGTTCTCCTTCCCGTGCTGTTGGAGCTCCTTCCTCTGTTCAATTTACTTTGAATCCTCCTGCAAGTAAACGGCTTCCTTTCCTCTGTTTAAGCAGCGCTGGTAAATCCTCCTTTGGTTCTCTGAGAATTTTTCTTTTTTTTTTCCCCTTCTTTTACCTGTTTCCGATTGGTATGGTATTTGGTATAGATTTTTATTTGGTCTCTCTTTTGGTATTTTGATGGTGGTTTTGTTTATTGTGGCTTGAATGGTGATTTCTTGGAATTAATTGTTGTATTTATTAGTTGGTGTACTTTGTAGTGAATGAAGCATTGCTGGATATGGAGTTTTGTGGTTTTCACTTGATGCTTGTAACTTTTCTGATTTGTATTGTCTAGACTCGTCGGGCCACTGTTTTTTAGTATATGTATTTTGCATGAAGTGCTTCCATTCAACTTGGCTTTCTTTGTTGCTACAGCTACTCAAGAGATTGCTGAAACTAGTCAGTATGGAGCAGGATATGTTGACATTGGGTATATATCCAGTGTTCATGGTCTGCAGGGAGAGATTCGTGTGAAACCAAGCACTGATTTTCCTGAACTGCGGTTCAAAAAGGTAAAACTGTTGGGAGAGATTTTATATGGATGATTGTTGTTGTGTGCTCTACTCTATTGTAACTTTTAGTTGTATGGTTGTTATAGCCTGGAAGAAGATGGATAAAGCAAAGAGTTTCTGGTGGGGAAATTATTCAAGAAGTTGAGCTGGAGGAAGGAAGAGAAAACCCTGGACAGAATAGTTGGATTCTTAAATTCAGAGGAGTTGACACAGTGGAACAGGTATCACCATGAGAGAAAATTTCTGCTTCACGTGATATTGCTTTATAGTTTCAATACCTCATAGGCCACCCATTATTAAGACAATTAAAAAGGATTCTGATGTTCTAGCCTATGGAGTTATTCTTCTTGAAATTTGTTACCTATTCTATTCAGGAATTCTTCTGTGACAAACTAGTTCTTTGCTGTAATTTATTAAATTGTATTCTTTGTACTTTATCAGTGCATTTCTTTCAAATCTGTTGAATAGTAGGTACTGTGAAGGTTATAGGATTTACATTTCCATCAATTTCATTTTTTTTTAGTAATTTGCACATATGCTAGTAGATTTTCATGCATGATATTTGTATCTTAAATGGCACTTAGATCACATATTCTAATAATATGTAACATTAAACTCATATCGTCATACTTTACAAATTAAATTTAAACACTACCTCTCATTCTCACTCCTTAATGGGAATTAGCAATTTCAGTAGCAGCAGAAAGCTGCTATTTGCTCATTTGCCCTGACATGTTTATTCCTATCATATTTATGCATGTTGCTCTTGACTAATTGATGTTAAATAGGCGAAGATGCTTATTGGTGCTACCTTGCTTGTGATGGAAGAAGACAGGCCAGAGTTAGAGGAAGGTGAATACTATACACACGATCTTCTTGGCATGAAGGTTTTCATGAAGGTTTGTTGTTATCATCACTCCTCTGTTTTATATTTTTGAAGACAGGATGGAGCTGCCTTCTACTTTATTCTAGAGGTCCATCCTTAGAATTTAAAACTGGTAACTTCCCTGTATCAATAAAAGTATATAATTGAATAATGATTTGTTGATTTTGCTCTTTTGGTATTTTTCTACCTCATTGTGAGCGTGAAGTCTTGAAGGGCAGTATTCAAAGGCACTGACCATGATTCTTTCTATCAGGGAAGTGGTGAACCTGTGGGGACTGTGACTAATGTTTTCAATAGTGGAGCGGCCAATGATCTACTGCAAGTTTTACTAGATTCATCTTTTGAAATATTGGATAAAAACAGCAAGCCAAAGCCAACTGAAACAGAATCATTGAATCAGCATGTTTGGGTTCCTTTTGTTGAAGCAATTGTTCCAGATGTTGACATGGAAAGAAGAGAAATGCATATCACACCACCAAAGGGTCTACTGGAATTAAACTTACGATATGATGAAAGGTCGAAGAAAGAAAGGCGCCAACTTGTGAGACATATTCCTCTCTACTTCATCCTTAATATTATTACTTTTGGGGCTTCTATTTTGCACATTGTATCTACAATTTTATATTATTGCTGATCCTCTGTAACCTTTTATCAGTCATTTTTCCTGTTAACTGGAATCATGTCTGAATGGGGTTTTTGTGACTCAAGTTTGGTTTCATAACCATATTACTCTTGATTTTTGTTTTGGCTTCGCAACAAAGCATGATCAGTCTTTTAGATCTTGTATTTAGTGCTTCTTAATACGCCTTCCGATAGAGTTACAGGAGCTCCCACCTGACTATAATTAGACTTCCACAACCACAATCTAGTGTTCTGCTATGCCTACCAGTATTAGATAGTTTGGGCTCCTATAGTGCATTTTGAAGACTTTTTTGTTCTGATTGTATTTATTGTAACACTGGACTATGTGCATTTTATGGATCAATAATAATGATATATTTCAGGAATGGAAGGAAAGGAAAAAGTTTCAAAAGCGTCTCATAGCAGCAAAAAAGAAACTGTGTGAATTGGAGCAACAACATGTATTCCATGGATTTAGATATGGTGAGAAAGAACAAAGGAACCTGCTTGCTCATCAGATTGTTGGTGTGAACTCCAAATTGCTTAGGGAAGCTTTACAAAATATTGAAATGCCAGAAAAAAGGTAAGTTAAAGTAAACCACTTATTAAGTTCCAAACCTCTATTTGATAATTGATATGAGCAAGCCTTATTTCATTCCTCATTTATTATTTGACTTGTATAGGAGTTAGAAATAGGGTGAGTATACATTCAAATGTGTAATTTTGTCAATTATAGGTACGAAGTGATGTTGAAAATGAAACTTAGGATTTTACTCACCATCGCTAACTAAAATTAAATAATATACATATTGGTAACTCCTAGTTTAATCACTCATTTCTTAACTTAGATTAGAATTTTATTTAGAGACTGAGTCACTGATACCGCCATTAATTTGTTATGACTTCTTTTACCAAAGCTTCACAGCTCTTTTTTCTTTTCTATATTGACATAGGAATTTCCTCCTATCTATCACAGTTTAAGTTTATTAACATGTGTATTTTTAACTTAATTAAATCAGATGGAATGTATCCGAATTGGTCAGTGCCTCAGAAGCAAAGCTGATAAGCACTGTGCAAATATCAAAGAAATCTCTCCCCCATGAAAGTAGAGACAAGTTGGTTGGGAATATCAATATGCAAGAAAAAGGACTTCATCTCATGTCTGAAGGCAAAATGGCTATCGTCTTGCTTTTAAATGAAAAATGGAATCAGACATGCATCACTGATCCTGGTTTTGTTCAAAATGAGGCCACAGAGACTTCAACGTTTTCTTCCCTTCAGAAGTTACTCTCTGATGATGATAATTTTGTAAAGGTTGCAAACTGCTTCTGTTTATTTATTTTTTTATTTTGGGAATTCTCCTTTTGATCAAAATTTTCAGTATGGCAAAAGAAGTGTATGCTCTCATTTTGATGTTTCTTTTGGTATTTCTTTTTTTTTTCCCCAAACATGATCAGCTCATATTCTGCCCTAAGTCGCATGTAAATGAAGTTTCCATTGTCACGTCAATTATTTTCATTACTATCCAGCACATTTTGCTTATATATTCAGCGTTCAGATTAATATTCAAAAAAATTGGACGGCCATGCTACTTTCATGTTCTGTCACTCTTGTTTATCCCCTTTATGATATTTTTCTAATAGGATTTTTTTTTTTAATTCTCTCTCTTGTGGTTCTTCCACCTTCTGCCATTGATAAAGTTTGTCTTATGCTTGTGAACAAATTAGATAAATATATTTGATTTCTAAGGTAACATCTGACACTGTCATTCCTAAGTATTGAGGCAATGCCTGTACTATCTTATCCCAGCTTACAGTAATGATACTTATTCTCTCTTAATCTTAAAAAGAATATATTCTTCCATCATCTAATGAACTTGTGTTTGTTGCAGGTGCAAGATCGTGCTTCTGTGCCCTTAATTTTGGTTTCTTCAGAAAGAGAAAGTCAGTCATTAAGAAAGCTGTTTTCACATAACGATCGCTTTGCATTTGACCATGAAAAGGTTCTCAATGATGCTCAGGATCTCTTCTTTATTCTCTAAATTACCATAGCCAGCTGTGTACTCCATTTTGATTTTACATCCATTATGTGATTTTATACCTTTCCACTCCCCATCAGGTATGGTTTTTAGAGGAGGAGAAGCTGCCAGTTGTTAGCAGTTTGCTGGAAGGACAGAACATGTGCAGAATTTTAATGAAGTCACCTTGGGAAATACTTCAATCTCCCATTGGATCTGGCGGAGTCCTCAGCTTGTTTTCAACACACAGCATCCCAGATGATCTAAGCAATATGGGCGTTGAATATGTTGAGGTAGAATCTTGTTGTCATTTTTGTTCCCATTTTTACTTGTAACACAGTCATATAAAAATGGCTTGGCAAAGAAACTTCTGTTAATGATTTTTGCTGCAGTCATTGTCTGCTTTCATTACAACTGATTGGCTCATTTCTGACGTCTTTGGGGCTTTGTGCCCACAAATAGGTGCATGAATGTTGGGTGTTCAATTTTATAACAAATTATCGGATTTTAAAAAGTTCAACAGGGTGAATAGGAAGGTATAAGTAGCAGATAGATATGGAGGGTTAGAAGAACATTCCTTGTTGTACAGGGAAGATGGTTAAAAGAACTTTAGGGACAGACATTATCTGTCTTGCATTTTTCTTTTAACCTCAACAATTGACAGAAAAAGGAACTAAGGTGAAACAGATCTCTTGGCTCTTCACTGTTCTATAGTTTGGTGATTCTGTCAATTTTTCTTCCAGATACACTTTTTTGTTGGCAATACACAAGTAAATTTGTCACAAAATTTCTGGCTGCAGTCCAGACCCATGAATATGCTTCTATTGAATTTCTAAAAATAGAACAGTCTGAGCACCTTCAGATTTCAAAATTCTGTTCGAGTCATTTTTTGTTTGGTGGTTGGCTAGTTGATATAAATTGGAATGAACCCAGAAATACTTTGTGCCGAGACAATCAGCTATAAGTTTGTTGGGCAATTTGTGTTGTATGTGTGTCTTAGATCTGGATTTCTTATTAGAAGTTTGTCAATTTATGTTTCTACCAGGATTTGCACTCACGGTTGTATTTTGGGTACAAATTCCATTTCTTAACTGTTATTAGCTCATACTTATTCTTGATTGCATTTGTCCTGCATGTTATTGCAGATTTGCTGCCCTTGTGAAAGAAATGTTGGTGGAAACTCTTTACTTCTGGGGTTGATTAATTCACGCCAAGCTGATATTGGGATCCAAATTTCATCTAATGGGGCTGATTCAGAAGAGAATTTTGACATGATATTCTCAATGGGTTTTATGAGGAAGTTGATGAAACAGATGAATAAAGTCCAATTTAGTGCAATCCCAAGGGCACATTCTTATGTTGAAAAAGTTGATAAAGATTGGGTTACTATCTCCCCTTCCACTCCCAACTCATATGAACTCTGCTGTAGTATATATAGTTCTTTGAATGCCTGCTCCTTAGATAAGCTTTGTATCATGGAGGTTCTAGAATAATATATTATGGAGTAAGCTACATGTATCATTAGAGAAATGTGATAAATCAAATATTACCTTAATGCCAAAACATAATTAAAAGTTGTCTCTATGCTTTTGCACAATAACTGGCACACCAACTTTTGATTTTGGAATTCAGAATTTTCTCGTGTAGAAAAAGAATAGGGAATAGAAAAAGAAGCTTAAAGTAAAACTGGGGGTTATCATTTTTCTCATTTTCACTATTGCATATTTTTTAGCTATTTTCAAAATTTTTTTCCTTCCCATCCTCCCACCCATCTCAACATAGGGTAAATAAATGTCACCCTTGTCGGAAGAAAACCCTTTGTGCCTGCATTCATTGCACAATGCTAAAAAGGGCTCTCGTATTTGCTGGAACAAACAAAAACAACCGAAGGCGGTATATTGTCATACACTTAAGTGCTTTTCAAAAAGGAGAAAGTGATGCAAGGCTGCTCGTGGTCTGAAACTCACAATTTCACCTCATTTACACACCTCATTGGAAGCCAAGGATGTGTTTGAGATTTGATTTCCCTAAGACAGCAAATTACAGAGGTTATAGACAGACGTTAAGCACCAGGAGTAATGGGAGTCTGATTAACTACACTATTTAAAATTGAGAAAAATACAAATGATCTCCTTTGACTTTAAGATAAGCGATCGTTGCATTTAATATTTACAACTATTAATTTTGTCAATCACTTTCAAATTTATTCATAAATAATATAAAGTTTTTTTTCTCGTAGTTGCAGGAGGGATTTAAACATCATATTATACCATTGTAAAAATTAAAAATGTAAAAATTGTGACCATGTGACAAGCCTTATTAAAATGATAAAAATAGCCCTAAAATGAAAAAAGAAATGGAACAATAATTGGCAAGTTAATTATTTTCAAATTTAAGTCGGAAAACATCCATAACTACACTAGATTTTTTTTTCCAAAAAAATGCGTCTAACCAAATTCCTTTATCCTTTGAAATCACTCATAAGATGGATGTTGCTACAATTTATCACTTATGAATAAATTTGAGAGATGATTATAAAAATTAACAATTATGAGTATTAAATGTCATTACTTTTCCTATTAAAATTTCTCATATTCATAAAAATAATCTTTCGCTTCATTTGAAATCAATTTTTCTAGAACTAATTTTTATAAATGAATTCTATTATTTGAAAATTATGAATAATGATTTCAATTCATTGATAAATAATTTTTTAAAATATTAAAAAATGTATACAGAGCAATTAAAAATAAATTTTAATGTATTATATAAATACAATACTATGAAGATATTAAATTTTTTTAATATAACGTGTTTTTGAATCAAATAAAATTAATTCTATATCATTAATAAGTTTAATAAATATTATAATAACATAAATGTAATTAAAATAAAAATTATAAATAAATAAAAGATTTTTTTACTTAAATTCAAACATTATTTAAATATAAAGTGGCATTTTATTTTTAATCATTCCGAATAAAGGATGTATATCTGGCGTATGCTTCCCACAAAAAAAAAATAGTATTCTTTCATCATTGCATGATTGTATAAGATGACTCATCAAATTATAAAAATATAATTCATTTAATGCAAGAATATGATTGAATTTATTTTTCTTAAGTTAATCAGGTGAAATAGAACAAATAATTAATAATTTTATTTTTTTTAAATAGATTACCTGTAAGTATAACAAAACCGGATTTTAAACAACCTCGAATTATAGCAGAATAACCTTAAACTGCGCTCCCATAATCAGCCTGCCAAACAGACCCTAGTTTTTCCCAGAAACCCTAGCGCAAACTCATACAGCCCTGGCACCTATAAAACCTCTCCCGACTCTCGTCTATGTGAAGCTGGGCAGCCAAGTGGACTCAAAGCCAAAGTGAGTCTCTCGCTTATTTCCTCTCGTGTTACTAAGTTTGTTCTATCTCTCTGAGTCCGGATTATCTAGTCTGCCATGCTGTGAAATTTTCTGTTGCTTATTAGTTGATTAATGTGAGGTTTTAAACCTTCGTGTTTTGCCATGTTGAAGAATCAGGTAAGCTGAAATGGTGGTGCCGTTGCTTTCGAAGAAGATCGTGAAGAAGCGGGTCAAAAAGTTTAAGAGACCCCAGAGCGACCGCAAGATCTCTGTCAAGGTATTGAAAATGAAAGCTTACCTTATATATACCTTTGTTGATCACTCTTGCTGGTCATTGCTTGTTTTGACATTCTAGATTCGAATGGGTCTGACTCAGTATCTATAGACACTAATTCGCCTTCCGTCGGTTGTATTGTGCATTTTCCCCCTTTTTATGTCTTTGTTGTTTGAATGTGTTTGAACCTGATTGAAGTGCAAGAAAATGGGGTTGAACTTTAATTCAATTACTACATTAAATTTGTATTATTGTTCTTGTATTTCATTTCATCTTTCATATGTTTATAGAGGAGGTTTCAGTTCTTTTTGAGAAAGGACACGATGATAGCTTTTGTCGCCCCAGTCTTAATCTACACTAATCGGTGTAATATGGTGACTGACACTTTATCTGATCCTTATAGTGTTGTATAAACCAATTTCTTAACAAATTCACTCTGGTAAAAATCTTGTTTTGTTCCTAATTTTCCTTTTTGAATTTATTAAAAAACTGACTTTGACTTTTTCGCTGGCATTACTGTCTTAACGTGACTAGTATCTTCTTTTTATTAGGGCTTTCTTTCTTTTCATTGTTTTTGATGTTTTACTCGGCTCCTTTGGACAATGGGATATGAGGATAAATTATGACACCCAGTCTTACTATCTGTTTGATGCATGGTGACTGCTTTTTTATCTGATCCCATTTAGCTGTTCCATAGCATAATATGTGGTATATGGAGTAAATTGACTAATGCTTCTTTTTTATATTTGGAGTCCATCTTTTGAAGTTATATTCTTTGCCATTTTGATTTAGGGATTTCATGATAAGTTTTGACCCCCGGGCTTACCTGCATCTTTTTGTGCACCCTGGTGAATGATTAACCGCCTGATCCCTTTGTGATTGGGCACCACATAAATCCTCTTCTCTCGTTGCAACTAGCTGTATTAATTCTTGCTATTTTTCTCTTGCAAGTTGCTTCAGTTTTTCACACTAATTTTCTTACTCTAAATTCGACACCCAGTCTTATTTGTATCTATTAATAATACGAGTGGTAATGCTTTAAATAATTTTTTGATCCTATTATGTTTGATTGTGAATTATTCCAAGAAAATGAACTATTTTAATTTTGATATTATGTTATATGCAATGTGATATGATGATGTTTATCCATCAATTCTGCAACAGAATGATGATTACCAACATGCATTTTAAGATATTATATATCTGTTTGTTCTTTTGCAACTGATCATGCAAAGTATTATATTATCCTGACTGATCTGTGATTATTAATACTATTTTTCACTGTCTTTCAGCTAAAGTTGCATATCCTGATCTCCTGCTTTTCAAAATTTAGTTATTTATCCAGTTGTTTGATATTTCACTGAATGTTATCTATTGTTAGGCCTATTACTATTCTGCAATCATTGATGAAAACTCTATTTCTCTGACTAATGTGTGATTATTATTATAAAAATCACCATCTTTCGGTTGAGATTGCAGATGGAGGCATTTAGTAGCATCATTTAACTTCTGTCCTTATATCATCTTGTTTTGCATAAAATCTGTTTGCCCATGGTATCTGATGTCCTGACTTTTATTTCTGTAGCTGGACATTTCGTTTGAAGGGCATAAATAGATTATGTACAGGTCTTGCGACACAGTTGGTTTTTTAATATAGGCCTTCTGTTACTATAACCCTGTTTACATTCTAATTTCATACAGATTAATCCATATGTGGTTTTTTTTTTAATTTATTTTAAAGAATGTTTCTTCCCCATATCAGACCCAATGACAATGTGGAATTAATGGAAGAAACATGGGAGTTGTAGCTTTTGATCCAACTTATAGATATGTTTACTTCATTTTTAATAGGAAAACTGGCGCAGGCCCAAGGGTATTGATTCCCGTGTAAGGAGGAAGTTCAAGGGATGCACCTTGATGCCCAACATTGGTTATGGTTCAGACAAAAAGACCCGTCACTATCTCCCAAATGGTTTTAAGAAATTTGTTGTGCACAATGTCAAGGAGCTCGAGTTGCTCATGATGCACAACAGGTAAATAGTCCATCTCTTCTTATTTTTTTATGATATTTTTGGTGCAATGAAAGTAGGCCTTTGTTTTGAAGCTTTTCTTTGTTTGCTCAAAATTTAGGACTTACTGTGCTGAGATTGCTCACAATATATCCACAAGGAAGAGAAAGGAGATAGTTGAGAGAGCTGCCCAGCTTGATGTTGTTGTGACAAACAAGACTGCCAGACTACGTAGCCAGGAGGATGAGTAATCATAATGACTTTATAAAGGTCATCTGTTTTGTAGTGAGCTTTGATTTGAGACAATGATGCTTTTGAATTCTTGTTTCTTTTTGAGAGAATTTGTAGCATGTTATACATTAAAACGTTATCTGACCTATTTTATGGCCGAATTAGTCTGTCGCTCAAATATTGATCTTAGATAGTTTGTTTGCTGAAAAATATAGCTTCATTCTGAAATTAAACTAGTGTTACACCCCAAAATTTGTGCATATATGACATGTTGGCGAAATTGATGGTGCAATTCGATTATTACCAATAGAGGAGGGCGTCCATAACGACAGAATTTGCTCCACCTGGGAACTTGAAAAATACAAGCTCAATAGGAAATTCTGTAAATATAACTCAGAAGGTTTGCTTTTTATATTGAATGAGAAGTGGTCCCTAATAAAAATGTTGAGATTCGAAAAAGCAATAGTTGCATGATGTAATTGCTAGATGCAATGCAAGTGCTGTCACTAAAATGAAGTTTACAATAGCTGATAATGACGAGAGCTGAAGTTGTAATTTTTCATTTTCAGTAGGTAAAACAACGAAATTTAAGGAGTGAAGCCCAATATGGAGAAAAATAGGAGCGAAACCCAATGTTGTCGAACATTTTTTTCTTTAATTAGGTGCTTCTAGGTGGTTGCTGCCACTATATTTGAGTGTGTTCGTCTCTGACAGGAAAATTTGCTTCGTGTTGCTAATTCACCTTGAGTTTCAAGAGTTATTTGTTTCATAGAAAGATGAACGATTTAAATTTCTTTGTAAATTTCAACAAATGTTTGAAATTGTTTGATTGATAATAAAAATTAGAAATTTTTATTTAATTGATAATGAAAATTAAATTTTTTTGCAGGAAGCTCTTCTTTACATTAGTGGAAATTGGTAAGTAACTTCATTTCATGTTGTCTTTGGGGAGTCTTACTTCCATTTTGTAAGGCAGTGGCCAATATAAACAAGTCATCTATCCTAACTGATCTCTCTTCTATCTTTTGAGAGTTGTAATTCCTATTTAACTTTTTGTTGATGAAATGACTTAAGGAAAACCCTTATTTCCTATGTGGCACATTAGAATCCAGCTCCTAATATATTGTAGCGATGCTACTCATACTTTTTTATTTTCATTTCTTCACACATCCCCTTTTAATATTAAAATATTAATGAAAGTCACATGGCTACTTAAAATGATTATATAATTATCTAAAAAAATTATGACTTTATTTTTTAATTTTAACATCAAATCTAATAGTCACAATTTACTTTTTACACACACATAGAAATACTTCTCATTCAATACATTCCACACACACATACAAATATATATATATCCCATTATATTTATATGTGAAGGTTACTAACCTCTACTCTTTTATTTAAATAAAATAATCATGTTATTAATTTAATAATAATTAAATAATGAGGAATATTTAAATAATTTTAAGAAATATATTAATTTAAAGTACTTAAATTAACTCTATTTATTTTCTCTCATTTTTATAAAAAATACTTTCATTTATTGAAATAGTTAGTGGTGGTAGTAAATTAACTATGATATCCCTAATTATTTTATTATCATTAAATTCATTTAAATGAAAGAATATAGATTATTAATATTTACATTCATATATGAATCCTATGTTGTGCGTTACTCTAGATGCTGCATTCTCTGTTAAGGGAGACTATTGGAAAGATGTCAAGCATTTTTTTTTTAATATATTATCATTTTAGAATAATATATGATAACTAAAAGAAAACGGTGAAAGTTTTTAAAGACGATTTGGGACTACATTATTGTGAATTCGAAGAGTCTCTCGGACAAAGAATATCACTTGCCGGCAGGAAAAAACAACCACAACTACAAAGCTTTAGCCGAAACAAAAAGTATTATAAATCAAATATACAAACCTTAAAAATGTGAGTCAAGTAAGAATAAGGCATATTTGCTCTTTCCTTGAATGTGAAGCATGAATCTTTGCCTTTACAGCCCTCAACAAGGCTACTGCAGTAGCAGCCTTAGCAAGAAAAGCACCCGAAATTCCGTCCAAAGTAGTCATATAAGACAACCTCGCCCTTGCACAGAACACATGCACCCTAAATTGGAGACCTTCTTTTCCTTGACTACATTTTAGGTTCCTGAAATCTTCAAAGCTCTTTCTTGTAATTCTGAGCAGCTTTATTTTTTAATCAAAAACCACAGTTAAGAGATGGCAAACGAGCAAATGAAACCGGTGGCCACACTTCTTTTGCTGCTCAACTTCTGCATGTATGTCATAATTTTAGGCATTGGTGGATGGGCTATGAACAGAGCAATAAATCATGGCTTTGTAATAGGTAAATGCTTTTTGCCATTGTAGCAAAACTTCTTTTTTTCTTTCACTAAATGCTCCTTTGTTCCTATTCATGGTGGAATCTGACTTTAGACAACTCTGACTAGTCTTTTATATCATGTGATTCAGATCTAATATCTGTATTGGGTCAGTTAGGTTTGAGATTATTCGGAGATGTTTAAGTAGCTAAGATCAATGCCTTTTTATATCATGGTACTTAAGTTTGAAGTCTATCCGGATAGGGATTCACATGATCATTCCATGCAACAAGTCATATCAATTCCGTTGTCAAGAGAATATTAATTTAAGACAATTTCATATCTATAAAGAACTAAATGAAAATTGAAAATTTCTGGGTAACAAAGTTGATTCATATGCTATAATTGGGGACAAATTGATACATATGCTATAATTAGGGACAAATAGGGTGTAATATTTTCCCTTTTTTTAGCATGCTTATAGTGTGTAGGAATTGCAGGTCAAGGATTTGATCTCCCTGCCCATTTTTCACCCATATACTTCCCAATGGGAAATGCTGCCACTGGATTCTTTGTGACATTTGCTTTGATTGCGGGAGTTGTCGGCGTTGCGTCGGTGATTTCAGGAATCGCCCACGTCCGTTCATGGACTGCTGAGAGCTTACCATCTGCTGCCTCAGTTGCCGCCGTTGCTTGGGCTCTTACGGTGCTTGCCATGGGGTAATATATCCCCCCTCTTCCAATGAAATTGTTTTTTTTTTTATTTTTTTTAACGCCCGGCCGATTTAGTTGTATTTATACTAATAGCACACAAAACATCGTCACATATATTGTGTTTTTTTTATAATACAGTGAAATAGTATAAATATAAGAAAATATGAGACACGTTACACTATTTACACAAGACATATGACAGTGTTTTGCATGTCGCTGAATTCAAGTTTTGACATTTGATCTTCTCAGTTCGTGACCTCTAATGATACTAACTAGCAAAATTTTTGTGCAGATTTGCTTGCAAAGAGATTGAGCTTCGGGTCAGAAACTCCCGTCTGGTAAGACTGGAAAGAAGCATTTTCTTTCCATCATAGAAAAAATCACTTCATTGTAGTTTGTCGATTATTCATATTGCTAAATTATCTTGTTTACAACCATTTTGAAAAATCCTTTTTTTTTCTTTTGCAGAAAACAATGGAGGTTTTCCTAATTATCCTCTCAGCCTCGCAGCTTCTGTACATTGCCGTTATTCATGGTGGTGCTAGATGATCAACTTTAAAGTCCAGTGAGATGGTGTTTGTGGGTTTTACGCCATTTTCTCCTTGCTTTTTCTTCTTCCCTCTTGATTGATTTGTTGCATCAAAGTCTTTTTACTCGCAAACTAGGATGAGAAATTAGCAAATTGTGGTGTGATTTTTTATTGGATTTGTATAGTTATGAATAAGTTTGGTGTATAAAAATATTATGGTGTGTTGTCTGGTGTTTTTATTTTCTTTTCCTCTTCATCATCTTTTACCCTTCTGTTTATTTATTTTTGGAGATTTCTTTGATGCCTCAAATGGTCCTATTGGAGGAATCAATCCTAAAAGATTTATTCACATCCATCACCAACAAAACTTCAAAAAAAGAAAAAAAGAAGCCCACCTCCTTGCATCCACATTTTCACGAAAAACAGGTGATTATATCCCACACATTTTATGAAAAGGTATGGATTGAATGTGGACAGAACAAAACTCAAGGAATTGTACTTCAGAAATTTCAAAATCCTGAAAAACAAAATCTAAGTTCGAAGAAAAAGGAGTCCTTCAATATTTTGATGAAAGTAAATCTCCAAACTTACAGACATATAAAGTTAATGGCAACCAAGGAGGAACAGAAATATTAAATATTCCACCGTACATCATGCAAAGAAATTTGGATCTCCCCCTCAATTTCATTAGGAGAGAAATAAGTATAGAAATCCTTTTTATATTGAAATTGTAAGTAGAATCAAATTGCAAAGCCCAATAGAAAATTGTGACTTTATCTCTCTGAAATCGAAAGAATTGACTATGGAGGAATTTACATATAACACCGTTTAAAAAAAAAAAAAAAAAATCAACAACGCATTAACAACAGAAGATTTTTAGGTCACGCCACTGGTCCACAGCGCAACCTTGAGATTCGGGGAAAAACATACACAACAAACAACAAAAACAAAACACAATTTACTAACCGAAAGACATAGGTATATTGAGCTGCCAATTGTTACTACCACAATTTACTAACTCCAACCTTCTGTATATAAACCTTGTATGGGTTATATAGTTCAGCCTCTTACCTATTATTATGTCTAAAACCTTAAAAGAGATATCTAGAACAGAATAATACAAAATTCTTTGAACAAATCCTTCAAAATCTTCATAACATGCTTGCCCCTCAGATGGGATCCTCATGGTTGTGTTTCTGCAACCAAAGCAAAAGACACAGTTTGTCAACTATGAATTATTTGCTAGTTCAAAATGGATGCTATTACTAATCCCAATATCGCCATATTATTATTATTGGAGAGTAAGCCAACTCATAAATTGATCTATACACCCCAAAGATACAAGGCAGGCAAAGCAATGCACACACCTAATCTCAATATTTTTACCAGTATCTCACAATGAATCAGGATAATCCACTGTATGAGTTCCAAGGCAGTCTAGATTCAGGAAGCATTGATGTTAAGTGCTGCTTATGCACACAGTGTCATTTTTCTTGCTTTTTTTTTTATAGAACGGGGCGCAATCATTTGTACTGTTGATACCCTAAATCTCAGCATATATACAAAGAAACAGATAGATGCTGAAGTAGAAGGAAGACAGCGATTTTGACAGAATGGGAAATATATATATATATATATATATATATTGGTTTCAATGCCGAAGGGGAAGTGTTGAAGAGAAAAGATTGATGGAAGAGACAACTGCAAATGAGGATAAAGCAGACAACATCACTTCTCACATTTTATGTTGTTCAGAGAACTATTGTTCTGGTTGCCTGTTAGTTGAAAGAGAAAATCCAGCTTCCACTGTAAGAGTAAGAATCATACACGAACCTTTGATCTCCCTCTCTTTAAATTACAAAAGAAATAAGGAAGCAGTAGTACTTGTGGAGATCTATCAATAACTGTGCTAGACACAACATGTTCTAAGCCAAAGGACAACAAATTCCCTTTTCCCCAATATAACTAAAAGAAGTGCTTCTTCTGTCTTCAATCTGTGGTCAATATGTATGAATACTAAGAGACTTGAACTCAATTGGAATTGAGAAGATTCGAGATTCAGAAATGATAAGCACACATGTGATTAGGTCCAGTAAAAGCACAACCTTCTATTGCTACATTCTTCCTTGTCATCACGAGCATATACAAACAACTAATGTTCATTGAGTTAATCACACCATACCATTGCCAAATTTTTTAAATCCTTTATCCCATTCTCTTGAAACACTATACTTGCTCTAATTTCCTACAAGTGATTTAACTCTAACAAAATCCTTAATTTAAAGCAGTAATCCTCAATGCCACAGGCGACTTATCTCCCCATTCCCTTGTATTGTACTGCATGAACCACTTTACAACAATAACCAGAGCATTTGTACTAAACCATGCATAACTAACTGTCCGTAGGACATATAGTTACCTTATTCATAACATAACAAATCATGATTTGCACAAACCTAATAAGTTACCATATCTCTCATGTGGCACAGAAATTGTTAGTCAAGCAAAGATTAGTCTCCACATCATAAATGTTATTAGATACCTTGGTACAGCAACATACCATATCAACAAGCCATCAACAACGATGCTATAGTCCAAAGATCTAGTAAAACAAGTTAACAAAATTATAGGGGAAAATACAAATAAGCCCCCCTAAAGTATAGGTTATTTTCACATAACCCCCTTGAAAAATCAAAACCTGCAAATAAACTCCCTGAAAGTTTTAAAAAGGTGGAAATGTTGGCAATTCAGTTTAAAAAAGCAGAAAAAAGGCATGTAAGTCACTCATAACTATTTCTATCTGTTTTTAACATGAATTCAGCTAGTTTTTGAACGGGATTTCTTCTAGAATAAATTATTCACAACAGAATTGATTTTGTAATGCATTTATAATATAACTAAAGATAAGCATTTTGAATAAATTATTGTTGAAACTTGACTAAGCTGCATGCATTTGGGTAGGTAAGACGCGTCTCTTTTATTTTTCTATTACTTCTTTGGCTTTACTGTACTACAAAAACAGTTAGAAAAAGTCGTAAGAGGCTTATCTCTATTTTTTCCCATTTCCTTTAATTGAAATTTCAATATTTTCAGTTTTCTGAAAACTTCAAGGGTTATTTATAGGTTTTAAAACTTCAATGGGGTTATGTGATAATAGCTCTTACTTTAGGGAAGTTATTTGTATTTTATCCAAAACTATATCATAGATTGCATTCTGACCCAAGAAATCATTAAGCATTATAGGTAAACCTATCACTGTCCTCTAAGAAGAAATAAAAAAGGGCTGAACTAGAGAGAAATTTAGAAATAGAAATTGAGAGGTAGGAGAGAAATAATTAAGAAAGAAATGGAAGAAAACAAGATGTGGAGTACACAGGAGATTAAGAAAAATGAATTATCCTCAGAGATTAACACACGATGCAAAGCTATTGTGCATAGTGTAAAGCCAGTCTGCCAAAATAAGAATAATCATTCACATGTAATATTTACCAACTAGATACAAAACATTCACGAGAATCAAAATAAGAGATACCCCAAAAGGGCAACAACAATCAGATGAGCAAAAATTATTTTTTGACTTGCCAAAATAAAGTAAGTCAACCCACTCTCTAATAACCTTAAACAGACAAATCACAAAAACAACAAAAGCAATTAAAAGCATGGCAGAAGGGAAAGCAATTAAAAAAGCACAAATAGACATGAGCAATGATCATATGCATCTTGGCCATATTTTAAGCTGCCTTGGAGTTCAAACAAATAGAACCTAAAGCAATAACATGACATACGACCTGAACTTATCATTTGGAGCCCAATAGCGCTTCCAACAATCCACAGCAACTCAACCAAGACGTCCTTTGCACCATACGTGGAGCTGATGCTACCAAAGGCTGTCAATTCAGACATAACTATTAACATAAATTTTCATAAATCATAATTGTCTAACAAAACCTAATCAGTAATTATGAAAAACTAAAACCTGGTCTGCAGAAGATTCTCGAGTTTCAGAATCTTTGGCAATGAGAGGACTGCTGGATAATGACCCAGGAACCTCGCTATCACATTCCTTTGGTTTATCTTCCTCTAGTCTTGATGTTCTAATATTCTCTTCAGACAAGGGATATACTATATCCTCATTTTTCTTCATAGCAAGATTGGTTGCAGCTGCAGGGGCCACTGACTTCTCTATTAAAGCACTTTCAGCATCACTTCTTTTCACCTCAGATACAGAGGTCACTGCCATCAATGAATTCACAATGGAGGAACTGCCAACTAAAGCATCAATCTCTATGGCTGGTGCATTTTCTGTAATCATAGTGGTTTTGGAAGGTGAAGAATTGACAAGTTTAACCAAATCATCACTTGTAATAGTCTCTCGAGTTGCATTTAAGGGTGGATCCTCTAAGTTCTTCTCTGTGATGGATTTGTCATTTGAAGTACTATCAGAATTCTTATCCCCATGATAACTTCCATTGGCAGTGTCAATGTCTTTGACACTTACATTTTTTCTGTCAGAACTCTCCTTAGATTTCAACTCCTGCTCTATACTAACAACACCATCATCATCACCTCCCATGATTTCACCACTTTTAATGGCACTAGTGTCCACCGTGGACTTGACATCAAGAAATGGTTGAGCATCTAAAATGTCCCTCTCCCCAACCTCTTTATTTCCTTCATTAAATGGGTGGTGATTGGCAACATCAATGTGCTCAACGCTGACATTTTTGCTATCAGAACTCTCCTCAGATTTCAACTCCTGCTCTGTGCTAACAACACCATCATGATCTCCTCCTACCATTTCTCCACTTTTAATATCACCAGGGACTTCTTCTATGGACTTGACATCAAGAGATGGTTGAACATCTGAAGGGTCTCTCTCCTCAACCTCTCCATCTCCTTCATTAAAGGGGTGGTGATTAGCAGTATCAATGTGCTTGACACTTATACTTTTGCTATCAGAAATCTCCTCAGATTTCAACTCCTGCTCTATGCTAACAACACCATAATCATCTCCTCCTACCATTTCAACATTTTTAATATCACCAGTGACTTCTTCCATGGACTTGACATCAAGAGATGGTTGAGCGTCTGAAAGGTCTCTCTCTTCAACCTTTTCATCTCTTTCATTAAATAGGTGGTGATTAGCAGTGTCAATGTACTCGACAGTCACATTTTTCCTATCAAAACTCTCCTCAGATTTCAACTCCTGATCTATGCTAACAACACCATCATCTCCTCCTACCATTTCACCACTTTTAATATCACCAGTGACTTCTTCCATAAACTTGACATCAAGGGATGGTAGAGCATCTGAAGGGTCTCTCTCCCCAACTGCTTCATCTCCTTCATTAAATGGGTGGTAATTGACAGTATCAATGTGCTCAACAGTTACATTTTTGCTATCAGAACTCTCCTCGGATTTCAACTTCTGATCTATGCTAACAACACCATCATGATCTCCTTCCACCATTTCACCACTTTTAATGTCACTAGTGACTTCTTCCATGGATTTGACATCAAGAGATGGTTGAATATCTGAAGGGTATCTCTCATCAACCTCTTCCTCTCCTTCGCTAAATTGGCAGTGATTGGCAGCGTCAATTTGCTTGACATTTTCATTTTTGCTATTGGAACTTCCCTCAGATTTCAACTCCTTCTCTGTGCTAACAACAGCATCATCATCTCCTCCTACCATTTCTCGACTTTTAATATCACCAGAGACTTCTTCCAAGGACTTGACATCAAGAGATGGTAGACCATCTGAATGATCTCTCTCCTCAACCTTCTCATCTCCTTCATTAAATGGGTGGTGATAACTATCGTGGTCATGATATGCAGGTGAATTAGCCTCTTCGCCATCACTACCTTTCTCACCTCGAGACTTCAATTCATCATTTCCTAACATTTGTTATGAACTCAATCAGACTAATATCAAACAAAACTATTAAAATTTATGATACCCACTAAATTAACTTGTCCAACTCAAATCAATCTATAAATTCAAAAGGCAAGTGTAATCCAACTGGGGAAAAAATTAACAAAAAATAAATAAATAAAAATCAAGTTGCATATTCCAATCAATCCCAATCAAATTAAAGCAAAACAAGATGAAGTAACAGATACCGAACCAGAGCCGTCAGAAGATAAGGAAAAAAGCAAAAGACAATCAAAATAAATTGGAAAGGGTATGTGCACGATTTAGTTGCCAGTTCATTGTGCATTAACAGCTCTGATTAGGTACCAAAAAGCAAAGCTATTGAGCAAGGCAAGCAGGCAAGTACCTTGAATGCCGGTGGTTGATGCGTTGATATTGGCTTCCTTTTCCTTCTTTTTCTTGGCAGCTTTTCTCTTCTTTGCACCCGATGGCATGATTGGTCTTACAAGGCAATCTGGACCAGTAGTCGGACCCTAGGTTCTCTCTCTTACTTTTCACGCGTCCTTTGATAAAGATACAAAATCGTGGGACGAGTAACTTAAAAGGAGCAGGATCTATGGAGGAATCTGTGAAAACTTAAAGCCATGTTAATGGGAAATGGCAAATTAATGACCATAACTCTCATATCTTCTTACTTTGTTTGTCCTTCACAATTGCAGTTGAGTGAGTGAGTGAGCGAGTGGGAAAGAAGAATTAAGTATTTCAAGGGGTTTGGTTTGTTCAGGTTCGTCTCAACGAAGGCAGGTGTCATTGACTAGTGAAAGGATGGGAATTGTGTTTCAAACTTTGGATTCTATTTCGGAAATTTCGGAACGGACCGTGAGGCGGTGGTATGAATTTACTTCAGATTTAGATTTAGATTAGATTTATTCGATTAGAATATTTTGTAATAATTATTTTTCCAATAATTTTTAACTTTTAATTTATTTGTAATTAAATTATATAAATTTAAATTAAATGAAGTGGTATACCCCATGGCGAATCTTAACGAAAATTTTAAAAATCTAAAAATTTTAAACTAAACGATTTATGTAAAAAAAATATCTTTTGAAGTATTTTTATATAACTATATTATATATTAATATTAATTCATGATTTTAGAAAGCTTTTAGAGAACAAAATTTTCTTGTCCCTGGAAAGATCCGCCTCACCGTATACGTACATTTTCTTCTATTTCTTGTGGCGTAGATAGTTTCTTCTATTTTTCGTAGGAATGAATGTGAGAAATTCTAAGTGTCCAAATTATATCTCATTAGTCGGCGAAAATTTTTACAGGAAACGTATTTAAAGATAATGTGAAATTTTCATTTTTAAGGAATGTACGTGTCTTTCAGGATAGAATAAAGACAGGTCATCGTATGAAAAATGTAGATCTCAAAAGAAGAGATTAAGTTTTTATTTATCATTAATTCATTTCTTAAATTTTATTAAAAAATTAAGAGAATCCAAATGCGAGAAAAATGGTTGGAACAATTTCTATTTTTTTTTTAACTTTTGCAAGATTAATTTTGTGCAAGTGGAATGGGGAACAGAGAAGGGAAAGGTTGAGGTCTGGAATCTGCCAGCCTAAATTTTTTGTTTTGTTTCATGGGATGCTAGTGACACCAGTGGTTCCTAGATTTTGATATATCCATGCGGTCTGTGTTAAATCCATTTTTAATCATATTCGAATGATGTTATGTCACATGCAAATTATGATATATATATATATATATATATATACAATGGAGCCTCATAAAAGGACTTGAATCAGAGGCAAGGCAAACAAAGTAAGAATTCCTACCTCAGATATCACTACATACAACAAAATGAGAATAGGAAATTAAAGAAACATCCTCTACTAGTAGAGGCAAAACATGCGGGCTATAAAGAATAGTTAATAAAAAGGAAGATTTTAATGTGCATTAGGATGTTTGAAATCCTGAATGATATGGTAAAATTCAGATCATTGAATAAAATAACTAAATCTCTTAATTATCTCATCCAATGACTTAAATTTTACCAAAATTCAGACAATTAGATAAGATGATCAAGTCTTTTAATTATTTCATTCAATGACTTAAATTTTGCCACATTACCCTGAGTTACAAACCACTTATAATACCATAACAAGCACCTAATAAAAATAACAACTTTTGTCTCTTATTTATCAAATGATTCGTCACTTAATTTGCTTTCCTATAAATATACTTGATTGTATTATAGGGAATTTTAGTCATGAGTTTGTTGTATTCATTTAATAAATTATCAATAAGAATATTATTGTTCACTTTATTAATAATTAAGTTGATAACCCATTAAGAACCTATTTCTATATAAGTGTTTTTCATTTTCAGCTCAACAACAATTTTTAAGCCTTCCATAAGACTCCAGATTTTAGTCACAACACTAGTAGTTATCCCTATTCCTTTATAGAAGCCTCTATCCCAATATCTATTGTTGTTTTGGATGAGACTTCCAGTTCTAGCCATCCTTAGGTTAGCATTACCAAATCCATCAATTTTTAATGTCATTCAACCTCTTTGAGGGTTTTCCACTTTGACAAGTTTTATTGTAGTTATGTTGGTTGCTATAAAAGCTCTGTGATTACTACACGTAAAACTTTCAATAGCCCTGTTAATAGTTTTGATAGGTGAAGCATTAATAGTTTGATTTTTTATGTTGTAAATTACATTACATTCTTTATAAATAAACTCATTCTTGCACATCCATGTGCACTGTGGAGATTTACTAAAAATAGTACTCCAAGGAAGATTGAACATAAATAAGCACGGCATGGTAATTTAAAGGAAGATTAAACATGAGATGTGGCAACATGCATAATTAGGAGGTTCTTAATATACAGATATGTCCACAATCTCTATACTTCCCAGGATGACAACTTGTCCCAAAGGGATTCCTTTTTCGATGAATGTAATTGATAAATAAGCACGGAATGGTAATTTAAGAAAAGAAAATTTTGGTTGCACTAACTATTTAGTCCATGTGTTATATCAATTAAAAAGAAAACATTATTCATTGCTAGAACTTTCATACTACAGTAAAAATTATGTTATGAATAGCAATGAATTTCCCTTCTCAATTAAGAAGTTTTTTGTTTAAATTTTTCTTAATTTTAAATGTACCCAAATCTAATAAATATAAAAATTTAATCATGTTGTGTTCCTCAACCCATCATCCCTTATATCCTTCGCCGATTGAACTGCTTAATTATTATTATATTCAATTGTTTGAACTCTGCCTCATATTATACAAAGACATTAAATCTCATACTTTCAACTCTATGAATTTGAGAACCTTGGATTTAGCAAGCCCCACCAAATTTAGTAAAATAAAACCAATAGCCTTAGTTTGAATGAGCTAAGGTTCTGTAACTCGTCTCTCCAAGAACAGAAGGTCTAAAAAATTATTCTTTTCCTTTGAGTTTCCATTGTTTAAAACTAGGAAATTTCTACCTTCTTTAACTTTCTGATTCATAATATTTTAGAAATTGAGTTCCAATCTAATAAATCTATTTTCTTAAATTCAAAGAAAATCATAATTTTATTCATATTTTGGTTGTCAACCCATTATGGAAGTAGCATAAGGGGAGTTTTAGGAAGAAACACGGGGTCTTTAATTGCTATACCATCAATCAAAATTCCACGTTCTCTGCTAAATTGCCTTTGCAGTATATATATTGTCACTCCTGCCGATCCAAATAGTAACACCAGTTGACCTACAAATGGCCCCACACTCAGACATCAGGACCGAACCGGGTCTTTAATACCTAAAAAAAAAAAAAAGTATGGAAATAGTTATGGTATATTACTGATATAATAATATATTAATATATTATTAGATTTAATTATTAATTTATTACTGTATAATATGTCTATTTGGATTTAAAAAAATAAATTTAATATGCAGTAAAATTTGATGTAGTATTAATATACTACTCTTAAAATTTAATAATATATTTATATACTACGAATATGCAGTAAAAAAGTATACCGTAATCTCTTCCCTATAGAATATTTATTTCCGATTTTTATGGAAGTGAGACAGAGAGTTCAAAAACCTTCATTGGCAAAATCTTCAATTGTATCCTTCAAGTGATTGATGGATTCTTCATGAAAGGGAACACTCGCTGTTTGAAACTTTGAATTTATAAATTTGTCACATGCAAATAGGATCATTTTAGAAGCTTTGCCATGTGCTTTGACGCCACCGTAGATCGGCCCAAGTGTTTCTTCTAATTTTGATTTCTGTGCTTTCTATGAAAATTTTTTACATTTTGGTTGGTATTTTAATGGTCTTGAATTGCATTCTCCATGAGTTTTAAAAGAAACCTAAGTGTATTAGGGAAGAGAGCTAATAAGAAATGCAGAGAATAATGGAGAATATTGATAAATTTGTGAATGAATTTAATTTGTTTGTTTGATTCACATAAAAAATAAATTTTAAAATAAAATTAAATTTTTGAAGAAATAAATTTTATATAAATTTTTTCAAAAATAATTAAAATTATTTAGTTGATAGATAAAAAGTAATACTTTTTAAAAGTAATTTCTTATATCTTATTTAACCCAATTTTAAATATTTTAATAACTGCTAATAAAATGATCATTATATCTTTAATATTATTATAATATAAATTAATAAATTTTATTTATTATTAATTAAATTTAATAAAAATAATTTTATTATTGTATTTATAAATAGGATAAGAAGTGAAATTTATTTAAGAAAAATGTAGGTAAACAACTTTCTATACTTTATAAAAATTAAAAATTTTTAAGAATTCTTATTTTTCATAATTTATTTTATTTCTTTCTTATTTCATGAAAAGTAAAACTTTTTCCTATAAAAGCACACCAAGCAACCTCTAAAAATATAATGTTTATTTATTGTTTCCATCTTTAATGATCATTACAATCATTAAATTTGCGTACTGGTTGATAAAAGTTGCTATGATAGCATAATCAACATTGCATGACCGAAGTCTCAGCTTTTAATTATTAGGGGAAAAACTATATTAATGAATACTCTCTCTTTGATTTGCTTAATGCACCCCACTAACACATACTTAATACAATTTCATTAAATTCTAGCCCTTGGAAAAATCGTTTATTTATAACAGAAGACATTTTTATGGGAAAATAAAGCAACCCCAAACCCGCGTGCAGGAATAATGCAATTTTACAAACCATACTTTGCAATATTACGTAAGTGTTATTATACCGTGTGTTTAATTCAAATGATCTATAATATTATTAAAAAATTTTTTTTTTTTAAATCTTGAATTTAATTTTAAGATTTTATATACAAATCTTTAATAATTCAACTACTTTTATTATTAATAAAAGGGTAAAATACACTAACTTCCCCTAAAGTTTAACTTAAATACACTTCCTTCTCCTTCATTTTTAATTTTAAGCCGACCTCTCCTAACACTAACAGTAAAGGACCGAATTAATTTTCTATTTATTTGGACTAAATTACCCCTGTTCAGATCTTTGTTGCAAAAACATAAAAGAACCAAACCAAAAATCAACCAACGATAGCGAAGAAGTAGGCAAGAAATAATCTCTGGTGTCTTAAACCAAATAGGTGGAAATGGAAAGCAACAACCACCATTGAAGATGACGATACCACCGAGAATAACGCACGATCATTCTCCCACCACACAATTCCATGGGAATGCTTTTCAATTGCCGGACTTCTGGTTTCAACTCTGGTACCATGATTCTATTTTATAACTTTGTCGCTAAAAACAATGACTTTAAGTCATTTCACAGCTTTTAGCCAACGCTATAGTGTTTCCGGTGGGAGGACCAACCAACCAAGGTGAGCTTCTACCAATAAAGTAGAAGGATTTTGGTGAAGGTGATGATGGCTTTAAGGAGAGTAGGCCTATAGATTTGGTTGTTGTGCAATCACCAATGTTCACAGTTCCATCTAGGTTGAGCTCTGCTGGATTACTCGCTCACTTGATTTCCTCTTACCTGCTTGAGAAAATCTCGTTTTGGTTTCTTTTTAATTTTAAATTCAACTGGTTTTGTAATTGTATTTCTTTAAATGGAAAGTTTGAAACTTTGTTTGGTTCTTAACTTAGGACAATTTCTTAAATTTACGCCCATTTAGTTTTTGAGTAAATGTTGCAGAGTGATAGTTTCATTGACTACCACCCATTGGAATCAATTTGATATCTATATTCAAAGGAAGGTATATGGAATTAAGGCTCTTTCAAGTAAGAGTCTGGACAATCAATTTGAATTTTATATTCATGCTCATATCAGTGTTAATAGTGACGATGTTCAAAAAATAATGGTAATCATGCTTTTTGTTCAATTCAAAAAATGAATCATTTATAAATTATAATGGTTCGAATTAATTTGGATATTATTAAACTAATAAACTTTCTTAAATTTCATATTTAAAGGTTTTGGAAACTTTAATTTTGCTGGATATTATTACAATAGCCAAATAAATTTTTTTGAATTTGATACCAATAAATCATTGGATTTGACAACCAATAACTACCATTGAACATTGTTGAATTGTAGGGATTATGAATGAAGAATAGAATTACACTACTAAATTTTTCTAGGTGAAATTTACCATTTTAATAAATAATTTAATATTTTCTTGAATATATAATTATTGGATTTGCGTTAAATTATTTTGATTATATGTGGAGGTGAATAGTTATGAAGGCTCCGTATTCGAGATCAGTATTGATACTAAGTTCTAGAATCCAACGCCTAAGCATGACTAGATTCCTTTTATTGTAGCAATAAAAAAATTATTAAATTAAAATTTTGGATGATCTCAAAAAAATTGTGTTTAAAAATAAAAAGATATAAGAAATCATACATTTATAACAAAATGATAATTTAATATCATTAAGTAAACAACAAATTAAAATGTTTAATTTGATTGCTATTTGCATAAGGGTAATATTGTCCAAAATATTTTATTATATATTTCCCTAAAAGCTTCTGTTAGGGTCAGTAACGGAAGTTGAACATTAAGGGAGGAAAGAGTAATGCTTTTACATTTTCCAAGGACCTCTTATTCAAAATTGAAAATCAAAGGGAGGGGAGTATATTTAAATCAAACTTTAAGGGAGGTTAGTGTATTTTACCCTTAATAAAAAGATTGTTGATTTGACCGATTATCGGAGGATTCAATCATAGGTGCATGAATAATGTTAGAGGCATTACAGGAAATCTCCACCCTCTTATAAGAGTAGTTGTACTACAAGACATTTCCAGAGAAATAATTTCAGATACACTCCTCTATGAAATATATTTCATATTTTTTATTAAAATTTTTCCATATAAAAAGAATTATTTCTAAGTATGCCTCCTATAAAAAATGGATTGTATACTTATTGATGATTGCAATTTATATTAATATGTTCAGATTCAATTTAATTATATTAATACTTTTTATATTTTTAAAAATACATTAAACTCTCTTATTAGGGAGATAAATATATATATTTTTTTAAAAAAGGATGTAAGCAGGGATAATAATTTCTGATATGATACGATATTAATACATAAATAGAATATATTTACTCAGGTTTGAATTAACATGTTAATTCATTTAAAATTTTGTATTAAAATTTCAAAAGCATTATTTATGAAATAATTAATAATTAAATTATAAATAAATATATATAATAAAGATATAAAATTTTTATTTTAATAAAAAATAAAAAAAAATTAAAAAAATATTTTATTAATAATTAAAAATATTTTTTAAAATATAATAAATAATTTAATAATATAAACTTTAGTAATTAAAATTATTAAACAAATTAAATGAATTAAAATATTTTGGCATATTTAATAAATGAATAATCCTGAATGATATGAATTGTGATGCCTAAATATGAGTTTATATAACAAAGTATTAGTGTATATTTATAAAAATTAAAAATCATGAACACAATTATTATTTCGAAAAATTTTGGGACGACTATGACGATGTGAAAGTGCATCTAATATAAATCAAGATTGAAGAAACAGTAAGTCAACAAAATACAGATAATGTGATTTGACTTTTAATTTCTTCAAAAATAAAAATAATAAGCAAAATTCATTAAAAAAAATTAAAAGAGAGATTATAAAATATTTAACAACTCTTAAATTTACATCTAAATGCATTTAAAATATTTCACAATTTTCTTCAAATTAGCAGTACATATTCCCACGTATGGCACATACATTCTTTATTTGTAATACAAATAAAAATGAGAACAAATTATAAAATTTCAAATAACTTCATAAGAGTTAAAAATACAAATTCTCTTATCTAATCTCTTTTATAATACAAGTATTTATATACTAAAAGATTAGATAAAAGAATTTTAATTTGAATAGAAAAATAACTTAAAATTAAAAATAATCATAAATTAATTGTAATCTTAATTTTAATTAAAAATAATTTAAAACAAAAAATAATTACCTATCAACGATTAAATGCGAACCATTATGACAAAACCGACGAGTGATGAGTATAATTTTTGCACGATCAATGATCAGGCGCCGTCTTTCAATTTGATCTCAGAACCGTCCTTATTCATCGGGCCACTTAATACTGCATGACATAGGATTTGAATTGACATTTAAAGTACAAATCGTTGAAGTTACCTTTGGGCCCACGCCTTCAATTAAATGTGAACACTATTAATTTCCGGAACAAGTTTAGTCAATATATGTGTAAACTAGTCTGAACACTGAACCGCGATTCCCTGAAAACTTAATGAATACTCCTCCTTTATCTGAAGAAGGGCCATGTCGGCAAGTGGATGAAGTTTTTATATCATCATTCTTTTTATTTATTTTGTTATAAAAACAAATTATATTAATTTTAAAAAAAAAGATAACTTCCATACTTAAATATGTTTTAGTGTACAAAAATGAAAAGAAAAAATGACACTATATTCTTAGAGCATGCTTCATTCTAGTTTGGACGGGTGGGAAGCGTAATCCGACTTCTTTTAATCTAATTTTAAATAAATATAATTTGAACTCGGAATAAGGATTGGATTAAGAAAATTAGAAAAAGATATAAAATACCTTTTTTTAATTTTTGAATAGTTGAATTCACCTTCTTCTATTTTGACAATTTGAAATTACTCTCTTAAATTTTATTATCAACTTAATCAATTATTTTATTAAATTATATAATTTTTTATAATTTTTTTAATAACAATCACAATATTATAATATATAATATCAATTTTGGTGTTATTGAGTTTTACTTTTTTTATTTGAAAAATTTAAAAATCACACTCTTAAATTTCATAAAACTTGGATTGAATACTCATCATTAATTTAATTAATTATTTTATCAAATTATCTAATTTTTTATAAAATTTTTAATAGTAATCACAATATTGTAGTATATAGATTTATTTTTCTATTTTTTTCACATATAATTTTGTAAATTATTTTTTATTATTTAATTAAAACTCTAAATATCTAATTTAATTCCTATTAATTATATAACATTAATATTATTTGAAAAAAATAATAAGATAAACTAAAATATCATAATATTATAATTCTCATTTAGAAAAATTATTTAAAAATTAAATAATTTGATAAAATAATGAATTATATTCACAGTGAGTGTTAATTTCAAATTTTGCATAATTTAATAGAATGATTTTCAAGTTTTTAAAGTAGAAAGGAGTAAAATCTAAATACATTAAAATTGAATGGGGCATTTTACATTTTTTTTTTAAAAATTTAAATCATGTTTTATTAATGAGTTAAGTTTGCACTTGCATGTTTAAACATGTCTTATATTTATAAATTAAATATATTTTTATATTATATATTTTATATATTATTTGACATGAATTTTACTTATTAAAAATTAATATATGCATACAACAATTTTTTATTATATATTTTAAATATAATATATCCATAGATAGAAGTATATCTCATATTTTAATTAAATTATATATTAAAACATTAAAATTAGATAATAAAGTTAAATTTGAACTTATTTCATTTGAAAAGAGCTAAGTCTAAATATAAAAAAAGTGTACGTGGGTCTTGACGAAGTAAAATATTTTAATATTATTGTGAGTTCTGATTCAATTAATATTTTGTATTCTCTTTAAAATTTTATTTTTCTTCACATGCATAATTTGATGCGAAATATTTTATTAAAAATTTTTTAATGTTAATATTAATCCAATTCGAACCCGACCAACTTGGGGTTTTCTACCGGTCCTTAGTCATGGCGGCAGCTAGATTATCATTCGTCGACCGTTTGTTTAGCAACAACGTCGAGGGCCGACTGGGATAAGAATAAAATTTCCTAATTTTTTTTTCGGTTATTTTTCTGTATTGGAATTTTGTTCTGAATCGAGTCTCCAAACACGTGCGAAGGAAAACAATAAATAGGGAGAAATAGAAAAATAACCCCTTCAATTTTAAGATAGCTATATTTTATTCATTTAATTTTAAAAATTTAAAAATTATTTTTTTGATTATATAGTATTTAAAATTAATATTTATTATTAATTTAATTTATTATTTTATTAAATTATATATATATTTTTATGATTTTTAAAATAAAAATTATAATATTAAAATAAGTTAATTTATATTATTTTTTTAAAATAATTTTTATATTATGTAATTAATATAAATTAAATTAAAATTTAATTAAATAATAAAAATAAATTACAAAATTACATATGAAAAATAATGAAATAAATTAATATATTATAATATAATAAATTTTGATTAAAAATTATAAAATATTATATAATTTGATAAAATAATTACTTAAATTAATAATAAATATTGATTTTAATTTTCATAAAATTTAAAGAAATAATTTTTTGAATTTTTAAAATAAGAAAAAAGGTAAAATTTACCTATCTCAAAATTAAAGATGTATTTTTCATTTTTACCGGAATGAACAATGGAAATAATATAGATTTCATGATGACGGGCTGCGAACGATGAAGAATCCGAAGAACTAAACGAAGTTTGAACCTTTCACCTTGGATCTGGTTAGCTATTTCCTCGCGTATAACTGAAGAAGCAAGAAGAAGAGACGATAAGCTCATGCCATGGAGGCTTTGCGGAGACAAGCCAGTAGGCTCAGAGAGCAAGTTTCCAAACAGCATCAGGTCCCTTCGTTGCCACCATTTCCATAATGCTGCCTTTGGTTGTTGCCGTAGCATTCGATTTTTTGCATCTTCGAATGGAAGAAAAATGCAAAATATTGTGTCTTGATTAAGGTTTTGTAGTCTTAAGTGCAATAAGCCCAAATTCGCAATAGAATTGAGAAATTTATGAATTTACTTTTTCAGTTCTTCCTTTTTTTGGCGGTTCTAAGTATACCCGGAAGCCATTTGAGGACTTTTTTCCCCCTTTCGATTCTGATTATATTGGATTTAACTTCAGTCGCTATAAATTTTTTGATTGAGACTTTGACTTTATCTATATGATGCTTTTGGGTGAATTGAGCATTCTGGTTATGTTCCTCTATGAAAATGTGGATCATCGGGTGCTGCTCGATGTTTTCTGTCCTTCTGATATAGTGTTATCTTGCAAGTTTCCATTCGTACAACTGGATACTGGTTTTCATGCTTCCCTCTCTTTCTTTTTTGTGTGGGGATCTGACCCAAGTTATTTGTGTGTCAGGCTGTAAGGAAGCAGTTCAGCACAAGTGGTTACGAGAGCTCAGATGTTGTGGTACTTGATGAGGTTGAAATGCAGAGACATCAACAGCTAGAGAAGCTGTACAGGTCTACCCGTGCAGGGAAGGTAGAGAATTTTCTGGTTAATTATTGTCATGCCTAAATTGATCATTAGCTATCTTTTGACTATTATATAGGGTAAGCAGGAAATGATTTCCTATTCTACAGTGGCATTGCTTCACTTGCAAGTCTAGGTTTCTTTTCATCGGAAGATTGGGGTTGCTTCTTAGCATGTTTTGCTAGGGGTTTCAGTCTTTTATAGATTCAATTAGCAGTATATTTTTTAGTAATCTAAATTAAGTTCCCTCTTCCTCCCTTTTGATCTACATCACACCCAGGACTTGTAAAAAAACCCAAGACAATTCATGCGAAATGAAAGCTGCTGCTGAGCAGTGTAAAGTCAAATGGACATGGTTTCCAATCTGGAAAAATACATAATGAGCATATCACATGAAGGAAACTCTGTTTATAATCTTTTTGGCTTTTTTGTTAGTTATATTTCCTGATGTGTTTATAATGACCCCCTTCCAGGATTTCCAAAAGGAATTCGTTAAAGCAGCAGAAACATTTAGAGCAACAAGTTATAAGCAAATTGAAGCAGGTGAGATTTTTTTTTATGCTGCATGTTCAGTTCATTCTCATGATAGTGTGTGTGCGCGTGTGCGCACACGCACACACGCACTGGCACATGAAAAAATCGGTGATAGTATATATTTTATAATTCAAAGTACTTTACAATGTGTTGATTGAGGGGAATATATCACAAATATATTTATGTATACAGGAATGAAACTTTCTGAGGATTGCTGTAGATTTGGAGCAGAGAACATCAATGACAACATCTTAGCTAAGGCTGCATCAGTATATGGTGATGCTCGAAAACATGTAGAAAATGAGCAAGAAGAATTAAATCAAATTTTATTGTCTCAGGTTGAATTTTTGTATGTTATCCTGACATAAAAGTAATGATGGAGGGCTTACATGAGAATTTAAGTTTTATTTGTTAACAATTGTTTAATATTGACTTAGGACAAACAAGATGGATTATTCACAACCACCTTCAAATTTTCATAATTATTATGTACTTTTCATAGATATAATTTCTATGGATTATATTTAGTTATTTAGAGTTATTTTTAGGATAAATAATATAGAATTAGAGTCTTGGTAGGATATTATATGGGTTAGGAGTGTTTTAAAAGGATATTAGCTTGGTGAGGTAGTTTCATTGTGCCTATAGATAAGGCATCATTGGGTAAAATGAAATACACCTTATAGTTCTTATTTTAATGACATTCGGGTAGTATTTCTCTTTTTGGTGGATTCCATAGTTATTTTCCTTGTGGATTCTAAGGTTGTCAACTAGAACAATATCTAGTACTTAAGTTCACATTTCTGCCCCGCATCAAATATGTAGAGTATAAGGAAAATGGATCTCCTTAGTTTCCATCTGTTCCTTATAAACCCGATTGTTTTGTTGTAGTTTGGAGCTTGCTGTTAATTTATGGTCGTAGCCTAACAAAATGGCTTGCTTTTGGGTTTATCTCTATAGATATTAATTCTAGACTTTTAAGTGTACAGCAATGTTCAGTTACCATCTTTTTCCATGCTGGGTTTTATAGATTCAGAATATTATGTTGAATTTGCTTCTGGAAGTTAGGGCAAAATGAAGTAACTAAATGCATGGCAACCATCAAACTTTCGTGGGTGATGAAGTGCTTAATCAGAAAAGGAGACAAGGCATTGATGGGTAAAATGTGACACTTTGAAAGAAGGTTTCAATAAGCTAGATAGGAACATAAAAGTTCCTTGGTTATAGTGATTCTTTTATTCTAATATGGGGAGGCACCTACATCTTCTACTTCCTTTTTGTGTATGGCATATATGCCCTTCACCACAACTGCATAGCTCTGCTTCAGAATGACTTTAGTGTACAATTTAGTTCCAGTTCTGATGAATGAATTTAAAGATCTCTGTTCTGGAGGTCTAGATTAGTTGTTGTCAAGATATAATTGCCATTTTCCTTCTATAAATATGATTTTTTTTTAAACATTTTTAATTATGAGAACAGAAACACGAATCCTGTGTTTTCATTCTTTCTAGGTTTTAGATCCCTTGAGAGCAATGATCAATGGTGCACCTCTGGAGGATGCTCGCCATCTTGCTCAACGGTACAGTCAGATGAGACAAGAAGCAGAGATCCAAGTAAGTCAATGGGAGGAATGGATGAGCCAATAGCTGCTAGCCAACTCACATTTCCTCTCACAATGGATGAATGAGATCTGAGAAAAGATGATAAATCTATTACTCAATAGTAATCATCATTTTGCTTGAACTCTCACTGTTCAATGATCTTGTTTTGTTCTTTTTAATCTTATATCCTAATTGGTTTTAAATTCTGAATCAGAGGGAAGAGATTTCCAAAAGACAAGCACGGGTTAGGGAATCTCCAACACATGAACACGTAGCAAAATTGCATGCTGCAGAAGCAAAAATGGATGAGCTTAAAGCAAACATGGCAGTTCTGGGAAAAGAAGCAGCAGCTGCATTGGCTGCTGTTGAAGCACAACAAAAAAGACTTACATTTCAGAGGCTTGTTGCCATGGTATGTTAAAACTTAATTGTTTAATTATAAACTTAAATGGGACACGTAATTTTTTGTGTAGTTCACCTTTTAAGAATGTATTTATGGTATTTATAGGTTGAAGGCGAAAAGACTTTTCATTTAAGAGCTGCAGCTATTCTTGGAGAAATTGAAGTTGAGGTGAGAACCAGTTGTAATGATGTTTTGAGGATATTTATTTTAATTATTGTTTTCAGTAGTCTTTTCTTCTTCTTCTTCTTCTTTCTTTTTTTTTTTTTTTTGGGGGGGGGGTTTATCAGTTGTGTCCATTCCCATAATATAGTTTCATGATTCATCTCATTGGAACTTTTTCTCAGATGGTCTCAGAGAGACAAAGGAAAGAATCTGCTCCTCCAGTGTTTACATCTGACAATGGCTCAGGGAAAACAATGTACTTCTTGGCTGAAGTATGCTACACTAGCCTTGCAATTGATCACTCCCCCTCCCCCACCCCCAAGTATTTCATGATCCGTGACTCTTTATTCATTTGTTACATGAAATTTGCACAAAATATTTTAGATAAAAACGAAGTGAAAGGATATCAGCTAACATATGTCAGTAGTTTAAATATGATCTTCTGAAATACCGCTAAACAATCTGAGATGTGCAA
The DNA here is from genome assembly GCA_020226215.1 of Sindora glabra. NCBI lineage: Eukaryota > Viridiplantae > Streptophyta > Magnoliopsida > Fabales > Fabaceae > Sindora > Sindora glabra. The sequence goes on along the minus strand of CM035226.1, from coordinate 31,750,231 downwards.
TATAGATTATCAGCCAAAAGTTTATTGTTTAGGGAGAGTGTGAAACATTCAATTATTTAATATAAGAATTGTTAACTAGTTATTTAGTTAAATACAAATATTTTATCAATATAACAATGTTCTCACATGTGAAATAATAAAAAACTGACTTAACTGTTTACTTTCAACAGCTCGTGGCTACAATGCGTTGCTTTGCCTTTTATTTAATAATTAGGATTAATATAAGGGAGGATATGTTTCTTGAGGCTAGTTTGCCAAATATAGAAAGCAATGTGAGAAAGCATCAAGCACCTACATGTATGAGCAAGATTTGGAAAAGCTGGTTTTCTGATTTGGGAAAGCCAACTTTTTTGGAAAAGAAGGAAAATACGTTTTTATAGAGAGGAGGCAGAAATTTTTTCTTAGAGAAAAAATTAAATAATTTATCTATCCGATGTGTTTCCAGTACTTTTTCTAATTTTTTGATGATTTTCTGAAGGGCAATTAGAAAAAGTCCTGTAGTGCACCCTTGAAAGTCTTTGATTTTAAAATCTACAAAGGGAAGTGATCCATGTTGGTCAGGTATTGACATCAATTAACCCCGCATGGTTCTCACTATCCTTGCCAACTCCCAAAGCTGTCTGAACTGCTGGAGCTAGGAATCAAATTTTTCTCCTTTTTGTTAGCCTACCAATCATGGAATCCCCACCTTATGAATGTAAGACAAAAATCTTATCTCTAATTATTCATTTGGTAATTTTTGGTTCATCTCTTGCAGGCAATGCATTCCTTTAATGCTGCATCGGATAAGGAGCTGAGCTTGGCAAAGGGTGATTATATTGTTGTGCGGAAAGTATGTTCTCATGTTATCATACAGTTATATATTCTTTTACATTAGCAGCCCCTCCAATAAGTAATAAGGAAATTTGGGATCAAGATTAATGATTCATATTTTTCCTGGAAACTTGATTTCTGGTGTCACCAATGCAACTTTCCTTTTTATCTATTGCTTTATGTTTGCCTTGGGAAACAATTAAAATTAGCTGAAACAAATGTCTTGTAAATGGCCTTCTTTTGAGGTCTACTTCAAATCTGGTTCTACAAGGGTTAAAATACTTTCAAAATAAATATATAAAAAAGAAAAGCAAAGAAAGAAAGCTTGTTTCATTTGTACCTCTCTTTCTAGTTCCTCATTAATGCTTAGGAAAACCATTTATCTGATGGGCATCAAGATGTGCCTTGTATATAATCTGCTTGATGTCTGCAAATCTGATTCTATAACTGTTCAAAAACTTACATCATCGAAAAATTTCTTCTTTTGCTTAAAGCATATCTGCTGCTGCATTGCGCTATTTTTATTATCAAAAAAAATTCTTCTGTTTCATATCTTATCTCCAGTTGTCACATCTAATCACAATACTCATGGAGTAAATTTGTTTGATAAATCTGAATCTCTCTCCCCCGCTCTTTGGGCATACTAAAAATATGGTATTTGACAGATCATAATAGAACGTAATGACGTAAAATGATCCTCATAATCGATACCATCTGATGGACTTAGGCTTAGTTGTATATTGACTTTATCTCTCTTACCGGATCTCTTTGTTTACCCAAGTTGTAAATTGTTACACAGGTGACCTCAACAGGATGGTCAGAAGGAGAATGCAACGGTAAAGCAGGATGGTTTCCTTCGGCGCATGTGGAGAAACGCCAGAGAGTTGCTTCTAATAACTTTGCTGCTGAAGTTTATTAGTTCCATTCCTCTGTCATCCTAGTCACTGCGTTGGTATAATGTGCATATCTGGAAAAACTCTTTGATTTTCATTTAAAAAAAATTTGGAGGATGAAGAAATAGATGGAAATTCTACCATATTTTTCAGAAAAACAAATGCGTCATTCTGTGTGTGTCCTTAGTTGACATACGTTGTGCAATGTGGATACACATTTTTTCAATTGATTAAAATGCAGCTACATCCGAACTTGTCATCTTTGAGGTAATTCTTGTTGGTAGAACACATGCATAGATTGATGTTATTTATATGTATCGCTTGTTACCATGGTATACTGGTTGGGATTTTTCTAGTAATTTGGCATGTTATTTACAGAGAAATTAGCAGTGCTATCTATGAATATTGGCAGAAAATGTGACTTTTGGTTGGGTTCCTGATTTGCTAATGACCTAGGCATGTTTTCATAGTTTAATTGGGTTTCCCAGTAATTTAGCAAATTTTACAGCGAAATTAACCGTGTCATCTATGATACTTAACTGAATTTGTTTTTGAATTTTTTCCCTAAGTGGGTTGAATTAGCATACTATAATCATGTAGATATAGGAGGTAAATTCTTGCAAGATAAACAGTGCCCTCAACAATTCGAAGAGAGCAATTTTCATACCAATAATTCAAGGTAATATATAGTGTTTCAAAATCAAATACTAATTGCATAAATTTTTAGGTTGCATAATTAAATAATTTTAATTATGATAAATCATATAATATTATTCCAAAATGCAATCTAGGTTCTTGTGTGAAAATGGAAACCGTATTAAGAGTATGGCTCAAATGTAATTTTGAATCTCAATTAGTTTTCTTATTTTTGTTTTGGTGTCCAAGAAGGCAATATCCTGTCTTGGTACTGTTTTCATTCAAGCACGAAGCAAGGATCCTTAATGCATGTCTTTCTCCTGACATCATCCAACATGCTACCTCTGCACAACATCATAACAAATGACCCCACAACATATAGTTTTGGATTCATTATACGGTTGTTACATTCATGATCTACATTGTATTTGGATGTGTTAAGCATGTCGGTAGACTGGTCTGGAAAAAAATATTTAAGTTGAAAGAACCAACCTTGATCTTTTCAAGGATCTTTTTGTCGGACGGAATAAAATAATCATTGGCTGGGTATGTCTATTCTAGCAAATTTTTTAGCTTTTCTAAGGATCAATATTTCTTCTTGAAAAAGTTAAAAAATTATTGTCAAAAAACGTATTTTTGTTCTAGGATGTGTCCCGCAACCACTTTGTTCCAGAAATGAGATTACAATAATGCAATATGCATTAAAAAGTGAAATTTAAAATTAAATACTGAATGTAAATTAAATATAGGATGATAAAATAAATTTGTAAAATTTAATATAATGAATATAAAAAAATTTGGAACTTAATTCTAAATTCTGTATTTGATGCCTATGGCCTTTTTTTTGTATTAATCTATTTCCTCTGCTCAATTGAATGCCATTGCTCATTTGCTGGTGAAGTATTGTCCCAAAAAAATATGTAAATTAAGTAAATGTAGATCATGGCAATGCATTGGAAATTTAAATTATTATTTGTTGATCGGATTAGCTGTTGGATTTGATCCAATATCTATTTGTATCATCGAGAATATTTGACATAAGTAATATTTAATATTTCTTAAAAATTTTATACTTTTCATTATATTCAAAATTCAATATATATATATATATATATATATATATATATATATATATATATATATATATATATATATATATAATCACTTCAATTATTATAAAAAATTATTATTATCAATTTATAATTATATTTTATTACAAATTATATTCCTATTTAAGTTATACTTTTATATAAGAGTAGGAGTGAAATTTCGTTAAATAAATATTTGTAAATTATAAATATTTTATATTGAGTAAAAGTTTAATGTATGAAAAAAAATACAAGTACTTATAGGAATTATATGAAAATCTTTGTAATATCTTGTGAAAAACATATAGTGATAGGAAAGTTATACGTAAATCCCTATTGAAATCATGTGAATTCTCATTGAGAAATTTGTGAGAAAAATAAAGATAGTGACAAAAAAATTATAAAATTATAATTGAAAACTTTTGCATATATTATTTCATAATTTTTATTGATATAATAAATCTCTTTTCACCTGTCATATTTTTTTTTCTTAGAGTTTGAGATTCTTAATATTAAATTTATTTATGTATTATTATACTATTCTAATTAATTTAATTACCTAATATTTGTATGTTTGAAGAAAGAATATTTTTTTCCAATATTGGCTAAGGTGGATTAGCTTTCCCTTTTGTAAGCACTCAAGTTAAAAACTAAAGTCAAGATTAAAAAAAAAAATTTCACCATATGTATAGCACGAAAATTAAAGAGGGATCAATATTCTTTAAAAATGGATGTACAACAAATAATTGATTCAGACCAAGACCAAGTAATTTACCTAAAAGGAAAAAAAAAAAACTACACGGACCGATAGCTTCATTCCCTATTCCAAACCTTGGATACATTAATCCATAATTTCAATACCTTCCAAGTGACGATAAATACTTTCATACATTATGCCAGAGGATAATCCTCGTCTCCCCCAAACCTATTGTTCAAGAACAAATGGTCATATGTTAGTACAAATCTTCATAAATGCAGCAAAAAAGTGAGCACATCAAGCACTAATTGGGGAGAATGAGGGTATAGTTGGCTGTAAAGTACTAGAGATTGGATAACACCATATATAATAAGTAGTTCTACTTGCAGAATTAATTCCCTAACGACCCTCTTACACTAGACATATGGCATACCAATTTTGATAGATGGGGTCGGTTTAATACTTTTGAATCTTTGATCGAAAAATTAATCTAATTTATTTCATTCCTTTCCGTCCATAAATAAATGGGTCAGATCAAACCTGTGAGACTTAAACAGGTCGTACCATGATTTAAGGAGTGAGAAGGTTGTGATGAATGCGGTTGTGCAAGTGGTATTTGTCTATAATAAATGCTTTACTTCTGTGGGAAACATGAATCAAGCCAAGGAAAATCTTGAGAAACTGGGCCCTTTCTTTATAACAGAAAAAAATTTCATAGAAAGAGAAAAGAATCACAGAACCAGAAACCAGAGGATAAAGTATGCTCCTAATGTAAAAAAGAGAGAAGAACAAAGCAAGAAACTGATAAGAAAGGCATAGCCTTAAGAAAACAAAATTGTGAACATATTCTGCAGCAAGAGCATTAACAAAGGCACATTATGACATACACTTCATATAAAGTCATAACCAGATTTGCCTTCAATTAGAGAAAAGGACGTGCTAGGGAGGAGGACATAAACAAGGAGATGACTATGGTACATCACCACCAATATACTGCTAAATCTAACTGTTGATATGTTATTATATAGCGTATTAAAATTGACTTTAAAAACAAAAAATAAACCTAATATGCAATTAGATTTGAAGATGCACCAGTACACCATGATGTCACTATCGTGCCATAGTCTCTCTCATATAAACAAATTTTTCATAGCCCAAAATTTACATCGCCCCTTTGAAATGGACCATAAGTTTTGGGGTGTGTTGTGGTGAATTTTTGGTTTTCAGCACATGGTTTCTTTCAAGGACTCCTTGGTAGATTAGCAGAGGAATTGGTTTGTATCAAATGATCATACAATTTTTATTCAGACCAGGCAACATTTTTTAAATATAAATATATAATCCAACTTTCTATTCACAACAAAATGTAGATAAATCATAAATCAGGTGCAGAAAAGTGGAAACCTCCTAGTTTGAATTATACCTTATCTAACAAGCAGCAGCTCAAACCAGCATGAAATAAAGGCTTAAGAAAATGAAGTCATTTCTGAATCAACAAAAAGAATGCATGTGCAGGTGTCCAATCCAGACACATACACACAGAGGAAGGGAGTGAGGCACTGAAAGAATGAAACACATTTTATTACATATCCATGTTGTCTCATCTATTTCAACCAAAATTTGAAATGTAACCTAAGAATAAAAAACATTTTAGAAAGAATCAACTTCACCTATTCTGTGAGGCCAGGCAATCATAAACATCTGTTCAAGGTTAAGATAGTGATAGATATTAGTCCTTCACAAGTGAGGAAGCAGTTCTGATATTACAAGATCACAAATGACCATACTGCCAAAGTCCTCGTAACCTAATAATTATACTCTACTTTCTTCCAAGGAACAGGTGTGAGTTTTAATTCATCTTTAAAGGGTGAAAAACGGGGAATTGAAAATGCTATCAATAGACAATATTGGAAAGTTGATGACTGAGGTCCAGCTTAACTAGCAAGTTAGCTCCTTTTCAATTCAAATCAAACTGAATGATAACAATTTAGGCTTTTGCCTTAAGCAGAAAATTTAACTAGGAAATACCAAAAACTAGCAACCAATGATTGAGAATTTGCATCAAGTCATGCTTTTGTTGCACCCTCCGTAAATTAGGAAATCAAAAGAATAATAAAGAGCAATGAACGATAGCCAAATATTGCGGAAGCCCTAAAGAATGGTGACATATCCCTCAAGAAACCAGCTCCAAAATCATCACAGACAGAACAAACTCACAACTCAGAATTCAAATTAAAGAGTGGGAATTACCGTTTCCTATCCACTTTGTTAGCTCCAAATTGGCCAAATTCATGGTCCCCTGTTTCATTTCTCCTAAGGAAAAATATCACAAATTCCTTTAACGTCATAGCTTTTTTCACACAAAAAGGAAAAATTGGAAAGCATTTCAGAAAAGAATAATTGGAAAGTGTAGTTCCTAGTGACCTTAATTAGTATAATTTGAAAAATTCATTCATGTTAGTGAGTACTTAGGGCCTCCTTGATGACTTTTGTGGTCAATATATTTGAAAATAAAATATAATCAGTATCGATTGTAGAGTTCCTACTAATGATTCCATAAGCCAGCCATCTTTTCAAAATTTTTGCTGCAACTCAAACGGGATAAATTCGCACTATTTGATCATTGCAGTTAGAAAATAATTTGACAGCAAGAGCGACATCAAACAAAAATTTTAGCATTCATGTGAGATTTTTCTGTAGAGTTGAACATGCTAAGGGTAGCAACCAGCAAGGTAATAACACTTTCATAAGCTCTATATCTAGTTATCCAGTCTCTGTTTTTCTTGATAAATTCTTTACTTATGAGAATTAGTGCATATGGATAAAGACCTCTGACAACAATGCCATACATATATCAGGAAATAAAATTTGACGTAACGATTTGCCAATTCAAAGGAAAAAGTAGAGAGAGCAAACTAAACTCCTTAGCAAAAAGAAGGTTAACCTTACACACTAGACATCACGCTGGAACAGGAAGAAGACTAAACAGACATAAACTATAATTGATTACTGGCATCGGACACTGCCTGAAGACCCACATCGAAAATGTTGGCGTGTTGATAATAATAGATCATCCCATTAAGGAAACGCCAGAGGGTCATATCACACAAGAAAGCAGAACCGAAAGGAAAAGGCTTTATAAAACATAATATAAGAAAAATTTTATATAAGAAACTAATTGAACCATCAAAATCATACAATGCGTACTATTCAAAAGGGTGAGAAATTTCCAAGTACTAGCTGACAAGGAGAATATAAAATAACAAATGTAAAAATCGAAAAAACGAAAAAATAAAAAAAAAATCATTTGAGAAAGAAGGCTAAAAAAGATACCTTTTCAGCAGAAACCATATTTGAAGCAGCTGAATCAGCGCAAGGGAAACCCCATGGCCAGCTTGGAGTTGGGATTGGGATTGCATTTCACTGTATATCTAGAAAAACCCTAAATTGGTTTAAATAGAGAGGATGGGAGGTGAGAGAAACAGTTGCATTGCAGCGTTTCAAGGGGAGAGAGAAAGTGCTGTGAAGGGGCCAAAGGGCTTCAATTTGTGCAGAAGCTGGGAGTTAAGCAATACAGTATAGATGGGTATAGAAGCAGTTTATGCTGCACGAATCACGAGGCGCGGCACACAGTGGTTGAGAAAGAAAGACTGTCATCTGTTGTTGTTTTTATTACCGTATCCCTTGTAATCTTAAATTTATTATTTGGTTTGAAAATGGCTCAAAACCCCGCCTTTCTCCGTGCGTTGTTGTGCCTGTCTGTCTTCCGGGCTAGCAGCAAAATTCAGGAATTTGTGTCTGTCGGTGGGCCCCGCATCATGTCAGGCCTGCACCTCCAAGCTGGCGCGTACTGTGCACGTCCAAATCTCATAGTGGTTTTGCTTTTCGACCCAACAATTATCTCTTTTTCGTAATAAGGCCCCATGACTATTGCATTTTGCACTAAACGTGCTTTCAATTTGATGATTAGCTTTTGGGAAAAATGTACTTTTTTCGGTAAAATTTTATGGGGATTCTTGGGTACTCATTTTATGGTACTCAATTTTACTTAAAAACATAAAATTGCTGACATTTGGGTGAAGAACGACTGAGCAAATTTCAAGAGCTGTCATTTTTAGTTATTTTGTAATATTTTATTATATAGTATTAATTTTCTTCTTTTGATTATTTTCATATTAATAATTTAAGTACAAAATACCAAATTAATATTTGAAAAAAATTAAAGAAACAATAAACTAGTACTCAAGATGTTTAGACATTTATTTAGTATTAATTTTTAAAATTTTATATTAATTTAACATTTATATCATTAAATCTTGTATGAATAATCATTTTCTTTTAAAATTTTAATTTTTCATCATTCAAATATATATAGATTATTTGAAATAAAAAAATTAATTTCTCATGAATATCCATTTTTAATAATAGTTTCACATTGACATTTAACATTTTTGTGCCAACTAAAAGTTTATTAAGCATATCTCATATAAATTTTTTTAATTTTAACAGTAAAATAAAAAATGATAATATTACTAAATTAACATAAGATGAAAAATTAATGTTACATGAATATTAAAATATTTTAAATATTAATTTGATGTTTTATAAATTTTTAAATATTAATTTAATGATTTATTCTTTAAAACTTTGTTGCCATGCATTGCACAAGTTATATAAAGGAAGGTGAAGAAAGGCTATTTGACAAATAGTTTTTTAATTAATTTTTACTTGATTTGAGTATCTTTAACTATTTGACCATGTTAATTAATTAATTTAAGTATTTGATAAATAATTATTTTAATCAATTTATTAATTCTTAATTTTTAAAAAAAATTAAGAATAATAATTTTTTAAATTAGCTTGTTTGCATTTAATATAAAAAACATATTCTTATCTACAATTATAAATTTCTTTAGATTTCCATCCTTAATAAATAAGAAAGTACTAAATTGTATTTATTTATTTCTTAAAAAAATTTGATATGTATAATAAATTATAATTATTTATTTCTTAATAAAATTTAAATAAATATATTAAATTATATTAAAATATTTACATAATGATAAAAAATTACATGAATATAATCATATCTTTTCTATTAAATTATATAAAAAAGAAGAAAATATATGTTTCATTTATAGAGAATAAAAAAATGAATTAAGAAAACTAATAATCTTTTTTAAATAATATATTTTGAATTTAAGAACAATATATATTAGAAAAAAGAAATAATAGGATGATATTATTTGTAAAAAAATATGTTTTTGCATTTAAAATATGTAATTCATTAATCTTTTGTTAAATAATATCTTTGAATTAAAGAACAATATATATTAGAAAAAAGAAACAATGGGATGATAATTTTCTTAATACATTTTCTTTTATTCTCTATGAAATGAAACATATATTTTCTTCCTTGTTTATATAATTTAATAGAAAAGATATGGTTATATTCATGTACTTTTTTATTATTATGTAAATATTTTAACATAATTTATTATATTTATTTAAATTTTATTAAAAATAAATAATTATAATTTATTATACCTATCAAATTTTTTTATCAAATAAATAAATACAATTTAGTACTTTCTTATTTATTAAGGATGGAAATGTAAAGAAATTTATAATTATAGATAGGAATATCTTTTTCATATTAAATGGAAATCAACTAATTCAAAAAATTACTATTCCTAATTTTTTTAAAAAATATTTGAAGGAAATAAGTTAATTAAAATAGTTATTTATTGAATACTCAAATTAATTAATTAACTTGGTTAAATAAATAAAGATGTTCAAATCAAGTAAAAACTAATTAAAAAATTATTTGCCAAACAACCTCTCTTCACCTTCCTATATATAATTTGTGCAATGCAAGATGAATAAATTTTTAAAGAATAAATCATTAAATTAATATTTAAAATTTTATAGTGCATCAAATTAATATTTAAAATATTTTAATATTCACGTAGCATTAATTTCTTACATCTTATGTTAATTTAGAAATATTGCCATTTTTTATTTTGCTTTTAAAATTAAAATTTTTTATTTGAGATGTGCTTAATAAATTTTTAGTTGGCACAAAAAAAGTTAAATGTCAATGTGAAATTATTATTAAAAATGAATATTCATATGAAATTAAATTATTTTTATTTCAAATAATTTATATATATTTGAATGATGAAAAATTAGAATTTTAAAAGAAAATGATTATTCATGCAAGATTTAATGATATAAGTATTAAATTAATGTAAAATTTTGAAAACTAATACTAAATAAATGTCTAAACATCTTGAGTACTAGTTTATTGTTTCTTTAATTTTTTAGCAGTAATTTGGTATTTTGTATTTAAATTATTAATATAAAATAATAAAAAGAAGAAAATTAATATTATATAATAAAATATTACAAAATAACTGAAATCAACAGCTCTTCTGAATATAGGAATTTGTTCAGTCGTCCTTCATGCCAAATGTCAGATACTTAGTGTATTTGAGTACCATTGAGCATCATAAAAATTAGGGGTGCAAATAGGTTAGATCAAGTTAGGCTTTGCCTTAAATAAACCGGGCCTATATTGTAAAATATTAGCCCAAGTTTAGCCTATTAGCCTATATAAGGTTTTATTTCAGGCCCGAGCCTAACTTATTTTAAAAGTCTGACTTGGTCTGTTAGCCTATTTAAAAGTCTCTTTTAAATACAAGTTTTTAAATAGGCTAATAATTTAAGACTTAAAAGGCCTATTATAAAAAGGCCTTAAATAAGTTAATAACTTATATAAACTTATATCAATATATTCTTAAAATGTTCATAATAATACTAAAATTAATACAAAATTTTATATAAGAACTAATTAACAAAAAAATAAATTCATATACTCATAACATAAAATTACTAATTTAAATATTCAATATTTAATTAAAAATAATATAATATTAAGTTGTCATAACATCAAAAGTTAACAACAAAAGTAAATTAGTTCACTATAAATTATACAACAAATATTCAAAATATTTAATCTATATAATGGACTTGAAAAAAAAAGTTTATATGTCATTACCTTTATAGTAAATAAATTTAAATAAAAAATATTAAATACGCGGGTCCGATAAGCCTGTAGGTTAAGCTTAAAATAAAAAAGCCTGACCTGTTTAATTAAAAAAACTTTTCTACTAGCCTTAGCCTGACTTATTTAGTTAAATAGGTCGAGTCAAGTTAGGCCTGAATTAGGCTGGGCCATAGGCCTCCGATAGGCCGCTTGGTTCATTTGCACCCCTAATAAAAATGAGGATCCAAGAATTTCCCAAATTTCATTCACGATCTATTCATACATTATTAACACTTTATTCCTTTACCAAAAAAAAAAACTTTATTCATATATACTTATTTTTTCTTTCATATATAACATATTTCTCATATATTCTTCTTCCTTATTTATTAAATTAAATTAAAATTTTAAAGATTTAATTTATATCATTAATTTTTTTACTTTTTTTTCCAATATCAAATCCCAACATCTCAAACTCAGTAATAAATTGAGAACCATAAGTAAAATTAGAAATAAATTAAGGTAAAACTGTGTTAAATTACAACTAATAAGGAAGCAGGTGACTTGTGCATAATAATTCTTGTTAAATTTGAACAAAAACATAATACAAATTGATAGTGTCAAGATCCCAACCATAAGTTATCTCTTTTTAGCACTTTAAATCACATATCCATAAGTTGCAAATAAGTGTAAATCACATGTTAATAATATTTAAATCATGCGTGCAATCGTGATATAGATAAAATATATTTTTCCCTAAAATTTTCACATACCTCACCCCTCGGCCGTGAATGACGACAGACAACCAGAACAGCAACCATGAGGTTCCAAATCTGCCGTGTCTTCATCTTCTCCGGCAATGTATGTCGGGAAAGGAAGTATCTCATGTTTCTGCGAAGTCTGAAATAAAACGAAGCCTCTTGCTCAAGCTCAAGCACAAGCAGACAAGCATTTAACATAATTTAAAATGAAAATTGTGTATAAAAAATTCAACCTAGCACCAAGGTTTTAGACGTTATTGCAATATTGCATTTTACGATGAAATTACATGTATTTAATTGAGAACGTGTATCTTCACAGATTTTTTTTAAATTCTATATAAAATTATATAAAATATTTAAAATACTCATCTTAATTTATAAATTTTACTCCATTAAAATATTAAAATATATTTATCTTCCCCGATTCTCAAATCCTAACTTCACAACCGATTCTACGTAATACTTTGTAATCATAGATTTTTTTCAACTTTATTTTAAACCGACCACATTTACTTACATCTCTTGAAGTAACATTCTAAACAGATCATGCTGAATTTGCACCGTTGGGAGGCAACAGTCAACCAACGAAATAAACCTCATTCATTATTAGCAGCAACCTTGTCCATGTTTGTGATTAATTACACTCGAAATCATACTAAGTTTCTGAATCACTTGCTTCTGTCACACATACGAAGTGAGCTAATATAATTGCTGCAGCAGCACAACCAAAGAGTACGAGCATATTATTAAAAACGAAGGGAGAAGGAAATCTTTCGCTCTTGTAATTCATGCAAAGAGATCTCATATATCATCGATGTAAGTTGTGTGCTGCAATCGCCTTAATTTGGTCTCACCGCCGTAGCCATCCTTGCCGGTGCGCAGGAGTGAAATGTAAGAGAATGGTCGGTAGCATGATCTGCTTCAAAACTGGTAGAAAATAGAATGGGTATTTAGTAATCCTAGGAGTGGGAACCTACTTAACATACATGTAATATTCTGGTTTTAGACTGAGAAAAGAGGAAGAACATCAAGACAATTTCGATCAAGTGTCATTGCACCATTATAAATTTCGATAGCTACGTGAGGTTTGTCATACAATCAGTGTAATTCGCTGTACTTGTGCCCCTTGCTGTAGTCCATAGTGGATCACTGGTGCACTAATGGAACTGTCCCCACATTAGGTGGACAATCTTATATAACATGTCATGAAATAACATTTCAATAATTAGATATGGTAGTCCTTTATTTATTTTGTTGTCTAGAACCAGTGTCATTATTTTGCTATTTAAAAAAATTATTGGTTTCATTAATTGTTTTAAGTTTGCAACCAGGCATCCTCCAACTCTCAAATCAAATCGATGAAATCGATTTGAGAATTTTCTAAAACAAATTAGATCATCTTTCCCTCTAATTCCCTTAATTGTGGTTTAGAATTTTCTCGCATTTTTTAAAACATATCTAACTTAAATAATTTTAATCAATATATCTATTACTATTAATATATCTTTTTATATTATTTTATAATTTTAATTAATTTAATAATTAATTTTGTGAAATATTTTTTAAATAATCAATTAATTTATCAATTAGTTATATGAAATAAAGCCAAGGTATAATAATCATGATTTATTCCTTTCAATCTCGTATTCTTACTTAACATGATCCCACTGTATATATATTAAATTATGTAATTATTGTATACCATGGCAGTTGACCAATAATATGTAAGGTCATTGAAATGGTGAGTTCCTGCGTACCATATGACAACGTAGTAATTAACTCTTCTGTATAGGATGAGCAAGAACATTTCTTAGATGTCTCTTTCTACAACAATATGTTTTCCTTAAAAGAAAAAAAAGAATGTTATTATTAGGGAAATACATTTATTAGGCTAAAAAATATGCCACAGAGACATTTTCCCTTTCCATATATTCTACTGTCATTTGTCATCTGTCTCCACAAGCATCTCATTCTGTTCAGCTATTTTTGGTTTCTTCTCACTGTACATATATAGTATTCTCATTGCTCATCCCTGCAGAGTCGTAGGTCTGTGAAGGGAGAGCAAAGACACGAAAATGCGAGAAACCGAGGAAGTGCCTGTGTCTAAGGAACCAAATGCAGCAAGCAAAAGCAATCAGAGAGTGCCATTTTATAAGCTTTTTGCTTTTGCTGACAAGCTGGATGTGATGTTGATGATCGTCGGTACAATATGTGCTATGTTAAATGGGCTAACGCAGCCCTTTATGACTCTCATTTTTGGGAAACTCATCAATACATTTGGTTCCACCGATTCACAACATATTGTGAAGGAGGTTTCTAAGGTATCTTTCAAGTAGTAATGATGATTTTAAAGTGTTGTGATTGCAGGCAATATTGCCATTGCAAACTGTAACTAAAAATTCATTAATAGCATTGAGGAACAGATTTTAAAATTTTCAGATGCGCCGATGCTTTTTGATAAAATGCTAGAAAGGGAATTTTGGTTGTGCCACATTTTTAGGTTGGATGCTTAAATGAGTTTGGAACATCTAACATTTATCTTTTTTCAGTCGAAAAGAGGGTCTGTCTTTTGATTGATTGTAATAGGCCTCTTGTTGGAATTTTGAGATATGCTTAAGGTCAAATGAAATTGCTGGGATAGACGGTGTCACATCTTTATAATTGATTGGCTCCTACCCGTTAAGTTCTCTCTGAAGTAGTCTCGTGATAATCCTTTTCAATATGTGAGAATCAATTCACAAATGAAATTTAACCCCAACACGGATTTTACTGAAAACCGATAGGCCATCCTAGCACTACACACACGCATGTTTCTGAAATGCAAATTCTGATACGAACTAATTAACTGATGTTTGTCTCTATAAATTTCAGGTGGCATTACTTTTTGTTTACCTGGCCATTGGAGCTGCTGTCGTTTCATTTTTTCGTAAGCTCATATTCTTATTTATCTTTTATTTCTTGTTCAATTGTTAGGTGCTTCTGTAGAAATTTTAGTCCGTTTCTTACAGCTTGGAATATGGCTAAGGTAGCCTATTAATATCCTTAATAGTTTATACATCCAAACTCGTAATATATTCTGATTGTAATGGCCTTACTAATTTATGTGCACACTGCGCAGTAATAAGACTGCTGTTAGTTTGTGGTTGAGGCGTAAGGTAGCATGTTAGATGGTGACAAAAGAGAGTCTAATTGAGTCGCCATTGTCAGTGGTCACTCTGTAATGGCGTTCTTTGATTTAGAATCAGCATTAAGAGGCCGATTGATTCAAACTAGGAGAGAGAAAGGAATCAACAAAGGGAATTAAGGGAAAGCAAAGGAATTGTCCATGATTACCCACTTTATTTGGTTCGAACAAGAAAGAGAACTAGTTCCCCCTGATTCACTTAATTGAAGTTTGGTATACTGAGGGTATTTTTAAAATATGGTGCAGAGGTATCTTGTTGGATGGTGACAGGAGAAAGACAGGCAACCAGGATCCGTGGTTTGTACTTGAAAACAATACTGAGACAGGACATTGCCTTCTTTGACACTGAAACAACAACTGGAGAGGTAATTGGAAGGATGTCTGGTGACACCATTCTCATTCAAGATGCCATGGGAGAAAAGGTACGCTCATTAGTTTCACTTCTTATTTGAAATGATCAATAACGCGGTGAATGAAATTGTTAGGGACCCTGCTGATACAAATTCTTCGTCCTCTTCTTTATTTTTACGTCCTTTTTTGTATTTCCAACAAACTGGGATGAGTTCCCAGATCCAATAAAAAATTTATGACAAGTTAATGATATCTTGGGATAGAATTGTTTGGCACCTTTGAAAATGGCTTTTTGGTCATTGGGGAATAGTGGATTCGTCCAACTCCTTTATATCAGTTTTGTTCTCTTTGATTCTTTGTGGATTTTTCCCTCATAGCTATTTTTTGAGGTCCCCTGCGAATTTGTGAAGGGATTGGAAAGCTTCTAGTCTTTTAGAGCTTTTTGCTTTTGTATTTTCTCTTTTAATAATATTTTCTTTTTCTATATGTATAAAAGGTCGGCAAGTGTGTACAACTTGTTTCCACATTTCTGGGTGGCTTCGCTGTTGGATTTACAAAAGGATGGCGTCTTTCTCTTGTGTTGCTTGCATGTATCCCTTTAGTTGTCACTGCTGGTGGAATCTTATCAATGACAATATCAAAAATGTCAAGTCGTGGACAAATTGCTTATGCTGAAGCAGGAGATGTAGTTGAACAAACAGTCGGAGCCATCAGGACAGTAAGGCGCAGAAATCAATTGCAAACAATTTATTTTTGGTGCATGAGTTTTGAGAATATATATGGAAGTTTCCTTGTCTTGTTTTTTTATTGACCCAGGTTGCATCTTTCACTGGGGAGAAGAAGGCAATAGATAAGTATGATATCAAATTGAAAACTGCATATGACGCAACAGTTCAACAAGGGTTGGCCTCGGGATTGGGAGTTGGCTCAATGTTGTTAATTACCTTCAGCACCTATGGACTTGCCATGTGGTATGGAGGCAAACTGGTCCTTCAAGGCAGAAACAATGGCGGAGAAATAATAACTATAATCTTGTCAATCATGATTGGTGGAATGTAAGTGAGATATCAACGTGGCACTTGATTCAATAAGTGGGACGATGATAACATAAAAATTAATTCTTCTTTTTGGATTGCACAAGCTTTCTTGTGTTCTAAGAAGTACAGACATAAGCACATAGCGCAAGACGTGATGAACACAGTAGAAGATATGATAAAAAAAATGGAAATGGTTACTCAAACACAAGGTAGAGTATGCGGGTGTTATATGCTTTTTCTTGGGTGTGAGGATTGTGGTGACACATCTCTAATTTATGAGAGTATAATTAGTGACAATAGTCTCTAACTGTCAATTGGTGCTTTACATAAATCATGTTTTATACAATTATGCTTTGATTTTGCAACATAAACAGATTAATCAACTTATTTTTCTCACATCTCTCATTATCTTGTTGAACTAGGTCACTTGGTCAGACATCTCCATGTATGAATGCATTTGCATCAGGCCAAGCTGCAGCATACAAGATGTTTGAAACAATCAAACGCAAACCAAAAATTGATGCCTATGACACTAGTGGTGTTATCTTGGAAAATTTAAAGGGGGACATCGAATTCAAAGATATTTATTTTAGATATCCAGCAAGGCCAGATGTTCAGATCTTCTCTGGATTCTCATTATTTGTTCCAAGTGGAACAACTGCTGCTTTGGTTGGTCAAAGTGGAAGCGGAAAGTCAACAGTAATCAATTTAATAGAAAGATTTTATGATCCTGATTCTGGTGATGTCTTTATAGATGGTGTGAATTTGAAGAATATGAGGATTCGATGGATGAGAGAAAAAATTGGGCTTGTAGGTCAAGAACCTGTCTTATTTGCATCAACTATCAAAGAGAATATTGCATATGGGAAAGAAGGTGCAACTGATGATGAGATAATAACAGCAACAAAGCTTGCCAATGCTGCAAATTTCATTGACAAGTTGCCTCTGGTATGTAAAATTATGTTGCAAATGTAATAAATACACCAGCCCGTAACTTGAAGCGCATAGCTGCGGTTCATGATGCAGAACCTTGTCCCTCATGAGAAACAATTGCAGGAAGTACATTTATTTCTAGTTTAAATTTAATGCACTCTCATGTAGAGCTTCTTACACTAACATGAAACAAGTAGGTGATGTGTCACTAAAACAGTAACAGTTTTAAAGAAATTTTACTAATAGTAAAAGTATTTTAACCATCTTCATCGATATTTGTCATACTGTGGACCTGGGGTTCATTATGCCTGTAACAATATTTCACTGGCAGTGGATATAAACAAAATCATCATTTTTTTTTCCTTTTAAGATTGATTACTTATAAGAGTCATCTCATTTTGTTTGTAGGGGCTTGATACTAAGGTAGGGGAGCACGGAACTCAGTTTTCTGGTGGGCAAAAACAAAGAATTGCTATTGCAAGGGCAATTTTGAAGAACCCAAAAATCCTGCTTCTTGATGAAGCAACAAGCGCATTGGATGCGGAGTCTGAACGTGTTGTTCAAGATGCATTAACAAATGTTATGACGAACAGGACAACAGTGGTTGTTGCACATCGTTTGACAACTATCAGAAATGCTGACTCCATATCAGTTGTGCATCAAGGCAAAATTGTGGAAAAGGGTGAGATTTGAATCAGACATTTCTTATTTCACATAAAGTCAAATATCCATGTCAAAAACTATCGTCATAATCTGTTCTATTGAGTACCAACCAGAACATCGTGCAATAGATGCCAAAGAAACAACATAGATGGTGAAGAGAATATGTAGAAAGATGAAAGAAGTAATTTGATTACACAAAAGAACAAGTAAGAATTGCAGAAGGAGATGACCTCTTTTGTTTTAAATCTATTTATAGCAGTAATCACCGCTTGCATTGTAGAAATACATACATTAACTTACACTCTTAGATTTTATATCCTATCATACCTTCAAATTGGTATAATATATATGGTCAAAGTGTAAGACAAGGCTATATAAACAATTTTTATCAACTACAGCACTCATGTTGAAGTCATATTAAATAGTCATTAACTATTTGTAATGTGCTTAGAATAATATAAATATTTTATTTATAGGAACTCATGACGAGTTAATCCAGAATCCTGATGGAGCTTATTCTCAACTGGTTCGTCTACAAGAAGGAGCTAAAGAAGCTGAAGTTAAACCTACCTCCGAAACAGATAAACCACCTACCAGTTTCGATACAGATAGCTCAATGGGTGGTCAAAGACCATCAATGGGAAGATCACTAAGTAGAGGTCCATCAAGTGGTCGACGATCATTCACACTTACCTTAGGTATTCCTAATCCAATGGAAATACTGGTACCTGAACAAGTGGCCGAGGAAGATCTTGAAACAAGTGAATGTGATGATGAAAAGCGCAAAAAGGTTTCTATTAGAAGAATGGCCTCCCTTAACAAGCCTGAGGTCCCATTCTTGTTACTTGGATCTATTGCTGCAATTGTACATGGCATTGTTTTACCTGTATTTGGACTCTTACTTTCGTCAGCCATCAAATCATTTTATAAACCTCCAGAAGTGGTAAAGAAGGAAACAGCATTTTGGGCACTTCTTTTTGTGGGTTTGGGTTGCATTACCTTGCTAGCTTTGCCAGTGCAGAATTACTTCTTTGGCATTGCCGGTGGAAAGTTAATAGAAAGAATTCGTTCCTTGACATTTCGGAAGGTTGTGCACCAACAAATCAGTTGGTTTGATGATCCTGCAAACTCAAGGTATGTGTAGGAGACATTTTCTACCAAAACTAGGGAAAAAAAGGAAATAAATTATTTATTAATTTTTATTAGTTAGTTCCTTCTCCTCATCGAACTCACCAGCTATGTATGACTGTGCAGCGGTGCAGTTGGAGCAAGGTTATCTACTGATGCTTCATCTGTAAGAAGTCTTGTTGGTGACACATTGGCACTCATTGTCCAAAATGCAGCCACAATCTGCTGTGGTCTACTTATAGCATTCACTGCTAATGGGATTCTTGCACTAGTAATTCTGGCGGTGTCACCAATCTTCCTTGTTCAAGGAATTATTCAGACAAGGTTTACACAAGGTTTCAGTGCAGATGCCAAGGTTAGACATAGTTTCGTTGCTGTTGAAATCATCTAGATGATTATGTATTTTTGGATAAATGTAAATTAATGATATGCTATCTTTTTATGTAGGTGATGTATGAAGAAGCTAGCCAGATAGCGAATGATGCTGTTGGTAGCATTAGAACTGTTGCATCATTTTGTGCTGAAGACAAGGTGATGGACATGTATCAAAAGAAATGCCAGGGGCCAGAAGAGAAAGGAATCCGACTGGGGCTTGTTAGCGGCGTTGGTTTTGGTTTCTCTTTCTTGGCTATGTACTGTACCAATGCTTTTTGTTTCTACATAGGATCCATTCTTGTGAGACATGGGATAGCAAATTTTGGGCAGGTTTTCAAGGTATCGTTACACTTGGATTAAGAAATCCATTTGATGTTGCTTTTGATCTGGTTTTAATATATTGGTTTTGTGCAGGTTTTCTTTGCTTTAACAATTTCGGCAGTTGGGGTTTCCCAGGCCAGTTCCCTGGCACCAGACACCAACAAAGCCAAGGATTCTGCCGCTTCGATATTTGAAATCCTTGACAGCAAACCTAAGATTGACTCTAGCAGCAACGAAGGCCTTACAAAAGATGCGGTAGCTGGTAATATTGAACTTGAGCATGTCAGCTATAAATATCCAACAAGACCTGATGTTCCAATTTTCAAAGACATGTGTCTCAGCATCCCCACAGGAAAGGTATTCATACTAAGCTTTTTTAGGTAGAAGAAAAGAATTTTGAATCAATTTGGCCTCAAAAAGAATGACAATATCAATTCAGTCCTCAAACTATTTGAAGAACTACACTGATTCCCGCTACTGTTCAACACTAACCAACAGTTCGTGTAATGCGTTAAGTGTAACCAACATTTTCCTATCTTGAGAACATGATATTCATGGACATGCGTTATTGTAGACTGTTGCTTTGGTTGGAGAAAGTGGCAGCGGAAAATCAACAGTTATCAGCCTTATAGAGAGATTTTATGACCCTGATTCCGGACGTGTTCTACTAGATGGAATGGACCTCAAGAAATTCAAACTCAGTTGGCTAAGGCAGCAAATGGGCTTGGTTGGTCAAGAACCTGTACTTTTCAATGAATCCATCCGCTCCAACATAGCTTACAGCAAAGAAGAAGGTGCATCAGAGGAGCAAATCATTGAAGCAGCCAAAGCATCCAATTGCCACAACTTCATCTCTTCTCTTCCACAAGGCTATGACACCAACGTTGGAGAAAGAGGCACGCAATTGTCCGGAGGCCAAAAACAACGGATAGCCATAGCAAGAGCCATTTTGAAGAATCCTAAAATACTTCTGCTAGATGAGGCAACCAGTGCACTGGATGCAGAATCGGAGCGGATAGTGCAGGAAGCATTGGATAGAGTGATGGTGAGCAGAACAACCGTTGTGGTGGCTCACCGACTGGCAACCATCAAAGGGGCTGACATTATTGCAGTTGTGAAAAATGGAGTTGTTGCTGAGAAGGGAGGACATGATGAATTGATGAAGATCAACGATGGAGTCTATGCTTCATTGGTATCTCTTCACATGAGTGCATCATAGCTATCTTGATCCGATTGTTCTTTTTGCTTTGATGGATATGGAATAAGTTATTCTTTATTTTTTTTCAGACGTATACATCTGTAAGAACCAATTTTTTTTTTCCTTATTACACCAAAAAAAGAGACAAAGGAAGAAGGATAACAACCAAATTTTGACCTGGATATACGTAGACAAATCCCATATTCATCAATAAATACGAAAGATTCACATGCAATGTTTTATCCTTTAGATACGCATCACAGAATTAATAAAGAGTAACTTAATAATTTGATTGCAAAAAAATGAGGTGTCTCAATTTATTTTTGAAAGATTTTTTTTTCTCAATTTAATTCCGAATATTTTAAAAATGTCTCAATTTAGTCCTAAATAGGTTTTTGGTTTTAATTTAGCTTTGAATGTTTCAAAGATATTTGAGAGTGTTCTTATTGCTAGTTTTTGATTGACACAAAATCTAAATTTCATACAAGAATTGTTATTAACAAAGGGTTACAGATAACAATTTATATAAAATCTCAAAAATCCAATTCTTTTCTTGACGTAATTCGTAAATCATAAATCTTCAATTCTCAATTCTCCATACTTTTCGTTTTCAAATTAGCTTACATTATTATTGCAAATAATAAGTACATTAAAAAGAACCAAAGCCCAATTTTTAATTGAAAAATAACTCTTTTTGTGCAAAGTTTAATGATAATAATACACAATTAATGTAAGTTTTTCAAAATTAGCACTGTTACAACTTACAACTCACTCATTATTTTTTTTTATTTGTTATATTGCATATTTTTTTATGTACATTTTTATTATCTACAACTTACATGTTAATATTAATAAACAGTATATAAATGATATAATATATTTAATTTTATTATAAAAATACTTTAAATAACTTAAAATTTTATTTTAGAAAGCACTTGAAATATATAATTAAATGTTTATAATTTTTTTATAAAAATATTAACAAATTAAAATTAAATTTATCATTACTTTATTTATATTATTTTTAAATATTATATTTTAAATTAAATATAATTTTTTAAAATTTACACATTACTTTTATTAATTTTATCTATTTTATTAATTTTTTATTTTCATATTTACTATTGTTCATTATAATTTAGATAATAATATTATTGAATAATATAAATATAATACAAATTTTTAATGTAAAAATATCTTAAATAAATTGAAATTTTAATTTAATTTAATTATTTAATTACATATTATCTTTTTAAATTTTATATTATATTTTTAAATTTTTTTATTTATATATTAAATATTTAATTTAATTATAAAGTAAATATAATAAATTAAATTAAATTTTGAAATTTTTATGATTTATTATGTAATCATTATGGTTGTATTTTTATGTTAGAAAAATGGCAGAGTTCCGTTCAACGCGGAGTTGAAAAGCTGCCATTTCGGATGCCACCTAGACATTTCTGTGCGACTTCGCGAAGACTAGAGTCCACTCAGAGCCCTGACATCCACATCTCTTCTCATAAGCCCGTTTGGTTCGGACCGGAGAAAAGGAATGGAATCAGGGAAATTAGGAGGGAAGGAAAGAAATAGTTCCTGATTATCTAGTCTGGTTGATTCAAATAGGAAAAGGAATTAAGTATTTTTAATTTATTTTATTAATAATTATTATATTAAAAATAATATATTTATAATTATTTTTAAAATAATTATTATAATTATTATCTTATTATTTTTATTTTATTTACTAATATTATAATTTTTATAATTATTTATTATTAATTATTAACATCTTATTAATATTATTTTTATTAATACTCTATTTTAACTATTATTAATATATTAATAATAATTAATATTATTATAATAATTTTAATAATTATTGTTTATTTAATTATTATTTTTAATATTTATAATTTTATTAATTTTATTAATTATTAATAATTTAAAAATATTATAATATTAAAAAATAATTATTAAAATTATTATAACATTATTAATATAATTGAACAATATTATAATATTTATTATTTATTTAGTATTTAATAATATTATAATACTTTTAATTTATTAAAAATTAATATTATTAAAATAATAATTAAATAAATAATTATTATATATTAATAAAATTATTAATATTTATTTAAATAAATAATTATTATATATTAATAATATTATTAATATTTATTTAAAAAATAAATAATATTAAATTTTAATAAATTAAAAATATTATAATATTATTAATATAATTAGATAATATTATAAAAATAATTATTTATTTAATATTTAATAAAAATTATTTATTTATTAAATAAATATTAATAATATTATTAATATAAATTAATTATTATTTATTTTTATTATTCATCATAATTATTATTTATTAATATTATTAATTTTTGATAACTTAAAAATATTATAATATTATTAACATAATTAAATAATATTATAATAATTATTTATTTATTATTATTTATGGTAATAATTATTATAAATAATAAATAATTATTATTTATTATTTATTTATTATTATTAATATTAAAAATATTATAATATTTAAAATAACATGTATTAAAATACTATAATATTATTAATATAATTAAATAATAATAAAATATTTATTATATATTTAATATTTAATAATATTATTAATATATAATGATTATTTGATAATATTATTAGAGAAGATAGGGAAAGGGAATGGGATTCCCTAATGAGTGAGGGGGAATCACCATTCCCTTAAATGGGATAATCCCATTAAGGGAAAAAGGGGAAAGGGAATGAATTTTTTCTCAACCAAATAAAAACAAAGGGAATGAAACCCTACAATTCCCTTTCCCTTTTCTGAAACCCCCATACCAAACGGCCCCTTAATCTCTTTGCTTTCTTCTTTGTGTTTGTTTGCAGTTCATTCAACGTACCCCTCCAAATTCACATCTTTCCTTGATCTTTATTTACTTTTCTGGTACAGTTAGATCTTTTTACTTAACTTCTATTCTTTTATTTGTCTTGTTTCTGTATTTTTAAGGAGTCGTTTGATTAGAAATAATCTAAAAAGAAAAAAAATTGCAAAGTTTCATTTTTTTTATTTTAATTTGATTAAATTTTTTTTTCATTTTTTTTAATATGATTATACCAAATAAGGGAATAATGTTTCCTCCCAAATTTTTAATAAAAAATCAAAAATTACAAAGTTTCATTTTCTCTATTTTTATTTGATTCAAAAAAATTTATAACAAGGGAATGGTAATTTCCCCAAATCTTTTTAAAATCTCATTCCCTTATTTTGATTTTTGAATTTATCATCTTCAATATAATAATAATAATAATAATAATAATAATAATAATAATAATAATAATAATAATAAATTATAAAATAATAATATAAATAAAAATAAAAATAATTTTTAAATAATAATGTATAATAAAAAATAAAATATAATAAAATTAATTAAATAAAAATAAATAATCATATAATCATTATTATAATAAATATAATAAATTATTTAATAATATAAAAAACTAATAATATTAATAAAATATTGATAATTTAATCATAATAATAAAAAATAAGTATTATTTATGTTAGTATTTAAAAAAATAATTAAATAAATAATAATTTTGTTTTTAATAATAATTATAATATAATTAATTAATTAATAAATAATTATTATATATTAATAATATTATTAATATTTATTTAATAAATTAATAATATTATTAGTATAATAAGATAATAATAAATATTAAAAATAATAATTAAATAAATAATAATTAATATCATTATGATAATATTAATTATTATTAAGATATTAATAATAGTTGAAATAATAAGAGTAATAATAAAAATAATATTAATAATTAATATTAAATATTATAAAAATTATAATATTATTAAATAAAATAAAAATAATAAAATAATAATTATAATAATTATTTTAATAATAATTATAAATAAATTATTTTTTAGTATAATAATTATTGATAAAAAATTAAAAATACTTAATTCTTTTTTCTATTTAAACTAAATAAATTGAGTAATCAGAAGTTAATTCTTTTCTTTCCTTCTAATTTTCTTTACTTCTGAAGGCAATGAGCGATTCAAAGTTTTATTGACTCCCAGAAATGAAGATGTGCTAAGCCAAATGAATTGCTAGATTTCATACAAGAATTGTTATTAACAAGGGGTTACAGGTAACAATTTACATAAAATCTCAAAAACCTAATTCTTTTCTTGACGTAATTCGTAAATCATAGAACTTCAATTCTCAATTCTCCATACTTTTCATAACCTTTCAAATTAGCTTAAATTGTTATTGCAAATAATAAGTACATTAAAAAGATCCAAAGCCCAAATGTCAATTGAAAAATAGCTCTTTTTGTGCAAAGTTTAATGATAATAATACAAAGTTAATGTAAGTTTTTCAAAATTAGCACTGTTATAATATTTTTTTCGTCATTGATTTAATATCTTTCTATTTTTCCAAGCAGCACTTTTGGCTAAAAATTAATATGGTCAGAATGCAGCCAGCTTGGCATGCGCTTGATGTTGTGAAATATTTTAAATAAATTTAAAATTTAATATAAATATTTTCAATTGAGTTAATTAATTAATTTATTTGAAATTTGTCAATATTAATTTGATATTTTTTTAAGCATTGTTTTTCAAATCATATAAAAATTAATTAAAATTTTATCAACACTATATAATTCATGCATTATTTTACTTCAAATTATCATTTTTTATATGTTCACTTGTGTTATTATAACTCACATATTGAGATTAAAATTTAATATAATCACTCTTAAATATATTTTCATATTAATAAAAATTATTAAAATTTACTTATTGCAGTTAAAACTTTAAATTAATATTACTTTTCTTTATGAAATATGTTTTTATTCACTAATAGTATAAAATATTTTACACTATGAATGAATAAATTTTAAATTCTATATATTAATATAATTAAATAGTATATTATAAAATATTTTCAATAAATTAAATATTTGGTGTAATTGATTTACTTAATTAATTATATTTTTACTCTTATATTGTTTAATATTGGAGCCATATCATTTTTTTATTTTTTAGTTATATTTTTCTTTTTTTTAATATCACTCATATTATTTGTAATGCATATGCTAATATTATTAAGAAGTATAGATATAATATGATATATTTTAATATAAATAAAATAAATATTTCATTTAATTAAATTATTTAATTACTTTTTTATTTTAAATTTTATATTACTTTACAACTTATTCATTATTTTCCTTCATCTTATTTTTTTAACTTTTTTATTATCTATAACTTACATGTTAATATTAACAAATAGTATATATATATATAATATTTAGTTTTATTTTATTATAAAAATATTTTAACAACTTAAAATTTTAATTTAGAAAGTACTTGAATTATATAATTAAATGTTATACTTTTTAATAAAAATATTAACAAATTAAAATTAAATTTATCATTATTTTATTTGTATCATTTTTAAATATTACATTTTAAATTAAATATAATTTTTAATGATTCACATGCTATTTTTATTGTTTTTATCCATTTCATTGCATTTTTTATTTTTATATTTACTATTGTTCATTATAACTTAGATATTAATTTTATTGAGTAATATAAATATAATATAAAATTAATTTAATTATTTAATTATATATTAATTTTAATTTTAATTATATTTTAAAAATTTTTATTCATATATATAAATATTTAATTTAATTATAAAATATATATTTATTATATTTGTATTTTCACGTTAGAAAAATAATAGAGTTCTGATCAACGCGGAGTGGGAAAAATAATGGAGTTCCGTGCAACGCGGAGTTGAAAAGCTACCATTTCGGATGCTACCTAACAATTTCTGTGCGAAGACTTCGCAGAGACTACTAGAGTCCACTCAGGGCCCTGACATCCGCATCTCTTCACATAAGCTCAAACACTTCATCTCTTTGCTTCCTTCTTTGTGTTTGTTTGCAGTTCATTCAACGGATCCCCAGATTCACATCTTTCTTTGATCTTTCTTTAAGTCTCCGGTTAGATCTTTTCGCTTAACTTCTTTAGTACTCTTTTGTTTGCTTTGTTTCTGTGCTTTTACAACATAGTTGATTAAAAAAATAATAATAATTTACTTTGTTTTTTGGGGTTCAAAATCCACAGTACTCTTTAGTTAATTTCCGTAGAAGTCTGCGTTCTGTGATTTTGTAATTTGGTTCACTTGCCTAGTCCTTGATCGGTTAGATCTTTGAGTTAACTTTTCTCTAGTCTTATTTGTTTGATTGTTTCTGTGTTGTTACTATTCAGTTCACTAAAAATAAGGAAAAAAGAAAACAAAATTGTTTGGTATTGTTTGGTTAATCTCGGAATCTAATGTATAGTTAATTTCTGTTAAAGTTTAGTTTCCTTGTTTTTTTCTCTTTTTTGGTTTCTCTGTTTTTACAACTTAGTTCACTTTAAAAAAGAAAAAAAAAAAAAAAAGGGAATTCACTTGGTTTTGTTTAGATCAAAATCGAAAGTACACTTCCGTGGAAGTCTATGTTCTGTGATTTTGTGATTTAGTTCACTTGCCATAGTAAATTTTAGTCCTTAAACGGTTTGATCTTTGAGTTAACTTCTTTACTATTCTTAATCTTGTTTGTTTGATTGTTGCTGTGTTTATACAAGGTAGTCCATTAAAAAGAAGGAGAAAAAGAAAAATAGATTGTTTGGCTCAGAATTCAAAGTTTAGTTTCGTAATTTTGTGATTTAATTCACTCCCTTTTGTTGTCCTGTTTCTTGAAAATTTTTCCCAAAAAAAAAAAAAAAGGGGGTGTGGGGAAGGAAGAAAGAAAGAAAGAGGAGTTAGAAAAATTACAAACCTTGACGTTCATCAGTTTGTATCCAAGTGTATTAAGCGCTGGTTCGTGATAAACAAGAGGCATATTCCGTCCATATTTTTGAAACAGAGCTAAGGGTCGGTTTATTTACTGTTCTTAAAAATAATTTTTACTTTTAATAGCAGAAGTATCTATTTGGATAAGTTATTTTTAAATTTATAATTTAAAATAAAAATAATATTTTAATATTTTTTAATTTATTCTTTTTATTCTTTTTATTCTTTATTTTCTTTAAATTTAAAAATAATTTAAAAAAAAATAATTTTTGAAAATAATTTCTAAACCAATATAAAAAAAATCCAAAGCGTCCCCCCCCCCCCAAAAAAAAAAAAAAAAAGGTTCCTTTTGGGTATAATTCTGCTTTTAACTTTCATTTTTGTTAAATGTCATTTTTTACATATTTCAGGCCTAAAACATGGAGATCCTTGCTGCTTTTGTTGGAAAAGTTGTGGAATTAACTGTGCAACCCATTGCACAACAGTTTGGCTATATGCTTTTCTACCATAGGAATGTGAAGGAGCTGAAGGATCAAGTTGCGAATCTCAAGGCTGAGAGGAAGACTGTGCAACGTTCAGTTGATGCTGCTCGAAGAAATTGTGAAGAAATTGAAGATATTGTTCGAGATTGGATGCGCATAGTTGATGAGATGGCTGAGCAAGCTGAGAGATTCTATGAAAGGGAAAATCATGCAAGCACGGGGTGTTCTCAAAGGTCATGTCCTAATCTATGGTTGCGACATCAGCTAAGTAAGCAAGCAAAGAAGATGGCAGCAGTAGTTGATGAACTCAAGGACAGAGGGAAATTTGAAAAAGTTTCGTACCAAGTCCCTCCCCATTCTGTAGGGCATTCTTCGGACGTTGGGAAAGCGTTTGAGTCAAGAAATTCAATTATGAATCAGATTATGGCGGCATTGGCTGATCATGCAGTTCGTGCCGTTGGATTGCATGGAACTGGCGGAGTTGGGAAGACTACTTTAGCAAAACAAGTGATCAAGAAGGCTGAAGAGGAGAAGTTGTTTGATACGGTGTTTCTGGTTGAAGTAAAACATAATTTGCTTAAAGAAATTCAAAATCAAATTGCTGATAGGTTGGGAGTTAAATTTGACATGCAAAGTGAAAGCGAACTCCTAAGGGCTAGTCGTCTACGTCAGAGGTTGGAGCAAGAGAAGAGTCTTCTTGTTGTACTGGATGATCTTTGGGAAAGACTTGATTTAGACAAAGTAGGAATCCCCCTCACTTCTGAAGCCAATGACGGATTCAAAGTTTTATTGACTTCCAGAAGTGAAGATGTGCTGAGCCAAATGAATTGCGAAAAAATTATTGAGGTGAAGCCATTATCTGAAGAGGAAGCATGGGGGTTGTTTAAGGAGAAGGCTGGAATCAATGATGAATCTGATTTTTTATCTATAGCAGCTCAGGTTTCTCAGAAGTGTTCAAAATTACCACTAGCAATAGTTGCAGTTGCACGAGCATTAAAGAATAGAAAGAGACTAGAGGAATGGAAGGATGCCTTACGACGACTAAATAGTTCTACATCGCGAGACATCACTGGAATAAGAGAAGTGGATTCTTCTCTAAGGTTGAGTTATGATTATCTTGAAAACAAGGAACTCAAGTCTACTTTCTTGCTCTCTGCCATGTTTTCTCAAGACCCATCGATTGCAGATTTGTTTATATATTCTGTTGGGTTAGGCCTACTTCAAGAGTTACATAACATGCAAGAAGCTCGACATAGGTTATATACACTAGTATCTAAGCTAAAAGCTTCGAGCTTGTTACTTGATAGCCGTTTCGAAGATCATTTCACAATGCACGATGTAGTTCGCGATCTTGCCTTATCTATTGCATTTGAGAAGCAACATGCCTTGGTTTTAAGGGACAAAAGGGTAGATGAATGGCCATACGAGGATCAACTTGAAAATTGCACTGCCATATGCTTATATAATTGCAGTATCGATAACTTTCCAGAAGAGTTGTGTGCTCCGAAAACAGAATTCTTCTCATTAAATAGTAAAGACCGTGGTCTGGGAATACCAAGTAGTTTTTTCAAAGAAATGCAAGAACTCAAGGTACTGAATTTGACCAACATGACTTTTGAATCATTGCCATCCTCAATTAGTCTTTTAGAGAAACTTGTGACATTGTCCTTGCAATGTTGTACACTGGGAGGCATAACTGGGGTTGAACGTTTGAAGAAATTGAGAGTTTTGAATCTTTCATCTTCTGGAATTAAGCAACTGCCGTGTGAAGTGGGGCAGTTAAGCTCCTTACAAATGTTGAATTTGTCCGGTTGTCGTCAATTGGAAATGATACCACCAAATATCTTTTCTAACTTGAAAAAGTTAGAGGAGTTGTACATGAGAAGGAGCTTTAATCAATGGGAGGGTGAAGGATTAAACCAAGGGAAGGAAAGGGCGAGTCTTGCGGAGTTAAAACATTTGCACAAACTTTCCACTCTAGAGATAGAAATTCCGGATGTTACAGTTTTACCAAAGGACTTGTTCTTAGAAAACTCATTGGAAAGGTATGATATATCCATTGGAATGACTCAGGAGCATTATTCTAATTATGAGTTCTCTAGAAAATTGACACTAGAGCTTAATAACAACATCGACTTGAAGGATGGGGTTTTTAGGCTATTGGAGAGTGTTGAAGATTTGTACTTAGAGAACTTGAATGGCATAACAAGTTTATGCCAACTCCAGACGACAGCCCGAACCTTTTGCAAACTAAAGGCAGTTCAAGTGAGTCATTGTGATCAATTAAAGTCCCTTTTTTTAACTTCCAGCTCTGAAATAATTTCCAAACTTGAAAAAATCGAAGTATCTGAATGTAATTCCATGGAAGAGATTGTGGCGCCTCCAGACAGGGAGAAAGGGTCAATTATGAGCGCAGTCGAATTCCTTCACCTAAGCTCTCTGACGCTGGGTAGTTTGGCCTCGCTTTCTGATTTATGTTTTAGCAACATGGTATGTTGTCCTCTTTTGTATTGTTATATATATATATATATATATATATATATATATAATTAAAAAATTGAGCTTCCCTTGAGAAAGTTAATATCTACTGCTGAAAACTTTATTATTGTTCATATTCAGAGCCAAATTAATTCACCGTACCATGCCTAAAGCCTTCTAGCTCTTAGCGTGGCAATTTTTCGTTGCCGTCCCTTCCTTCCATAAAAATAAATGAAAAGGTTATGCTTTTTATTTATCTATTTACAACCTAGCCATCTTATCTCATAGATATTAAATCCATAATAGCTTATTATTGTTATTATCATTAAAGAAAAATTACACTTTACCCATCTTTAATTTTATTAATTTTCATTTAATCCACCTATGTTTTTAATCATTATAATTAACTCACCTGTATTTTTATTGTGGACACATTGTCTACCTAAATTTTTTTCATCTAATTTTTAATAGAAAAAGAACTTCATAACACTTAGTTAAGTCGAATCAGGCATTATTTTAATAATACACCATAAATGAGAAAAAAATCTATTACATTACATGGTGTGTGTAAAAAAAAAATTGATTAAAACTTTTGATATTTGTAAAAACAAAAATATTTTATTACTGTTAATTTTGTAAAATATATAACAATAATATATAGTTTATAAATTTAAATTAAGGAGATAGGGATAATATAAAATATCAATCCAAATAAATATGAAAAAAATTATAATTTACTCTTTTATGATTTCTTTTGAAGGTACTTAACTTATTTGTTATGGAATATTCTGTTAAAAATTTGGTA
The DNA here is from genome assembly GCA_020226215.1 of Sindora glabra. Taxonomy (NCBI): domain Eukaryota; kingdom Viridiplantae; phylum Streptophyta; class Magnoliopsida; order Fabales; family Fabaceae; genus Sindora; species Sindora glabra. Next base: position 31,718,441 of record CM035226.1, on the reverse strand, counting down.
GAAAAAAGTTTAGGTAAACAAAATGTTAACATTAAAAAGTATAGGTGAGTAAATTATAATGGTTGAAAATATAGGTGGATTAAGTGAAAATAAGTAAAATTACATGTGAGTAAAGTATAATTACACCACTTATTATACAATAACATGTAATTTATAAATTTAAATTGAGAAAATATGACTAATATAAAACATCAATCTAAATATATATGAAAAAATTATAATTTTTTTTATGATTTCTTTCGAATTCACTAAACTCATTCATTATAAAATATTCGATAAAAATTTGACCAAAAAAAATCTAGATAAACAAAGTGTTAACATTAGAAAACATAAGTGGGCAAATTATAATGCTTAAAAATACAGGTGGCTTAAGAGAAAATAAGCAAAATAATATGTGAGTAAAGTGTAATTATGCCAATTATTAATATAGCAATGCAGCCAGGCCTATTACTATCATATTTAAGTAGTCAATTAGTTTTTAGTCATCACGATAACAATTTCAGCTGACTATAGGTTCGGCCATCAAAAAACTAAAAACACCCAAGTTGTTTGTATCTTACTGGCTCTCTTCTCCAGGTATTTCCCAAGTTGGAGGCGCTGACATTAAGGGGCAAACAAGCCAAGATGATGTGGAATGGCAAATTTCGAGAGTATCACTTTCCCAATGTAAAATTTCTTTATCTGAGTAGCATATATGACAGAGCAGCAACTTATCCATGTGGTCTGTTTTATGGATTTCCCAATTTAAAAGAGCTTCATGTTAAGCGGAGTTCTATTGAGGTGATATTCTCTTCATCTGCGCCTCTTCCTCATGATGCTCCAAATGTCGCACCTTTTACAGAATTGAATCTTAAATATATGGACCAGCTGAAGCATATATGGAATGAAAAATGTCAACCGGATGTTATTCTTCAGAATCTTGAGACCTTAAAAGTTTCCTATTGTCGTCGCTTGATAAATTTGGGACCATCATTTCTTTCTCTTGTAAATCTGACGGATCTAGTTGTCTCCGATTGTGAGGGGTTGATCAATTTGTTAACATCTTCTACAGCCAGGACACTCGTACAACTGACAAGGTTAAAAATAACACGGTGCAGGAAGATAGAAGAAGTGATAACAAATGGGGAAGAAGATGCGGAAACGGAGATTGTTTTCACGAAATTGAAGATATTGGAACTCAATCGCTTAGACAATTGCAACAGCTTCTGTCGTCATAATTACACTTTCCAATTTCCATTATTAGATGAATTATCCATCAATGCATGTCCCAAATTCAAAATGTTTTGTCCAGGATCCTTAATTACACCATTGCTTAAGGGTGTGAAGGTGCAGAACAAGAAAACATATTGGCAGGGCAACCTTAAGGAAACGATTCAACAATCGGTTGATGACAAGGTGAGTTTGACCTTTAATTTTTTTTCACTGACTATCTTTGGCTGATAGAGGTAGTCACATGCCAATAATTCTGTTGTTTGATATGATGCTGTCATGATTACTCACAAACAACGCATAGAGAGAATAAAACTCAAAACAAATAAACATAATTGAAAGAATTTGTTTATCCTCTGACTCCTAATTATATTGCATATGTTGAACAGTTCCATAATCAGTATCACATCTAAAAGTCCTTACCCATATGTAGTAATTAATTTCTTTATAATGAAAGGTTTTATTGTTGAAAACAGAACAATTTTATACTTATTAAAACTTAAAAAAAATTAAAAGATATGTTACATGTCCCTAAATTTGGAGTTTGAAGAAATATAATATTTAACTCTAAAATTTGTTAGATATTACACTCCAGCCTATTTTGCTTGACTAATGATACAAACGGAGAGTGCAACAAAATTTTATTTAATGATTTCCTTTCCTTCATTTCATCCTTTATTCTCATTTTGTTTAATTTTTTTTTCTTCCTCGATCATTATTCACATTTAAGTTTAATTCATAATTCTATACTTTAGAATTTTATTGTAGTGTATTTATAATTAGGAAATATACTCTACTTGTTAGTCAATAAAACAAAAGGGATTGTGTAACTCTAGATAAACATCAAAATTTATTGTATTATGAAATAAAAGTCGCCGACTGTAATTGTTCAATTATGAGAATGAAACATTATATAAAACAATTGTAACTCTGATGAGAATGAAATAATACAATTATGAGAATGAAACATTATATAAAGTTATAATCTAAAATTTTAACACTACTAAAACAATTGTAACTCTGATGAGTAATAAGATTATTTTTCAAAATTTGTTTCAATCTTGATTAATGGAGTAACAATTTTTAAAAACTATAATTATAATTTTTTTATATTATAATATGTAAAATTCATTAAAAAATAACTTTTTATAAAATTTAAGAAATTTAAATTTAAATTTTATATATAAAGTTATAATTTTTATATTAAACTTTCGTAAAATCCTCCAGAATTAAGTACACTCAGAGAAATTAACCAAAAAGTTATGAACTTATGATGTGTTTAGCTGTATGGAAGTTAACTTTATCCCATATAATGTGTATAAACGATTTTTCTAAAAATAATGCCGAAATTAGGGATTTTTTTATGAATTTTTTTAGGTAAATCTTACATGGTAGCCAAGTGAGGCAATCATTTCAATAATTAAAATATTAACCGAATTCTTTCCTCCCAATAAGAATCCTTCTTTTTAGGGTTTGAATTTCTGTTCATAGATAAAGTTCGTTCGAAGTTAAAATGCTTGCGGCTGAACTAATATTTTGCTAGTTTTTGTTATGAATTTTTTTATTTAAAAAAAAGTGTATTTCGTAATTGAATGGGCCATCAATGAATAATTGGTTGTGATATTTTTCTCACACATAACCATTAACATTTCTTTCCTCCGTCGTTATAATCTAAAATTTCAACACTACTAAAACAAAATTCCATTAGAAAAATTCTTGAGGAGTTTGATTTTCCACAATTGTCGGCGAATTTCGAAGTGCGGAAAAAGAAGTTTATTAAAAATAGTTTTCGTGAAATTTTTTATCCACAGGATTTTTTCCTTAAAAATAGTTTTGTTTTTACTTGGATACTTACATTAAAAGTTTTAAACTTAAGTCTTTATGATTTTTTTTTAAATAGTAGAAATGCAAGTATAGTTATCCTTAATTTTTTTTTAAACTTAAGTGTTTATGATTTTTTTAAATAGTAGAAATGCAAGTGTTTATGCACAATTCAATAAACTAATTCTTTGCACATATACAAAAGCTGCAATTTTCAATATTGTTTTGGAATTTGTTTATGTTTTTAATTTTATCCCACACTTAACGTCAAACAATTATTTGTATTGTTTTCCTTTTCTTTACTTTCTTCATACTTTATGAGTTTAAATTTAATTTATTATTAGTGAAAAATGTTTACATTATCAGCATATAAAAAAGATATGTTATTAAAAAAATAAAAGTAATTAAGAATTTTTAATAATAGTAAAAGAATTTTAATAATTTTTTATTGATATGTTAATATTTGAGTGGTTGATAGTGTAAAAATAATTTACATTAACAGTGAATCAAATTTAAATCTGTTTTTTGTTGGTTAGCTTGATCACTTTTATTTCCATTCGATTGACATGATACAAGGAAAACTGAATTTGATGTCTTTTTATTTGTTTTTATGCAAAATTTAAATTTTAAATAATGATATAGCAATTGAATTCATAAATTAATAAAATAGATTATTAATAGTTCGAACATGCCTTTAATTAAGATAAGAATTAAAAGACACGATTCAACAACATAAATAAAGTTGAAATGAAAATATTTTAAGCGCATGCCCTTTTATAAATTATTATATTTTTAATTAATTCTTATAATTTTGATAATAATGGGATGAAGAGAATAAATTGAAGCATGAAATTTATGACTCTCAAGTTTTCAGAACTAATTAAAATAATATCATTGTTATGCTAAATTGAGTGATTTGATCTATGGACCTAATTTATGACTTTTCTGTGGTTTATTTGTGGGTAATTAACAAATGAGGAAGAAAAGATTTAAATTGAAAAGTAAAGAATGGGATTAATTTTCCTATCTATTTTGTACTTTAAAGTAATTCGTTTTTTTTTTTTTGGTGCGTGCAGTAAAGTCCTATTTTTTTTGGATAATTCTATGAATTGCTTGACTTCGTGGAAAATTGAATGTTTCTACCATTAAATTATTTTTTTTTTAAGTTTCAATACAAATGAGTAAATAAAAAATACAAATCTCAATGGAAAAAAGCAATCCAATAATGAAAACTTTTAACCTAACTTGAACTCCTCATAAAATTACCTTGTTTTTTATTACTTTATCAGAAGTACTCTGAAGTTTTAACTTTATAAAGATGTTAAGTATAAGATATCAACTATTTTTAAGAACAATGTTTATATAACTGAAATGAGTTATATTTATTGTAATATATATCAAATTTAACTAACAGTATGAAAGGAAGGTATTCTAAATAAAATATTTTAAAATGTATTCATAATATAAAAAATATATACTTACCATAAATTAAATTAATTTTAGTAAAACAAAATGTTAACAAATATAAAATATATGCTTATATGAGCATTATAATTATAATTATAATAATATTAGATAAATATATAGGAAAACTATAACAATTTATAATATGAGCATATGCAAATAATTTATTAAAAATTTAAAATATATTTAAAAAATAAATAATTATAAAATTTTTAAGATAAATATTAAATATGGTTTCTTAATAGATTGCAAAATTATTTAAAAGATGATGGAATATTAAAAAATTGTGATACATTAAATTAAAAAGAAATTAAATTAGTTTAATAAAATATGAAAATGGCATATATTTCATTAAATTTTCTTTAACATGAATTTTTTTTTGGAGGTTGTTTTGGAGGGAAATTTTTTTATGTTGGGAGGAAAATCTACAGGTGGAAGAGTTCTAGAAAAACATAGAAATATAGATTTAAATTATTCATCATAGAAATAATTGTATTTACAATTATATTACAAATTATAGTTACAATCATAATTGTCATCTCTTCAAATTTTCACTATTTAGCAAGTCTTTTGTCATTCTATTTTAACCATTTATTTTGGTATCATTGAAATCAAAAGCTTCTTCTCCATGTGTTTAAAAGTATAGTTCATTGTTAATATATTTGTTTCATGCATTGATTTGTTCAGGTTTTCTTAACCGATACTGCTTTCAAGATCGATGAACATCCAGAGTTAATAGATTTGTGGAAAGGGAAACTTGCGACTCTGGACTATTCCTTCAGCATTTTGAGAAATTTAGTTGTGGACAAGTGTGACTTCTTATCTACTCATGTCATCCCCGCCTGTGTGTTAACTTCCTTAACCAATTTGCAACTACTGACAGTAAGTAATTGTGATTCAGTGGAGGTGGTTTTTGATTTGGAAGGCATTGATATTGATAAAGATGCACACTCATTGCGATCAATACCCTTGCGGGAGTTGACACTGGAACATCTACCAAAGCTCAAGTATGTGTGGAATAAAGACCCTCACACAGTCACCTGTTTCCAACACCTGGGAATTTTGTGTGCTAAAGAATGCGAGAGCTTGATGAGTATCTTTCCAGCATCTATAGCTAAAAATCTTTCCAAACTTATATACTTGAGTATAGAATCATGTGGGATTGAGGTCATTGTTGCAGAGGATCAGACTCTGCCGCCAAACACTCATTTTGTGTTTCCCCGGTTGCATTGGCTGGAGCTGAAAAAGCTGCCAAATCTGAAGAATTTCTATCCACAAAGACATACAATTGATTGCCCCGGGCTTTCTAGGATGGATGTGACACAGTGTAAAAAGTTGAAGGTATTTAGTAAGGAAGTCCCAAAGAAAACAGAGAAGGATGCAGAGGATGAAGTTCAAAATCAGTATCCCCTCTTCTCTTCTGAAAAGGTGCGTTTCTATTTATGATCAATCATTTAATGACGCTTCTGCTCAATCTCATTATTCATTTTACTCTCTGATTAATGGAAGTGAGACAATCTTAATGATTTTTCCTTAAAAGGAAAGACAAAGGGGGAAACAAAAAATAGGAAAAAAAAAAAAGGAGACAAGTATGAAACAACCAAGTGTGGCTGCTTGATTATATGATTTTTGGCAATGAAACACCTACTAACTCAATGATTTTGTACGTTTTACACATTTTACATTAATGAGATGTTAACCCCACCGTGAAATAATAAAAAATTGTGTAAAAAAAGTTACCTGCAAGTTTACTAGACTAATGAGGAAAAAAAAATGAAGAATGACCAAAAAAAAAAATGAAAACAAGTAGTCAAAATATAGCATAGCTGTTCGTTTTCTTATGAAAGAATGTAGGTAGTAATTATTATGCAAATAATTAATCTTTTTGCAAACCAGACTAGTGAGAGAAAAATGAAAGAAAAAAAATTGTGAGAAGTGCTATAATTTTTGTGGCAAACTTTATAATTTTTGCATTTCACATTTTTTTAATAAATATTATGAGTTTGTATAGGGGTTTTGCATGCAACAAATGAATTTATAAAAGTTGCACATTCATCAATTACAGTTACAACGAAAATAAAAGAAAAGAATTTTTGACAATAATAAAGTTACAAGTTTTCATGATACACTAGAAAAACAAATATAAATTTTTTATATTAGAATTACAAGTGCAATATATATAATTATTGTTTCTCTCCTATACAGAATCAAAATCCTATATTTGTTCAGGGAATCATTTATCCTAATTTCATCAATTTCTCTTTTACAATTCTTTTACAGGTGATTTTTGAATTAAGTGAGCTCACCTTAGATCAAGAGAATGTCCAAATGTTAAGAAATGGCGAATTTCAAGATGATCTCTTCCACAACGTGCGCTATCTTACTCTAGATAGTTTTGATGAAGAGCCACTAGTTTTCCCCTATACTTTCCTGGAAAGGTTTCCCCGCCTTGAATGGCTAACTGTGGACCATAGTTCCTTCAAGGAGATATTTCCCTCCGTGAGTTCTTGTAGCGATTCTTCAAGAAAGGTGCCACAATTTACTTCCTTATTCCCTACTCATTTGGAACAGCTTCAGAATATATGGAATGAAGATTCTCAAAGACACCAGGTTCTTCAAAATTTAGCACCATCCTCTTCTTCGTTTAATAATCTGGACTATCTGAGTGTGTCTAGTTGTCATGGCCTGAGCCATTTATTAACAGCTGCAACAATCAGAAGTCTGGTGTGTCTCGGCGTAATTCATTTAGAAGATTGCAAAATGATGGAGGAAATTGTGACAAATGAGAGTGATGATGTGGAGGACAAAATTGTATTAAAAAAATTACATTCTGTGGCACTCATTGATTTACCAGTCTTGAAGAGCTTCTATAATCATACATACACCCTTGAATTTCCATTACTGAAGAATGTAACTATAAAAGGGTGTCCCAAGATGAAGATGTTTTGTGGAGGAGCTGTCGTCACGCCATTGCTAGAAGTCGTGAAAATAGGAGAGAATGAAGAGCGTTGGGAGGAGAACCTCAATAAAACAATAGAGAACTTATTTTCGGAAAAGGTTTGCACGAATTTTGGTTCTTCTCAAAGTTAAAGAATTTTTGACAAATAGAACTTAAAATTCAAAGTATTTACTATTTCTATTTTTTACATTGATAATTCTTTTATTGTATTAATGCAAGATCCTTGTTAATTGTTTTTCTTCTTATAAATCGTTCTGCTTTCAAATCTATTTTGCTGTTACAGGAGGGTCAGAACTTTCCAGAAGGATGAGAACGTCAAACAATCCAGGTAATAGGTTTGCTGCTCAAATTGGCGGGACGAAGTTTCTCCATTCTTCATGGAGTTTCTGTTTGAACTGTTTTTCCTTCCTTCGAATTGGAGACTTTTTTTTTTTTTTTGGGTGAATTATTGATTAAAAGAAAATTCGATGAAGTGGAGGAAAATAAGTCACACTATGTTAATATGACTGTGATAACTGGCTGCGCTCCGTAGGCATTTTCTAATACTCCTGAATTCTTGCCGCTTAACTCTATTTGAAATGATGTAATTCTCATACTTTTTCTTTCTTTCATCTGTTTAGAGATGATGTAATTTTCCTTTGTACTAAAAATCTGTATAGAAAATCAAATTAAATTTCGTTTTTCTTTCTCTCAACATGTCAAATGCAAAGACAGTTTCTGGGTTTCAGACGTCATTATTTATTTATTTTAATTTTTAAAAAGAAGTTTTAGACGTGTGAATAATATGATGTATTTGTTTTGTTATTGTTATGAAAACGTTCACTAACTTTAAGATCGAATGTTATGACTTTAGAAACTTCACTAATAAATTAAGTATCTGTCTAAGATTGATATTGACATTTTTAAGAAAGTTTGCAAATTAAAAGATAATATTTTAAAAAGCGGGCCGATTATGAATTAAAGAATTAGAGCTATTCAATTCTAATTGTTTGATCAAACTAAGATTGAAATGGAATTGTAATATACAGTGAAAAGTTTAACATATAAGAAATTGAAAATCATTAAATTATCATAAAATTAAACTTTTATATATAAAATATGAAAATATTTTAAATATTATCAAATAATTTCATATTTTTGCAAGTACATAAATTCAAATTATCACAATAAAACTAATATTGAACTTGATTTTTTTGTTTTGAGACTACTATTTATTAAGACGAGGTAATTTTTTAATTATCTGGGGCACTGAAAATTAAATATTTATCTAAGTAAAAATAATATTATTTTTGTAAATAAAAGTATTTAAAAAAACGATTGAATCATGCAAACTGCAATCAGTTCGTACGTTTTGATTGGTTCATTAATTTTCTAATCAAAGTCGATTTTAAGAATTGATCAAACTAGTTACAAAGCTCGTTCACAATTGTTTTGATTAAATCAACTGATATGATCCAATTTCTTTAAAATCATTGATAAAAGATTTTTGTTTGGAATATAACTTTCTTAAAAATCAATTTAAAAAAAATTGATACTTTAATTTTGAAATTATTAACAAATACTAATTAAAAAAATTTCCAAGTTCTCTCTAGAAAAAATTTCTAAATATATCACTATTAGCAGGATTATCTATCAAAAGTAGCAAAGATAGTAATATTGCTATTTTTATTTGCAAAGTATTTAGGACTTCCTTTACGTGGTGGTCGAGTTTAATCATATATTATGTGACTTTTGAGCAAACTAAGCATTGAGCCAATTTAATAAATCATAAGAACGAGGCACAAACTTACCTCTTAATCAAGGATAAATATCTTTATTATTGTCCCATTCCGTTGCTATCATAACATCTATAATATCTTTCACAATGTATTAAGTTGTTCAACGAGTTTGTTAGGTTATTTTTTTTATATAGAGATTTGCCTTCTGTTAATGCTCGGTTTTGATTGATTGCTTGGGTGTCAATTTGTTTTAGCTGTTCTCCCAGAATGTAAATTTTTTTTTGTGATTAAAATTTGTTTCCTTTATTCCTGTGTACTGTTTGCTGTAGTGCAATGTCATAGTTACACGTAGATAAATAATTTGTTGATGCCCGTTGCTTTGAGGAGAAATAAATTATCATTTTACCCTTTTATCCTTTGCTCTTAAGTAAAGCATGAGCATCTGCGTTAGTTATTTATTAATTACAAAAAAGGGGGTTTTATCGAAATACTAAAATTTGGTTTATTTTGTAATTTATATCATTTATAAATAAATTAATAAGTTATATATAAAATTTTTGACAATTTTCAAATTGATTATAATAAATTTAACATTACATGTGACACTTAAAAATTAATATTAAGAAAATATTTGCATGTTCTAAATGAATAAATTTGATTTTTATCCAAATAATTTTATTAAGAAATAGAATATAAAATTAATTAATTCAATTTATACTTTGTACATTGAAACTTTATTTTATTTAAAGTATTTTAAAATAATAATAAAATAAATAATGTAATATTTATATATTTAGCAATATTTCTATCCCAACTACAAATAACAAATAATAAGAATGAACACAAAAAAAAAATAAAATTATCCAATAGAATAAAAAAAAAGAAAAATAGTGCAATCACAATAAAATCTAGATAAAAATTATAATTAAAGTATATTAAATTTAAAACATATCACTTAAAAATTGATATAGTTAAATTTTAAAATATTTTGATTAAAAATAAAATATATAATTAATATTTTTATATTAAAAGTTTAAGTTATTTTAAATATTTTTATAATAAAAATAAAATATATTGTATTATATTTATATTATTTGTATATATTAATATATAAGTTGTAAACAAAAAAAGTGAATGTGGAGAAAGAACAATGTGGAATTAAGTTGTTAATTTAATATACATAGTACCTGAAATTAATATTATGACAATATTCATAAAATATAAATGAATAAATAAATAAAATTGATTTTAATTACTAAATATTTTTAATAAAAAATATATTTCAAAAATAGTTAATTTAATTAATACTTTGTGTATGTAAACCATGATTTACTTAAATGTTTTATACTAAAAATAAAATATATCATATTATCCCTATATTATATAACGATTTTAGTATTTAAGTTGTAATTAAGAGGAGTAAAAACATGAATTGAAACAAATAAAAAATAAAAAATAATATATAAGTTGTAAAATAATAATAGTTAAAAATAGAATATATAGCAAATTAACTCAACCAAATAAAATCTTTAACTTGTTCAAAGTAATTTTTACAATAAAAAGAAAAATTATTTTATCATATTTATATATAAATATGAATTTTAAACATGACATAAACAGGAAAAAAAGTATATAATAAAAGTAGTTAAAAGGAGGTAAAATAATATATGGACTATGAAAGTTTGACAAAATTCTCAATTAATATGTTTTTAATTTGGATTGCAATACTTGAAAATTAATATAAAAATTTTAAGAAATTAAAAAATAAATTTAATTTAAATTTTAAGATATCAATTTTATAATTTAAATATATAATTGATTAATTTCTTTAATAATTTTTATATCATGATTTCAATTTATTTAAAATATTTAAATAAGTGAAAAGTAAAATATAATATATTACAGTTATTCCCCTTATGATATTAATGTTTGAGTTGTTGTCAATAGAAGTGTATATAGAAAAATAGAAAAATATGAAATTGAAAAAAATAAAAAGAAAAGAAATAATATGTACAGTGTAAAACAATAAAACAGAGAATATGTAATAAATTAATTGAATTAAATAAAATATTTCACTTATTTAAATTATTTTTATAATATAAAAATTATAATATATCATATCTATAAGATTCTGTAATATGAATATTTGAAATTTAAATACTATAAGTGTATATTTTAAATAAGTTTTAACCTGATTATATTTCATGTGAAATATAAACTTAGTGACACTAATTTAAAATAAATACTATATTTATAATATTTGAATTGTAATATAGTAAGCGTTAAAAATAAAAAAATAGCATGTGAACTATAAATTTTTGATAAAATATCAATTGATATTTTTAAAATATTATACTTAAAAATTATCATCAAGAAAAATAAAAAATTTAAATAAATAAATTTTAATTTAATTTTTAAATATTAATTTAAAAATAATAAAAATACAGTTAAATAAATTTCACATTAAAAATTTAATTTATTTAAAATAGTTAGATAAGTTAATAATAAAACAAATCAAATTATATTTACACTATTTAATGATATTGATGTTTAAACTATAAATAATAGAAATGCATATAAAAATATAGCAAAACAACTGAAAAGATGAGAAATAATATGCAAGGCATAAAGTAAAAATAAAAATATAATAATTAATTAATTAATTAATTAAATTAAAATTAAAATTTATTTAAAATATTTTTATAATAAAAAATATAATATGATATATCTATATGCAGTAGAACAATTAAAAAAATGAAGAATAATATATAAGGCATAAAGTAAAAATAAAAATAGAATATATAATAAATAAATTAATTAAATAAAATTCTTGATTTATTTAACATATTTTTTAATACAAAATATAATATGATATATTTATTCTACTTAGAAATATTAGTATTTAAACTTTAAATAAAAATATAATACAAAATTTTATATGGATAATTCTATGAATTGCTTGACTTCATAGAAGAATGAATGTTTTTACCATTAAATTAATTTTTTTAAGTTTCAATACAAATGAGTAAAATAAAAAAATACAAATCTCAATAGAAAAAAAGCAATCTAATAATGAAAACTTTCAACCTAACTTGAACTCCTCGTAAAATTACCTTGTTTTTTATTACTTTATCAAAAGTACCCTGAAGTTTTAACTTTATGAAGATGTTTAGTACAAGATATCAACTATTTTTAAGAACAATGTTTATATAACTGAAATGAGTTTATAATATGAGAATGAATGGTCATTATATAGTGATCAGATGGTTGAAGGTTTGCATGTGGCCTAATATAGATAATTCACTTACTCAGCTTCCGGGCATGCAACGGGATTCATTTTTAATTAAAATTAATATATATGTTTTTATGTTTTATAAATAAATATTATACATAATTATTATAAGATTAATACGATTTGTACAGTCAAAAAATTACAATTAAAAATATAAAGAATTATAAAAATCTTCAATATGAACATATACAAATAATTTATTAAGAATACAAAATATATTTAAATAAAAAATAATTATTTTATATTACACAAATACTCTACCTAGAAATAATTTTAAATTTGGTATATTTAAAATGTTGATTAATAAGAATATTAGTGAAATTATAAAATTAATAATTTAAAATTTAATATAATTTAAAATATAACAAGAAATTTATTGTAATAATTATCAAATTTAACCTATAGTATGAAAGAAAATTATTATAAATAAAATATTTTAAAATATATTTATAATATAAAAGTTAAATATATATATTTGCTATAAATTAAGTTAATTTTAGTAAAATAAAGTGCTTACAAATATAAAATATATGCTCATATGAGTATTATAATTATAATAATATTAAATAAATATGTAGAAAAACTATAACGATTTATAATACGGGCATATACAAATAATTTATTAAGAATATAAAATATATTTAATTAAACACAAATAATTATAAGATTTATAAGATAAATATTAAATATGATATATTAGTAGATTATAAATTTTTTAATTTTTTTAAAAGAGGATAGAATATTAAATAATTGTGATATATTAAATTGAAAAAGAAAGTAAATTAGTTTAATAAAAATATGAAAATGGCATATATTTCACTAAATGTTATTTGATATGAATTTTTTGTAGGTCGTCTTAGAAGGGAAATCTTTTTATTTTGGAAAGGAAATTTGCAAGTGAAAGAATTTTAGAAAAAAAGATATAGATATATATTTAAATTATTCATTGTAGACATAATTGTATTTACAATTATATTTGAAATCATAATTACAAACATAAATATTATGTATTTGAATTTTCACTAGTTTAGCAAATCTCTTATCAGTCCATTTTAACGGTCGATTTAGACATCACTTAAATGCAATGCTCATTCTCCATGTGTTTAAAAGTATTACTCATTGTTAATATATTTATGTATATAATTATTAATATATTTGTTTCATGCATTGAGTATCAAACAACCAACTGCGGTTGCTTGATTATGTGATTTTTGGCCATGAAATACCTAATAACTCAACGATTTTGTATGTTTTACACATTTTACATTAATGAGATGTTAACACTATAGTGAAAAAAATAAAAAATAGTGTAAAAAGAGTTATCGGCAAGTTTACTAGTCTAATGAGAGAAAAAATGAAGAATGACAAAAAAATATGAAAACAAGTAATCAAAATATAACATAGCCGTTCATTTTCTTATCAAGGAATCTCGGTAGTAATCATTATGCAAATAATTAATCTTTTTGCAAAGCAGACTAGTGAGAGAAAAAAATCTGTGAGAAGTATTATAATTTTTGTGCCAACTTTATAGTTTTTGCATTTTACCCTTTTTTTCCTGTGAATGTTACAATTTTGTATAGGTGTTTTGCATGCAACAAATGAATATATAAAAGTTGCACACTCATCAATTAAGTTATAACAAAAATAAAAACAAATAGTTTTTTTTATGACAATAATAAAGTTATAAGTTTTCTAGCAAAACAAATATAAATTTTTTATATTAAAATTACAAGTGCAATATATATATACTTATTATTTCTCTCCTATACGGAATAAAGATCCTATATTTGTTCAAGGAATTGTTTGTCCTGCTTTGATTATTTCTCTTTTGCACTTCTTTTACAGGTGATTCTTAAATTAGAGAGCCTAACCTTAAATCAAAATGATGTCCAAATGTTAAGATGATCTCTTTACAACTTGCCCCATCTTGCTTTAAATAGTTTTGATGGAGAACTATTACTTTTCCCCTATACTTTCTTGGAAAGGTTTCCCCACCTCAAAGGTCTTGTTAGTGGTGAATTCCTCGTAAGTGGATTTACAACATCTTAATATTTATTATTTTGTATAAAGATGAAAAAAAATTTGTAGGGTGTTTTCAGTAAATAGCCAAAATAGCCAAAATTGGCTTGTAAGTCCAAGAAAGTCTTTAGAAGGCTTTCGTATATAAAGCCAATAGGTTCCAAATGAAGGTAGCATGCAATTAAATAATAAAAGGAAGCCCTCAATTGGAGAGAAAATTGGCAAAGATTTATTGAGGCCTGGAATGGTGTGTGAATTGGTTTAACGATAGAATTTCATCCTTTTCTCCATGAAACAACATAGGAAGAAGAAAGTTTTTTTCCTCCTTTTTATCAAATTGTGCCAAAAAATTGATCATCATATTTATTTAGATTCACACCAAATTTTAGTATGTTGTTACTAGTATTTACACAGTTTAATAAATATTTTTTTACTAATTTTTCCTCTCTTCTATTGATTGATTTTTTTATAATAATTGGCAATAATTACTATATTGATCTTGTTAAGAATTCCTTCTATTTTGATAAAAAATTTTATATTGGTTGTTCCTTAAAATTTTTAGGAAGATATTGTATCTATTATTTTATTAATGAATTTTTTATTGCATTAGGCTCCATGTTTTTTATTCTTAAATTGAGGAATTTTTCACATTAAAAATTGTTAGTTTCTTGATTTATTTTTATTGTAATATTTTTCAATGATATATTTTATTATACATTTGAGAAAAGTTAGTCTGAGTGAATTATTTAAATATATGTTATTCTAATTTGGTAAATTTTTCCAACAAGTGATATTAGAACTTAGGCTTTGGTACATTATACTTGTGTGAATATGAAAGCTAATACAAGTAGAATAATATTTTTTTGAATAGTGAGAATTATGCTCTTTGCAAAAAGAAGATGGAGAATTTACTTTATGTGAAAAACTACTATTTTCCTGTATTTGCAACTAAAAAAAATATGAAAATAAATCAAATTTAGAACATGATTTGTTGCATAGGCAGGTTTGTAGGTACATTAGACAATGGATAGAAGAGAATGTATGGAATCATATTGAAAGGGAGACATATGCTTGTACATTGTGGATTAAACTTGAAAAGTTATATGCTACAAAGATGGAGAATGATAAAATTTTCTTAATAAAGCAAATTATAAGCATAAAATGTTAAGATGACATTCCAGTGACAAATCACTTGAATAAGTATCAATAGATTATTAATCAACTTTTTGCTATGGGTATCAAATTTAATAATGAAGTTCAAGGTTTGATACTTCTTGATTTTTCACTAGACTCATGGGAAGCATTTAGAATATTTATATTTAATTCTATTTTAGATGACATGATAACTATTTAAATTGCTAAAAATGACATCTTGAATGAAAGGTTGAAAAGGAAATCACAAGATTCTTCTTCACAGCTAGATGTTATGGTTATTGAGTCTCGTGAGAAAAGTAAAAGTCGGGTTACAAGGAACAAAGATTAAAGTAGAAGAAAATTTAGGAAAAGATTTAAAAATGTTGAGTTTCATTATTATAGTAAAAAGAAGCATATCAAGAAATATTGCTAAAAATTGAAAAAAGGACAATAAAAATAAAAGTCATGTAGAAAAAAAGAAAAATAAAGAAGATGAAATTGATGAAGATAGGGTTAATACAATTGTTAACTAATTTCTTTTTATGTATGAAGATGATATCGTTAACCTTACAAAGAATCAAACCAATTGGGTAATTAATAATAGTACTTCCACCTGTATTACATGTAGAAAGGATATTTTTTCATTTTACATTTTTAATGATTTTGGAAGTGTGAGATTAGCTCATAGGGGTGTAGTAAATTGTGTTAATATTGGAGATGTCATTCTAAAAATATTTAATGAAACCAAATTAATCCTCAAGCATGTAAAACATGCTCAAGATATTCAGTTGAATTTACTCTTTGTAGGTAAACTTTATAATGAAGGCTATGATAATTTCTTTTCACATGACCAAGGGAAGCTTACCAAAGATTCTATGGTTATGGCTAAAGGTTTAAGGTATTTTACACTTTTCTTGACTTAAGCAAAAATTATTAAAGATGTGGATTCTACATAATCAAGTGATAAGACTAAGTTATACCATAAGAGGTTGTGTCATATAAATAAAAAAAGGGATTATTGTTTTGGATAAAATAAATACATTATGTGGATTATAGAGCTCAAATTTACAGAAGTGTGATCATTCTCTAGTTTAAAAACAAAATAAAATAGCTTTTAAGAATTATCTACCTTCTAAAAAATTAAAGATATTTGAATTGATGCATTCTGATGTGTGTTGTCTTATAAGCACTAGGAAACTTAGTGGTTCTCTTTATTTTATAACCTTTATTGAAAATCACTTGAGAAAGATAGAGGTATACACATTGAAGATAAAACACCTAGTATTTAGGGTATTTAAACAATTTCATGCTTCAATTAAAAAGAGAAATAGAGAAGAAGTTAAAATGCATACATATTGATAATAGAGGCGAATATTTAGGATCTTTTGATGATTATTGCAAAAAATAAGGAATTAGACATCACAAAACACCTAAAAGGATGAATAGAACATTAGTTGAGACAGTAAAATGTTTGCTTTTACATGCTGGACTATTAAAATCTTTTTAGGCTGAAGCTTTAAATATGGTTGTGCAAGTTCTGAATTGCTCATTATGTGTTCCTTTGCAATTTAAAGTACTAGAAGAGGTTTGGTTAGTAAAAATAATTCTTATGATTATTTATAAGTTTTTAAATATAATGTATTTATACATATTCGTAAGGATAAGAAATCTAAGCTTGATGTGAAGAGATTTTTAGGTTATGGTAAAAATGAATTTGGCTACAGATTCTATGATTCTATTGAAAAAAAGTTAATTAGAAGCAAAGATGTTATATTTGTGGAAGATCAAATATTGAAAGACATTAGTAAGGAAGAAGTGGCGGTGTCTTAACATAAAGAACCATAACTCAACTTGGATATAATTCTTCTAAGAGAAGAGTAGGGCAGAGTTAAAGTTTAGAATTTTAAGCAAAATGCAATTGATGCAAATGACTCTACACAACATGACAATATATATGATGAACAACTAATATCAGAGGTTCCAATTATTGCACTAAGAAGATCCACCAAAATTAAACAACCTTTTACAAGATATACTAAAGATGACTTTATTCTTTTGATTGATAGAGGAGAGCTAGAATGTTATAATGAGATTACAAAAGACAAATATAAAAGTAAGTGGATTGAATTTATGCAAGATGAAATAAAATCTTTGCAAGAAAATCATACCTATAAGTTAGTAAAATTACTAAAAGATATGAAAGCTTTGAAGAACAAATGGGTGTATAAAATAAAGAATGAAGAACATAACTCTAAGCCTTGATATAAAATTGGATTGGTTATGAAGGGATTCAGCTAAAAAAAGGAAATTGATTTTAGTAAAATTTTTTCTTCAATTGTAAAAATATCTTCTATTTGTATAGTGCTTAACATAGCAATTAGTCTTAAGCAAATGGATATGAAGACCGCTTTTCTTATCGTGATTTAGAAGAAAAGATTTATATGGAGTAAATAGAGGATTTTGAAGTAAAAAGAAAAGAAAATTATATATATAAATTAATAAAGAGTCTTTATATATTAAAAAAAGTTCTTAAACAATAGTATAAGAAGTTTAAGTTAGTTATAGGAGAGTAAGGTTACCATAAGACAACTTTTGATTATTATATGTTTATTAAAAATTCTTTAATAATGATTTTATCATTCTTTTACTCTATGTTAATGATATTTTAATTTTTTGCAAGAATATTGTGAGAATTGCTAAATTAAAGAAACAATTGAGTAAGTTTTTTGCCATGAAAGATCTAGGTTAGACAAAATAAATTTTGGGTGTGATGATTAGTCAAGATAAAGGTGTAAAAAAGCTCTATTTATCACAAAAAAATACATAAAAAAGATACTTTAGAAGTTTGACATAAAAAATACCAAAGTTATTTCTAGTCTTCTTGTTACTCATTTTCAATTGAGTGTTAAGTAATGTCTAATTATGGATAAGGAATAGTAAGATATGTAAAGAATTTCTTATGTCTTAGCAATTAAAAGTTTAAAATATGCAATGGTATGTACTAAACTTGACATTGCTCATACTATTAGTATAATAAGTCATTTTTTTTTCAAATCCAAGTAAAGAGTATTAGAATGTTGTGAAATAGATTATAAGATATCTTGAAGGTACAACTAATTTGAAGTTATATTTTGGAGATAAAAAATCATTACTGATTGATTTTACTGATATAGACTTAGCTAGAGATATTAATTTTCATAAGTCTACTTTTGATTATTTAATCAAATTTATAGGAGGAGCTGCGGCATAGCAATTTAGATTGTAAAAATGTGTTTCTTTTTCAACAACATAGGCTAAATTTATTACAACAATCAAAGTATGTAAAGAGTTGTTATAGATAAAGAAGTTTCTTTAAGAATTTAAATTTGAGCAAGATTGTTATATCTTATTTTGTGGTAATTATAGTGCAATATACTTTAGGCAAAATTTCACTTTTCATACAAGGTTGAGACATATTGATATTTGTTATCATTAGACATGATATTTTTTAAGTAATAAGTTGTTTGAACTTAAAAAAAGTTTATATAAATAATAATGGTATTGATATATTAACTAACCCTTTAAACAAGATCGTTATATCTTATTTTGTGATAATCATAGTGCAATATATTTTGATAAAAATTTCACTTTTCATACAAAGTTGAGACATATTGATATTCGTTATCATTATATATGAGATATTTTAAGTAATAAATTGTTTGAACTTAAAAAAAATTTGTACAAATGATAATAGTATTGATACGTTGACTAAACCTTTACAAAAGAAAAGGCTTAAAGCATATTATTCAATAGCTAAAATGGTTAGTAAGAAGGGAAAGATTTGTTAGTAGTAGGTTACTCCTAAGTAGATTTATAATATCTTTATATTTATTATTTTGTATAAAGATGAAAAAAAAGAAATCCTGTTGGGCGTTTTGGATAAAAAGGCCGAAATTGGCCTGTAAGTCTAAGAAAGCCATTAAAGGCTTTCGTATATGAAGCTAATAGGTTCCGTATGAAGGTGGCGTGAAATTGAATAATAAAAGTGAACCCTCAATCGACGTGCAATTTTGGAGTGAAAATTGGAAAAGGTTTGTTGTGCTCTGGAGCCGCGAGCGAATTGGGTTGAAGACAGAATTTTGTCCTTTTCTCCGCAGAACAATGTAGAGGAAGAAGAAAGTTTTATTTTATTTTACTTTTGTCAAATTGTGTCAGAAAAGTAATCGCTATATTTGCTCAAATTCACATCAACGATAGGTATGTTATTATTGGTAATTTGGACAGTTTAGTAGATATTTTTCTGCCCATTTTTCTTCTTCCCTGTTAATTAATTTTTTACAATAATTAGTGATAATTATTGTATTGATCTTGTTGAGAAGTTTTATAGTTGTTGATCTTATTGTACTGGAGATAATTATATCCGCCTATTTTGGTGAGAAGTTTTATATTTATTATTTTTTAAAATTTTTAAGAAGATATTGCATCTATTATTTCGTTAGTAAATTTTTTTATTGGATTAAGTCTCATGATTTTCGCTTTCATATCGAAGGATTTTTCATATTAATAATTATTGATCTCCTAACTTATTTTTATTATAATATTTTTTTGGTAATATATGTGTTATATGTATGAAAAAAGTGAATTATTTAAAATTTTTGCTGCTCATTACTCTAATATGGTAATTTTTTTCCAACAAGTCTAAAAATGGGCCATAGTTCCTTCAAGGAGATATTTCCCTCTGAAAGTTCTTGTGGCGATTCTTCAAGAAAGGTACCACAATACTAGCTTAATCCTTTCTCGTCTGGAACAGCTTCAGAACATATGGAATGAAGATTCTCAAAGACACCCAATTCTTCAAAATTTAGCACCATCCTTTTCTTCATTTAATAATCTGAACTAGCTGAGTGTGTTTAGTTGTCATGGCTTGAGCCATTTATTAATAGCTGCAACAATCAAAAGTCTGGTATGTCTCAAAAGAATTCATTTTCAAGATTGCAAAATGATGGAGGAAATTTTGACATATGAGAATGATAATATGGAAGACAAAATTGTATTACAATTAGATTCTATGACACTCATTGATTTACCAGTCTTGAAGAGCTTCTGTAGTCAAACATGCACCCTTGAATTTCCATCATCAATGAATGTAACTATAGAAGGGTGTCCCAAGATGAAGATGTTTTGTGGAGGATCTGTGGTCATGCCATTGCTACGAGTTCTGGTAATGAAGAGAATGAAAGACGTTAAGAGGATAACCTCAATAACATTGTAAAGAACTTATTTTCAGAAAAGGTTTGCACCCATTTTGGTTCTTCTAAGTTAAAGAATTTTTGACAAATTGAACTTGAAATTCAAAGTATTTACTATTTCCACATTGATAATTCTTATAATGCATCAATGCAAGGTTCTTGTTAATTGTTTTTCTTCTTATAATCGTTCTGTTTTCAAATTCATTTTGTTTTTACAGGAGGGTCAGAACTTTCTAAAAGGAAGAGGCCATCAAGCAATCATCAGTTAATAGGTTTGCTGCTTAAATTGGTGGAATGAAGTTTCTCCATTCTTCATGGAGTTTTTGTTTGAACAGTTTTTCCTTCCTTCAAATTGGAGGCATTTTTTTTCTTGTCAATTATTGATTAAAAAAATTCTCAATGTCAAAGAATATCTTTGCTAAAGTAGGAACTACATATATCCTTCAAATTAGAGACTGTATTTGTGTCTTAGTAGCCATTTCGGGTATTAGTAATTATATATGTGATTTCAGAGAAGTCATACGATCTATATTTGTGTCCTACTAGCCATTAGCTATCCGAGCAACTGTAGGCAAACAAGTCACACTACGTTAATATGACTGTGATAATTGGCTGTGCTTCGTAGGACATTTTCTAATACTCCTGGATTCTTGTCGCCTTATTGTCTTTCAACCCTAATGTTGAGAGATTTTGCCTATGAAATAAGTAAATGAAGATTAGAGACTTATGGAAAAGCATGCGACATGCAAAAGGCATCACTTCTAAAAGAAATGTCCCCTCCTTTCAAGTTTGTGTCCATTTTTTTTGTTAGATTTGATTGAAAAATTTATTTGCCGAAACTATGTAAATAGGCACTCCTTTGTATGCAAATAAATTACATTAGTGTGTAGACACATTTACCTACACTTCCGGTTTATTCCATTTGAAATGAGGTAATTTTGATCAGTGACGAAGCCATATATCATTTAGTATGGGCAAATAGAGTCACTAAACTTCAAAATTGTTTACAAGATATACATGACAAGATTGAATGGTAAATCATACCTCCTCTTTGATAGTGAGTCAATTGTTAAAGTTATAGTTTTTATTTGCTATTATTTAATTAATATTTTTAGAAAAATTGGCTAACAATTCTTTTTTTATTCAATTAATATATTATAAAAAATTTTAATTAAAATTTAAAACATAATAAAAATGTATTTGAATAGATATGCTAATGATAGAATTTAAATACATTGGTCAACAAATAAGTAAAAGTGGTTTAAATCAAATTTAATTATATAAATATGGAGTTTAGATTTCATTCATTGCTAATTTAAAACTTTTTGCATTATATAATAATAAGTAAGAAAATAACATGTCATTAAAAAATCATTTGTATTTCTCCATATTTTTCTATGAACTTTTTGTCAATTTTAGAGAGATGAAAATACAAATTTTATTCTAGGACCTATTTTCTTTTCATTGGGGCCTGCAGTTTCAAATAAAAAAATTTGTATTTATCCTTTTTTAAAATTTACCATATTGATGTTTTATAAATATGTTCTTAGAGAAGATATTTTCTGCCACAGATATAAATTTGAATGCACCGGTCGCAGGTTTTTGGTTCCACATTGATTCTGATGCCAAATCACAATTATAGCTACAATCTGCCAATTTGAGCACCGCCTTTTGATCTATGTGTAAATACACTCACAAAGTGCACTCGTCCTTTCAAAAGTAATCCAATATTACAAATATTGGTCAGGCCAACAAAATGTTCTAAACTTTTTTAGTCTATGAAGACCCTCCCTTTCAAGCAGCTTATACAAAGTTCTCTTATTGGTAGTCTTGGAGTGATCAGGCTTCATGCCAAGATTAAAGTGTTTGATTTGCTTGATCGCCTCGGCAAATCCAAACTTGAACATAGGCAATAAATTCGTTTGGTCGCTTAAAAGCTTCTCGTTGAGATCCTCAACCTATGAATTCAACGATACGCACTACAGGAATGTAACTGGTTTGGGGCAGCATTTCCCACGGATTTCCAGCGGTTTTCTCCTGATTTCCCGCGGCAAACTCATCCGTGGGAACGGCGCGCGGGAAACTCTCTCAGACTATTTTTTGCCGCGGATTGTCCGTACCTTTCCCACGAACATTTTACGCAGGACATTAACCGCCTCAATTTTAAAAAATTCCCACAGTAAAATTCGTGGGAAAGCCGCCTCAAAATTATTAGAATTTTTTAGAAAAATAGAGATAAAACTTATCTAGCACCTACAAATTTTGTTAAAAATTCAAAAATTTTCTAAGAATTGCAAATTTTATAAAATAAAAATTACAGTCAATTAAAAGACACCACCGCTAGATGACTGGTTATAAATTGATGTTGGCTAGGGATCCTGCCATCAAAATTTTTAGTAGTAAAAAGGAAAATACCTTTAGTAAAAGAGACATAAAATTTGAGGACAAATTATCCAATTCAAGAGAGAAAAAAAATATGATAGAGAACAAATATATGACGGAAAAGAAAACTCCAATGCAATATCACCTTCAATCCGGACGCAGGTCACTAGTGGAATTTTAAAGAAAATGCAGCTGTCAAAGTAACAGTAATGCGAACAAATACATCTTTCAATAATATATACAAGTGCTGATTGCAAATTTATCATAACCATAATTGTACTATAATAATGTTATGGATGGAAATAAAGTATCGTACGCATATGCAATTCAACACAATTGCAGTGAAAAGAACTTTGAGGAAGGTATTTACAGGGTTCTTCATTCACCAGCATAATTCTAGGTTCTACTATTTATCAGCATCTCTATTCCTCAACTAGTTCAAGTGATTAAACACATACAAAGATTAAATCTTTTTCCATTTTCTAACATCTCCATAATTAAAAACTACTAATCATTGCCTTTCACATTCATCATCAATAGCAACATACCCACTTACAGTTCCATAGATTTATTCATTTTGCACCACACTGCCTAACAGCCTCCCTGGTGGTTCAATTCAGCATAATGGGATCCTAGTAGTACCCTGAAGATGCTGTTAATAAGTTTTGAATAAGGAAATAAAATGAGGGAAAAATGTTAATTACCTTGTAAGTTATGAATGTCCATATTGACTATGAAAGTTACTTTGTTAAGTGACTTGGGAATTCCTTTTCAATTTCAGCAAAGTAATGTTGTCCGTCTGCATGATCAAACAGAAGCACACCTCATTTCTAAACATTACTTCAGTAGCACATTTCACATAACTTACTGATAACAGATTTTCAAATTATACAGTTGCATATAAAAATGCAGACATAGATTTAGAAGACATATCATCTCTGCCTCTCAAATGATATTGAAGTATTACATTCTAAAACTATCAACTAGAAACAAAAGAATTATAAAACCAAGATGTACATTTTTTCATATATGCAAGTTAACAGTTTCAGTTTGATGTGGCGAAGTTTGCAATAAACACTCATAAAGTGATAGCAAATAAAATAATACACTCCAATTGAGGATATATGTTCTTCATACTTATCTTCTTATCATCATAAATGCTGTTTTGTATTCTTAATAAAATTGTTATAACATCATTGTTTTTGGGATCTGATGATATCATCATTCTTTGATAAAATGTCAAACAACAATTAGTAACCAAATTTACAGGCTATTTGAATCCATAATACCATGGTTCCAAACTAGCAGTCCATACAACATGAATTGAGTAAAATAGATATTTCTTTAATAGTTGTAAAATGAAAGGAAAATGATTATATATTTGGTATTCCTATGTCTTTAAGATCATTCTCTCCCATCTGCTTCAGTGCTGTCATTTCTACCTATAAATCAAACTATTAGCAAAAATTAAATAATGTGTGGGCATAAACACTTAAAAGTTACTATATCGTAATGAAAGTCAAAAACCATAAGAAGTGGGAGGAGGAAAAATTGGGGAGCAAGAAAGAAATAACAGTTGTGTAAATAAGAACATGATAGTTGAGCTTTTAGCAAAAAATGAGAAGGCCACAATATTGTAATTCCATGAACTTTAGTAGGAGCAGAATACTTGCATCTTCGACACAAAAAAGTAATCTCACATTTCCCCAACCCAAATGATTGCAAGAGTCCAAAAATAGCAAGAGCCTCCTCCCCTGCAGCAACTTGATAGAAGATATTCATACATCAAATGGCTAAGAAAGATAAAGAATAAGTGAAAAATAGTACCACTTACGAGTTTTTCTCAAGTAAGCCACTTCTTGGAGCAAGTTATATAACAAACCAGTTGTTCTTGGAGCAACATGAACAACACCAACTGTAAAGAAGATTACTAGGAATTAGATACATATACTTGATAAAACCTATGCAATAAGCAGACAAAAATTTCACTTCACTTTTACTTCATAACTATGTAATTCTTTCAAATAAAATTGGACTGCATAACAAATAAGCAGCAAGTGCAAGTACGCTGGGAATGGTTTTGTTTTATTGTGAATGGGACAATAGCAGTCCAAAAAACTACATCTCTTCCAGGTATTTCATCGAACACCCTTCTTGTAGTGTCTATCTCGTCGACTCTCACAAAGGCAACAAGTAACCCCTGTTTAGGAAACAAAAGTACCAAGCGTTCCAAGTCAACTACGTAGGGACAGACATTCAAACACCGTATGATTTCTTGTTGAAGTCCGTAAAAGGAGTGATGATGACTCATTGTATTGCACTTCATAAGATATATAGAACAAATCAACATCATAATAAGTAATCCATTCATTTGGTAAGGCCGGAAGAAATTTGACACTATCCTTCTTGGTAACCAAAAGAAAGTTTGTTTGAAAGAATTTGATCGCCTTGGGCTTCATCCATCGAGGCAAAGACAACACACTCTTGACATTTGAGCTAACCTACGCAGGTCTTCTGATCCACCTTCCAAGCGCGAAGCTAACTCTGTTCCAGAAGCATCACGAGATTGATGAACCATAATTATAGTTTTAGGTAGGACAAAAATAGCATCATAAAGCTCCTCTTGCTCCGAAAGGTTACAGTATTGGAAGAGACAAAAGAGCTGGAGTCTAAAGGAAACACAAAAACTCGAGATGAGCGAGGGCATATCAAAATAGGGTACTTTCAAAAAATAGAAATACAAGGTCAAACCAAAAAAACAGGATTGTCGAATGGAAGAATTAAGCACACAAATCCTTAGTAGACCTCCAATTAAAAAGGTCTATATTAGAAGAAATAGGAGGGAATGGGAATAACAGAAATAGGAGAGAAAGGGAATAACAGAAAAAATAGAATAACAAAATTCTGTTAAGCAACAGAATGTAGAAACAGAAGCAGAGAACATTATAAAAGGGGAGAGACTGTGAGAGAAGGGAATAGTGAGTTTCTAGGAAGGAGTTATAGGGAGAGAACCAGGTCTCTTGGATCACCTGGGCTTGTAAGCACTTAGTCCTTGGTCAGTGAGTGTTGCTGATTGGGACCTCATTCTTGACAATAAAGATTCAATCTTTTTTCTTTCTTTCTTAGTTTTCTCCTATGTTTGAACCAGAACTATCAACTGGTATTAGAGCTTCCACGATCTTGAGAGCCAAAGATAGATTCTTGAAACTTTTTTCATGATCCGATCAAAGATGGAAGCCAGATTGGAGTCTCTGGAGAAGACATTTGAAGAATGGAGGCGAAATCTTGCAGAAGAACAAGAAGTAAGGACAATTAGACAAGAGTTGAGCGATGCAAGGTAGAAAAGAGTGGAAGAACTGCTGGAAGCTTTAGTGAACCAACCGAACAGAGGACCAACCCCAGAATCATTCACGAACGCTGGTGAAAGAAGGGGAAACGGGCCAGAGACAAAAGTGGCAGAGGGGAGAATTGGAGGAGTAATGGAAGATCGTTGGAGAAAAATGAAGATTCTACTATTCGCAGGAGAAGACGCCTATAGGTGGGCGAGCCGTTTGGAAAGGTACTTTCAGATTAAAGGGGTGAGTGAGATAGAAAGGTTGCAAGCAGTCTTGATAGCCATGGAAGGTAAGGCCCTTAACTAGTACCAGTGGTGGGAAGCTAGTTCTTCAAACCCCACCTGGGAAAGATTAAAGACCTGTAGTAATCTAGTGTTTTAAGCCCTCCATGATGTAGAATCCTTACGAGTTGTTATTAGGCCTGAAACAGACTAGCATAGTGGAAGATTTTAAGGGGAAATTCGAAATGTAGGTAGGACCTTTGAGAGGAACAGATCCAGAATACCTTAAGGGCATCTTCTTAAATGGGCTTAGAGAGGAGATTAAGGCTGAGCTCAAGCTGCACCCAGTAACAACCTTAGAAGACATGATGAACATTGCTCAAATGATAGATGAGAAAAATTAAGCTCTATCCAGAAGGGGGGGAATGCAGACTTTCAGCAAACCAGAGTTTAAAGGACCACCAATAACTAGAACAATCTCTTATGAGGTAGGAAGCAGAGGAAATTCCCAAGTAAGATCATCAAATGGCAACAGAACAACTGAATCTACTAGCAATAGACTCGTTGGAACAGAAAGAAGCTGGATAGGAGGATTTAGGAAGCTGTCTGATGCTGAATTACAAGAAAAAAATCAAGAAAGGGCTATGTTTTAGATATGATGGGAAGTTTGACCCATATCATAAATGCAAGAACAAGCAATTCAGAATAATGTTGGTAAAAGAACAAACCGATGAGGAGGAAATAATTGAACAAGAGACTTCAGGAATTTTGAAGCAACAAGAGGACAGCTATAAGGTCATGTAGCTCTCCTTAAACTCAATGATAGGCTTCATTTCAAAAAAAATCCTAGAAGTTATGCGGAACCTTAGAGAAAAGAAGGGTAATTATTTTAATTGACTGTGGAGCCTTTAACAACTTTATATCCAAGGAGTTGGTAGAGGATCTCCAATTACCCACGGTGAAAATACCTACTTACTTAGTGGAAGTAGGGGACGGACATAATGTGGAATGTCAAGGCATATGCAAGGGCTTAATATTACAATTGCAGAACATGGTAGTCCAACAGAATTTCTACTTATTCAACCTGAGAGGAGCTGAAGTGGTCTTAGGCCTAGAATGGCTAGCAGGACTAGGGGAAATAAAAGCTGATTTCAAAAAATTATTATTACAAGTCAAAGTAGGGGAAGGAATACAAGAGATAAAGGGAGATCTAACATTGTCCAGGGCTCAAATCTTCATTAAATCATTAGAGAAAGGCCTGAAAAGTGAAGAGCACGATTTTTTGCTGGAATATAAAGTGGTAGTAGAGGAAAAAGAAGATATCAAACAGCCCTAACAGCAGTGGAGACTATCTTAGATTCAGTGATGTATTCCAAGAACCCGAAGGGTTACTACCAAACCGAAAGCATGATCATACTATCAACTTGAAGGGGGGAGCAACCATCCCTAACATCAAACCTTACAGGTATCCCCACTATCAGAAATCAGAAATAGAGAAGCTAGTAAATGAGATGTTAAAAGCTGAAATTATTAGACCTAGTACCAGCCTATATTCTAGCCCTATTATTCTAGTCAAAAAGAAAGATGGAGGATGGCGATTCTATGTGAATTACAGGGCCTTTAACAAGATCACAGTGGTTGATAAATTCCCTATTCCTGTTATAGATGAATTGCTGGATGATTTAGGAGGTGTTGTTGTATTTTCTAAAATAGACTTGAAATTTGGTTACCACCAGATTCGCATGAAGGAGGGAGACATTGAGAAGACAGCCTTTCGCACGCATGAAGGACATTATGAGTTCTTGGTCATGCCATTTGGCTTGACTAATGCATCATCTACATTTCAGTCACTAATGAATGAAATATTGAACCCTTACTTGAGAAAATTTATTCTAGTCTTCTTTAATGATGTCCTATTATACAGCCTCAATAATGAAGCCCATTCAACATACTTAAGGATTGTTTTGTAGACACTCAAGAAACATGTGTTGGTTGCTAACAAAAAGCAATACACATTTAGCCAGCCTAGCCTAGAATACTTGGGCCACATCATTTCGACTGAAGGAGTAGCAATTGACCTTAAGAAGATTGAAGCCATGTGGTTATGGTCGGTTCTCAAAGATGTAAAAGGATTAAGGGGATTCCTAGGAATAATTGGATACTATAGGCGTTTTGTCAAAAACTATGGCCAAATTGCTAAACCTTTGACCTAATTATTATAGAAAGACAGTTTCAAGTGGAGTGAAGAGGCCCAAACAGCCTTTGAAAAATTGAAGACTGCAATGACTCTACTACCAGTATTGGCAGTCCCAAACTTTTCTAAACCATTTGTGGTAGAAATAGATGCTTCCAGTAAAAGGATAGGTGCAATTTTACTACAAGAAGGCAAACCATTAGCCTTCCTGAGCCAAGGGTTGTCTGAAAAAGCACAAAACAAATTAGTATACGAAAGGGAATTAATGGCTGTGGTATTGGCAGTTCAAAAGTGGAGGCATTACTTAATGGGGCAGCATTTTATTATAAGAACAGATCAACAAAGTCTGAAGTATTTCAATGAACAACGCTTCCCAAGTGAAGAACAATTCAAATGGACCTCCAAACTGATTGGTTTTGACTTTGAAATTCAATATAAAGCAGGGAAGGATAATTCAACAGCAAATGCTCTCTCTAGGAAAATGACATTTGTAGCTATGACTGTATTAAAATGTCCTGAATTAGAGAATTGGATAGAGGAAATACATAAGGATGAGAAGCTGAGTAAATTCATCAAAGACCTATTGATTGATCCTAACTCTCATCCTGGATATCATCTTCAAAGGAACAGGCTCTTTTTCAAAGGGAAGTTGGTGCTGCCAAAGACTTCTCCTCATATTCTAACTCTTCTAATCGAGTTTCATAGCTCTCCAGTGGGGGGCCATTCAGGGTTTTTCAGAATATACAAAAGATTAGCAGCTGTGCTATATTGGGAGGGCATGAAACGAGATATTCAACAATTTGTAAAGGCCTGTGATGTTTGCTAAAGAAATAAATATGAAACCTTGGCACCCGCTGGACTCCTACAACCTCTACCCATCCTACAACACATTTGGATCGAAATTTTCATGGATTTCATTGGTGTATTACCTAGAGCTAAAGGGAAAGATACTATAATGGTGGTAGTTGACAGATTCACCAAATATGCCCATTTTTTAGCCTTTAACCATCCTTTTATAGCTAAGGATGTTGCTACTGTATTCCTAAAAGAAGTAGTAAGGCTTCATGGGTTCCCTACATCAATTATTTCTGATAGAGATCAGATCTTCCTTAGCAAATTTTGGAGAGAACTATTCTAGTTGGCAGGAACTCAACTCAAGTTTAGCTCAGCATACCACCCTTAAACAGATGGGCAAATAGAGGTGGTTAATCGTTGTTTAGAAACATACCTAAGATGTTTGACAGGAACAAAGCTAAAACATTGACCAGACTGGCTAAGTTGGGCAGAATTCTGGTTCAACACTAACTACAGCAGCACAACTAAAATGACTCCCTTCAAAGCTCTTTATGGATGTGATCCTCCTATTCTCCTAAAAGGAACCACTATTCCCTTTTCAGTGGAGGAAGTTAATAAACTAATTGCTGATAGAGACAATATGTTAGCAGAACTAAAGGCTAAACTTCTCAAAGCTCAAGATCGGATGAGAGCCCAAGCTAATTAGCACCGTAGAGAGGTAAACTTCTAAGCAGGAGACTGGGTTTACCTCAAACTACAACCTTACCATCTTAAATCCTTAACTAAGGACCCAAATGAGAAACTCCGCACGATTTTATGGTCCTTTTCAAGTGACGGATAGGATTGGACAGGTTGCCTATTGCCTATAACTTCTAGACACTTGCCTTATACACCCTGTCTTCCATGTATCTCTTCTAAAGAAGGCTTTACCTCCTCACACTAGTCCCCAACCTTTACCCCTTATGCTCTCCAATGACTGGGAATTACAAGTCACACCAGAACAATTATTAAACACTCGTGAGGGACCTAATGGAGAGCTAGAAGTCCTCATTAAGTGGCTTCATTTATCGGAATGTGACAACAGCTGGGAATTCGCAGCCACCATCCAAGGCACTTTTCCTAATTTCCACCTTGAGGACAAGGTGCCACTTTTAAGGAGTATACCTCCAATTAAAAAGGTCTATGTTAGAAGAAATAGGAGGGAAAGGGAATAACAGAAAAAACAGAATAACAGAATTCTGTTAAGCAATAGAATGTAGAAACAGAAGCACAGAACATTACAAAAAGGGAGAGACTGTGAGAGAAGGGAGTAGTGAGTTTCTAGGAAGGAGTTATAGGGAGAGAACCAGGTCTCTCGGATCACCTGGGCTTGTAAGCATTCAGTCCTTGGTCAGTGAGTGTTGCTGATTGGGACCTCATTCTTGGCAATAAAGATTCAATCTTTTTTCTTTCTTTCTTAGTTTTCTCCTATCTCTGAACTAGAACTATCAGAAACTAAGGATGAAAGGTAGAATCGCCAAAACATAAAAAAACCAGAGTAAAATCCATAAACTAGATCTACTGCATAAAATTACAACTTTTTATCAGAAATAAAAAATGAAGAATATCACCATGGATAACCGTATTATACCTTATGAAAAGTTAAGCATCAAGGAAAATCATATCTATGGAATCATCGAATAAAAGAGCAACAATGGCAGAACAAGAAGAATATAGAAATTACTTGAAAAGGAGTCAAAAGTAATCACCGGAAGGAGCAAACCACCCACTGAGAGAACTTGTTGCACTAGAAAGCTCCAAAGAAAACACAAGAAAATGATGGAAAGTGAGAGAAAATTAAAAAGAATTAGGAAGCCAAGTTTATATGTGATCCAGTCTAATAGGTATAACTTGAGGTACGAAATCAAAGGATAAGATTGATTTAGAACCATTGCAATGGATGGCTGAGATTAAAATCCAAGTTACTCGTCATCAAGATACACGTAAGATACGCATAGATAATTATACCATCCTCATGATTAATGCACGAGCTAGCAGAAAGGGTTGATGGCACGTTATCGAGGGAATGGCGTCCTCATACATAGGCCGGTCCAATTGTCGTAAAAAAAAGCTTTCGAACAAGTGGGAGAAAGGAGGCAAGTGATAATACCTGATTTGGTCAAGCGGCCCAAGCCCACCAACCTTAGCTAGAAACAACAAAACTATCCTCGGCCCAATTTACTTCTCTAAAGAAGAATAAAGACCTAGCCCAATACAACTGGCCTGGCGTGATCAGCTTAATATAATGAAACAACCCATATTAACGCAAAGCCAGCCCAACATCTGAGCAAGTCCAATCAGTATAGAATACACCCCTATGCATATGTGCCATGTTAAAATTTTATCGAAAAGGTGAACATTCATGCCCTTGAGCAATTAGCTCATCATTGAGGTTTCCTTAAACTGTCAAGACCATGTGTATACCCTTATTGGCCTTTCAAATTACACCAAATACCTTTTTCAAACCCCTCAAAGGTTATATAAAGTTAAGATATGAGTGCCTTTTCTCCGAGCTACTTGTATGACTATTATTTTACTAAAACATTATTGACTTAAGCATTCGACTATTAAATTTGTTGAAATAAATCTAGATTTGTGGGCAGATTTGTGATTCTGCAAAAAAAAAAAAAATTAAAACTTATAAGATACAAATTTATTTAAATATAAACCTACAATAGTTTAATCTGCTAAACCTATACAGGTCAAATGGATAGTTCACAGATGAGTTCATATTTTTTTTTATTTTTACTTTTTCATCTTTTAAATAAACTAACACACTATACAAATTTTTATATAACTAATTCAATACTAATTTTCAAAATTAATTTTTATCTTTCAATTCAATCCAACTTAAATAAATTAATTTTAAGTTAATGGCTTAATTCTCGATTAATAATTTAAATTTAACAAGTTTTTATTTTACTTTATTTAGTTTTCAATTATTAGCGTGAATTAAGAATATATTAAATATATGATGTTTGAATTTATAACTGTTATTTTAAATTTAATTTTTTAAAAAACCTTAAAAATATTTTTTTTTAAGAAAATGAAAAAGCCAACGGACCCAATGCATGAGTCCGCAATTTGCAAATGTTCAAACTTTCATTGTGGGAGTTTGCAATTTTTGCAAATTGGATTCGGTCTAGTTCGTTTATGGTTGGTCTTCACAAATTGATCCGCGAATTAAGTGAATGAGTTTGTTTAACAACTACACGAAGTATACACAATGGACACCCCCTTTGTTGTGTACACCTTATATTTGTTCGTTTGTTTTAGCAAACCGATCAATCTATATTGAAAGGCCGACCGAACAAGTTGGGAACTACAAATAAAAGAGTGAAACAGTACTTTATCCTTAATGCTTGGGTTTATGTCTCTGAAGAATTTAATATTTCTAAAATAATAAAATTTAATATAAATTACGATCTCTCCTCTCCTAAAGTTTAATTTAAATACATCCCATCCCCTCATTTTTCAAAATTGTTCCAAATCCCCCTTGTACTATGTGTAGTAGCTACGCTCCTTTGCCTTATCGTTAAAAAACCGTTAATATCATTAACGGTTGACCAATTACTTTAGTCATTGCAACTCTTCAAATGGAACACCTTCTTTATTCCAAAGAAATAAACAATTTTGCCCTTTCATGATTTTGGAAATTTAATCGCCCGTTGACAGGAATTATCTTGTTCCAGTTACTCCAGTTATCTTCAATTCTCTTTTCTCCCTCTCTTTATTAATGCTTTTAACATATTCCTATCTTACTTATTAGATTTATTTTTAATTTTTGCTTTCAAAATATTTTTATGATATTTTATTTGTTATGTTAGGTTTTCTCGTAAAACAATATTTTAAATACTGTTTATATATATATATATATATATATATATATATATATATATATATTAATTTTCTCTTCTCTCTCCAATTGCTTTACAAAATCTATACTACTACTTTTTATTTTTTTACATTTAAAATATTTTTGCATGTTTTTTTTGCGTTAAAATTTTACTTTTAGAAACAATATATTTACTTGCATTTAGATGAACAATAAATCAATGTGAACTATATTTCTTATTGCTAAAAATATTTAAATATCACTGAAAGTAATAATATGTAAATTATTTGATGTATATATATTAATTAGTTAAAACTAAAAACATCAATTTACGTTTTAACACAAAGTAATATCTTTCTTAAAAAATTAATTATTTTATTTAAGATTGTTTTGTATTTTTTGATTAAACTAAAATTAATTTTTGTACTGATTAATTATTAATTATAATTGATATTTATAGTCCCATTATCCTCGCAAACGGGGGCCGGGATGCCTATAAAAATTCGTACATACCGAAATACGTATTCTTATTAACGTTTCATATATTTTTTCAAAGGTATGTATTTTACAAGTTTTCAAATAATGTATTTTGTTCTTTTGTATTTAAAAACCAAACTCTATTTTTTTTAAAAAATAACAGTAACGCTACAGAGGGAGTTTGACGTCATAAGAAATTAAATATTTTTAGCATTAGATTGTATTTAAGGTATTGATATTTATATTTTTAATCATCATTTACTTATTTTGAGACTGGAAAAATAATAACTAAACAATAAGGCTTCGTTTGGTACATTACATGGTATATTATAAGGATAAGTGATTGGTATAATATAGTATAATACAATGTTTGGTCTGTAATAGTATAAAATAAATATTTGTATATAATTATCCTATTTTTTATTTTTATGATAAATGAGAAAGATAGGGGAATAATTAAATTTTTCTAATTTTAAAATTTTAATATTTATCTTAATACTGTACTATTTACCCTTATTCTCTTCCTTAAGAAGTGGATAGTATTATATGGACAATGGAAGTAAATATATAAAAGAAGACTTTTGAATTAATTATATAATTCATTTGAAATTTACAAATAAGTCTTGATATGCAAATGAAACATAAAACATTTAACCTCTTTAAGCATCCATGTCCCCCTAACATTATAATTAAAATAAGCAAGTTCTTACTTCACAATTTCCGATTTTTCTTTAATCTAGATTTGCTTTTAGAAAACAACACGTGCTAACAAATAAATGTTCTCTCCTGAAGTTCTTAAATTGAGAAGCTGAAAGTAGATAGTAGATTATTAAGGCCACGTTATTACTGGAAAAAAAAGGGATTAGAGACCACATCATTCCGGGACCCATGGGTGGGAATAGTCTATTTTTGTGGCGGGGCGAAAATCTTAAGTCAATTGGACATTATTATCTCTTTAATAAAAAATACATATCAATGCAATAACATTTCATATCTTTATATTTTTTTCTTGTTTCAATTGCAATTCTAAATTCTATTAGGTATTTTTTTTAAGGTATTCAATTGAACTTATTATGAGTGAATAAAGAATTCAAGAGAAAGAAACTAGAAGTGAATGAAAAATAAAAGTAGAAGGAAAAAAATGATGAGAGAGGAAAAGAGTTTTTTAAAGAATATTGACAAAAATTGTTTATAAAATTTTTTTAATTTAATGAGGAATTAATCTCAAATGAAATTAAACTCTTATAATGAAAGGATATAGAGGTTAGTTGAGAGCTATTAGTGTAAGTAATATTTAATGTCTTTTAAAGATTTTGTACTTTTTATTGCATTTGAAATTTAATTTCTAATCTTTGTACATATGAGTCTAATGATT
Organism: Sindora glabra; assembly: GCA_020226215.1. Classification (NCBI taxonomy): domain Eukaryota; kingdom Viridiplantae; phylum Streptophyta; class Magnoliopsida; order Fabales; family Fabaceae; genus Sindora; species Sindora glabra. The sequence continues at coordinate 31,682,944 of CM035226.1, read as the reverse complement.
TAGTCATTTCTTCATTTACAAAATAAAATAAAGATTAAATTAAATAAGGGTCAAAAGTTTAATTTAATTAAATAATTTACTTAATTTATATTGAAGAATATTTGACAAATAAATTTATAGTCATATTATTTTTCCTGGATAAAATATGACTTTATTAAATATGGAAATATTGGTAAAACATCTTATGTGCTATATAAATTTTTTGGAGGGATTAAATAAAAAATTAACATTTTTATTAACAAATTTACATATTATGATATAAAATTAAAAATCTAAGGAGGTTAAAGTTTCTTCACTTTTTGCCTAGACTTGAATAATCTCATCAATATATTCTTCTTTATTCCAGCTATTAATTACTCTCTCCAAACTTAATCTTAAATTAGAAATTAAAAAAGCTAAAGTAAAAAAAATAAAACAAAAAAAAGAGAAGAAGCCAAAACATAGAAATGAAAGAAAAATATAAATGACCTACCTAAATAAAAAAATAAAGAATTTTTTCACTCTACTTTATAAAGCCCAAAAATAGCTATTTCATTGGCTTTGTAATGGAGAAAAAGATGGATTTAGAGTTTTATATAATGTTTTGTCTTGAATTAGAGATAAAAACAAGGAAAAATGGTGAATAATAAGGGTTAAATAGAAATTTTCTGCTAAGGAGTGGCAGTGTTAATATCAATTACTAATAAGGGAAGGGAGTGTATTTTCCCAAACAGGAGGAGAACTGTGTGTAATTAATCCTAACTTTAGGGGAGGTGAATACAATTTATCCTTACATGTATCTTAGAGGCCATTACATTCCATAAAAGGGAGATAGAGGAGCTAGACTTGCTTCAGCTTGATATGAAAAGGAGGCTATTAGGAAAGGGATTTTTATTTGTTCTGGTTCTGGAGGATATTTGGAATGAAAAATATGTGGATTGGGATAATCTGCGCAATTTTCCCTTGTATCAATTGTAATAGTGATCCCGGCAAGCAAAAAGGTTGCATCATTCATGAAAATTGTTCCACTTCTTCAGTTGAGGGCATTTGTTTGACAAAGATTCTTGGGCTTTGTTCGCCAAACATGCATTTGATTATGAAGGTTATAATGTGAACCCAAGTTTGGAGAAAATTGGCAAGGACATTGTCAATAAATGTAGAGTATTGTAAAAATACTTGGAGGTGTCTTATGATCAAAGGTTAGCATTGGAGACTGGCATATAATTCTCTATAGTGACATGTGGAATCTCTCAGAGAATGAGAGCAAAATTGTTACTGCTTTGGGGGTAAGCTATTACTATTTACTTTCATATCTAAAACGGTGCTTTACTTATTGTTCTATGTTTCCTAAAGATTATGAATTTGAGAAACAGGAACTAATCCTACTGCGGATAGTTGAGAATTTTTTACAACTACAGAAAGAAAATGAGAAATTAGAAAATATTAGTGTTGAATACTTCTGTTATCCAGTTTCAAGATCATTTTTTCAAATCTCCAGCAATCGGGGTGGTTGTTATGTTATGCATCACCTCATTCATGACTTTGCAGAATTTGTTATTGGTGAAATTTACCTTGCTTTTGATGCTGACAATGTGCAAACATGCCCGGAAGAACCCATCATGGTTTTTTGTGAGACAAAGAATTTACGTACTTCTCTGCCAATTTATACAGACAATTATGGATTGTTGCCTTTACATGAAAGAGTATCTCAGGCTATTTTGTTAGAGCTTAGACGCTTAAGAGTCTTATCCTTCTCTAGATATGGTACAATTGAAGTTTTTCCTAATACAATTGAGGAATTAATTCATCTTTGGTGTTTGGACTTGTTTGGGACTAAAACGAAGAGTTTGCCTGCCTCTGTTTGTGGCTTGCACAACCAGTAAACACTAAGCCTCACAGATTGCCTTTACTCAATCATGTTAACTGAAGATTTGCATCATCTAGTCAACTTATGGTATCTTGACATTTGAAGAACTGGATTAGAAGGGATTCCAAGAAGGATTGGTGAAATGAAAAATCTTTAATTCTTAAGTGATACTATTTTTGGCAAAGACACTTGCATTTCAGATTTGAGAGGACCTGCAAATCTTGGCAAATCACTTGCCATTAGTAGGTTAGAGAATACCAGAAGTGTTTTAGAAGCAATACCTTGAACATCTAGAGTTGAGTTGGAGCTCCACATATTGCAGTTCAGTTCCACATGGGGTAGAAATAGAAATTATTACAAAATCAATTATACAATGAATCCAACATGGATACAAAAATGTTTTTGGAATTCCTAGAAGATATTTTAGAATTTTTAGAAACATTGCACCTATTCATCAGGAAACTTAAAGGATTATATAGAAACTCTACATAGACAGATATTTTTAGAAAATTTAGGATGAAAATACCCTAGAAAAACCCCTATAAATACCTCCCAAAGTTGTAGTTATGTATCCAAAGTTGAATAGAATTTCATTGTTCAATTGAGAGTTCTCTCTTTCTTCTTCTTCTCCAATTGGCTCTCGAGTCATTTTGATATTAAAACTGGTTTATCTAACTTCTTGCGTAAGTGTTCGAGTCAGAAATGATTGAAATTTTTCTTGATTTCGTACTTCAACAACTACTAGTGTCCAAACCCTAATTTTCAATTAGTTTTTTAGCAAAACAACACTAAAGACAAGTTCAAAGTGGTCCAAAATGCCGTACTGCAAAATTTCATGGTGAATGGAGCAACCACGCGCTTTTATGTGCTATTGTTGAAGTCCCATGCATCAGCCACTCGCAACATGTGCCACATGTGCTTGACTGAGGTTGAAAACAACCACGTCAGTGCCATATCAGCCACTTTACGAGTGCTAAGTGTTAAAGAATGCTAAGTCAACATACCTAGTTAGCCACTTGATGTTGGCTACAAAGTCATCACTCAAGTGCACAATCAGCATCATGATAGCCATGTGTCCTCTTGTCCACATCAACAGCCCCGTCAACAGATTTTTCTATAATTTGGAATTGCCTCTCAACTTCCTCATATTTCTAATTTGACCCCTATTGTTCTTAAAATTACAAGATATTCCTAAACTTTTCATTAATTTTATTTTAACCCTAGAATTTATCTGTTATTATAAAATCCCCTCACACCTGATCAAAATTTAATTTTAAATCTTAAACTTTGTCTAATTATTACAAATAGCCCCTAAATTTTCTAGAAATTTAACTTTAATCCCATAACCCATTATAAATTATCAAAATGCCATCAAGAAGGCAAAACAAAAAAAATATCCAAGAGATTAAGATTAAAGAAATGTAGAGATAGATTCAACAACTACAAGAAATTGTTAATACCTAATAAGATTTACTGAATCAGAGAAGGGATCCAAAATATAATTTTAACAATAGTAACTATTCTTTAGCAAGTAGCAGTTGTCCTTGAAGGTAGCCAACCAAAGTTAGTGATATTAAAGTTAACATTTTAGAGTTCAAGGTAAAGCTTCAACTAGATGAATTTATAGACTAGCTTTAAATAGTTGAAAAGATGTTCAAATTGAAAGACATACCAGATGAGCAAAAGATTAAAATTATTGCTATCAAGCTAAAGAAACATGCTTCCATCTGGTAGGAAATTTCAAAGAAGAAATGAGAATGTGAAGGAAGAAGCAAGATTGATATATGGGAGAAAATGTGATGAAAACTTATGCGTAAGTTCCTACCTAATCACTATTATTACAATAACTTTGTTTAGTTGCAAAATCTTCATTAAAAATTCCTATCTATGGAAGAATACATTAGAGAATTTGAGAAATTGATGATGAAAAGCGATATTCAAGAGAAAAAAGAGCAGATTATTGCCTACTACCTTGGGAGTTTGAACTTTAAGATTGCCTAATTAGTTTAATTTCAACAATACTGGACCTTACATGGTGTAATCCGACTTGCTATCCGAATTGAGAAATAACTTTCCAAAAAGCCCACATTCCAACTGTCCTTCTCAAGAAACTCTACTAAAAAAACTCAAACCATACAACCTAATACCAAAAACAAAACCCCACTTAAACTTACCAAAGAAGCTAACCTTAAAACACCTACTAAACCTAAACCATCTAAATGTTTCAAATGCCAAGGATATGGCCACATTGCATTAGATTGCCAAAATAGAAAAGTTATTACTATCATTGAAGGAGAAATTAAAAAAGTATCAAAAGAAGAAGAGCTTAAGCAGACATAAGAAGAATTCAATTAGGCTAGAGGTGAAGCCAAGCTGCTGGTATCCTTAATATCTAAGGTTAGAAGTTTGAAGGTTGTAGTAGATGCTCTCAATAGAAGACACACTTTGCATTCTTTTAGAAAATGCCTATTCGAAGTGGTGTATGATACTTATCCCTTTAGCCCATTTAATTTAACACTAGCTTTTGTTAGCCATTAGTACAATGCAGTTGTAGAGCAAAGAGCAAAGAAGATCAAGAAGCCTCATGAACAAGTGCATATAAGAATTTAGAAATAGAGTTCAAAATATAAAGCTCAAAGAACAAAATTTGATGATAGTATACTTTTAAGGAGGGAGACTTGGTATGGATACACTTGTAGAATTCAAGAAGCCTCACGAACAAGTCCATGTAAGAATTCAAAACAGAGTTCAAAATATAAAGCCTAGAGAACAAACATCGATGATGGTATACATTTAAGGAAAGAGACTTAGTATGGATACATTTGCAAAAAAAGAGACTCTCAAATCAGCCTATTGCTAAGTTATCTCTAAAAGTAAAAGGACTATTTCGAGTTATGTAGAAGATCAATGACAATGCTTACAAGATAAAGCTACTAGACTCTTATGGTGTTTCCACTATCTTCAACGTTACTAATCTTCATACTATGAAGAAGATAACTAGCCTCGAGGCCAAGTCTCGTCAAACTTTGGGAGAATAGTATAAATTCAATTATACAATGAACCCAACATGGATATGTTTTAGAGTTTTCTAGAACATGCTTTTAGAATTCTTAGAAGATATTTTAGAGTTTTTAGAAACATTGCACCTATTCATCAGGAAACTTAAAAGATTACATAGAAACTCTACATAGGGAGATTTTTAGAAAGTTTAGGATGAAAATGCCCCTAGAAAAATCCCTATAAATACCCCCTAAAATTTGTAGCTTTGCATCCAGAGTTGAATATAATTTTATTATTCAATTGAGAGTTCTCTCTCTCTCTTTTTCTTCTCCAATTGGCTCCTAACCCAAAAATACTTGACAATTTATAGCATCGAACAAGCTTGGAAATTCTCACCATCAAAAACTACAGTGGCTTAAACTTTCCAATTTGGATAGGTCAAAATTCTTACAATAATATGATTTCTGTCTCTCTTTACAGCCGTGATTGTTTTGAATTGCCACCATTTGGGCAACTACCTTCTTAAGCATCTGATTGTTCATGGTTTTCAAAAGTAACCGTTGGTCCCGGGTTCTATAGAAATGATGGATTTTCTTCAATGTCATCCTTTGCATCCCTTGAAATTTTGAAGTTCACTGATTTGGAACATCACTTTCCTTCCTTGGAAAAGCTTCTGATTATTGGTGCGAGCAACTGGTTTCTTCTCTCCCAACATCTCCTGTAATTAAGGAACAAGCAAGACATGAAAGTGAAAATCCAGCTTTGAGGGAGATACTAATTTCACTGTATGCTTTCAAAGTTTCGGGTTGCAACCTCGTGAATTCTATTTTTGAATCCATGATGCACACAGAAAAGTCACTCGAGCATTTAGACATCTCTGATTGTTCTACCGCTTTATCATTTGCCGCAGGCTGTCTGCCAACTTCATTAAAAACTTTGGTATTCAAGAACAGCAGTGACTTTTAAGTTCCCATGTTCCAATCTCACCAGGCACTTCAGACCTCTAAAATACGTTATATACGTCGTGACTTAGTCAAATCCTTCCCAGTGGACGCATTCCCATTTCTCAAATTCCTCTACGTAGAAGGGTGTGAAAATCTTGCGTCTCTTTCAGTTGCAGCTGGCACTCTTGAGCATCTAGATAGCATTGCCATTATTCGGTGTCCCAAGTGTGCATCGTTCCCTGAAGATTGCGAGAATTTACAATCTTTGCCTAATCATATGAAGAGCCTTCTTCCAGCTCTGACTGAACACTTTATAATTGATTGTCCTGAAATTGCGTCCTTCCCTGAATTGGGTTTCCCATCAACTTTGAGCTCGCTTGTCATTAAAAATGGTCTGGCACTTTTTGCAAAGAGGATGGAATGGAATTTGCCAAGTCTAAACCCCCTCAACGTTTCCGGCATGTATGACATAGTTGAGTCCTTCCCGGAGTACGGTTTGCTGCCTGACACACTCTCCTATCTGTCAATTGAGAAAATTCTAATGATCAAGTTTGGTTGCAAGGAGCTTTATTGTCTTACTTCTCTCAAACACTTATGGATTGCAAACTGTTCCATGCCGGAGTCCATGACAGTAGAAACTCTGCCTGCCTCTTTGGTCAAACTTATTGTTTGCAACTGTCTCTTTATAGAAGGGAGATGTCACGTGAATAATAGGGAAATTTGGCCCAAGATTGCTCACATTCGAAACATTCGCATTGGAGATAAATGGATTTCTTGAAAGCATTTTAATATGCACAGTACAGGTACTTCTTCTGCACTTGTATCTCTTGTTCTTTTTTTTTTCTTTAACGGAAAGAAGGACGAAAAGAACCAATTTTGACGAAATCTTGTTTGTCCTATAGAAATCAAGTTTTACATTTTTATAATGAATCATAACATCCTATCACCATTTGTCATTTGATGCCTTCATTTTAAATCTGGGGACTTCAATTAGTCCATCTTTTTACAATTCACCATCAATATTCTATCCATTGTACTTTAAGTTAACTTGCCTATATTCCTCATAAAGAAATATTAAGTTTACTAAAATGGCACCTGTTCCCAGAGAGAAATCAAATTTCAATAATCGCCATAAGCTTGAGTTCACGATCTATTGTCATATTAATCCTAACAATGTTTCTGGTTTGTTTCGCCATATCAGAAAAATGAGGAGTCAGGGAATGCAAGAATATTTATTTCGACTGCTATGAGATGCCGGTGGCGTTTTAGACCAAACATGTCGACAGCACTTTTCGTTTTAGAACTCTGATTTTTAGTCAAAGAATTAAGCAGCATTTGCACTTGTTAGCTATCAACTCCAATTTCTTGCTTGTAATTTCAATGAACAATTTTTCCAGAGCTAGCCTTCGCAATGCTTTTCGTGTCTGGATGCATTTCAATTAATTAATCATCAAATTTCATTACAATTGAAACATTGTACATCAGTGATCTCCAATGAACAACATTGACTCTTGTGATTACAGCTAAAAATGACATCTACAACTTAAATAATTAAGCATTTTTCTTAATTATATTTTCTTTAAAGGAACCTGGAAAACCTGCATTCACGAGGTCTTCCCTGAGGAAACCGCTTATAATCTTTGCAGTAATTATAAATCATGTAATATTTTTGCACCCATATGAGGCTTCTTTTGCCATTAGCATTCAATCCTTGTGTTTGCCAACTATTACCACCAGAAGTGCTTTTTGAGTTTAAATCACAAGAAGATGATGAGCCCTTGGACCAAACACAGGCTTCAGCTTTGAAGTTGCTGTAGTAGGCTTTGAAAGGAGCAAAGGACCAATTGGTTTTCTCAAGACCTCCTCTTGTTGCCCATTGATCTGCGCTCCATAGACTTGAATACAGCCTCATTGGTTGATTGTTGGGAAAGGGAACTCCCCTGGCTTCATTGTTGTTGAAGACTCTAAGAGGGATATTATCTACCAAGAAACTGTATGCAAAAAATTGGACATTAGAAGAGTGAAGAACTTAACTTTTTAAAATCTGCGTTAGCAATTAGGATAATATCTTGCAAGAAGAACAGATACAACTCACATGATGCGCTGTGGGTTCCATACAATAGAATATGTGTGAAATTGTTTTGTTGGATCGAACCAAAGATAGAACTGCTGCTCTCTGTCACCTTTTCCTTCAACGTACACATTGGTGTGCACTATATATGGCTCTCCACTGATGTTTCCCAAGAATTCAAAATCTATTTCATCGTGATTTGGTCCTTGTGAAGATAACTTCAACCCAAAACAACATTAGCAATTGGCAGAATTCACAAAAAATAACGTGAAAAATACAACTTTCAGGAAAGTAGCAGATGAGCGTATTATCTGGTTGAGCACAAATTTGCAACTGTGAAAAATTGCTTACTTGTAGGAAAGAAAACTTCAATGAGGAAGTTTTAATTCTTTTTGTTAACCAAACAAACAATTGGAAAAGTTCATGAAAAAATTTAATTTCTACAAAGGACCCCTAAATAACAAAAAAAGAATAAAAGAAATAGCATAATGAATGGTTTTATTAAAAGATGATAATATATTTTTTTGGTAATAGTGCCCGCTAATGAACTCACGTAGAACGCCGTGACGGTTCCAGCGGAGTTACCGGAAACTAGCTTGAGCTGCATGTCAAATCTTCCAAACAGGTACTCATTTTTGGATTGGAAGCCAGAGCCTGAGGCCTTATCAAGAGAGAGGGTCAGAATCTTGCCATCTTTTAGTATGCATGCACGATGATCACCCCAGGTGATGTCAACCTGTTCGTAGAAATTACCAGCAGAAGTGGCAATACCGAGGCACATACCGAAAGAGATCAGCAACAGAGCTGAAAATAATGTGTGAGAACTCATCATGGAATCGCTATTTTGAAATTGAAGCCTCCTGGGGTCCTTTATGTAAGTGTGAGGAATCATGATCTTGATCTTTACGTATACAATGGGATGCTTCATACAATGAAGTACAGAAGGAAGAGAGCTGGCAGAAACATGATTAATTTATTGGCTTGATTGGTATGAATATTTGGTATTGGGTTGGGATTAATTTCTAGAGTGCTTTAGGGAACCCTTCATGCATTGCGTACATTTGTATATGTATGTAAGTATATAAATGTGCTAATAAGTTAAGATATCTTAAAATTTTTGTAGGATAAGTCCTTTTTTTCTTTTTCCCTAGTGTCATATTAGAAGGTAGAGTGAGGTTACGTCCATGCTCACTTTGGGAAGGGAGATTATATATCCATCTTTTACATAGGATAGGCAATTCACCGCATGCATTTACATTTTATGAATGCAAAATAATCCTTTCAATTTTAGGGTGATTAAATTTTACATCCTTTAATTTTGAAAAATTGTAAATCACCCTTTAAAGTATATAAATTTTGAAATTAATACTCATTGTGAATTTAATTTACCATTTTATTAAATTATTTATTTTTTAATAATATTTTTAAATAAGAGTCATAATATTATAGTATATTAGTTTATCTTATTATTTTTTTAAAAAAATTATGGTTATAAAATTAATAGAAATTAAATTAGAAATAAAGAGTTATAATTGAATAATAAAAAATGAATTGCGAAATTATACATAAAAAATAACAAAATGAATCAAAGCACTATACTATTGTAAATTTTGTTTAAAAAGTTCATTAAAAAAAATAATGTGATTTGATATCCAATGATAATTGGCTTGTTGGACGGCGCCCCGGTCTTCGCTCATTGAGGGTTGCTCCTACCATTCCACTCAAACAATGCATGCAAAAGTGAGAATTTTGCAATTTCTTGGCCACGAACATATTTTTTAGTAACATAAAAATTACATCAAATGTCATGTTTAAGCCATTAAATAATTAGAATTTCAGACTCTAAATTTGACTGATCCAAGATAGCTATAAGGCATGAATCGTGTGGTTAAAAAGAGTAATCATAATTATCTGAGTAGTAAAGGAAGTCCCTTATATATCATATCTAAATTTCAAATTTTAATATATGTGGAGTCTTACAATCTTCCTCACACAAATAGTTTAATATTCTTGTTAGGCACATAGAATTTTATGAATCAAAATCTAGACTAATAAAAATAGATTTGAATTAATTAAAGTATATACAGCTAATTATGGTTTAATATCATTTATTACACTTGAAATCTGTGATCTAAAACAACTCTTAGGCCTCAACTACTTGGCCTAAAAGACCGACACGAGTTATTCAAGTAGGGAATTTTGATACCTTAAATATTATACTTAAATCCCGAAATAAGATAGAGGTGGAGGTATATTAAATTTGATTTATTACACTTTCAAATTGGTACTCTACGCCTCTAAAATACTAACTTGAGCACCGTATTTTGCGCGACGGACTGACCATTTATCTTTTGCAGGTGATCTGCTGATCAACTATCTTAAAACGCATGATTTATGACAAAAATAAAAATTATTTATGATACGATTGAGAGGAAAAATGAAAAGCAGAAAGTCATGTCCATCAAAAGACCTGCTTTATGAAGCTCTTTCCTTCTATCTCTTTGCCTACTCATTCATTTATATTTCTTTCAAGCAAATTATTAATAAAAATAATAGGTTTACTTTATTAATTTTTCTATCTTCAATTCTAAATTTCCATTCTCTTGGTTCTTCATCTGTAGCCCCCATTTCTTGGTTTTCTATAAAGGTAATCTGCCTGTCTAGATGTAACTTTTCATTAACTCTTTGAAATACATATTATGAAGTTTGAACATAAAGACACCTTTGAGTAACAATTACGTTTGATCATATTCAATCCCAAATGGATACAGAATGTCCTTAAACTTGCATTAGTTGGCCATTTCTCACTATAATCTATTCATCATTTTTCTTTCTATTTTCTCTTTAAGTTTTTGGTACATTTTCAATTTCTCATGTTATCACAATACTGATTTATTTCTTTCGTGTTAATCTGTCAAGTTTTTAAAGAAAAAAATATTTTTTAAAGACACCTTTGAGTAACAAGTACGTTTGATCATATTCAATCCCAAATGGATACAGAATGTCCTCAAACTTGCATTAGCTGGCCATTTCTCTCTATAATCTATTCATCATTTTTCTTTCTATTTTCTTTTTAAGTTTTGGTACATTTTCAATTTCTCATGTTATCACAATACTAATTTACTTCTTTCGTGTTAATCTGTCAAGTTTTTAAAGAAAAAAATATTTTTTCATTGAGACTTGTAACTTTTATAGGAAAATAAATTTCTCAATTTTTATATATATTGAGTTCTTTGTTTCTCAATTAGCATGAGAAAATTAGAGGATTCTAAACCATTTCCATACATGGTTTTGAATTTTTCATGCATTGTTCAACTTGCAAGTTTGATTTGAGCTGAAAAAGGAAGAATGTGGATTGATAGTTAGGCAAAGTAACATGTTATACAAACTTCCCCGAGAAGGTTTGATAATATCATTATTTATTTCAGAAGTGCGTCTATATATATATATATATATATATATATATATATATATATATATATATATATATATATATATATATATATATGTTTTTTTCATAAATTTAAGCAATCTAATGGTCATGTTTATTATGCCTCTTCGTTAATGTAACTTATACCTATACATATCCATTAATTTATTATGATAGATGATATCTTCTGCATGAATATAGTTATAAAATATTAAGATGGATGGAAATATTTTATTTATTTAATATTAAATATAAAGAATATTATTATGAAATTTCACATTAATTAGATTTGAATTTTAAATATGATATATAAAATACACTTCTTAGATGACTCACACTAGTTTTTTACATTAGTAGATTAGTCCTGATAATTATCTTGAACCAATATTGCTTGGGGCATAACAAATGATATCATAGTGTATATCAATCTGATATTTCAACTGATACAAATCTTGAGTTATAATTAGATGCATGGTCCTAAAACATTATGCCATTTAAGCAACGATTATATATATATATATATATATATATAACATCAAATTTGATTATATAGCTAGACAATTTAAATTAGTCTTAAGTTGTTTTGGACCAATCAAATTTGGAATGTAACAATTATGTAAAATAAATAATATTTTCTTATATAATACTTTTGAATAAAATACACAAATATTTGTTTACATATATAATTTTTTTACCCATTGATGCCTGTTTGGCACGTAAATATAAATGGGTCAGGTTTTTGGACAGATGTTGCTTGTCGTCGAACTAGCTAGCTAGATCAGTTATTTTAACAAAACCCTGTACTCTGTACTCTATATACTAATGATAATTTCCTCTACAGTTTAAAGTAACATATTTGTTTACAAGACTCTATTGTCGTTTCACTAATTTCGAGTTGGCTCAACCAACAAAGTTTTGACTACCTATATCTTAAATTTGATTCATGTTGTTAACAATATTAAGAAATTAGACAATCTATTAATATCATTATAAATTTTTAAAAATGTCAGTGATATATCTAATCTTAAAATGAAACAAGTTATCTTATTTTTGAATTTTTTTAAAAAATATTATTCATACACACACATATAGAGTACATATATAGATAATGACCGGAACTAAAATTTTTAATATAGAAGTCAAATATTACAATATTAATTAAATATATATAATTTTTAAATTTAGAGGAGACAATTTAGAAATTCTATATATGAATGAAAATGGATACATTAACAATTTTAGGGGATAAGGTTTCGTTTCTCTCCCTGCACCCTTGCATACAGATACACGTACATAGGCACGTTTTGAACCCTTGTTGACTATAAAATATAGAAAAATAAAGGATAATGCTTTTCTTAGATCCATTTTTTACATTTATATAATTTATCTCCAAGAATTAATTACGGATAATAATAATTAGAATGAGAAGACATGAATAAACAGTAAAAATACAGAAAAAAGAGTGGATGAATGAGAAGACAATAGTTAAGTCAAATTAAACAAAAAAAAGTTAATTCCGTTATACTTCACACAGATACGTAAACAATCCCTTTCATAATAAAGATGCAATATATATATTTGTATTAATTGAGCGAAAATTTATTTAATATAGAGACCAAATTCTTGGATTCAAATTCCAAATATAATAGAAAGAGAAGTTGCTGAAGTAACATAGACTACCGCTACATCATCATGAAATAGCCGACTATAAAGATGCAATATTTACAATATAGTGGGGCCGTTCATGTATCTACCCCGCTTCAGAATTCCAAGAGCACACATACTTTATTCAATCTTTATATTCAATTTGCAGCATCATACATAATAAACTAGACTAGATGATCGCTGCACGGTGCTAATTAATTAAATAGAAGGGTTGGTGGCTTCTCCATCTCTGATCTTCATAAGCTCTAAATATGACTTTCCGTCAAGCTTGCGACTGAAGAAATCTTTCACATATTTCTCCATTCCAATCCTTTTGAACGTTGGGGGGTTTTGTTGGCTTGTGAGGCTTTTCACAGGTCCCATCTCTGATTCAAATTTAGGGTTAAAGAACATTGCGATAGAGGTTCTTTTCTTGTCTGAATTCACTCTGGCCCTGTGCTCCACGCTTTTGTACTCTCCATTGCTCATAATCTGTTGAACACACATTGGCATTCTTTCGCAAATCAAATCACGGTTCCAAACTTACCACAACGGACTTATCTCTTGTTTGAAACAATAAAAAAAAATAAAAAAGATACAATTCAATTCATGTGCAAAATTTTTTATGAGTCAAATTTCAAATAAATTAAATTTTAGTTTTAAGATTTCAAACGGGAGGTTATGAAAATTGTTCCGTTTATGGCTTACATACTCCAATTTTGATTTAAGTTCGATTTGAGTTAATATTTTTTGTTTTAAAATGAACTCATGACCAATTTGACTTTTTAAACTTTAAATCAAGTAATTTTATATATGAGTCAACATTCAAATAAATTTAATTTAAGATAAGCCAATATTGATTCGTTGGCTTGTATCATAATATCATAATTTCATAACACCTAAGTCAAATTATTTACCAGTTTTTAAAAAGTCTACTCAGAGCAAACTCACATGCGGCGTTGAAGATGAGAATTACTGGAGTTTCAAGTTAACACAATTTAAAAAAGTGGGTAGGTTCTATTTCAAAAACCTATTTACAAGTATAAGTAATTTGAGAGGCGATAATCCGATTTTGTTGGATGGCTATTTGATACTTAATAAGATTTTGTTTTTGTTTTTCCACCGTTTTGTTTTGGTGTTGTTCGGTTTGCAAATTTGTTTTATCCAGTTTTCGTATCATGTAATTTTAGTTATGTAGTTTTATCTAAATATGTTCTCATTTATGTAAATGTTTCCAATACAATGGAAAAAGTGATTATACAATAACTAGAAGGCCAAATCTGCAGTGGGCAAAATAATATAAATATTTGTGTTTTAATTAAAGAAAAGTATGCGTACCACAGTTATAACATTTGTATTTTTTTCCCACCTATTAGAAAGAGACAAGTATAACTTTTAATGCATATAAATATTGCAAAACTAACATATGAATAATAAAATTGACGACTAAATTCTACTTGTTTAGGTGGAAGTAAAGCAATTTTGAGTCTTTTGTTTTTTATTTTTAAAAATAGTTTTCTATTTTTTAATTTTTAAAAATAGAAAAACCTATTTGACAACATGTATTCAAAATCTATTTTTAAAAATTATTCTTTAAATGATAACTTAAAAATAGAAAAATAAAAATAAATTTTAGTTATTTTCTGAACTTATTTTCTTATTTTAGATATTAGTTTTATAATTAAACTTATTTTCTTATTCTCTAAAATATAACTTAAAAATAGAAAAATAGAAATATTTTTTAAATATTTTTTGAACTTATTTTCTTATTTTAGATGTTAGTTTTGTAATTAAATAAAATATTTCTTTAATTTTTCTTCAATACAAAAGCAATTTTTGAAAAAAAAAAAAATAATTTTTGAGAACAATTTTTAAAAACACAAAAATAAAAAATATTTACAAACAGATCCTATATTAGTTTTAATTCTTATTTTATCTCACTAAAAATTAAGTTCAATTGTGAATCTCGGATATTCTCGCTTCTAATAAAAGGAAGTCAATTATCAGTTTCCAATTTTACGAGTCGTATATCAGTTTTGTAAGAATTATATCCATTAAAAATTATACTTTTTCTAATTTTAAGATGTTAAAATGATTAAAGCATTTTATATTATTTTTTGTAGAGTGATGGGCAGTAGCAACTTCTAACTAAAGTTCATAAATCGAATATATTTGTCGTAGTTGGAGCCTCCAGCTCAACTGATTTTGAAAGTTGACATAGATTGTTAAGTCATGCTCTAATCAGGTTCACGCCCTCAAAAAAATGAGTAGCTGCAAGTTGTTATATTTTAATGTTTGGGTGTTGACCTGTTTACGCTTATACCATAAAATGGTTTATTACATATGGGTGATGTATCATGTCAGGTTCTCCTGATTCAAGCTGTTTAATTAATTAACAGTCAAACTTTCTTAATTCATAAGATGAATACATATATATATATATATATATATATATATATATATATATATATATATATATATATATATATATATATATATGTATGTGTGTATGTACATAACACTGAGACTAATTCCATTTGGGTCGGAGCAGTAGGTAATACTAATTCTATAAACAAGTAAAATTTTTTTTTGAAGGATTTAAATTTTGATTCACTGTGAGTATAAAGCAACTTTATATTATCATCATGGTCACTCATATATTGTAATATAAATAAAAATTATTAAAAGTTTTCCATTATTAGTAAAAAAATTTAATTATTATTATTTTTTTAATAATGCATCTTCTTCTTTTTCACAAATAATATAAATTTTTTTACATTAACCATTCATCAAACTTAAACTCTTTCTTGAATGAATAATTTATGTGCGTGTATTATTTAGGTCTTGTTTACTAAACAACTTATTATATTAGTGGATAATTAATTCTAGTAGTTATTAACTAATAGCTGTTTGTATTAACCAATTAGATAATATTATGTTATTGGTTCAAACTCAAGATTTTACACATGAATTTTAAATAGATTACCATTCCTATCATTTAAAAAAAAAACATGTTTGGTAAAATCACTCATTTATTATTAGATATTTAACTACAAAATGACACATAAAAATAAGAGTATATTTAATAATTTAGTTAATTTTTTTACCTTAATAATATTTTAAATTGTATATATTATTCATCAAATCAGTTTTGTTTTAAAAACATGCCGTTATAATTTGATATTTATTAAATTTTTCTTTAAAATAAATTATTATGCTTTTTAAATCTTTTAAAAAATAAATAATTATAATTTTTCGTAGTTGCCCGTGCAAGAAGAAGGAGGAAGGAGAGTTGGAGTTCAGAGGTTTGTTTTTTAACAAAGGCATAGCAAAAATAATTGTACAATTGAAGAGTAATTTTAAACTTTTACAAACCTTTTGTAAATTAATTATCTAAAAACGTTAGGTTTCATAATATTTTTAAATTAATTAATTGAAGATTAATTAGTTAATCAAATTAATTACTTATATAATATCTATTAATTTAGTTATAAAATTAAATTGATCTAAAACAATTTTTAAAAGCGGATAAACAAGTAATTTGGGCAACATCTTTTACATTATTTTTATATAAAAAATCCCTCTAATTTAGTTGGTATTCTTTAGTATTTGAATTCGAACCAATAAAATAAATTTCAAGTAGGAAGGAAATTGCATATAGATAAAGATGTACCTTCATATATTAACGACGAGGATGATCCAATATTATAAAATCCCTTGTTTACTACCTAAAATTTCTCATCGCTATGTCATCACACATCGAAGAAAATTTCTAATATTATATTAATATTGAAAATTCAGTATTATTTTCATATAAATATTATTTATTTTTCTAATTTAATAATTTGATTTGACAGATATTTATTTAGCAGAAAATCGGATAGTTTTAAGAAAATGAGATTATTGAATTAAAAAATAATATACTTGATAATATTTGTATAAAAGTAGTAATGAGTTTTCAATGCTAATATAATACAAGATTTTTCTTTCATACATTAGTTTGTTTATTATTGGTATTAAAAAATGTTATAATTATCAGAAATGAGATCTGAATTAGGTTTTGAATTCTTTAAATTCATTTAATTAAATTTTACAAATTTTTTAATCCTTATGTATTTGACAATTGCTCTTGATTTGTATTTAAAATCTAATTTTAGATCCTATTTTCGGTATATATAAATTGTTAATTTGTATTTCCTTTGCCTAAACTTTGTTTATGTTTTTAATTTTTGTTATTTTGCTTTGTTTGAATTTTAATCCTAGAACTGATGAAAGAAAAGAGAAGACAAACCTCTAGAATGTCCCCAATGTTGACAACCAGGGCGTCAGAGATGACGTTCACAGGAATCCAAATCCCATCCTTCCTTACCTGGAGACCATCAACTCCGTTGACTTGGTTAAGGATTGTAATCCCCGAACCGTCTGAATGAGCAGTGAGACCCATAACCAGCTCTGGCTGTGGGCATGGAGGATAGTATGTCATCCTCACAGATTGCATCCCATCTTCAAACACTTCAACTATCTCTCTCTTCTCTATTTTTAGGGTTTTCTCCAGTAACCCCAGAAGTTTCATGGCTAGGTTCTGCAGTTCCACCACATATGAATCCAAGACAGTCCTGCAAATAAGTAAACAGGAGATATGATATTTGCTTGCATAGCTCTGCCGGATAGGGTGGTGGGGATTTGAGTTGGTGAGTGCCAATATTTTTTTCCCAGGAGTTAAGATGCTAGCTGAAAGGTTTGCCAATCGGGTTATTTAAACCGGAAATGAGATTTAAAATTATGTTTCTAATATAAATTAAAAGTTATCTAGAATCGTGAAATATATCTGTAAATTTTAATCTAATAGATATAAAATACCTAAAATTTATTTTCTAATTTCATATTTAATACCTATACGTATAGCATTTTTGTGTGTTATTATATCTTTTTGCACCTTCCTTGCATCAAAGTCTCCTTTGACTTCGGAATCACGTGAATCTAATCTTGCGCTGAAATTTAATTTCAAGCAAGCAAGCTGAGGCAACATAATACTCTCACCTTTCAGTCGAAGATGATCCAATTTCCTATCAAAATCAATTGTTTCCGGAAACTCAATTTGTTACAAGAATAACTATAAATAGTTTTCTATTGCATCTCTAACATGAAAGAAGAAAAACAAAAATTGAGTTATATATATTGTTAAGGTGACAAAGTATTTCGCATGTTGTAGTAGAAAAGTTAAATATTTTATGGTGAAAAAGTACTCCTTTCCAAAGAGGTTAACCAACACTGTTCGATTCTTCTATCTCTTTCTTAGAAAGTAAGAAAAAACTCATCATAAGATTTGAGCTAATAGCATGCAAATCTGTTTACAGGTAAAGTTTTAGATTCCAATTATTATAAAATTCTTTATATATTATTTGAGGGGAAGAGAATTAAGAGAAAAAAGAAGTAAAACTATGTAGAAAAATAAATTTAAAATGACTAGCTAAGCTAAGCTCTGGATTTTCTTTTCTTCCTCTTCGTTTAGAGAGAGACCTGAGGGATGAAGGGAGCTCTGGGAGCAGATGTGGTTTCCTCCTGTGAAGGGGGTTGGTAATCATATACAACCTATCTCCCCAATCAAGCTTTTGACCTTCTGATATGACCACAGATCCATAGCCTTCAACATCACCTGCCCTTATCTTGTATTTCATCTTTTCTTCGCATGGAAGCTTGAAAAAACCTTCAATCTCAGCCTTCAGCTTCCCCAGCAGTGTTGGGCTCACTCCATGGTTCACCAACTGCATCAATAATTATAGATTTTTCTTATTCATTTAATTTTTTTAATTTGTCACATTTATAAAAGAAATCTTAGATTCTTCACATAAATTTTAAAAATAAAAAAAAGTAATTACTAACTTCATTGGAAAAATTTTGAAAAATATATATTCTTAGTGAGATTAATTTACGTAAAGTGTAAAAGACACTTGTGATAACCTGAAAGAAGCCCCAGTCTCTACAAGCTGAGTGCGACTTCTCCAGTTCAAGTTGTGTAGCCTCCCTAGAAACCAGTTGCTGCATGTTAATGGTGGGTAATATTAATGGTGGAGCTGTAAGAGGAGCTTCCAGATTGTGTAAGCCAATATTGTAGCATTCAGGAACTGAGGTTGGGGATAATTTCTTGACAAGCTCCTGAACGTTGGGCACAGATTCAGAGCTCTCATAATTTTCAGCCACGAAGGAAGCCATTGTTTTTGCTTCTCACAACACAGTTCATGAGAAATTTATAGCTAGAGAGAACCCAGATGACACTTGTATGGCTCTTGAATTTAAAGTTCTTTGCTGTCATTATAAAATAGAAAGTAATTCATATAATTAATATATAGTGCCTGCAATAGTATTGGAAAAAAGAATAAGTAATATAGTACTAATTTTAATGACATAATTTGAATACAAACAATATAAAACTTGTAGTGCTCTTAATCAATTGAAGGAAGAACAAATTATTAAAAATTTTTGAATCAAGTAACATGTGATTATTTTTTAAAGATTTTATCTTCTTTCACAATTTAGGTTCATGTCCTCAATTTATATGCATGTATGTGATTTTAGTGATTTTGCCACTCCTATCTTTAAAAGAGGAAAAAGTTGGTCAATATTTGCTAGCTATTAATAATAGCTTTTGGTTAATTGGATAGTGCTGGCAACTTAATGCAAAGCATGGCTCTTATGACAAGAAACTACGGCCTCATGTGATGCGTCTGTATATATTTGCTTCAAAACAGTATAGCGATTTAATTTATAAAGCTTGGCATAGGTTGAAACATAATTCTAAATTGTGGTTGCAGTTGCAATTATGATTTTATTGTAATTAGCAAAATTATGAGTATATACGAAAAAGTACGATTATTGTGAAACAAAATTGTGAAAAGTCGTATGGTGCAGTCTGTAACAACAATATTACGTGCTATACTACCGTCATAGATTTCAATTCAGAACCTTGGGTTGAAATTAGGGTTTTTAGCTTTTGTACAATGATTAGAATTTCAATCTGAATTCTCCTATAAAGTAAATTCTCACTATCAATTCGTTTCCGATGGCTTCCTTTGAAATCAGGGTTTGAGAGCGGAGAGAATTATTCGAACTTCTCAATGCTTTTGAAAGAAAATGAGATAACATATGTGATTCATAAAGAACATTTGAACCATTGAACTCCATCGATGTATACATTTAGATTTTAGATTAATTAACCATATCAATTTTAAACATGAGGCTTGCATACCTTTGATTAATTGTTTGCAATCGCAATATGTATGTTAAGATTACATTACATTAAAATCGTAGTTCTTTAAAAAAAAAATACAGTTGTAAACGACTGCAATGTTGCACACTGTTACCACTACAATGGCACAATACGCTTATTTAGAATTATTTTTAGATAAAATAAAACTTCAAACTTTGATGTTTTATTTATAGATATATTTCATTTAATATTATGCTAAATTAAGAAAATTATATACAACATTATAATCAATAGTTATTAAAATTTTTTTATTATATTCTTTTCTGGCAAAATAAAATTTAACGACTGCAATAATCATTATTTATATTTTGCTTTCGAATTAACATTAGCAACAGTTAAGGAAAAAAAAAGAATAAATCGTAATCTCAATAATAGAAATTTTGAACCTTCGAATTCAACTATAGCGTTGTTCCAGTCTTTGCGAAAAACCTGCGCCAATATAGATGTAAATGAAGATTCAAACAAAACCATGTTAAATTTCAGGGCGCCCTTTTCTGTTGTTTTTGGTTATCTAGTACTGTTTCAATTGAGAAAATTTAACATTAAATACGATTACGAAATGACATTTATAAACTTTCTCTTTCATAGTGAATTGAGAAAATTCAAATAATTAAATGATATATAGATGCTTTGACAAACGCTTCGTTTTCCCACTTCCTCAAGATTCTTTATACAAATCAGCTAATATTTAATAACAATAAAAAAAAGAAAGGAACAAACAATACACTTGTTACAACACATTGAATTGAGAGAAACTCTTTCTTTTTCTTTTTTCCTGGAATGTCAAGAACATTGAAAATGCTCAATTGGATAGATATCCATTTAGCTCTCAAATTTGCTTTTCGCTTATAATTCTATTCCTAATTTTGTTGAGGTATTATTACTTTTTTTTAAATTGTATTCTGTTTAGATAAATTAGTCTTTCCATTCATCTAATTTCACTACATATTTCAAATAGAAAACACATCTACATAACATGTTAAGTGCCCAATTGACCTATTAAATGTCAAATGGAGCTTATAACTATCAATAATTTGTTAATTTAATAGAAGTGGATTGAGTTTCAAAATATTGTAAGCTTGATAAAAAGTACTAAATTTAATTTCTGAAAATACTTTTATTGAAAGAGTTCTATCATTTATTACTCTCACCTTAAATTAATTTCATACCCAATAAAAAAAAGTGTAAGCCTATCTGGATTTAAACAAAGAAAGAAGCTTGCAACTAAAGGTGAAATTGATGTCATTCCCTAGCCCTTCTTCTCTTTTTTTTTTTGGATAAAATAACATGTTAAGTCCCTAACTTTCAAACCTTCATTCTTCTAAAAAAAAAATTAGGAAATTATATTATTCTTTCCCTTGGTTTCTAGTCTATAATTTAATAGATCAATTGGAGAAATATTAATTTTATTATAAGGTATAGATATACCGTTTCTTGACTTATAACAAAAGAGATTTTTTTACGAAGAAAATCCTACAACTAACTAAATAAGGGGAACCTCAGGAGAGTAGTCCCAATCTCTTGTTTTTTCAAATAATTTTTTTTTAATTTATCGAAAAGTCGGGTTTAAACATATGAATGAAAAACATGTTATCACTTATTATATAAGTAAGAAGCACATTAATTATGAGATGGATGCATATATATATATATATATATATATATATATATATATATATATATATATATATATATATATATATAATCTTTTTTGGATTTATGAAAAAAAAAGTGACAAGGAAATAAAAAAGTTAAAAATAATTTTCTTCAACTATGATATAAATATTAATTTTATTATAAGGTATAGATATAAATATTAATTTTTTGGTTTCTAGTCTATAATTTAATAGATCAATTGGAGATTATTTTGCCTTAATGATATAAAATTAGGGTACTAATAACAAAACCTCAACAAAATCATTGATGAAACTGAAAACAAATGATAATAGGAAGAATAAATTGTTAATTTTATCTATATATATACTTTGGAGAAAAACGAATGTTTTATTTCATATCAATTTCAAATATAAAAATGAAAGAATTTAGCAATAATTGTGGTTATGACATCAATTTGAACCAGCTATTAGTTATGTTAATTAATTAAATGGCTTTGCCCTCAGATTATTATCATGCAGGAATAATAGTTGGCGTTTAATTTCATACGTAATTCTTGAAATAATATATATCTAGAAAAATTGTAGTCGTATTGATAAAATAATCATGAACCTCTTCCGTATGAGGATGATGATTCCTACCCAATCATGTCAACCCATCCATCGCATAAAAAATAGTTGAAAGAACCTTTCTTTAACAAAGCTCGAAATTAATTATGTACGTAATATTTATCCCTCGGGATACAATTCTTGGAAACTTGAAATTAGGGTAGAAACAAATCAGAGCCCTTTTTATAGTTGAATTTGTTAAAAGGCAACAAGCTCGATCCGAGCTCCCACTCGTTAAGCATGAGTAATTTTGATTTGAAATTGAACATAATTCAAATAATAAGTTATTTGTCCCAAATTTCTCAACTGAAATATTTAAATTTGAATTCAAAATGATAATAAATATATACTTAATTAATTTTATATAATTTTATTCGAATAATTTTACTATTTCATTCAAATTTAATTATTAAAAAAAATCTATTTTTCATAAATAAACTAGGCATCATATTTTTGAAAATTTAATGAATAAATGCACGAATCTTTGAAAATTTAAAGTATAAAATTAAAATTTGAAACATTGTACATTTTTTATAAACAATAAATTTAAAAAAATCAATTTATAAGACAATTTAAAGTATAAAATTAAAAATTTAAAAATTTAAATTTATTAATTGTTACACCTTTTTATAAGAAAATTTTTTAAAAAATTTTATTGTTTATTAAAGGAAATTTAAAAATAATAAAATAAAAATGATGAAACAAATTAACTTTTCCATTGTTTATTAAAATTTATTTAAAAATAAAAATAATAAAATTTAAGAATGATGAAACTTATTTAATAGAAAAGCTAAAGATATTATAAAAAAAAATACAATACACATGATGCCTTGATGGTAATTACATGAAGGACACGTGCAAGGGTGGAGACATGGCCCTCTAAAATTTATTTTTTTAAAAAAATTATATGAGCTGCTTAGACAATATATACATACATTAAATTGGCCTCCCCTTGAGTATAATAATATTAATTACACAATATATTTTGTATAGTTTTACATAACAGTTGTGAATTATAATTATATAAATGATATTATTTGAAATAGGATATTTAATAATTGATACGTACGTACCTTCACTTTCGCATCTATATTTATCTTTAAATATATTTTAAATAATAAAATTATGTAATTATTCATTAGAAAAGAACGTGGATATGACTTTTTGTAATTTCATTATGCAATCAAAGATATTAATAAGATTCTTACCTATAAGAAACATCATATACATTTTAACTTACTTTATTTCATTCATACACTAGCATATTGTTAAATAAACATAATGATTGGGTTGCAATAAGTAAAACTATGTTTGGAAGAGGAATATCCACAATTTAAGAATTTGAATTATTAATTATGATGTCATAATATTATAGTCCAGTTGCAATTTGAACTAAATTCAGGATGTATTTATTTAATCATTTGTTAATTTATAAATTTATGTGATTATATTTTAAGATTTTCTTTGGTACTCTTACTAATATGATTTTGTACAATAATTTTTCATAAAATCTAACAATTTAAGGCACCTAAAAATTTTTGTTGATTGATTGTTCATGTTACAAGTTTTTATGAAAAAAGTTGCAATATTTACAAGAATATTGGAGATTTTTATAAAATAATTACATAATTTATGAAAAATGGTATAAATTTTATGATGATGCACTAAAATAGTGGCTGAACAAGGATTTGAGAGTTAGTGAGAGTAATTGTATTTTAAGCTTTCAATGGGAGTAAAATTAGAAAATTATTGAGAGTATTTAAAATAAAACACTTAATTATATATAGAATTTTAAAAAAGTAAGGGCACATATTCACATTAAAATACATGATTTTTATGAAAAAAAAGTTGCAATATCTATAAAAATATTGGATTGTCATATCTCAAATATTATTACATGATTTTTATAAAATAATTATATAATTTATGAAATAAGTTATAAATTTTATGATGCCGTAATAAAATAGTGGTTGAACAAGGACTTGAGAGTTGGTGAGAGTAACTGAATTTTAATGTTTCAATGAGAGTAAAACTAGAAAATTATTGAGAGTATATAAAATAAAACACCAAATCATATATAGAATTTTAAGAAAGTAGAAGCACGTATTCACATTAAAATACATGTAATTTTACCACAACAAAGTAAAATCTTTATATTTTTAGCCCATTCTAAAAATTAGCTCACCCTCTGCCCCTATACATGTGACACAATTTTGTGTATTGCTAATTTAAATGAAATGGAACTAAATTAATAGTGCATAAAATAAAAATCTTAGAAGATAAATGCATAATGCAACCATTTTGGTTCATATATTCAAATTCAAAAATTCCAGCAGTTAGTTGCTAGTCAATTCACAGTTTATCTATGATATTAAAATGTGATAGTTACAGATTCCCATATTATTAAACTATTGAACATTTCCAACCCACGTTATCGCATACGAAACTTTTTATTTTCAGCCTATTACTTGCCAAGGATGGCGTATGTGGTTTTCTAATACTTTTCAAAACAAAACGTGATTAATACTATTTTTAATCAACAGGCTTTATGCAATGGGTTTGACTTTATGATTAATTAAAAACACATGCTTGACAAAAGTTGCAATAACTGAATTTAAAACTTTCCAGTTTAAAGCACGTGTTGAATTATTTTTAATTTTTGCACGGGTTGGATTATGATATGCGACGTACGTGTCAATCATATCATCGTGAGTTTTAAGGACGATATGCAGCAACGATATAGTAATCAATGAGATCATCTCTTTGCGAGATTTCAACACAATAAAACAATGGTATATTAATAAATTTAAAATTTTGAATTCTTAATTTAAGCAATATAATGTAAGTTAAATAAAATTTAATAATTTTATATTATTAATATATTATAAAAGATACGTCTTAATTTACATTTCTTATTTTAGTTTTATACTATGTAAAGCACCATTTAATTCATAACAAGGTTTTTTTTACAGAAAATTTTATTTACTTATATATAAATAAATAATATTATTTGCACTTTTTTACATTCATTCTCTTTCACTTCTTCTTTATATAATAATAATAATAATAATAATAATAATAATAATAATAATAATAATAATAATAATAATAATAATAATAATAATAATAAGAAAATATGACTTAAAAATTTAAATTTATTAATTTATGCAATCTAATGTAAGTCGAACGAAATTTAATAATTTTATATTACTAATATATTATAAAATGGTGCGTTTTAATTTATATTTCTTATTTTAGTTTTATACCAGGTTAAGCACAATCTAATTCATCAC
Organism: Sindora glabra; assembly: GCA_020226215.1. Classification (NCBI taxonomy): domain Eukaryota; kingdom Viridiplantae; phylum Streptophyta; class Magnoliopsida; order Fabales; family Fabaceae; genus Sindora; species Sindora glabra. Next base: position 31,657,227 of record CM035226.1, on the reverse strand, counting down.
AAGATATTTTTTAAAGAAAATTTTATTTGCTTATATATAAATAAATAATATTAGTTGCACTTTTTTACATCCATTCTCTTCTCACTTCTTCTTTATATATTAATAATAATAACAACAACAACAATAAAATATAACTTCGAAGGCAACGTATGTAAGACTGAATCGTAACAAATTTAAATCCGGGCAGTAGCGTATGGTATAAAGAACTGCAGTAGCTTTGAAGCTCTCATGTTCCAAATGATCCTTTAAAATACATAATATATGTTACTCAGTCAAATCATTCCCAATAGACGCATTCCCATTTCTCAAATTCCTCTCTTTCAGTTGCAGCGCATCTAGATATCATTGCCATTGTTCGGTGCCTCTTGCTTGAGAAGCATCCCATAAGTATATCAAGGCGTGAGAACTTACAGTATTTGCCTAATAATATGAAGAGCTTTCTTCCAGCTCTGACTGAACTCTATAATTGAGTCCTTTCCTGAATTGGGTTTTGTTGGAAGTCATCTCTCTCTCTCTCTCTCTCTCTCTCGGCGTTAAAATTTCTTTACCTTGGCCTGCTGCAATTAATGGCCGTATATTTGCGTATCAAATACACTATGTTGACAATATAACCATTTAGCACCCAACTTTTCTCCCATCTAATTAATCAAAGCAGCAAGTGGAGTAATAAAATAATATAAAGGCCTACTCAAATGAATGCGTGGCAAGAGCATATGACCTTTTAAATAGTTAAGCCAATCGGTGCAAGTGAAGTATATGCCATTAGGTGAAAAATCCCAGATGTAGGCTACGACAATCCATATCCAAGAGGGTGAATTATCTGTTTTTGAAATGTTTTTAACTTATAAAAGTTTCTTTGAAAATATTTTAATATTGGGAAGTTAAGAGATAATTTCAATTTAAGAAAACTCAACAAAGATTTATAAAGATGATAGCACTCAAGATATAATAATTTTAAAAAATTAGTACAAATCAACTTATTTAATTATGTATAAATAAATTATCAAGAAGTATATGAATAGATAGATATATCTATTTAATCATCCAAGTATCAATATGAGCATGGAAATATAGCATATTCAACAAACATGATCAACAAAAATAGAACATATCATCAAAAATAAAGAGAGTAAGGATAAAAAGATCAAATACAAGGATTTATAATAATTCTCCCTTAATATCTCTCCAATGTATACATCCATTTTTTAAACTTTTGAAATTTGTATTTTAATTTACTATCATTTTAGATTTCAATCAGCTCTTGAGAAGCCTCTTTACAAATTATTATTCTTCTTTAAGAAAATATATTTTTTTACAAGGGATACCTTATTTTTTATAATTGGAAAGTGATATAAATTAATGAATAACAACTCAAATGAACCCTCTCATAAAGTGTACAAAACAAATGAAGCTATTATAATAGAGAAAATTCATAATGAAGCACTCAAATCATGATTTGGATAAAGAATGAATAAAAACAATGATGTTCATGCTCTACATGTGTTTATTTAATGTTTCTTGGCTTACATAGGAAGCTCATAAGGTATTGCAGTTGATTGAGACACTTAGGAATAAAAATTATATGTTTATTGCCATTTTTTGTGCACTAGAATAGAGTGAATCCATTCACCAATTGATTCAAATGAAAATTTTGGCTTTTATCTGATATGAATTATTGGAAAATTGATTCATGGAGACAGAATTGTAAACTCAACTTTAAAAGGTAATTATTTCTTCATTTTAAGTATGTTTTGAGCAAACGACCTATTATTAAAAAGGATTGAGTCTACTTCCAAATGACATGACTTTCATGCTCATATCTTATGTGTTTTTTTATATATATGATTAAACAATGAACAAAGGTTAGAACAACTATATTGTTTAAAAAAAATCTAATTTTTAACTCAAATTATAAAATCTATAACTTTTTTATATCATTATCATTTTAAGCACATAAGCTACTTATGGAAAATTCTTTGAGTTTATTTTCAATTAAAAATGTTTCATTTGTAATTTGTGAGATATGATAAAAAAAAGTGGCCAAGAGTCAAAATCAAAAAGATCAAAACTCATATCTCATTTATTTTTGAAGTGTCCTATAGATTATATTGTACAAATAAGGCTATTTTTTAAAAAATATTTTGATCAAGCTAAGATCTTAAGAATATACTTAAGCTTTATATCATGAAAAACTGTTTTATTAAAAATTCTAAACTTAAAAAGAAAAGTTATACCAATGAGGTCTTTAGGCTTTATTGATGCATTGAAGCTTCCAAAAATTCACTCTTTCAACTTTTTGATACTTGGATCATCTTCTCTCTTGAATTTCTTTTATTGTTCCTTCTTGAATTGACCATAATAGTATTTTTCATTACTTTATCAAATGTCAACTCTTCTTCTTATTGGGCTTTCCTATATAAAGTGCATAAACTCCATAAATCATATAGTTAGCTATTATTTAAAGATATGAATATATAAAATTCCTACTTAGAAAATATAACAAGTTAGCATAAGAAGATGCATAATCATCATATCATATATATTTATTAATCATAACATTGAATGCCTATTGAAATTTTATACACATGATGTAATACTTTCATACAAAGATATGTAATGTATTATAACATTTATTCATCATCATCAAAACTTATTATTTTGTACCTTGGGCTAACACCAAACTTCATGTTTGAGTTACTCTTGTTAAGTTTGAGTTGGTTGTTTATTGTAGTGAGTATTTCAGTATGTAATTGAGTGATTTAAAGTATGTTCTCCCCTTATTTGAATGGATTTTGAACATCATAAGTTATTGCACAATTACAATTAATATTTGAGTATTTTTAAGTATAATTTCTTTGTTCTTGTGAGTGATATTCAAACATTCTATTTGCACTCAATTGAACATTTGTAAGTTTATCATTCATTTTTGCTCACTCATCAGACATTTTACTCAACAATCTAGCATCAAAGTAAAATGATCAAGGATTAATACCAAGGAGTAACGCTTGGTGAAACTCTACATATGTACAATTTAGGAATGTAAGTCTACCTTATATAAGACACTACTATAGAATTGTTAAATAATGTTGGTTGTTCATCAATATGTATATAGGTAACATTGTAAGTCTAATGTATTCAATTTTATTTCTTAGACTAATGTTGATTGAATACATGTAATGAAGTCAATTTCTTTTAACAAAAAACTTGATGTTTTAAGTTCTTGTATATAGTCCAATCATAATATATGATGTCAGTTTTATTTACATTAGACATTGATTTGCAAGTTGCCATAACTTCCTTTCATATCTTAAATTTCATATATGACATCAGTTTGTGATTTATAATCGATATGTAATGTTCAATATAGGACAATAGAGTTCTAGAATAGCTAATATGGTTTACTAGTTTTTTTTGGAACCTTACTACAACCATTATAGTATTTGAACCTAATTACAAAATCCAACAACCATGTTATTGTATAAGCAGTATTATTATAGATAATAATATTCAAACCTTATCTCAATATCTCTAAAGTCAAAAATAATATCCCAGATATAATAAACACCTAATAGCAACAATTTTATATATTTAATTAGGTTCAAATAATTAAAAATACATAATATGTACATGTTACAAAAACTAACAATGATACCTCTAAATGCTAAAAAAAAAGTTACATTATCTTCTAATGACATTGGCACTAACAAAACTCTTCGTGAAAACTACTATGATAAAAGAAAGGAATAAGCATGATATGATGTTATAAGTGTAATATTAATACTTTATACTTTTATTGAAGAGAAATTTATTACCTAACTTATGCCACTAAACTTTAGTGGTATTGTGTGTTTTTTATTGAGTTTGTGAGCACCATTCACACTATTAGGCTAAAGACAATTATGATTATTAGAAAAGTCAAAACTTAGCATGTAAAACTTACATCATATTAAAAGTACAAAATATCATGATACAAGTATTAAAAACTAATAATTCTTAAGTGTTACTTATTGTACATAAAATATGGGTATAAGAAATATAAACCTAGTTACCTTTAATTTTTCCTAATATCTCTAGGAGGATCTTCAATCCATATCCTTTCAATATGATTGTCTTAGATAGAATTCGTCCATATCACATTTATCATCCACCAAAGGTATTCTTATAGAGAAAAAAATACTTTACTTAATATCATTTCTCATATCTTCTTCATCCTTACCATTGATAATCTATCTCTTCCTTAGTAAAGTTACACATTACTTCTTATCAAAGATATTTGTGACATTAAAAGCTTATTTTGCATGGGATGTCATTATAAATGGCTCCTCCTTGTAACCTTTCTTGTTAAGATCCACTAGCATGAATCCCATTTCATTGATTCGGATGTTATTTATTCTCAACCTATTTATATTGAAACATAAGAACCTTAAACATAACATAATCAAGCTCTAAAATGCCTTCAATGACCTTATAATATGATATATTGTCATAGACAAGGTTTTCATCTTTGGAACTACTCATATGTATTGCCTAAGCCATTAATGTAACCTTACTATATTGTATAGTATTTTTGTAATCTTGACCCCTTACATAGAAAGAATTTAAGGTGGTGTTTGATTTGTGAAATCAAATATTTTTGAGATTGTGATTCCTAGAAATTTAATTCATGAAAATATAACATTTTTCCATATTTGATTCAATTAAAAATATTATAAAAAATGTTACAATATTATATTTTAATTATCTTGAATAGTTTTAAAAATATAGTTTAATTATATAAAATATTCTCATTAAAAATTAAGTAATTATCAGTAGTGTGTGGTGGCTAATAATAGTCACCAATAATATATAGTGGTAGTGAATGGTGGTCACCAATGGTAATTAGTGGCTAGTAATGGTTACTAATGATAAACAATGGCTAACAATGATAACTGAGAATAAGTGGTGGGCAATAGTAGTCATTAAGGATGGGTGATGGCCAGCAGTGGTCATTGACAATGGATACTAATTAATAGTAATTACCGATGATGGGTACTACTCAAAGGTGATTATCAATAGTGGGTGATAGCTAGTTATGGTAATCAATAATAGGTAATGGTAGATAGTGATAACTAGTGGTGAGCAATGGCCAATAATAATCATTAACGATAGGTAATGGTGGATAATAATCATTAATGATGGATAATGATTGATCAATTATGGTTATGAGAACAAATGGTAGGTGGTCAATGATGGTTACTAATAATGAGTGATAGTGGTGGTGGTCATTGGCAATGAGAGGTAGGTAATAATGATTACTAGAAATTAGTAATAATCAATGGTAATGGTCAACAATGGGTGGTAATAGATAGTAGTCATCAATGATATATGATGTTTGGTGATAGTTGATTGCAATGAATGGTGTAATGAACAAAATAGCCTTGTTATATCAATTAAACATTCTAATGTCATAAGAATGTAGGATATTCACCTCCTTTTATGAGAAATATTTTTAGGAAATATTAGAGTAAAAATATTTTCAAGAATAGTTATATTCTTAGGAATAATTTTAAAAATTTGAACTAGATATGAGAATTTCAAATTCTTTTAAAAAATTCTTGGGAATCTAAAAAAGATTTCATAAATGAAATGCCACCTAATAAACTACTTGACCCCTTGGCATATTCAGGGCTCATCTAATGAGTAGATATTCATCTATGATCTATCACTACCTAATCTAAATTAGAAATGCAATAAATACATAAGAAATATCCACATCTAAAAAAATACACAAACATATGAACAATATTAAGGTCTTAATGAAGTTGGTACACATATATCAATACCTACATCACCCAAAATCCTAGAAAAAGAAATCAAACACACAGAATTCAAACAAATATAAAGGTACATAATCATAAGATCAAAATATTCTTCCTTAGATTTAAAGGAAGAATAAGGCATTCAAATATACCTTAATGGTGATAAAAAAATTCGACAATTTAGGGGATAAACTACAAGTTGAATGCAATCTTTGCTAATGTTTAGTGGGAATATCTCCTCAAAGTACAATAAATCTTACGGAGAAAATACTCTCACTCTACACTCTACACTTTAGAGTCAAGGAAAAGATTCTCATTAATTTCAAATTCATCTTTCATCATTGTGAATTATTTAAAGACCAAAATGATGTTATTTAATTTTTCACTTTAGTTGTATACTTAAATTAATATCTAATATCTAATGTATTATATTTAAAACATTAATGGTTGAATATAACATATCAATTACTTAATAACTTCCATATTTATAAATTTTCATGTCTAGTTTAAATAAAAAGTCAACATGTTAAATTTGGGAAAAAAATACAATTTCAATATCAATTTTATAATAAATCGATATCATTGCATATAAAAAATATAATCTATATCAAAATGTGATATTTCTTGTTTCCAATGCCAATTTTTGATAATAACCAAACACAATAACATGAAAATGACAATGTTAATAAAAAAACTGATGTTGTTTCTTTGTTTACAAAACTTTGAAATATTTGAAATTTCAAATTAAATATGATAACTAGGAAAAGTTATTTTTAAATATTTTAAATAGATAAAGAATTAAATTTATTATATTTTTCAAATGATATGTATGTTTTATTTATAACAAAAGAGAGTCACTTAAATATGAAATTGAATGTAAAAATCAAAGAAAGTGAATCAACAAATATATAAGAAAGGAGACCAAAAAATAAATATGAAAATATACAATTTTATTTATTTACACATATGTTATTATATTAAGGATGTTGACAAATACAATGTTCCATCCTTCTAACTAATTCTCCTTGTTGACTAGATTCCAAATCTTTTTCATATTGCTTAAGATCACTTTTAAGTTGGAAGGTGTGAAGAAGAGAGCCTCCCTCTATGGTACAATTAAGCATAGAAGAGCCCAATTTTTCAATTTTTCTTCTCATTGTAATAACAAGAAAAATTGAAGAGGTCATTTGTATCTTATGTGTTTCATTGCAATGAAAAGAGTCTTTCTTTAGGAAAGCTAAGGGTATAGGGAATATTTAGGCAATACATTTCTTTTCATCACTAAGTCAAAAGCATAGATCAAATACAAAGATAACTACTCTTCCTTCTTATCCAGCACATCAAGAAATGTTGTAATTTTTTGTTAAATATTTTGCTTCTTTTGATATCTCAAGCTTCATAACATAATTATTATAGTTTTCCAGTTTCCACACTATAAAAACCTAAGATATTGAAGGAGGCATATCTTTTGGCAAAATTTGTAACATTTTTAGATGTGTTAGATGGGATAGAAAGAGGGCTATTTTTAAATTCAACCCAGACCTTTGATAAATAATAAAGGCAAAAGTGTCACTAAAACTGTTTAAAATAGAGATTGCGAACAAAATTTATAAGCAATATGCCAAATATTAGACATCGATTATAAAACCACAACCAACATTTAAAGGTTTAATGGTTTAAAGAGTGGCATTTGAAACTTTTAGATGCTAGTTATTTAAAAAAAAACATTCTAAGTGTTTGTGGTTTTCCATAACCTTGTGAATGTCGTAATGCAATTTATTTAACTTATCATTTCTTGTAACTTTACATGGTGGTTGTCAATATAAACTAACATAATAAGTCTACTTAGTCCCCTATAACCTTATAAATACAAAAAATAGTAAGATGTAGACATACCTTTACACATCAATTTTTATATACATCAATGTCTTATTGTCAAACATCTCTTCATGTATAACCTTTGGTATTCCATTTAACATTGGGCATTTAAAATTGACATAATTTATTAGAAATAAGTTTGTGTTTGATATCCATATTAGGTTTTATTAAGTAAACAACATGATTTTTTTTTCAAATCTAGTATGTTGTGGTCTAACAAGATTTGTTACAAAACAATAGAGATAGTTTTACACAATGAAATCTTTAAAATTTCAAATAATGATATCATTATATAGTAAAGATCAAAGATGACAAGAAGAAAAAATCAAACATATTTATATATTCACAAATGAAAGCAAAGATCAAATGAAGATTTCAATTACAATAGTATAATAAATTAATAAATGAAGAAAGTTACAAATGAAATACAAAACATTTTTACAACTATATATATTCTATAAAACAAACTACACAAAAATTACACTTTTATAGCATAATCACTATGTATCTAAATTTACACCCTAAAGTAATTCTTATTATGAATTCTTATTTATTGAAGAAAATTGATTTGTTTTCTTTATATTAAAGTACTCCACAAGATTCTATAGAGATTAGTTATTTCTTACTCTAGAGTATAAGGCAAAATATGAGGATAATTCACTTATATTTAGAAATTCTTTGAATTCATGGAAGCTTTCTGTCTAAAACTCTAATGCCTTCTGCTATTTGAAAAAGGAGACACTAGAGTATTATTTGGGATGTTTCCAAAAAATTCAAAGCATTTTTAAAGAATGAGTGAGTTATACTTAAATTCAACCTAAACATAAAAAAAGAGAGTGCAATCAAAATTTATAGATACTAGGAGTAATACTAGACATCAGTAATTAATAAAAGATCGATGTCATATGTATCATACTTTTCAAAGTAAGCAATGGTTTCTATACCTGTAGACATTGACTAAATCCAAATCGACATGTAAAATAAAATAAACATTTGTTATAAATAATAATCAATGTTTTAAGTTTTCATATAACTTTATCCATATTTTTTTAACTTTTCATATAACTTTATCCATACTTTCTAATCTAACTCTTTATTTTCCATTAGATGTCAATTCTATATGGTTTTAGCACATCGATTCTATATTTGAACTAACATGATAAGTTGCACGTATTCTTAGAAATGCCACTATGCTATTACAAACGTTAATTTTTCCTTTAATTACATGTATAAGCTAATGTTGTATCATAATTATGTAATTTTCAGATCAAGTAAGTAATTTCTACCAAAAATTATAATGGTGGAATTACAATCTACTAAGAGTATTGAGAAATTAAATAATAATAATCATGACACATGGTTAACATGCATAGAGTTATACTTGGAAGGATAAGATTATTAGAATGTCGTGAATGGTAATAATATTATTGAACTAGAACAAGGAGATCTTGAAATACTCAAAAAATGAAGAATCAAAGTAAAAAAGTCATGTTCACAATTAAGACTACTATAGATGAAGAAATAATGGAGTGCATCAAAGCTATGAAGGCTTGTAAGGAAGCTTAGGACACTCTTACTTATTAATTTTGCAAACAAGAATGATATGTGACTCTAGTCATTAAAAGATGAGTTGATATCTACCTCACAAGGTGATAAAATAGTAAATGTACTTTTCAAAAATTAAGTCCATCTAAAATGACATAGCAAAAATGGATCTTGAGTCAAAGTTTGATCTTGGAGGCTCATCTAAGGAAAAAAATCATTCATGGTTCACGATTCGAGTACTAAGTATCATAGTAGTAGTACAAAGATGGACCATTTAACCATCTTTAGAGGAATGGAAAAACCTATTGATAACTCAAGAATCACTATATCAATCAAAATGGGGTAACCTTACTAGACTAACTTTTAGACAGAAACTATACATTAGGCCAATCCTAAGTCATGGTCAAGTTTAGCAATTATAGTATTAATCCTAATCCTAGTCCCACATTGACATCTAGAAGACAGTCTCAAGTGGATTTTACAACTTGTTATATTTTATTAATATTATTATTACATCACTAATTTGTTAATAATTAATTTTAAATCATTAATTAATTGAAATTAATTATTATTATTGTTATTATTGTTGTTGTAATATTAACAATTTATTACTTTAATTAATATATTATTTATTTTTAATAATTATTTATATATATTTAGTTATAATATTACTTTTAAAGTTTTATAATAATAATTTTCTCACATAATTTTATTTATTAATTTTTTAATTTTATTCTAATTATTTATTTTTAATAAACTTTTCTAATATATGTTAACAATATTAACTATATAAGATCATTAATTTTAACATTAAAAGTTAATTAATATATATAATTTTAATACATCAAAATTATAAGTTATATTTATACATATGCACACATTAATCAATTAATCTTTTCTTATCTATTGTAGATTATCACTCCTAGGCTAATTTATTAAACCTAATCCATTTTAACATGTCTAAAAATCACTAACACAATAACTAATAAGAGTATCACTAAAAGGTGAAAAAGAAACACTTTATATTAGCATCAACAAAGGCAAATGCTAACAAATAAATGTTCTCTCCTGAAGTTCTTAAATTGAGAAGCTGAAAGTAGATAGTAGATTATTAAGACCACGTTATTACTGGAAAAAAAGGGGATTAGAGACCACATCATTCCGGGACCAATGGGTGGGAATAGTCTATTTTTATGGCGGGGTGAAAATCTTAAGTTAATTGGACATTATTATCTTTTTAATAAAAAATACATATTAATGCAATAACATTTCATATCTTCTTTATATTTTTCTTGTTTCAATTGCAATTCTAAATTCTATTAGGTATTTTTTTTATGGTATTCAATTGAACTTTTTTATGAGTGAATAAAGAATTCAAGAGAAAGAAACTAGAAGTGGATGAAAAATAAAAGTAGAAGGAAAAAAATGATGAGAGAGGAAAAGAGTTTTTTAAAGAATATTGACAAAAATTGTTTATAAAAAAATTTAATTTAATGAGGAATTAATCTCAAATGAAATTAAACTCTTATAATGAAAGGACATAGAGGTTAGTTGAGAGCTATTAGTGTAAGTAATATCTAATGTCTCTTAAAGATTTTGTACTTTTTATTGTATTTGAAATTTAATTTCTAATCTTTGTATGTATGAGTCTAATGATTTAGTCATTTTTTCATTTACAAAATAAAATATAAAGATTAAATTAAATAAGGGTCAAAAGTTTAATTTAATTAAATAATTTACTTAATTTATATTGAAGAATATTTGACAAATAATTTATAGTCATATTATTTTTCTTGGATAAAATATGACTTTATTAAATATGGAAATATTGGTAAAACATCTTATGTGCTATATAAATTTTTTGGAGGGATTAACCAAAAAATTTACATTTTTATTAACAAATTTACATATTATGATATAAAATTAAAAATCTAAGGAGGTTAAAGTCTCTTCACTTTTTGCCTAGACTTGAATAATCTCATCAATATATTCATCTTTATTCCAGCTATTAATTACTCTCTCCAAACTTAATCTTAAATTAGAAATTAAAAAAGCTAAAGTAAAAAAAATAAAACAAAAAAAAGAGAAGAAGCCAAAACATAGAAATGAAAGAAAAATATAAATGACCTACCTAAATAAAAAATAAAGAATTTGTTCACTCTACTTTATAAAGCCCAAAAATAGCTATTTCATTAGCTTTGTAATGGAGAAAAAGATGGATTTAGAGTTTTATATAATGTTTTGTCTTGAATTAGAGATAAAAACAAGGAAAAATGGTGAATAATAAGGGTTAAATAGAAATTTTCTGCTAAGGAGTGGCAGTGTTAATATCAGTTACTAATAAGGGAAGGGAGTGTATTTTCCCAAATAGGAGGAGAACTGTGTGTAATTAATCCTAACTTTAGGGGAGGTGAATACAAATTATCCTTAAATGTATCTTAGAGGCCATTACATTCCATAAAAGGGAGATAGAGGAGCTAGACTTGCTTCAGCTTGATATGAAAAGGAGGCTATTAGGAAAGGGATTTTTATTTGTTCTGGTTCTGGAGGATATTTGGAATGAAAAATATGTGGATTGGGATAATCTATGCAATTTTCCCTTGTATCAATTGTAATAGTGACCCCAGCAAGCGAAAAGGTTGCATCATTCATTAAAATTGTTCCACTTCTGCAGTTGAGGGCATTTGTCTGACAAAGATTCTTGGGCTTTGTTCGCCAAACATGCATTTGATTATGAAGGTTATAATGTGAACCCAAGTTTGGAGAAAATTGGCAAGGACATTGTTAATAAATGTAGAGGATTGTAAAAATACTTGGAGGTGTCTTACGATCAAAGGTTAGCATTGGAGACTGGCATATAATTCTCCAAAGTGACATGTGGAATCTCTCAGAGAATGAGAGCAAATTGTTACTGCTCTAGGGGTAAGCTATTACTATTTACTTCCATATCTAAAGCGGTGCTTTACTTATTGTTCTATGTTTCCTAAAGATTATGAATTTGAGAAACAGGAACTAATCCTACTGCGGATAGCTGAGAATTTTTTACAACTACAGAAAGAAAATGAGAAATTAGAAAATATTGGTGCTAAATACTTCTGTTATCCAGTTTCAAGATCATTTTTTCAAATCTCTAGCAATTGGGGTGGTTGTTATGTTATGCATCACCTCATTCATGACTTTGCAGAATTTGTTATTGGTGAAATTTACCTTGCTTTTGATGCTGACAATATGCAAACATGCCTGGAAGAACCCATCATGGTTTTTTGTGAGACAAAGAATTTACGTACTTCTCTGCCAATTTATACAGACAATTATGGATTGTTGCCTTTACATGAAAGAGTATCTCAGGCTATTTTGTAAGAGCTTAGACGCTTAAGAGTCTTATCCTTCTCTAGATATGGTACAATTGAAGTTTTTCCTAATACAATTGGGGAATTAATTCATCTTCGGTGTTTGGACTTGTCTGGGACTAAAACGAAGAGTTTGCCTGCCTCTGTTTGTGGCTTGCACAACCTGTAAACACTAAGCCTCACAGATTGCCTTTACTCAATCATGTTAACTGAAGATTTGCATCATCTAGTCAACTTATGGTATCTTGACATTTGAAGAACTGGATTAGAAGGGATTCCAAGAAGGATTGGTGAAATGAAAAATCTTTAATTCTTAAGTGATACTGTTTTTGGCAAAGACACTTGCATTTCAGATTTGAGAGGACCTGTAAATCTTGGTAAATCATTTGCCATTAGTAGGTTAGAGAATACCAGAAGTGTTTTAGAAGCAATACCTTGAACATCTAGAGTTGAGTTGGAGCTCCACATACTGCAGTTCAGTTCCACATGGGGTAGAAATAGAAATTATTACAAAATCAATTATACAATGAATCCAACATGGATACAAAAATGTTTTTGGAATTCCTAGAAGATATTTTAGAATTTTTAGAAACATTGCACCTATTCATCAGGAAACTTAAAGGATTATATAGAAACTCTACATAGACAGATATTTTTAGAAAATTTAGGATAAAAATGTCCCTAGAAAAACCCCTATAAATACCTCCCAAAGCTGTAGTTCTGTATCCAAAGTTGAATAGAATTTCATTGTTCAATTGAGAGTTCTCTCTTTCTTCTTCTTCTCCAATTGGCTCTCGAGTCATTTTGATATTAGAACTAGTTTATCTAGCTTCTTGCGTAAGTGTTCGAGTTAGAAATGATTGAAATTTTTCCCGATTTCATACTTCAACAACTACTAGTGTCCAAACCCTAATTTTCAATTAGTTTTTTAGCAAAACAACACCAAAGACAAGTTCAAAGTGGTCCAAAATGCCGTACTGCAAAATTTCATGGTGAATGGAGCAACCACGCGCTCTCATGCGCTATTGTCGAAGTCCCACGCATTAGCCACTCGCAACATGTGCCACACGTGCTTAACTGAGGTTGAAGACAACCACGTTAGTGCCATATTGCCACTTTACGAGTGCTAAGTGTCAAAGAACGCTAAGTCAGCATACCTAGTTAGCCACTTGATGTTGGCTACAAAGTCATCACCCAAGTGCACAATCAGCATCATGTTAGCCATGTGTCCTCTTGTCCACATCAACGGCCCCGTCAACAGATTTTTCTATAATTTGGAATTGCCTCTCAACTTCCTCATATTTCTAATTTGACCCCTATTGTTCTTAAAATTACAAGATATTCCTAAACTTTTCATTAATTTTATTTTAACCCTAGAATTTATTTGTTATTATAAAAACCCCTCACACCTGATCAAAATTTAATTTTAAATCTTAAACTTTGTCTAATTATTACAAATAGCCCTAAATTTTCTAGAAATTTAACTTTAATCCCATAACCCATTATAAATTATCAAAATGCCATCAAGAAGACAAAACAAAAAAAATATCCAAGAGATTAAGATTAAAGAAATGCAGAGACAGATTCAACAACTACAAGAAATTGTTAATACCTAACAAGATTTACTGAATCAGAGAAGGGATCCAAAATATAATTTTAACAATAGTAACTATTCTTTAGCAAGTAGCAGTTGTCCTCGAAGGTAGCTAACCAAAGTTAGTGATATTAAAGTTAACATTTTAGATTTCAAGGTAAAGCTTCAACTAGACGAATTTATAGACTAGCTTTAAATAATTGAAAAGATGTTTGAATTGAAAGACATGCTAGATGAGCAAAAGATTAAAATTATTGCTATTAAGCTAAAGAAACATGCTTCCATCTAGTAGGAAATTTCGAAGAAGAAATGAGAATGTGAAGGAAGAAGCAAGATCGAGATACGGGAGAAAATGTGATGAGAACTTATGCGTAAGTTCCTACCTAATCACTATTATTACAATAACTTTATTTAGTTGCAAAATCTTCATTAAAAATTCCTATCTATGGAAGAATACATTAGAGAATTTGAGAAATTGATGATGAAATGCGATATTCAAGAGAAAAAAGAGCAGATTATTGCCTACTACCTTGGGAGTTTGAACTTTAAGATTGCCTAATTAGTTCAATTTCAACAATACTGGACCTTACATGGTGTAATCCGACTTGCCATCCGAATTGAGAAATAACTTTCCAAAAAGCCCACATTCGAACTGTCCTTCTCAAGAAACTCTACTAAAAAAACTCAAACCATACAACCCAATACCACAAACAAGACCCCACTTAAACCTACCAAAGAAGCTAACCTTAAAACACCTACTAAACCTAAACCATCTAAATGTTTCAAATGCTAAGGATATGGCCACATTGCATTAGATTGCCCAAATAGAAAAGTTATTACTATCATTGAAGGGGAAATTAAAAAAGTATCAAAAGAAGAAGAGCTCAAGCAGACATAAGAAGAATTCAATTAGGCTAGAGGTGAAGCCAAGCTGTTGGTATCCTTAATATCTAAGGTTAGAAGTTTGAACGTTGTAGTAGATGCTTTCAATAGAAGACACACTTTGCATTCTTTTAGAAAATGCCTATTCGAAGTGGTGTATGATACTCATCCCTTCAGCCCATTTAATTTAGCACTAGCTTCTGTTAGCCATTAGTACAATACAGTTGTAGAGTAAAGAGCAAAGAAGATCAAGAAGCCTCATGAACAAGTGCATATAAGAATTTAGAAATAGAGTTCAAAATATAAAGCTCAAAGAACGAAAATCGATGATAGTATACTTTCAAGGAGGGAGACTTGGTATGGATACACTTGCAGAATTCAAGAAGCCTCACGAACAAGTTCATGTAAGAATTCAAAACAGAAAGCCCAGAGAACAAACATTGATGATGGTATACATTCAAGGAAAGAGACTTGGTATGGATACATTTGCAAAAAGAGAGACTCTCAAATCAGCCTATTGCCAAGTTATCTCTAAAAGTAAAAGGACTATTTCGAGTTATGCAGAAGATCAATGACAATGCTTATAAGATAAAGCTACTAGACTCTTATGGTGTTTCCACTACCTTCAACGTTACTGATCTTTATACTATGAAGAAGATAACTAGCCTCGAGGCCAAGTCTCGTCAAACTTTGGGAGAATAGTATAAATTCAATTATACAATGATTCCAACATGGATATGTTTTAGAGTTTTCTAGAACATGCTTTTAGAATTCTTAGAAGATATTTTAGAATTTTTAGAAACATTGCACCTATTCATCAGGAAACTTAAAAGATTACATAGAAACTCTACATAAGGAGATTTTTAGAAAGTTTAGGATGAAAATGCCCCTAGAAAAATCCTTGTAAATACCCCCTAAAATTTGTAGCTTTGCATCCAGAGTTGAATATAATTTTATTATTCAATTGAGAGTTCTCTCTCTCTTTTTCTTCTGCAATTGGCTCCCAAGCCAAAAATACTTGACAATTTATAGCATCGAACAAGCTTGGAAATTCTCACCATCAAAAACTATAGTGGCTTAAACTTTCCAATTTCGATAGGTCAAAATTCTTACAATAATATGATTTCTGTCTCTCTTCACAGCCGTGATTGTTTTGAATTGCCACCATTTGGGCAACTACCTTCTTAAGCATCTGATTGTTCATGGTTTTCAAAAAGTAACCGTTGGTCCCGGGTTCTATAGAAATGATGGATTTTCTTCAATGTCATCCTTTGCATCCCTTGAAATTTTGAAGTTCACTGATTTGGAACATCACTTTCCTTCCTTGGAAAAGCTTCTGATTATTGGTGCGAGCAACTGGTTTCTTCTCTCCCAACATCTCCTGTAATTAAGGAACTAGCAAGACATGAAAGTGAAAATCCAGCTTTGAGGGAGATACTAATTTCACTGTATGCTTTCAAAGTTTCGGGTTGCAACCTCGTGAATTCTATGTTTGAATCCATGATGCACACAGAAAAGTCACTCGAGCATTTAGACATCTCTGATTGTTCTACCGCTTTATCATTTGCCGCAGGCTGTCTGCCAACTTCATTAAAAACTTTGGTATTCAAGAACAGCAGTGACTTTTAAGTTCCCATGTTCCAATCTCACCAGGCACTTCAGACCTCTAAAATACGTTATATACGTCGTGACTTAGTCAAATCCTTCCCAATGGACGCATTCCCATTTCTCAAGTTCCTCTACGTAGAAGGGTGTGAAAATCTTGCGTCTCTTTCAGTTGCAGCTGGCACTCTTGAGCATCTAGATAGCATTGCCATTATTCGGTGTCCCAAGTGTGCATCGTTCCCTGAAGATTGCGAGAATTTACAATCTTTGCCTAATCATATGAAGAGCCTTCTTCCAGCTCTGACTGAACACTTCATAATTGATTGTCCTTAAATTGCGTCCTTCCCTGAATTGGGTTTCCCATCAACTTTGAGCTCGCTTGTCATCAACTTTGACGATATCATGTTTGTCCTATAGAAATCAAGTTTTACTTTTTTATAATGAATCATAACATCCTATCACCATTTGTCATTTGATGCCTTCATTTTAAATCTGGGGACTTCAATTAGTCCATCTTTTTACAATTCACCATCAATATTCTATCCATTGTACTTTAAGTTAACTTGCCTATATTCCTCATAAAGAAATATTAAGTTTACTAAAATGCCACCAGTTCCTAGAGAGAAATCAAATTTCAATAATCGCCATAAGCTTGAGTTCACGATCTATTGTCATATTAATCCTAACAATGTTTCTGGTTTGTTTCGCCATATCAGAAAAATGAGGAGTCAGGGAATGCAAGAATATTTATTTCAACTGCTATGAGATGCCGGTGGCGTTTTAGACCAACCATGTCGACAGCACTTTTCGTTTTAGAACTCTGATTTTTAGTCAAAGAATTAAGCAACATTTGCACTCGTTAGCTATCAACTCCAATTTCTTGCTTGTAATTTCAATGAACAATTTTTCCAGAGCTAGCCTTCGCAATGCTTTTCGTGTCTGGATGCATTTCAATTAATTAATCATCAAATTTCATTACAATTGAAACATTGTACATCAGTGATCTCCAATGAACAACATTGATTCTTGTGATTACAGCTAAAAATGACATCTACAACTTAAATAATTAAGCATTTTTCTTAATTATATTTTCTTTAAAGGAACCTGGAAAACCTGCATTCACGAGGTCTTCCCTGAGGAAACCGCTTATAATCTTTGCAGTAATTATAAATCATGTAATATTTTTGTACCCATATGAGCCTTCTTTTGCCATTAGCATTCAATCCTTGTGTTTGCCAACTATTACCACCAGAAGCGCTTTTCGAGTTTAAATCAGAAGAAGATGATGAGCCCTTGGACCAAACACAGGCTTCAGCTTTGACGTTGCTGTAGTAGGCTTTGAAAGGAGCAAAGGACCAATTTGTTTTCTCAAGACCTCCTCTTGTTGCCCATTGATCAGCGCTCCATAGACTTGAATACAGCCTCATTGGTTGATTGTTGGGAAAGGGAACTCCCCTGGCTTCATTGTTGTTGAAGACTCTAAGAGGGATATTATCTGCCAAGAAACTGTGTGCAAAAAATTGGACATTAGGAGAGTGAAGAACTAAACTTTTTAAAATCTGTGTTAGCTATTAGGATAATATCTTGCAAGAAGAACAGATACAACTCACATGATACTCTGTGGGTTCCATACAATAGAATATGTGTGAAATTGTTTTGTTGGATCGAACCAAAGATAGAACTGCTGCTCTCTGTCACCTTTTCCTTCAACGTACACATTGGTGTGCACTATATATGGCTCTCCACTAATGTTTCCCAAGAATTCAAAATCTATTTCATCGTGATTTGGTCCTTGTGAAGATAACTTCAACTCAAAACAACATTAGCAATTGGCAGAATTCACAAAAAATAACGTGAAAAATACAATTTTCAGGAAAGTAGCAGATGAGCGTATTATCTCGTTGAGCACAAATTTGCAAATGTGAAAAATTGCTTACTTGTAGGAAAGAAAACTTCAATGAGGAAGTTTTAATTCTTTTTGTTAACCAAACAAACTATTCGAAAAGTTCATGAAAAAAATTTAATTCCTACAAAGGACCCCTAAATAACAAAAAAAGAATAAAAGAAATAGCATAATGAATGGTTTTATTAAAAGATGACAATATATTTTTTTGGTAATAGTGCCAGCTAATTAACTCACGTAGAACGCCGTGACGGTTCCACCGGAGTTACCGGAAACTAGCTTGAGCTGCATGTCAAATCTTCCAAACAGGTACTCATTTTTGGATTGGAAGCCAGAGCCTGAGGCCTTATCAAGAGAGAGGGTCAGAATCTTGCCATCTTTTAGTATGCATGCACGATGATCACCCCAGGTGATGTCAACCTGTTCGTAGAAATTACCAGCAGAAGTGGCAATGCGGAGGCACATACCGAAAGAGATCAGCAACAGAGCTGAAAATAATGCGTGAGAACTCATCATGGAATCGCTATTTTGAAATTGAACCGGCCTCCTGGGGTCCTTTATGTGAGTGTGAGGAATCATGATCTTGATCTTTACGTATACAACAGGATGCTTCATACAATGAAGTACAGAAGGAAAAGAGCTGGCAGAAACATGATTAATTTATTGGCTTGATTGGTATGAATATTTGGTATTGGGTTGGGATTAATTTCTAGAGTGCTTTAGGGAACCCTCCATGCATTGCGTACATTTTTATATGTATGTAAGTATATAAATGTCCTAATAAGTTAAGATATCTTAAAATTTTTGTAGGATAAGTCCTTTTTTTCTTTTTTCCTAGTGTGATATTAGAAGGTAGAGTGAGGTTACTTCCATGCTCACTTTGGGAAGGGAGATTATATATCCGTCTTTTACATAGGATAGGCAATTCACAGCATGCATTTATATTTTATGAATGCAAAATAATCCTTTCAATTTTAGGATGATTAAATTTTACATCCTTTAATTTTGAAAAATTGTAAATCACCCTTTAAAGTATATCAAATTTGAAATTAATACTCATTGTGAATTTAATTTATCATTTTATTAAATTATTTATTTTTTAATAATATTTTTAAATAAGAATCATAATATTATAGTATATTATTTTATTTTATTATTTTATAAAAAAATCACAGTTATAAAATTAATAGAAATTAAATTAGAAATAAAGAGTTTTAATTGAATAATAAAAAATGAATTGCGAAATTATACATAAAAAATAACAAAATTAATCAAAGTACTATATTGTAAATTTTGTTTAAAAATTTCATTAAAAAAATAATGTAATTTGATATCCAATGATAATTGGCTTGTTGCAGGGCCCCCCACTCTTCGCTCATTAAGGGTTGCTCCTACCATTCCACTCAAACAATGCATGCAAAAGTGAGAATTTTGCAATTTCTTGGCCACGAACATATTTTTTAGTAAGTTAAAAATTACATCAAATGTCATGTTTAAGCCATTAAATAATTAGATTGTCACACTCTAAATTTGATTGATCCAAGATAGCTATAAGGCATGAATCGTGTGGTTAAAAAGACTAATCATAATTATCTAAGTAGTAAAGCAAAGTCCCTTATATATCATATCTAAATTTCAAATTTTAATATATGTGGAGTCTTACAATCTTCCTCACACAAATAGTTTAATATTCTTGTTAGACCCATAAAATTTTATGAATCAAAATCTACACTAAATAAAATAGATTTGAATTAATTAAAGTATATACAGCTAATTATGGTTTAATATCATTTATTACACTTGAAATCTGTGAAACAACTCTTAGGCCTCAACTACTTGGCCTAAAAGACCGACAGGAGTTATTTAAGTAGGGAATTTTCATACCTTAAATATTATACTTAAATCCCAAAATAAGATAGAGGTGGAGGTATATTAAATTTGATTTATCTACACTTTCAAATTGGTACTCTACGCCTCTAAAATACTAACTTGAGCACCGTATTTTGCGCGACGGATCATGTCCAACATGTACAACTGACCATCTATCTTTTGCAGGTGATCTGCTGATCAACTATCTTAAAACGCATGATTTATGACAGCAAAATATATATATATATTTATGATACGATTGAGAGGAAAAATGAAAAACAGAAAGTCATGTTCATCGAAAGACCTGCTTTATGAAGCTCTTTCCTTCTATCTCTTTGCCTACTCATTCATTTATATTTCTTTCAAGCAAATTATTAATAAAAATAATAGGTTTACTTTATTATTTTTTCTATCTTCAATTCTAAATTTCCATTCTCTTGGTTCTTTATTTGCAGCCCCCATTTCTTGATTTTCTATAAAGGTAATCTGCCTGTCTAGATGTAACTTTTCACTAACTCTTTGAAATACATATTATGAAGTTTGAACATAAAGACACCTTTGAGTAACAAGTACGTTTGATCATATTCAATCCCAAATGGATACAGAATGTCCTTAAACTTGCATTAGCTGGCCATTTCTCTCTATAATCTATTCATCATTTTTCTTTCTATTTTCTTTTTAAGTTTTTGGTACATTTTCAATTTCTTATGTTATCACAATACTAATTTATTTCTTTCGTGTTAATCTGTCAAGTTTTTAAAGAAAAAAATATTTTTTCATTGAGACTTGTAATTTTTATCGGAAAATAAATTTCTCAATTTTTATATATATTGAGTTCTTTGTTTCTCAATTAGCATGAGAAAATTAGAGGATTCTAAACCATTTCCATACATGGTTTTGAATTTTTCATGCATTGTTCAACTTGCAAGTTTGATTTGAGCTGAAAAAGGAGGAATGTGGATTGATAGTTAGGGAAAGTAACATGTTATACAAACTTCCCCAAGAAGGTTTGATAATATCATTATTTATTTCAGAAGTGCGTCTCTATTATAAATATATATATATATTTATAAATTTAAGCAATCTAATGGTCATGTTTATTATGCCTCTTCATTAATGTAGCTTATACCTATACATATCCATTAATTTATTATGATAGATAATATCTTCTGCATGAATATAGTTATAAAATATTAAGATGGAGGAAAATATTTTATTTATTTAATATTAAATATAGAGAATATTATTATAAAATTTCACATTAATTATATTTGAATTTTAAATATGATATATAAGATACACTTCTTAGATGACTCACACTAGTTATTTACATTAGTAGATTCGTCCTAATAGCTATCTTGAACTAATATTACTTGGGGCATAACAAATGATATCATAGTGTACATCAATCCGGTACTTCAGCTGATACAAATCTTGAGTTATAATTAGATGCATGGTCTTAAAACATTATGCCATTTAAGCAACGAATTTACATATATATATAACATCAAATTTGATTATATAGCTAGACAATTTAAATTAGCCTTAAGCTTATAAGTTGTTTTGGACCAATTAAATTTGGAACGTAACAATTATGTAAAATAAATAATATTTTCTTATATAGTATTTTTGAATAAAATACACAAATATTTGTTTACATATATAATTTTTTTACCCATTTATCCGTGTCTGGCACGTAAATATAAATGGGCCAGGTTTTTGGACAGATGTTGCTTGTCGTCGAACTAGCTAGCTAGATCATTTATTTTAACAAAACCCTGTACTCTGTACTCTGTATACTAATGATAATTTCCTCTACAGTTTTAAAGTAACATATATGTTTACAAGACTCTATTGTCATTTCACTAATTTCGAGTTGGCTCAATCAACAAAGTTTTGACTACCTATATCTTAAATTTGATTCATGTTGTTAACAATATTAAGAAATTAGATAATCTATTAATATCATTATAAATTTTTAAAAAAGTCAGTGATATATCTAATCTTAAAATGAAACAAGTTATCTTATTTTTGAATTTTTTTAAAAAATATTATTCATACACACACATATAGAGTACATATATAGATAATGACCGGAACTAAAATTTTTAATATAGAGGTCAAATTTTACAATATTAATTAAATATATATAATTTTTAAATTTAGAGGAGACAATTTAGAAATTATATATATGAATGAAAATGGATACATTAACAATTTTAGGGGATAAGGTTTCGTTTCTCTCCCTGCACCCTTGCATACAGATACACGTACATAGGCACGTTTTGAACCCTTGTTGACTATAAAATATAGAAAAATAAAGGATAATGCTTTTCTTAGATCCATGTTTTACATTTATATAATTTATCTCTAAGAGTTAATTACGGATAATAATAATTAGAATGAGAAGACATGAATAAACAGTAAAAATACTGAAAAAAGAGTGGATGAATGAGAAGACAATAGTTAAGTCAAATTAAACAAAAAAAAAATTAATTCCGTTATACTTCACAGATACGAATATAATCCTTTTCATAATAAAGATGCAATATATATATTTGTATTAATTGAGCGGTAATTTATTTAATATAGAGACTAAATTCTTGGATTCAAATTCCAAATATAATAGAAAGAGAAGTTGCTGAAGTAACATAGACTACCGCTACATCATCATGAAATAGCCGACTATAAAGATGCAATATTTACAATATAGTGGGGCCGTTCATGTATCTACCCGGCTTCAGAATTCCAAGAGCACACATACTTTATTCAATCTTGATATTCAATTTGCAGCATCATACATAATAAACTAGACTAGATGATCGCTGCACGGTGCTAATTAATTAAATAGAAGGGTTGGTGGCTTCTCCATCTCTGATCTTCATAAGCTCTAAATATGACTTTCCGTCAAGCTTGCGACTGAAGAAATCTTTCACATATTTCTCCATTCCAATCCTTTTGAAGGTTGGGGGGTTTTGTTGGCTTGTGAGGCTTTTCACAGGTCCCATCTCTGATTCAAATTTAGGGTTAAAGAACATTGCGACAGAGATTCTTTTCTTGTCTGAATTCACTCTGGCCCTATGCTCCACGCTTTTGTATTCTCCATTGCTCATAATCTGTTGAACACACATTGGCATTATTTCGCAAATCAAATCACCGTTCCAAACTTACCACAACGGACTTATCTCTTGTTTGAAACAATACAAAAAAATAAAAAAGATACAATTCAATTCATGTGCAAAATTTTTTGAGTCAAATTTCAAATAAATTAAATTTTAGTTTTAAGATTTCAAACAGGAGGTTATGAAAATTGTTCCGTTTATGGCTTATATACTCCAATTTTGATTTAAGTTCGATTTGAGTTAATATTTTTTGTTTTAAAATGAACTCATGACTAATTTGACTTTTTAAACTTTAAATCAAGTAATTTTATATATGAGTCAACATTCAAATAAATCTAATTTAAGATAAGCCAATATTGATTCGTTGGCTTGTATCATAATATCATAATTTCATAACACCTAAGTGAAATTATTTACCAGTTTTTAAAAGGTCTACTCAGAGCAAACTCACATGCGGCGTTGAAGATGAGAATTACTGGAGTTTCAAGTTAACACAATTTAAAAAAGTGGGTAGGTTCTATTTCAAAAACCTATTTACAAGTATAAGTAATTTGAGAGGCGATAATTCGATTTTGTTGGATGGCTATTTGATACTTAATAAGATTTTGTTTTTGTTTTTCCACCGTTTTGTTTTGGTGTTGTTTGGTTTGCAAATTTGTTTTATCCAGTTTTCGTATCATGTGATTTTAGTTATGTAGTTTTATCTAAATATGTTCTCATTTATGTGAATGTTTCCAATACAATGGAAAAAGTGATTTTACAATAACTGGAAGGCCAATTCTGCAGTGGGCAAAATAATATAAATATTTGTGTTTTAATTAAAGAAAAGTATGCGTACCACAGTTATAACATTTGTATTTTTTTCCCACCTATTAGAAAGAGACAAGTATAACTTTTAATGCATATAAATATTGCAAAACTAACATATGAATAATAAAATTGACGACTAAATTCTACTTGTTTAGGTGGAAGTAAAGCAATTTTGAGTCTTTTGTTTTTTATTTTTAAAAATAGTTTTCTATTTTTTAATTTTTAAAAATAGAAAAACCTATTTGACAACCTGTATTCAAAATATATTTTTAAAAATTATTCTTTAAATGTATAACTTAAAAATAGAAAAATAAAAATAACTTTTAGTTATTTTCTGAGCTTATTTTCTTATTTTAGATATTAGTTTTATAATTAAACTTATTTTCTTATTCTCTAAACTATAACTTAAAAATAGAAAAATAGAAATATTTTTTAATTATTTTTTGAACTTATTTTCTTATTTTAGATGTTAGTTTTGTAATTAAATAAAATATTTCTTTAATTTTTCTTCAATACAAAAGCAATTTTTGAAAAAAAATAAAAATAATTTTTGAGAACAATTTTTAAAAACACAAAAATAAAAAATATATACAAACAGATCCTATATTAGTTTTAATTCTTATTTTATCTCACTAAAAATTAACTTCAATTGTGAATCTCGGATATTCTTGCTTCTAATAAAAGGAAGTCAATTATCAGTTTCCAATTTTACGAGTCATATATCAGTTTTGTAAGAATTATATCCATTAAAAATTATACTTTTTCTAATTTTAAGATGTTAAAATGATTAAATCATTTTATATTATTTTTTGTAGAGTGATGGGCAGTAGCAACTTCTAACTAAAGTTCATAAATCGAATATATTTGTCGTAGTTGGAGCCTCCAGCTCAACTGATTTTGAACGTTGAAATAGATTGTTAAGTCATCCCAACCCGCAACTTCTAACTAAAGTTCATAAAATTAGGTTCACGCCCTCAAAAAAATGAGTAGCTGCAAGTTGTTATATTTTAATGTTTGGGTGTTGACCGGTTTACGCTTATACCATAAAAGGGTTTATTACATATGGGTGATGTATCATGTCAGGTTCTCCTGATTCAAGCTGTTTAATTAATTAACAGTCAAACTTTCTTAATTCATAAGATGAATACATGCATATATATATGTATGTGTGTATGTACATAACACTGAGACTAATTCCATTTGGGTCGGAGCAGTAGGTAATACTAATTCTATAAACAAGTAAAATTTCTTTTTGAAGGATTTAAATTTTGATTCACTGTGAGTATAAAGCAACTTTATATTATCATTCATGGTCACTCATATATTGTAATATAAATAAAAATTATTAAAAGTTTTCCATTATTATTAAATTTTTTTAATAATTATTATTTTTTTAATAATGCATCTTCTTCTTTTTCACAAATAATATAAAAAATTTTACATTAACCATTCATCAAACTTAAACTCTTTCTTGAATGAATAATTTATGTGTGTGTATTATTTAGGTCTTGTTTACTAAACAACTTATTATATTAGTGGATAATTAATTCTAGTAGTTATTAACTAATAGCTGTTTGTATTAATCAATTAGATAATATTATGTTATTGGTTCAAACTCAAGATTTTACACATGAATTTTAAATAGATTACCATTCCTATCATTTAAGAAAAAAACATGTCTGGTAAAATCACTCATTTATTATTAGATATTTAACTACAAAATGACACATAAAAATAAGAGTATATTTAATAATTTAGTTAATTTTTTTTACCTTAATAATATTTTAAATTGTATATATTATTCATCAAATCAGTTTTGTTTTAAAAACATGCCATTATAATTTGATATTTATTAAATTTTTCTTTAAAATAAATTATTATGCTTTTTAAATCTTTTAAAAAATAAAAAATTATAATTTTTCGTAGTTGCCCGTACAAGAAGAAGGAGGAAGGAGAGTTGGAGTTCAGAGGTTTGTTTTTTTAACAAAGGCATAGCAAAAATAATTGTACAATTGAAGAGTAATTTTAAACTTTTACAAACCTTTTGTAAATTAATTATCTAAAAACGTTAGGTGTCATAATATTTTTAAATTAATTAATTGAAGATTAATTAGTTAATCAAATTAATTACTTATATAATATCTATTAATTTAGTTATAAAATTAAATTGATCTAAAACAATTTTTAAAAGCGGATAAAAAAGTAATTTGGGCAACATCATTTACATTATTTTTATATAAAAAATCCCTCTAATTTAGTTGGTATTCTTTAGTATTTGAATTCGAACCAATGAAATAAATTTCAACTAGGAAGGAAATTGCATATAGATAAAGATGTACCTTCATATATTAACGACGAGGATGATCCAATATTATAAAATCCCTTGTTTACTACCTAAAATTTCTCATCGCTATGTCATCACACATCGAAGAAAATTTCTAATATTATATTAATATTGAAAATTCAGTATTATTTTCATATAAATGTTATTTATTTTTCTAATTTAATAATTTGATTTGACAGATATTTATTTAGCAGAAAATCGGATAGTTTTAAGAAAATGAGATTATTGAATTAAAAAATAATATACTTGATAATATTTGTATAAAAGTAGTAATGAGTTTTCAATGCTAATATAATACAAGATTTTTCTTTCATACATTAGTTTGTTTATTATTGGTATTAAAAAATGTTATAATTACCAGAAATGAGATCTGAATCAGGTTTTGAATTCTTTAAATTCATTTAATTAAATTTTACAAATTTTTTAATCCTCATGTATTTGATAATTGCTCTTAATTTGTATTTAAAATCTAATTTTAGATCCTATTTTCGGTATATATAAATTGTTAATTTGTATTTCTTTTGCCTAAACTTTGTTTATGTTTTTAATTTTTGTTATTTTGCTTTGTTTGAATTTTAATCCTAGGACTGATGAAAGAAAAGAGAAGACAAACCTCTAGGATGTCCCCAATGTTGACAACCAGGGCGTCAGAGATGACGTTCACAGGAATCCAAATCCCATCCTTCTTTACCTGGAGACCATCAACTCCGTTGACTTGGTTAAGGATTGTAATCCCCGAACCGTCTGAATGAGCAGTGAGACCCATAACCAGCTCTGGCTGCGGGCATGGAGGATAGTATGTCATCCTCACAGATTGCATCCCATCTTCAAACACTTCAACTATCTCTCTCTTCTCTATTTTTAGGGTTTTCTCCAGTAACCCCAGAAGTTTCATGGCTAGGTTCTGCAGTTCCACCACATATGAATCCAAGACAGTCCTGCAAATAAGTAAACAGGATATATGATATTTGCTTGCATAGCTCTGCCGGATAGGGTGGTGGGGATTTGAGTTGGTGAGTGCCAATATTTTTTTCCCAGGAGTTAAGATGCTAGCTGAAAGGTTTGCCAATCGGGTTATTTAAACCGGAAATGAGATTTAAAATTATGTTTCTAATATAAATTAAAAGTTATCTTGAATCGTGAAATATATCTGTAAATTTTAATCTAATAGATATAAAATACCTAAAATTTATTTTCTAATTTCATTTTTAATACCAATACGTATAGCATTTTTGTGTGTTATTATATCCTTTTGCACCTTCCTTGCATCAAAGTTTCCTTTGACTTCAGAGTCACGTGAATCTAATCTTGCGCTGAAATTTAATTTCAAGCAAGCAAGCTGAGGCAACATAATACTCTTACCTTTCAGTCGAAGATGATCCAATTTCCTATCAAAATCAATTGTTTCCAGAAACTCAAATTGTTACAAGAATAACTATAAATAGTTTTCTATTGCATCTCTAACATGAAAGAAGAAAAACAAAAATTGAGTTATATATATTGTTAAGGTGACAAAGAATTTCGCATGTTGTAGTAGAAAAGTTAAATATTTTATGGTGAAAAAGTACTCCTTTCCAAAGAGGTTAACCAACACTGTTCGATTTTTCTATCTCTTTCTTAGAAAGTAAGAAAAAACTCATCATAAGATTTGAGCTAATAGCATGCAAATCTGTTTGCAGGTAAAGTTTTAGATTCCAATTACTATAAAATTCTTTATATATTATTTGATGGGAAGATAATTAAGAGAAAAAAGAAGTAAAACTATGTAGAAAAATAAATTTGAAATGACTAGCTAAGCTAAGCTTTGGATTTTCTTTTCTTCCTCTTCGTTTAGAGAGAGACCTGAGGGATGAAGGGAGCTCTGGGAGCAGATGTGGTTTCCTCCTGTGAAGGGGGTTGGTAATCATATAGAGCCTATCTCCCCAATCAAGCTTTTGACCTTCTGATATGACCACAGATCCATAGCCTTCAACATCACCTGCCCTTATCTTGTATTTCATCTTTTCTTCGCATGGAAGCTTGAAAAATCCTTCAATCTCAGCCTTCAGCTTCCCCAGCAGTGTTGGGCTCACTCCATGGTTCACCAACTGCATCAATAATTATAGATTTTTCTTATTCATTTAATTTTTTAATTTGTCACATTTATAAAAGAAATCTTATGATTCTTCACATAAATTTTAAAAACAAAAAAAAGTAATTACTAACTTCATTGGAAAAATTTTGAAAAATATATCTTCTTAGTGAGATTAATTTACGTAAAGTGTAAAAGACACTTGTGATAACCTGAAAGAAGCCCCAGTCTCTACAAGCTGAGTGCAACTTCTCCAGTTCAAGTTGTGTAGCCTCCCTAGAAACTAGTTGCTGCATGTTAATGGTGGGTAATATTAATGGTGGAGCTGTAAGAGGAGCTTCCAGATTGTGTAAGCCAATATTGTAGCATTCAGGAACTGAGGTTGCGGATAATTTCTTGACAAGCTCCTGAACGTTGGGCACAGATTCAGAGCTCTCATAATTTTCAGCCACGAAGGAAGCCATTGTTCTTGCTTCTCACAACACAGTTCACGAGAAATTTATAGCTAGAGAGAACCCAGAGGACACTTGTATGGCTCTTGAATTTAAAGTTCTTTGCTGTCATTATAAAATAGAAAGTAATTCATATAATTAATATATAGTGCCTGCAATAGTATTGGAAAAAAGAATAAGTAATATAGTACTAATTTTAATGACATAATTTGAATACAAACAATATAAAACTTGTAGTGCTCTTAATCAATTGAAGGAAGAACAAATTATTAAAATTTTTTGAATCAAGTAACATGTGATTATTTTTTAAAGATTTTATCTTCTTTCACAATTAGTTTCATGTCCTCAATTTATATGCATATATGTGATTTTAGTGATTTTGCCACTCCTATCTTTAAAAGAGGAAAAAGTTGGTCAATATTTGTTAGCTATTAATAATAGCTTTTGGTTAATTGGATAGTGCTGGCAACTTAATGCAAAGCATGGCTCTTATGACAAGAAACTACGGCCTCATGTGATGCGTCTGTATATATTTGTTTCAAAACAATATAGCGATTTAATTTATAAATCTTGGCATAGGTTGAAACATAATTCTAAATTGTGGTTGCAGTTGCAATTATGATTTTATTGTAATTAGCAAAATTATGAGTATATACGAAAAAGTACGATTATTGTGAAACAAAATTGTGAAAAGTCGGATGGTGCAGTCTGTAACAACAATATTACGTGCTATACTACCTTTCAATTCAGAACCTTGGGTTGAAATTAGGGTTTTTAGCTTTTGTACAATGATAAGAATTTCAATCTGAATTCTCCTATAAAGTAAATTCTCACTATCAATTCGTTTCCAATGGCTTCCTTTGAAATCAGGGTTTGAGAGCGGAGAGAATTATTCGAACTTCTCAATGCTTTTGAAAGAAAATGAGATAACATATGTGATTCATAAAGAACATTTGAACCATCGAACTCCATCGATGTATACATTTAGATTTTAGATTAATTAACCATATCAATTTTAAACATGAGCCTTGCATACCTTTGATTAATTGTTTGCAATCGCATTATGTGTGTTATGATTACATTACATTATAATTGTAGTTCTTCAAAAAAAAAAAAAAAAATACAGTTGTAAACGACTGCAATGTTGCACACTGTTACCACTACAATGGCACAATACGCTTATTTAGAATTTTTTTTAGATAAAATAAAACTTCAAACTTTGATGCCTTATTTATAGATATATTTAATTTAATATTATGCTAAATAAAGAAAATTATATTCAACATTATAATTAATAGTTATTAAATAATTTTTATTATATTCTTTGCTGGCAAAACAAAATTTAACGACTGCAATAATCATTATTTATATTTTGCTTTCGAATTAACATTAGCAACAGTTAAGGAAAAAAAAAGAATAAAATCGTAATCTCAATAATAGAAATTTTGAACCTTCGAATTCAACTATAGCGTTGTTCCAGTCTTTTCGAAAAACCTGCGCCAATATAGATGTAAATGAAGATTCAAACAAAACCATGTTAAATTTCAGGGCGACCTTTTCTGTTGTTTTTGGTTATCTAGTACTGTTTCAATTGAGAAAATTTAACATTAAATACGATTACGAAATGACATTTATAAACTTTCTCTTTCATAGTGAATTGAGAAAATTCAAACAATTAAATGATATATAGATGCTTTGACAAACGCTTCGTTTTCCCACTTCCTCAAGATTCTTTATACAAATCAGCTAATATTTAATAACAATAAAAAAAGGAAGGAACAAACAATACACTTGTTACAACACATTGAATTGAGAGAAACTCTTTTTCTTTTTTCCTGGAATGTCAAGAACATTGAAAATGCTCAATTGGATAGATATCCATTTAGCTCTCAAATTTGCTTTTCGCTTATAATTCTATTCCTAATTTTATTGAGGTATTATTACTTTTTTTTAAATTGTATTCTGTTTAGATAAATTAGTCTTTCCATTCATCTAATTTCACTACATATTTCAAATAGAAAACACATCTACATAACATGTTAAGTGCCCAATTGACCTATTAAATGTCAAAATGGAGCTTATAACTATCAATAATTTGTTAATTTAATAGAAGTGGATTGAGTTTCAAAATATTGTAAGCTTGATAAAAAGTACTAAATTTAATTTCTGAGAGTACTTTTATTGAGAGAGTTCTATCATTTATTACTCTCACCTTAAATTAATTTCATACCTAATAAAAAAAAGTGTAAGCCTATCTGGATTTAAACAAAGAAAGAAGCTTGCAACAAAAGGTGAAATTGATGTCATTCCCTAGCCCTTCTTCTTCTCTTTTTTTTTTTGGATAAAATAACATGTTAAGTCCCTAACTTTCAAACCTTCATTCTTCTAAAAAAAAATTAGGAAATGATATTATTCTTTCCCTTGGTTTTTAGTCTATAATTTAATAGATCAATTGGGCTTTTATTTTATCAAGTAAGCATCTCGTTTGGTTATAATAGAATATATCAGATTAACGAAGAGATTCTTTTGTTTGAATGATGCAAATTTTAAATTCAGAGATTATTTTGCCTTAATGATATAAAATTAGGGTACTAATAACAAAACCTCAACAAAATCATTGATGAAACTGAAAACAAATGATAATAGGAAGAATAAATTGTTAATTTTATCTATATATATACTTTGGAGAAAAACGAATGTTTTATTTCATATCAATTTCAAATATAAAAATGAAAGAATTTAGCAATAATTGTGGTTATGACATCAATTTGAACCAGCTATTAGTTATGTTAATTAATTAAATGGCTTTGCCCTCAGATTATTATCCTGCAGGAATAATAGTTGGCGTTTAATTTCATACGTAATTCTTGAAATAATATATATCTAGAAAAATTGTGGTCTTATTGATAAAATAATCATGAACCTCTTCCGTATGAGGATGATGATTCCTACCCAATCATGCCAACCCTTCCATCGCATAGAAAATAGTTGAAAGAACCTTTCTTTAACAAAGCTCGAAATTAATTATGTACGTAATATTTATCCCTCAGGATACAATTCTTGGAAACTTGAAATTAGGGTAGAAACAAATCAGAGCCCTTTTTATACTTGAATTTGTTAAAAGGCAACGAGCTCGATCCGAGCTCCCACTCGTTAAGCATGAGTAATTTTGATTTGAAATTGAACATAATTCAAATAATAAGTTATTTGTCCCAAATTTCTCAACTGAAATATTTAAATTTGAATTAAAAATGATAATAATATACACTTAATTAATTTTATATAATTTTATTCGAATAATTTACTATTTCATTCAAATTTAATTATTAAAAAATATATTTTTCATAAATAAACTAGGCATCATATTTTTGAAAATTTAATGAATAAATGTACGAATCTTTGAAAATTTAAAGTATAAAATTAAAATTTGAAACATTGTACATTTTTTATAAACAATAAATTTTAAAAAATAATTTATAAGACAATTTAAAGTATAAAATTAAAAATTTAAAAATTAAAAATTTAAATGTATTAATTGTTACACCTTTTTATAAGAATTTTTTTTAAAAATTTATTGTTCATTAAAGGAAATTTTAAAATAATAAAATAAAATGATGAAACAAATTAACTTTTCCATTGTTTATTAAAATTTATTTAAAAATAAAAATAATAAAATTTAAGAATGATGAAACTTATTTATAGAAATCTAAAGATATTATAAAAAAAAACTTACAATACACATGATGCCTTGATGGTAAGGGACACGTGCAAGGGTGGAGCATGGCCCTCTAAAATTTATTTTTTTAAAAAAATTATATGAGCTGCTTAGACAATATATACATACATTAAATTGGCCTCCCCTTGAGTATAATAATATTAATTACACAATATATTTTGTATAGTTTTACATAACAGTTGTGAATTATAATTATATAAATGATATTATTGAAATAGGATATTTAATAATTGATACGTACGTACCTTCACTTTCGCATCTATATTTATCTTTAAATATATTTTAAATAATAAAATTATGTAATTATTCATTAGAAAAGAACGTGGATATGACTTTTTGTAATTTCATTATGCAATCAAAGATATTAATAAGATTATTACCTATAAAAACATCATATACATTTTAACTTACTTTATTTCATTCATACACTAGCATATTGTTAAATAAACATAATGATTGGGTTGCAATAAGTAAAACTATGTTTGGAAGAGAAATATCCACAATTTAAGAATTTGAATTATTAATTATGATGTGATAATATTATAGTCCAGTTGCAATTTGAACTAAATTCAGGATGTATTTATTTAATCATTTGTTAATTTATAAATTTATGTGATTATATTTTAAGATTTTCTTTGGTGCTCTTACGAATATGATTTTGTACAATAATTTTTCATAAAATCTAACAATTTAAGGCACCTAAAAATTTTTGTTGATTGATTGTTCATGTTACAAGTTTTTATGAAAAAAGTTGCAATATTTACAAGAATATTGGAGATTTTTATAAAATAATTACATAATTTATGAAAAATGGTATAAATTTTATGATGATGCACTTAAATAGTGGCTGAACAAGGATTTGAGAGTTAGTGAGAGTAATTGTATTTTAAGCTTTCAATGGGAGTAAAATTAGAAAATTATTGAGAGTATTTAAAATAAAACACTTAATTATATATAGAATTTTAAAAAAGTAAGGGCACATATTCACATTAAAATACATGATTTTTATGAAAAAAGTTGCAATATCTATAAAAATATTGGATTGTCATATCTCAAACATTATTACATGATTTTTATAAAATAATTATATAATTTATGAAATAAGTTTAAAATTTTATGATGCCGCACTAAAATAGTGGTTGAACAAGGACTTGAGAGTTGGTGAGAGTAACTGAATTTTAATGTTTCAATGAGAGTAAAATAGAAAATTATTGAGAGTATATAAATAAAACACCAAATCATATATAGAATTTTAAGAAAGTAGAACACGTATTCACATTAAAATACATGTAATTTTACCACAACAAAGTAAAATCTTTATATTTTTAGCCCATTCTAAAAATTAGCTCACCTCTGCGCCCCTATACATGTGACACAATTTTGTATTGCTAATTTAAATGAAATGGAACTAAATTAATAGTGCATAAAATAAAAATCTTAGAAGATAAATGCATAATGCAAACCATTTGGTTCATATATTCAATTCAAAAATTCCAGCAGTTAGTTGCTAGTCAATTCACAGTTTATCTATGATATTAAAATGTGATAGTTACAGATTCCCATATTATTAAACTATTGAACATTTCCAACCCACGTTATCGCATACGAAACTTGTTTATTTTCTAATACTTTTCAAAACAAAACGTGATTAATACTATTTTTAATCAACAGGCTTTATGCAATGGGTTTGACTTTATGATTAATTAAAAACACATGCTTGACAAAAGTTGCAATAACTGAATTTAAAACTTTCCAGTTTAAAGCACGTGTTGAATTATTTTTAATTTTTGCACGTGTTGGATTATGATATGCGACGTACGTGTCAATCATATCATCGTGAGTTTTAAGGACGATATGCAGCAACGATATAGTAATCAATGAGATCATCTCTTTGCGAGATTTCAACACAATAAAACAATGGTATATTAATAAATTTAAAATTTTGAATTCTTAATTTAAGCAATATAATGTAAGTTAAATAAAATTTAATAATTTTATATTATTAATATATTATAAAAGATACGTCTTAATTTACATTTCTTATTTTAGTTTTATACTATGTAAAGCACCATTTAATTCTACAAGGTTTTTTTTACAGAAAATTTTATTTACTTATATATAAATAAATAATATTATTTGCACTTTTTTACATTCATTCTCTTTCACTTCTTCTTTTTATAATAATAATAATAATAATAATAATAATAATAATAATAATAATAATAATAATAATAATATGACTTAAAATTTAAATTTATTAATTTATGCAATAATGTAAGTCGAACGAAATTTAATAATTTTATATTACTAATATATTATAAAATGGTGCGTTTTAATTTATATTTCTTATTTTAGTTTTATACCAGGTTAAGCACAATCTAATTCATCACAAGATATTTTTTAAAGAAAATTTTATTTGCTTATATATAAATAAAATATATTAGTTGCACTTTTTTACATCCATTCTCTTCTCACTTCTTCTTTATATATTAATAATAATAACAACAACACAACAATAAAATATAACTTCGAAGGCAACGTATGTAAGACTGAATCGTAACAAATTTAAATCCGGGCAGTAGCGTATAAAGAACTGCAGTAGCTTTGAAGCTCTCATGTTCCAAATGATCCTTTAAAATACATAATATATGTTACTCAGTCAAATCATTCCCAATGACGCATTCCCATTTCTCAAATTCCTCTCTTTCAGTTGCAGCGCATCTAGATATCATTGCCATTGTTCGGTGCTCTTGCTTGAGAAGCATCCCATAAGTATATCAAGGCGTGAGAACTACAGTTTTGCCTAATAATATGAAGCGCTTTCTTCCAGCTCTGACTGAACTCTATAATTGAGTCCTTTCCTGAATTGGGTTTGTTGGAAGTCATCTCTCTCTCTCTCTCTCTCTCTCGGCGTTTAAAATTTCTTTACCTTGGCCTGCTGCAATTAATGGCCGTATATTTGCGTATCAAATACACTATGTTGACAATATAACCATTTAGCACCCAACTTTTCTCCCATCTAATTAATCAAAGCAGCAAGTGGAGTAATAAAATAATATAAAGGCCTACTCAAATGAATGCGTGGCAAGAGCATATGACCTTTTAAATAGTTAAGCCAATCGGTGCAAGTGAAGTATATGCCATTAGGTGAAAAATCCCAGATGTAGGCTACGACAATCCATATCCAAGAGGGTGAATTATCTGTTTTTGAAATGTTTTTAACTTATAAAAGTTTCTTTGAAAATATTTTAATATTGGGAAGTTAAGAGATAATTTCAATTTAAGAAAACTCAACAAAGATTTATAAAGATGATAGCACTCAAGATATAATAATTTTAAAAAATTAGTACAAATCAACTTATTTAATTATGTATAAATAAATTATCAAGAAGTATATGAATAGATAGATATATCTATTTAATCATCCAAGTATCAATATGAGCATGGAAATATAGCATATTCAACAAACATGATCAACAAAAATAGAACATATCATCAAAAATAAGAGAGTAAGGATAAAAAGATCAAATACAAGGATTTATAATAATTCTCCCTTAATATCTCTCCAATGTATACATCCATTTTTTAAACTTTTGAAATTTGTATTTTAATTTACTATCATTTTAGATTTCAATCAGCTCTTGAGAAGCCTCTTTACAAATTATTATCTTCTTTAAGAAAATATATTTTTTTACAAGGGATACCTTATTTTTATAATTGGAAAGTGATATAAATTAATGAATAACAACTCAAATGAACCCTCTCATAAAGTGTACAAAACAAATGAAGCTATTATAATAGAGAAAATTCATAATGAAGCACTCAAATCATGATTTGGATAAAGAATGAATAAAAACAATGATGTTCATGCTCTACATGTGTTTATTTAATGTTTCTTGGCTTACATAGGAAGCTCATAAGGTATTAGTTGATTGAGACACTTAGGAATAAAAATTATATGTTTATTGCCATTTTTTGTGCACTAGAATAGAGTGAATCCATTCACCAATTGATTCAAATGAAAATTTTGGCTTTTATCTGATATGAATTATTGGAAAATTGATTCATGGAGACAGAATTGTAAACTCAACTTTAAAAGGTAATTATTTCTTCATTTTAAGTATGTTTTGAGCAAACGACCTATTATTAAAAAGGATTGAGTCTACTTCCAAATGACATGAGTTTCATGCTCATATCTTATGTGTTTTTTTATATATGATTAAACAATGAACAAAGGTTAGAACAACTATATTGTTTAAAAAATCTAATTTTTAACTCAAATTATAAAATCTATAACTTTTTTATATCATTATCATTTTAAGCACATAAGCTACTTATGGAAAATTCTTTGAGTTTATTTTCAATTAAAAATGTTTCATTTGTAATTTGTGAGATATGATAAAAAAAAAGTGGCCAAGAGTCAAAATCAAAAAGATCAAAACTCATATCTCATTTATTTTTGAAGTGTCCTATAGATTATATTGTACAAAATAAGGCTATTTTTTAAAAATATTTTGATCAAGCTAAGATCTTAAGAATATACTTAAGCTTTATATCATGAAAAACTGTTTTATTAAAAATTCTAAACTTAAAAAGAAAAGTTATACCAATGAGGTCTTTAGGCTTTATTGATGCATTGAAAGCTTCCAAAAATTCACTCTTTCAACTTTTTGATACTTGGATCATCTTCTCTCTTGAATTTCTTTTATTGTTCCTTCTTGAATTGACCATAATAGTATTTTTCATTACTTTATCAAATGTCAACTCTTCTTCTTATTGGGCTTTCCTATATAAAGTGCATAAACTCCATAAATCATATAGTTAGCTATTATTTAAAGATATGAATATATAAAATTCCTACTTAGAAAATATAA
Organism: Sindora glabra; assembly: GCA_020226215.1. Lineage (NCBI taxonomy): Eukaryota > Viridiplantae > Streptophyta > Magnoliopsida > Fabales > Fabaceae > Sindora > Sindora glabra. Next base: position 31,619,394 of record CM035226.1, on the reverse strand, counting down.
CAAGTTAGCATAAGAAGATGCATAATCATCATATCTATATATTTATTAATCATAACATTGAATGCCTATTGAAATTTTATACACATGATGTAATACTTTCATACAAAGATATGTAATGTATTATAACATTTATTCATCATCATCAAAACTTATTATTTTGTACCTTGGGCTAACACCAAACTTCATGTTTGAGTTACTCTTGTTAAGTTTGAGTTGGTTGTTTATTGTAGTGAGTATTTCAGTATGTAATTGAGTGATTTAAAGTATGTCTCCCCTTATTTGAATGGATTTTGAACATCATAAGTTATTGCACAATTACAATTAATATTTGAGTATTTTTAAGTATAATTTCTTTGTTCTTGTGAGTGATATTCAAACATTCTATTTGCACTCAATTGAACATTTGTAAGTTTATCATTCATTTTTGCTCACTCATCAGACATTTTACTCAACAATCTAGCATCAAAGTAAAATGATCAAGGATTAATACCAAGGAGTAACGCTTGGTGAAACTCTACATATGTACAATTTAGGAATGTAAGTCTACCTTATATAAGACACTACTATAGAATTGTTAAATAATGTTGGTTGTTCATCAATATGTATATAGGTAACATTGTAAGTCTAATGTATTCAATTTTTTTCTTAGACTAATGTTGATTGAATACATGTAATGAAGTCAATTTCTTTTAACAAAAAACTTGATGTTTTAAGTTCTTGTATATAGTCCAATCATAATATATGATCAGTTTTATTTTACATTAGACATGATTTGCAAGTTCATTAGACATTGATTTGCAAGTTGCATAACTTCCTTTCATATCTTAAATTTCATATATGACATCAGTTTGTGATTTATAATCGATATGTAATGTTCAATATAGGACAATAGAGTTCTAGAATAGCTAATATGGTTTACTAGTTTTTTTTGGAACCTTACTACAACCATTATAGTATTTGAACCTAATTACAAAATCCAACAACCATGTTATTGTATAAGCATATTATTATAGATAATAATATTCAAACCTTATCTCAATATCTCTAAAGTCAAAAATAATATCCCAGATATAATAAACACCTAATAGCAACAATTTATATATTTAATTAGGTTCAAATAATTAAAAATACATAATATGTACATGTTACAAAAACTAACAATGATACCTCTAAATGCTAAAAAAAAAGTTACATTATCTTCTAATGACATTGCACTAACAAAACTCTTCGTGAAAACTACTATGATAAAAGAAAGGAATAAGCATGATATGATGTTATAAGTGTAATATTAATACTTTATACTTTTATTGAAGAGAAATTTATTACCTAACTTATGCCACTAAACTTTAGTGGTATTGTGTGTTTTATTGAGTTTGTGAGCACCATTCACACTATTAGGCTAAAGACAATTATGATTATTAGAAAAGTCAAAACTTAGCATGTAAAACTTACATCATATTAAAAGTACAAAACATATACAATATTAGAAACTAAAATTTCTTAAGTGTTACTTATTGTACATAAAATATGGGTATAAGAAATATAAACCTAGTTACCTTTAATTTTTCCTAATATCTCTAGGAGGATCTTCAATCCATATCCTTTCAATATGATCATCTTAGATAGAATTCGTCCATATCACATTTATCATCCACCAAAGGTATTCTTATAGAGAAAAAAATACTTTACTTAATATCATTTCTCATATCTTCTTCATCCTTACCATTGATAATCTATCTCTTCCTTAGTAAAGTTACACATTACTTCTTATCAAAGATATTTGTGACATTAAAAGCTTATTTTGCATGGGATGTCATTATAAATGGCTCCTCCTTGTAACCTTTCTTGTTAAGATCCACTAGCATGAATCCCATTTCATTGATTCGGATGTTATTTATTCTCACCTATTTATATTGAAACATAAGAACCTTAAACATAACATAATCAAGCTCTAAAATGCCTTCAATGACCTTATAATATGATATATTGTCATAGACAAGGTTTTCATCTTTGGAACTACTCATATGTATTGCCTAAGCCATTAATGTAACCTTACTATATTGTATAGTATTTTTGTAATCTTGACCCCTTACATAGAAAGAATTTAAGGTGGTGTTTGATTTGTGAAATCAATATTTTGAGATTGTGATTCCTAGAAATTTAATTCATGAAAATATAACTTGTAATTTGATCCCTCGCATAAAAGTTTAAAGTGCTGTTTGATTTGTGAAATCAAACATCTTTAAGATTATGATTCCTAGAAATTTAATTCATGAAAATATAACATTTTTCCATATTTCAATTAAAAATATTAAAAATGTTACAATTTATATTTTAATTATCTTGAATAGTTTTAAAAATATAGTTTAATTATATAAAATATTCTCATTAGAAATTAAGTAATTATCAGTAGTGTGTGGTGGCTAATAATAGTCACTAATAATATATAGTGGCAGTGAATGGTGGTCACCAATGGTAATTAGTGGCTAGTAATGGTTACTAATGATAAACAATGGCTAACAGTGATAACTGAGAATAAGTGGTAGGCAATAGTAGTCATTAAGGATGGGTGATGGCCAGCAGTGGTCATTGACAATGGATAGTAATTAATAGTAATTACCGATGATGGGTGCTACTCAAAGGTGATTATCAATAGTGGGTGATAGTTAGTTATGGTAATCAATAATAGGTAATGGTAGATAGTGATAACTAGTGGTGAGCAATGGCCAATAATAATCATTAATGATAGGTAGTGGTGGATAATAATCATCAATGATAGGTAATGATTGATCAATTATGGTTATGAGAATAAGTGGTAGGTGGTCAATGATGGTTACTAATAATGAGTGATAGTGGTGGTGGTCATTGGCAATGAGAGGTAGCTAATAATGATTACTAGAAATTAGTAATAATTAATGGTAATGGTCAACAATGGGTGGTAATAGGTAGTAGTTATCAATGATATATGGTGTTTGGTGATAGTTGATTGCAATGAATGGTGTAATGAACAAAATAGCCTTTTATATCAATTAAACATTCTAATGTCATAAGAATGTAGGATATTCACCTCCTTTTATGAGAAATATTTTTAGGAAATATTAGACTAAAAATATTTTCAAAATAGTTATATTCTTAGGAATAATTTTAAAAATTTGAACTAGATATGAGAATTTCAAATTCTTTTAAAAAATTCTTAGGAATCTAAAAAAGATTTCATAAATGAAATGCCACCTAATAAACTACTTGACCCCTTGGCATATTCAGGGCTGATCTAATGAGTAGATATTCATCTATGATCTATCACTACCTAATCTAAATTAGAAATGCAACAAATACATAAGAAATATCCACATCTAAAAAAATACACAAACATATGAACAATATTAAGGTCTTAATGAAGTTGGTACACATATATCAATACCTACATCACCCAAAATCCTAGAAAAAGAAATCAAACACACAGAATTCAAACAAATATAAAGGTAAATAATCATAAGATCAAAATGTTCTTCCTTAGATTTAAAGAAGAATAAGGCATTCAAATATACCTTAATGGTGATAAAAAAATTCGACAATTTAGGGATAAACTACAAGTTGAATGCAATCTTTGCTAATGTTTAGTGGGAATACCTCCTCAAAGTATAATAAATCTTACAGGAAAATACTCTCACTCTACACTCTACACTTTAGAGTCAAGGAAAAGATTCTCATCAATTTCAACTTCATCTTTCATCATTGTGAATTATTTAAAGACCAAAATGATGTTATTTAATTTTTCACTTTAGTTGTATAATTAAATTAATATCTAATATCTAATGTATTATATTTAAAAATTAATGGTTGTATAACATATCAATTACTTAATAACTTCCATCTTTATAAATTTTCATGTCTAGTTTAAATAAAAAGTCAACATGTTAAATTTGGGAAAAAATACAATTTCAATATCAATTTTATAATAAATCGATATCATTGCATATAAAAAATATAATCTATATCAAAATGTGATATTTCTTGTTTCCAATGCCAATTTTTGATAATAACAAACATAATAACATGAAAATGACAATGTTAATAAAAAAACTGATGTTGTTTCTTTGTTTACAAAACTTTGAAATATTTGAAATTTCAAATTAAATATGATAACTAGGAAAAGTTATTTTTAAATATTTTAAATAGATAAAGAGTTAAATTTATTATATTTTTCAAATGATATGTATGTTTTATTTATAACAAAAGGGAGTCGCTTAAATATGAAATTGAATGTAAAAATCAAAGAAAGTGAATCAACAAATATATAAGAAAGGAGACCAAAAAATAAATATGAAAATATACAATTTTATTTATTTACACATATGTTATTATATTAAGGATGTTGACAAATACAATGTTCCATCCTTCTAACTAATTCTCCTTGTTGACTAGATTCCAAATCTTTTTCATATTGCTTAAGATCACTTTTAAGTTGGAAGGTGTGAAGAAGAGAGCCTCCCTCTATGGTACAATTAAGCATAGAAGAGCCCAATTTTTCAATTTTTCTTCTCATTGTAATAACAAGAAAAATTGAAGAGGTCATTTGTATCTTATGTGTTTCATTGCAATGAAAAGAGTCTTTCTTTAGGAAAGCTAAGGGTATAGGGAATATTTAGGCAATACATTTCTTTTCATCACTAAGTCAAAAGCATAGATCAAATACAAAGATAACTACTCTTCCTTCTTATCCAGCACATCAAGAAATGTTGTAATTTTTTGTTAAATATTTTGCTTCTTTTGATATCTCAAGCTTCATAACATAATTATTATAGTTTTCCAGTTTCCACACTATAAAAACCTAAGATATTGAAGGAGGCATATCTTTTGGCAAAATTTGTAACATTTTTAGATGTGTTAGATGGGATAGAAAGAGGGCTATTTTTAAATTCAACCCAGACCTTTGATAAATAATAAAGGCAAAAGTGTCACTAAAACTGTTTAAAATAGAGATTGCGAACAAAATTTATAAGCAATATGCCAAATATTAGACATCGATTATAAAACCACAACCAACATTTAAAGGTTTAATTGTTTAAAGAGTGGCATTTGAAACTTTTAGATGCTAGTTATTTAAAAAAAAACATTCTAAGTGTTTGTGGTTTTCCATAACCTTGTGAATGTCGTAATGCAATTTATTTAACTTATCATTTCTTGTAACTTTACATGGTGGTTGTCAATATAAACTAACATAATAAGTCTACTTAGTCCCTATAACCTTATAAATACAAAAAATAGTAAGATGTAGACATACCTTTACACATCAATTTTTATATACATCAATGTCTTATTGTCAAACATCTCTTCATGTATAACCTTTGGTATTCCATTTAACATTGGGCATTTAAAATTGACATAATTTATTAGAAATAAGTTTGTGTTTGATATCCATATTAGGTTTTATTAAGTAAACAACATGATTTTTTTTTCAAATCTAGTATGTTGTGGTCTAACAAGATTTGTTACAAAACAATAGAGATAGTTTTACACAATGAAATCTTTAAAATTTCAAATAATGATATCATTATATAGTAAAGATCAAAGATGACAAGAAGAAAAAATCAAACATATTTATATATTCACAAATGAAAGCAAAGATCAAATGAAGATTTCAATTACAATAGTATAATAAATTAATAAATGAAGAAAGTTACAAATGAAATACAAAACATTTTTACAACTATATATATTCTATAAAACAAACTACACAAAAATTACACTTTTATAGCATAATCACTATGTATCTAAATTTACACCCTAAAGTAATTCTTATTATGAATTCTTATTTATTGAAGAAAATTGATTTGTTTTCTTTATATTAAAGTACTCCACAAGATTCTATAGAGATTAGTTATTTCTTACTCTAGAGTATAAGGCAAAATATGAGGATAATTCACTTATATTTAGAAATTCTTTGAATTCATGGAAGCTTTCTGTCTAAAACTCTAATGCCTTCTGCTATTTGAAAAAGGAGACACTAGAGTATTATTTGGGATGTTTCCAAAAAATTCAAAGCATTTTTAAAGAATGAGTGAGTTATACTTAAATTCAACCTAAACATAAAAAAAGAGAGTGCAATCAAAATTTATAGATACTAGGAGTAATACTAGACATCAGTAATTAATAAAAGATCGATGTCATATGTATCATACTTTTCAAAGTAAGCAATGGTTTCTATACCTGTAGACATTGACTAAATCCAAATCGACATGTAAAATAAAATAAACATTTGTTATAAATAATAATCAATGTTTTAAGTTTTCATATAACTTTATCCATATTTTTTTTAACTTTTCATATAACTTTATCCATACTTTCTAATCTAACTCTTTATTTTCCATTAGATGTCAATTCTATATGGTTTTAGCACATCGATTCTATATTTGAACTAACATGATAAGTTGCACGTATTCTTAGAAATGCCACTATGCTATTACAAACGTTAATTTTTCCTTTAATTACATGTATAAGCTAATGTTGTATCATAATTATGTAATTTTCAGATCAAGTAAGTAATTTCTACCAAAAATTATAATGGTGGAATTACAATCTACTAAGAGTATTGAGAAATTAAATAATAATAATCATGACACATGGTTAACATGCATAGAGTTATACTTGGAAGGATAAGATTATTAGAATGTCGTGAATGGTAATAATATTATTGAACTAGAACAAGGAGATCTTGAAATACTCAAAAAATGAAGAATCAAAGTAAAAAGTCATGTTCACAATTAAGACTACTATAGATGAAGAAATAATGGAGTGCATCAAAGCTATGAAGGCTTGTAAGGAAGCTTAGGACACTCTTACTTATTAATTTTGCAAACAAGAATGATATGTGACTCTAGTCATTAAAAGATGAGTTGATATCTACCTCACAAGGTGAAAATAGTAAATGTACTTTTCAAAAATTAAGTCCATCTAAAATGACATAGCAAAAATGGATCTTGAGTCAAAGTTTGATCTTGGAGGCTCATCTAAGGAAAAAAATCATTCATGGTTCACGATTCGAGTACTAAGTATCATAGTAGTAGTACAAAGATGGACCATTTAACCATCTTTAGAGGAATGGAAAAACCTATTGATACTCAAGAATCACTATATCAATCAAAATGGGGTAACCTTACTAGACTAACTTTTAGACAGAAACTATACATTAGGCCAATCCTAAGTCATGGTCAAGTTTAGCAATTATAGTATTAATCCTAATCCTAGTCCCACATTGACATCTAGAAGACAGTCTCAAGTGGATTTTACAACTTGTTATATTTTATTAATATTATTATTACATCACTAATTTGTTAATAATTAATTTAAATCATTAATTAATTGAAATTAATTATTATTATTGTTATTATTGTTGTTGTAATATTAACAATTTATTACTTTAATTAATATATTATTTATTTTTAATAATTATTTATATATATTTAGTTATAATATTACTTTTAAAGTTTTATAATAATAATTTTCTCACATAATTTTATTTATTAATTTTTTAATTTTATTCTAATTATTTATTTTTAATAAACTTTTCTAATATATGTTAACAATATTAACTATATAAGATCATTAATTTTAACATTAAAAGTTAATTAATATATATAATTTTAATACATCAAAATTATAAGTTATATTTATACATATGCACACATTAATCAATTAATCTTTTCTTATCTATTGTAGATTATCACTCCTAGGCTAATTTATTAAACCTAATCCATTTTAACATGTCTAAAAATCACTAACACAATAACTAATAAGAGTATCACTAAAAGGTGAAAAAGAAACACTTTATATTAGCATCAACAAAGGCAAATGCTAACAAATAAATGTTCTCTCCTGAAGTTCTTAAATTGAGAAGCTGAAAGTAGATAGTAGATTATTAAGACCACGTTATTACTGGAAAAAAAGGGGATTAGAGACCACATCATTCCGGGACCAATGGGTGGGAATAGTCTTTTTTATGGCGGGGTGAAAATCTTAAGTTAATTGGACATTATTATCTTTTTAATAAAAAATACATATTAATGCAATAACATTTCATATCTTCTTTATATTTTTTTCTTGTTTCAATTGCAATTCTAAATTCTATTAGGTATTTTTTTTATGGTATTCAATTGAACTTTTTATGAGTGAATAAAGAATTCAAGAGAAAGAAACTAGAAGTGGATGAAAAATAAAAGTAGAGGGAAAAAAATGATGAGAGAGGAAAAGAGTTTTTTAAAGAATATTGACAAAAATTGTTTATAAAAAATTTAATTTAATGAGGAATTAATCTCAAATGAAATTAAACTCTTATAATGAAAGGACATAGAGGTTAGTTGAGAGCTATTAGTGTAAGTAATATCTAATGTCTCTTAAAGATTTTGTACTTTTTATTGTATTTGAAATTTAATTTCTAATCTTTGTATGTATGAGTCTAATGATTTAGTCATTTTTCATTTACAAAATAAAATATAAAGATTAAATTAAATAAGGGTCAAAAGTTTAATTTAATTAAATAATTTACTTAATTTATATTGAAGAATATTTGACAAATAAATTTATAGTCATATTATTTTTCTTGGATAAAATATGACTTTATTAAATATGGAAATATTGGTAAAACATCTTATGTGCTATATAAATTTTTTGGAGGGATTAAAAAAAATTACATTTTTATTAACAAATTTACATATTATGATATAAAATTAAAAATCTAAGGAGGTTAAAGTCTCTTCACTTTTTGCCTAGACTTGAATAATCTCATCAATATATTCATCTTTATTCCAGCTATTAATTACTCTCTCCAAACTTAATCTTAAATTAGAAATTAAAAAAGCTAAAGTAAAAAAAATAAAACAAAAAAAAGAGAAGAAGCCAAAACATAGAAATGAAAGAAAAATATAAATGACCTACCTAAATAAAAAATAAAGAATTTGTTCACTCTACTTTATAAAGCCCAAAAATAGCTATTTCATTAGCTTTGTAATGGAGAAAAAGATGGATTTAGAGTTTTATATAATGTTTTGTCTTGAATTAGAGATAAAAACAAGGAAAAATGGTGAATAATAAGGGTTAAATAGAAATTTTCTGCTAAGGAGTGGCAGTGTTAATATCAGTTACTAATAAGGGAAGGGAGTGTATTTTCCCAAATAGGAGGAGAACTGTGTGTAATTAATCCTAACTTTAGGGGAGGTGAATACAAATTATCCTTAAATGTATCTTAGAGGCCATTACATTCCATAAAAGGGAGATAGAGGAGCTAGACTTGCTTCAGCTTGATATGAAAAGGAGGCTATTAGGAAAGGGATTTTTATTTGTTCTGGTTCTGGAGGATATTTGGAATGAAAAATATGTGGATTGGGATAATCTATGCAATTTTCCCTTGTATCAATTGTAATAGTGACCCAGCAAGCGAAAAGGTTGCATCATTCATAAAATTGTTCCACTTCTCAGTTGAGGGCATTTGTCTGACAAAGATTCTTGGGCTTTGTTCGCCAAACATGCATTTGATTATGAAGGTTATAATGTGAACCCAAGTTTGGAGAAAATTGGCAAGGACATTGTTAATAAATGTAGAGGATTGTAAAAATACTTGGAGGTGTCTTACGATCAAAGGTTAGCATTGGAGACTGGCATATAATTCTCCAAAGTGACATGTGGAATCTCTCAGAGAATGAGAGCAAATTGTTACTGCTCTAGGGGTAAGCTATTACTATTTACTTCCATATCTAAAGCGGTGCTTTACTTATTGTTCTATGTTTCCTAAAGATTATGAATTTGAGAAACAGGAACTAATCCTACTGCGGATAGCTGAGAATTTTTTACAACTACAAAAGAAAATGAGAAATTAGAAAATATTGGTGCTAAATACTTCTGTTATCCAGTTTCAAGATCATTTTTTCAAATCTCAGCAATGGGGTGGTTGTTATGTTATGCATCACCTCATTCATGACTTTGCAGAATTTGTTATTGGTGAAATTTACCTTGCTTTTGATGCTGACAATGTGCAAACATGCCTGGAAGAACCCATCATGGTTTTTTGTGAGACAAAGAATTTACGTACTTCTCTGCCAATTTATACAGACAATTATGGATTGTTGCCTTTACATGAAAGAGTATCTCAGGCTATTTTGTAAGAGCTTAGACGCTTAAGAGTCTTATCCTTCTCTAGATATGGTACAATTGAAGTTTTTCCTAATACAATTGGGGAATTAATTCATCTTCGGTGTTTGGACTTGTCTGGGACTAAAACGAAGAGTTTGCCTGCCTCTGTTTGTGGCTTGCACAACCTGTAAACACTAAGCCTCACAGATTGCCTTTACTCAATCATGTTAACTGAAGATTTGCATCATCTAGTCAACTTATGGTATCTTGACATTTGAAGAACTGGATTAGAAGGGATTCCAAGAAGGATTGGTGAAATGAAAAATCTTTAATTCTTAAGTGATACTGTTTTTGGCAAAGACACTTGCATTTCAGATTTGAGAGGACCTGTAAATCTTGGTAAATCATTTGCCATAGTAGTAGGTTAGAGAATACCAGAAGTGTTTTAGAAGCAATACCTTGAACATCTAGAGTTGAGTTGGAGCTCCACATACTGCAGTTCAGTTCCACATGGGGTAGAAATAGAAATTATTACAAAATCAATTATACAATGAATCCAACATGGATACAAAAATGTTTTTGGAATTCCTAGAAGATATTTTAGAATTTTTAGAAACATTGCACCTATTCATCAGGAAACTTAAAGGATTATATAGAAACTCTACATAGACAGATATTTTTAGAAAATTTAGGATAAAAATGTCCCTAGAAAAACCCCTATAAATACCTCCCAAAGCTGTAGTTCTGTATCCAAAGTTGAATAGAATTTCATTGTTCAATTGAGAGTTCTCTCTTTCTTCTTCTTCTCCAATTGGCTCTCGAGTCATTTTGATATTAGAACTAGTTTATCTAGCTTCTTGCGTAAGTGTTCGAGTTAGAAATGATTGAAATTTTTCCCGATTTCATACTTCAACAACTACTAGTGTCCAAACCCTAATTTTCAATTAGTTTTTTAGCAAAACAACACCAAAGACAAGTTCAAAGTGGTCCAAAATGCCGTACTGCAAAATTTCATGGTGAATGGAGCAACCACGCGCTCTCATGCGCTATTGTCGAAGTCCCACGCATTAGCCACTCGCAACATGTGCCACACGTGCTTAACTGAGGTTGAAGACAACCACGTTAGTGCCATATTGCCACTTTACGAGTGCTAAGTGTCAAAGAACGCTAAGTCAGCATACCTAGTTAGCCACTTGATGTTGGCTACAAAGTCATCACCCAAGTGCACAATCAGCATCATGTTAGCCATGTGTCCTCTTGTCCACATCAACGGCCCCGTCAACAGATTTTTCTATAATTTGGAATTGCCTCTCAACTTCCTCATATTTCTAATTTGACCCCTATTGTTCTTAAAATTACAAGATATTCCTAAACTTTTCATTAATTTTATTTTAACCCTAGAATTTATTTGTTATTATAAAAACCCCTCACACCTGATCAAAATTTAATTTTAAATCTTAAACTTTGTCTAATTATTACAAATAGCCCTAAATTTTCTAGAAATTTAACTTTAATCCCATAACCCATTATAAATTATCAAAATGCCATCAAGAAGACAAAACAAAAAAAATATCCAAGAGATTAAGATTAAAGAAATGCAGAGACAGATTCAACAACTACAAGAAATTGTTAATACCTAACAAGATTTACTGAATCAGAGAAGGGATCCAAAATATAATTTTAACAATAGTAACTATTCTTTAGCAAGTAGCAGTTGTCCTCGAAGGTAGCTAACCAAAGTTAGTGATATTAAAGTTAACATTTTAGATTTCAAGGTAAAGCTTCAACTAGACGAATTTATAGACTAGCTTTAAATAATTGAAAAGATGTTTGAATTGAAAGACATGCTAGATGAGCAAAAGATTAAAATTATTGCTATTAAGCTAAAGAAACATGCTTCCATCTAGTAGGAAATTTCGAAGAAGAAATGAGAATGTGAAGGAAGAAGCAAGATCGAGATACGGGAGAAAATGTGATGAGAACTTATGCGTAAGTTCCTACCTAATCACTATTATTACAATAACTTTATTTAGTTGCAAAATCTTCATTAAAAATTCCTATCTATGGAAGAATACATTAGAGAATTTGAGAAATTGATGATGAAATGCGATATTCAAGAGAAAAAAGAGCAGATTATTGCCTACTACCTTGGGAGTTTGAACTTTAAGATTGCCTAATTAGTTCAATTTCAACAATACTGGACCTTACATGGTGTAATCCGACTTGCCATCCGAATTGAGAAATAACTTTCCAAAAAGCCCACATTCGAACTGTCCTTCTCAAGAAACTCTACTAAAAAAACTCAAACCATACAACCAATACCACAAACAAGACCCCACTTAAACCTACCAAAGAAGCTAACCTTAAAACACCTACTAAACCTAAACCATCTAAATGTTTCAAATGCTAAGGATATGGCCACATTGCATTAGATTGCCCAAATAGAAAAGTTATTACTATCATTGAAGGGAAATTAAAAAAGTATCAAAAGAAGAAGAGCTCAAGCAGACATAAGAAGAATTCAATTAGGCTAGAGGTGAAGCCAAGCTGTTGGTATCCTTAATATCTAAGGTTAGAAGTTTGAACGTTGTAGTAGATGCTTTCAATAGAAGACACACTTTGCATTCTTTTAGAAAATGCCTATTCGAAGTGGTGTATGATACTCATCCCTTCAGCCCATTTAATTTAGCACTAGCTTCTGTTAGCCATTAGTACAATACAGTTGTAGAGTAAAGAGCAAAGAAGATCAAGAAGCCTCATGAACAAGTGCATATAAGAATTTAGAAATAGAGTTCAAAATATAAAGCTCAAAGAACGAAAATCGATGATAGTATACTTTCAAGGAGGGAGACTTGGTATGGATACACTTGCAGAATTCAAGAAGCCTCACGAACAAGTTCATGTAAGAATTCAAAACAGAAAGCCCAGAGAACAAACATGATGATGGTATACATTCAAGGAAAGAGACTTGGTATGGATACATTTGCAAAAAGAGAGACTCTCAAATCAGCCTATTGCCAAGTTATCTCTAAAAGTAAAAGGACTATTTCGAGTTATGCAGAAGATCAATGACAATGCTTATAAGATAAAGCTACTAGACTCTTATGGTGTTTCCACTACCTTCAACGTTACTGATCTTTATACTATGAAGAAGATAACTAGCCTCGAGGCCAAGTCTCGTCAAACTTTGGGAGAATAGTATAAATTCAATTATACAATGATTCCAACATGGATATGTTTTAGAGTTTTCTAGAACATGCTTTTAGAATTCTTAGAAGATATTTTAGAATTTTTAGAAACATTGCACCTATTCATCAGGAAACTTAAAAGATTACATAGAAACTCTACATAAGGAGATTTTTAGAAAGTTTAGGATGAAAATGCCCCTAGAAAAATCCTTGTAAATACCCCCTAAAATTTGTAGCTTTGCATCCAGAGTTGAATATAATTTTATTATTCAATTGAGAGTTCTCTCTCTCTTTTTCTTCTGCAATTGGCTCCCAAGCCAAAAATACTTGACAATTTATAGCATCGAACAAGCTTGGAAATTCTCACCATCAAAAACTATAGTGGCTTAAACTTTCCAATTTCGATAGGTCAAAATTCTTACAATAATATGATTTCTGTCTCTCTTCACAGCCGTGATTGTTTGAATTGCCACCATTTGGGCAACTACCTTCTTAAGCATCTGATTGTTCATGGTTTTCAAAAGTAACCGTTGGTCCCGGGTTCTATAGAAATGATGGATTTTCTTCAATGTCATCCTTTGCATCCCTTGAAATTTTGAAGTTCACTGATTTGGAACATCACTTTCCTTCCTTGGAAAAGCTTCTGATTATTGGTGCGAGCAACTGGTTTCTTCTCTCCCAACATCTCCTGTAATTAAGGAACTAGCAAGACATGAAAGTGAAAATCCAGCTTTGAGGGAGATACTAATTTCACTGTATGCTTTCAAAGTTTCGGGTTGCAACCTCGTGAATTCTATGTTTGAATCCATGATGCACACAGAAAAGTCACTCGAGCATTTAGACATCTCTGATTGTTCTACCGCTTTATCATTTGCCGCAGGCTGTCTGCCAACTTCATTAAAAACTTTGGTATTCAAGAACAGCAGTGACTTTTAAGTTCCCATGTTCCAATCTCACCAGGCACTTCAGACCTCTAAAATACGTTATATACGTCGTGACTTAGTCAAATCCTTCCCAATGGACGCATTCCCATTTCTCAAGTTCCTCTACGTAGAAGGGTGTGAAAATCTTGCGTCTCTTTCAGTTGCAGCTGGCACTCTTGAGCATCTAGATAGCATTGCCATTATTCGGTGTCCCAAGTGTGCATCGTTCCCTGAAGATTGCGAGAATTTACAATCTTTGCCTAATCATATGAAGAGCCTTCTTCCAGCTCTGACTGAACACTTCATAATTGATTGTCCTTAAATTGCGTCCTTCCCTGAATTGGGTTTCCCATCAACTTTGAGCTCGCTTGTCATCAACTTTGACGATATCATGTTTGTCCTATAGAAATCAAGTTTTACTTTTTTATAATGAATCATAACATCCTATCACCATTTGTCATTTGATGCCTTCATTTTAAATCTGGGGACTTCAATTAGTCCATCTTTTTACAATTCACCATCAATATTCTATCCATTGTACTTTAAGTTAACTTGCCTATATTCCTCATAAAGAAATATTAAGTTTACTAAAATGCCACCAGTTCCTAGAGAGAAATCAAATTTCAATAATCGCCATAAGCTTGAGTTCACGATCTATTGTCATATTAATCCTAACAATGTTTCTGGTTTGTTTCGCCATATCAGAAAAATGAGGAGTCAGGGAATGCAAGAATATTTATTTCAACTGCTATGAGATGCCGGTGGCGTTTTAGACCAACCATGTCGACAGCACTTTTCGTTTTAGAACTCTGATTTTTAGTCAAAGAATTAAGCAACATTTGCACTCGTTAGCTATCAACTCCAATTTCTTGCTTGTAATTTCAATGAACAATTTTTCCAGAGCTAGCCTTCGCAATGCTTTTCGTGTCTGGATGCATTTCAATTAATTAATCATCAAATTTCATTACAATTGAAACATTGTACATCAGTGATCTCCAATGAACAACATTGATTCTTGTGATTACAGCTAAAAATGACATCTACAACTTAAATAATTAAGCATTTTTCTTAATTATATTTTCTTTAAAGGAACCTGGAAAACCTGCATTCACGAGGTCTTCCCTGAGGAAACCGCTTATAATCTTTGCAGTAATTATAAATCATGTAATATTTTTGTACCCATATGAGCCTTCTTTTGCCATTAGCATTCAATCCTTGTGTTTGCCAACTATTACCACCAGAAGCGCTTTTCGAGTTTAAATCAGAAGAAGATGATGAGCCCTTGGACCAAACACAGGCTTCAGCTTTGACGTTGCTGTAGTAGGCTTTGAAAGGAGCAAAGGACCAATTTGTTTTCTCAAGACCTCCTCTTGTTGCCCATTGATCAGCGCTCCATAGACTTGAATACAGCCTCATTGGTTGATTGTTGGGAAAGGGAACTCCCCTGGCTTCATTGTTGTTGAAGACTCTAAGAGGGATATTATCTGCCAAGAAACTGTGTGCAAAAAATTGGACATTAGGAGAGTGAAGAACTAAACTTTTTAAAATCTGTGTTAGCTATTAGGATAATATCTTGCAAGAAGAACAGATACAACTCACATGATACTCTGTGGGTTCCATACAATAGAATATGTGTGAAATTGTTTTGTTGGATCGAACCAAAGATAGAACTGCTGCTCTCTGTCACCTTTTCCTTCAACGTACACATTGGTGTGCACTATATATGGCTCTCCACTAATGTTTCCCAAGAATTCAAAATCTATTTCATCGTGATTTGGTCCTTGTGAAGATAACTTCAACTCAAAACAACATTAGCAATTGGCAGAATTCACAAAAAATAACGTGAAAAATACAATTTTCAGGAAAGTAGCAGATGAGCGTATTATCTCGTTGAGCACAAATTTGCAAATGTGAAAAATTGCTTACTTGTAGGAAAGAAAACTTCAATGAGGAAGTTTTAATTCTTTTGTTAACCAAACAAACTATTCGAAAAGTTCATGAAAAAAATTTAATTCCTACAAAGGACCCCTAAATAACAAAAAAAGAATAAAAGAAATAGCATAATGAATGGTTTTATTAAAAGATGACAATATATTTTTTTGGTAATAGTGCCAGCTAATTAACTCACGTAGAACGCCGTGACGGTTCCACCGGAGTTACCGGAAACTAGCTTGAGCTGCATGTCAAATCTTCCAAACAGGTACTCATTTTTGGATTGGAAGCCAGAGCCTGAGGCCTTATCAAGAGAGAGGGTCAGAATCTTGCCATCTTTTAGTATGCATGCACGATGATCACCCCAGGTGATGTCAACCTGTTCGTAGAAATTACCAGCAGAAGTGGCAATGCGGAGGCACATACCGAAAGAGATCAGCAACAGAGCTGAAAATAATGCGTGAGAACTCATCATGGAATCGCTATTTTGAAATTGAACCGGCCTCCTGGGGTCCTTTATGTGAGTGTGAGGAATCATGATCTTGATCTTTACGTATACAACAGGATGCTTCATACAATGAAGTACAGAAGGAAAAGAGCTGGCAGAAACATGATTAATTTATTGGCTTGATTGGTATGAATATTTGGTATTGGGTTGGGATTAATTTCTAGAGTGCTTTAGGGAACCCTCCATGCATTGCGTACATTTTTATATGTATGTAAGTATATAAATGTCCTAATAAGTTAAGATATCTTAAAATTTTTGTAGGATAAGTCCTTTTTTTTTTTTCCTAGTGTGATATTAGAAGGTAGAGTGAGGTTACTTCCATGCTCACTTTGGGAAGGGAGATTATATATCCGTCTTTTACATAGGATAGGCAATTCACAGCATGCATTTATATTTTATGAATGCAAAATAATCCTTTCAATTTTAGGATGATTAAATTTTACATCCTTTAATTTTGAAAAATTGTAAATCACCCTTTAAAGTATATCAAATTTGAAATTAATACTCATTGTGAATTTAATTTATCATTTTATTAAATTATTTATTTTTTAATAATATTTTTAAATAAGAATCATAATATTATAGTATATTATTTTATTTTATTATTTTATAAAAAAATCACAGTTATAAAATTAATAGAAATTAAATTAGAAATAAAGAGTTTTAATTGAATAATAAAAAATGAATTGCGAAATTATACATAAAAAATAACAAAATTAATCAAAGTACTATATTGTAAATTTTGTTTAAAAATTTCATTAAAAAAATAATGTAATTTGATATCCAATGATAATTGGCTTGTTGCAGGGCCCCCCACTCTTCGCTCATTAAGGGTTGCTCCTACCATTCCACTCAAACAATGCATGCAAAAGTGAGAATTTTGCAATTTCTTGGCCACGAACATATTTTTTAGTAAGTTAAAAATTACATCAAATGTCATGTTTAAGCCATTAAATAATTAGATTGTCACACTCTAAATTTGATTGATCCAAGATAGCTATAAGGCATGAATCGTGTGGTTAAAAAGACTAATCATAATTATCTAAGTAGTAAAGCAAAGTCCCTTATATATCATATCTAAATTTCAAATTTTAATATATGTGGAGTCTTACAATCTTCCTCACACAAATAGTTTAATATTCTTGTTAGACCCATAAAATTTTATGAATCAAAATCTACACTAAATAAAATAGATTTGAATTAATTAAAGTATATACAGCTAATTATGGTTTAATATCATTTATTACACTTGAAATCTGTGAAACAACTCTTAGGCCTCAACTACTTGGCCTAAAAGACCGACAGGAGTTATTTAAGTAGGGAATTTTCATACCTTAAATATTATACTTAAATCCCAAAATAAGATAGAGGTGGAGGTATATTAAATTTGATTTATCTACACTTTCAAATTGGTACTCTACGCCTCTAAAATACTAACTTGAGCACCGTATTTTGCGCGACGGATCATGTCCAACATGTACAACTGACCATCTATCTTTTGCAGGTGATCTGCTGATCAACTATCTTAAAACGCATGATTTATGACAGCAAAATATATATATATATTTATGATACGATTGAGAGGAAAAATGAAAAACAGAAAGTCATGTTCATCGAAAGACCTGCTTTATGAAGCTCTTTCCTTCTATCTCTTTGCCTACTCATTCATTTATATTTCTTTCAAGCAAATTATTATAAAAAATAATAGGTTTACTTTATTATTTTTTCTATCTTCAATTCTAAATTTCCATTCTCTTGGTTCTTTATTTGCAGCCCCCATTTCTTGATTTTCTATAAAGGTAATCTGCCTGTCTAGATGTAACTTTTCACTAACTCTTTGAAATACATATTATGAAGTTTGAACATAAAGACACCTTTGAGTAACAAGTACGTTTGATCATATTCAATCCCAAATGGATACAGAATGTCCTTAAACTTGCATTAGCTGGCCATTTCTCTCTATAATCTATTCATTTTTTCTTTCTATTTTCTTTTTAAGTTTTTGGTACATTTTCAATTTCTTATGTTATCACAATACTAATTTATTTCTTTCGTGTTAATCTGTCAAGTTTTTAAAGAAAAAAATATTTTTTCATTGAGACTTGTAATTTTTATCGGAAAATAAATTTCTCAATTTTTATATATATTGAGTTCTTTGTTTCTCAATTAGCATGAGAAAATTAGAGGATTCTAAACCATTTCCATACATGGTTTTGAATTTTTCATGCATTGTTCAACTTGCAAGTTTGATTTGAGCTGAAAAAGGAGGAATGTGGATTGATAGTTAGGGAAAGTAACATGTTATACAAACTTCCCCAAGAAGGTTTGATAATATCATTATTTATTTCAGAAGTGCGTCTCTATTATAAATATATATATATATATATATATATATATAATATATATATATATATATTTATAAATTTAAGCAATCTAATGGTCATGTTTATTATGCCTCTTCATTAATGTAGCTTATACCTATACATATCCATTAATTTATTATGATAGATAATATCTTCTGCATGAATATAGTTATAAAATATTAAGATGGAGGAAAATATTTTATTTATTTAATATTAAATATAGAGAATATTATTATAAAATTTCACATTAATTATATTTGAATTTTAAATATGATATATAAGATACACTTCTTAGATGACTCACACTAGTTATTTACATTAGTAGATTCGTCCTAATAGCTATCTTGAACAATATTACTTGGGGCATAACAAATGATATCATAGTGTACATCAATCCGGTACTTCAGCTGATACAAATCTTGAGTTATAATTAGATGCATGGTCTTAAAACATTATGCCATTTAAGCAACGAATTTACATATATATAACATCAAATTTGATTATATAGCTAGACAATTTAAATTAGCCTTAAGCTTATAAGTTGTTTTGGACCAATTAAATTTGGAACGTAACAATTATGTAAAATAAATAATATTTTCTTATATAGTATTTTTGAATAAAATACACAAATATTTGTTTACATATATAATTTTTTTACCCATTTATCCGTGTCTGGCACGTAAATATAAATGGGCCAGGTTTTTGGACAGATGTTGCTTGTCGTCGAACTAGCTAGCTAGATCATTTATTTTAACAAAACCCTGTACTCTGTACTCTGTATACTAATGATAATTTCCTCTACAGTTTTAAAGTAACATATTTGTTTACAAGACTCTATTGTCATTTCACTAATTTCGAGTTGGCTCAATCAACAAAGTTTTGACTACCTATATCTTAAATTTGATTCATGTTGTTAACAATATTAAGAAATTAGATAATCTATTAATATCATTATAAATTTTTAAAAAAGTCAGTGATATATCTAATCTTAAAATGAAACAAGTTATCTTATTTTTGAATTTTTTTAAAAAATATTATTCATACACACACATATAGAGTACATATATAGATAATGACCGGAACTAAAATTTTTAATATAGAGGTCAAATTTACAATATTAATTAAATATATATAATTTTTAAATTTAGAGGAGACAATTTAGAAATTATATATATGAATGAAAATGGATACATTAACAATTTTAGGGGATAAGGTTTCGTTTCTCTCCCTGCACCCTTGCATACAGATACACGTACATAGGCACGTTTTGAACCCTTGTTGACTATAAAATATAGAAAAATAAAGGATAATGCTTTTCTTAGATCCATGTTTTACATTTATATAATTTATCTCTAAGAGTTAATTACGGATAATAATAATTAGAATGAGAAGACATGAATAAACAGTAAAAATACTGAAAAAAGAGTGGATGAATGAGAAGACAATAGTTAAGTCAAATTAAACAAAAAAAATTAATTCCGTTATACTTCACAGATACGAATATAATCCTTTTCATAATAAAGATGCAATATATATATTTGTATTAATTGAGCGGTAATTTATTTAATATAGAGACTAAATTCTTGGATTCAAATTCCAAATATAATAGAAAGAGAAGTTGCTGAAGTAACATAGACTACCGCTACATCATCATGAAATAGCCGACTATAAAGATGCAATATTTACAATATAGTGGGGCCGTTCATGTATCTACCCGCTTCAGAATTCCAAGAGCACACATACTTTATTCAATCTTGATATTCAATTTGCAGCATCATACATAATAAACTAGACTAGATGATCGCTGCACGGTGCTAATTAATTAAATAGAAGGGTTGGTGGCTTCTCCATCTCTGATCTTCATAAGCTCTAAATATGACTTTCCGTCAAGCTTGCGACTGAAGAAATCTTTCACATATTTCTCCATTCCAATCCTTTTGAAGGTTGGGGGTTTTGTTGGCTTGTGAGGCTTTTCACAGGTCCCATCTCTGATTCAAATTTAGGGTTAAAGAACATTGCGACAGAGATTCTTTTCTTGTCTGAATTCACTCTGGCCCTATGCTCCACGCTTTTGTTCTCCATTGCTCATAATCTGTTGAACACACATTGGCATTATTTCGCAAATCAAATCACCGTTCCAAACTTACCACAACGGACTTATCTCTTGTTTGAAACAATACAAAAAAATAAAAAAGATACAATTCAATTCATGTGCAAAATTTTTTGAGTCAAATTTCAAATAAATTAAATTTTAGTTTTAAGATTTCAAACAGGAGGTTATGAAAATTGTTCCGTTTATGGCTTATATACTCCAATTTTGATTTAAGTTCGATTTGAGTTAATATTTTTTGTTTTAAAATGAACTCATGACTAATTTGACTTTTTAAACTTTAAATCAAGTAATTTTATATATGAGTCAACATTCAAATAAATCTAATTTAAGATAAGCCAATATTGATTCGTTGGCTTGTATCATAATATCATAATTTCATAACACCTAAGTGAAATTATTTACCAGTTTTTAAAAGGTCTACTCAGAGCAAACTCACATGCGGCGTTGAAGATGAGAATTACTGGAGTTTCAAGTTAACACAATTTAAAAAAGTGGGTAGGTTCTATTTCAAAAACCTATTTACAAGTATAAGTAATTTGAGAGGCGATAATTCGATTTTGTTGGATGGCTATTTGATACTTAATAAGATTTTGTTTTTGTTTTTCCACCGTTTTGTTTTGGTGTTGTTTGGTTTGCAAATTTGTTTTATCCAGTTTTCGTATCATGTGATTTTAGTTATGTAGTTTTATCTAAATATGTTCTCATTTATGTGAATGTTTCCAATACAATGGAAAAAGTGATTTACAATAACTGGAAGGCCAATTCTGCAGTGGGCAAAATAATATAAATATTTGTGTTTTAATTAAAGAAAAGTATGCGTACCACAGTTATAACATTTGTATTTTTTTCCCACCTATTAGAAAGAGACAAGTATAACTTTTAATGCATATAAATATTGCAAAACTAACATATGAATAATAAAATTGACGACTAAATTCTACTTGTTTAGGTGGAAGTAAAGCAATTTTGAGTCTTTTGTTTTTTATTTTTAAAAATAGTTTTCTATTTTTAATTTTTAAAAATAGAAAAACCTATTTGACAACCTGTATTCAAAATATATTTTTAAAAATTATTCTTTAAATGTATAACTTAAAAATAGAAAAATAAAAATAACTTTAGTTATTTTCTGACTTATTTTCTTATTTTAGATATTAGTTTTATAATTAAACTTATTTTCTTATTCTCTAAACTATAACTTAAAAATAGAAAAATAGAAATATTTTTTAATTATTTTTTGAACTTATTTTCTTATTTTAGATGTTAGTTTTGTAATTAAATAAAATATTTCTTTAATTTTTCTTCAATACAAAAGCAATTTTTGAAAAAAATAAAAATAATTTTTGAGAACAATTTTTAAAAACACAAAAATAAAAAATATATACAAACAGATCCTATATTAGTTTTAATTCTTATTTTATCTCACTAAAAATTAACTTCAATTGTGAATCTCGGATATTCTGCTTCTAATAAAAGGAAGTCAATTATCAGTTTCCAATTTTACGAGTCATATATCAGTTTTGTAAGAATTATATCCATTAAAAATTATACTTTTTCTAATTTTAAGATGTTAAAATGATTAAATCATTTTATATTATTTTTTGTAGAGTGATGGGCAGTAGCAACTTCTAACTAAAGTTCATAAATCGAATATATTTGTCGTAGTTGGAGCCTCCAGCTCAACTGATTTTGAACGTTGAATAGATTGTTAAGTCATCCCAACCCGCAACTTCTAACTAAAGTTCATAAAATTAGGTTCACGCCCTCAAAAAAATGAGTAGCTGCAAGTTGTTATATTTTAATGTTTGGGTGTTGACCGGTTTACGCTTATACCATAAAAGGGTTTATTACATATGGGTGATGTATCATGTCAGGTTCTCCTGATTCAAGCTGTTTAATTAATTAACAGTCAAACTTTCTTAATTCATAAGATGAATACATGCATATATATATGTATGTGTGTATGTACATAACACTGAGACTAATTCCATTTGGGTCGGAGCAGTAGGTAATACTAATTCTATAAACAAGTAAAATTTTTTTTGAAGGATTTAAATTTTGATTCACTGTGAGTATAAAGCAACTTTATATTATCATTCATGGTCACTCATATATTGTAATATAAATAAAAATTATTAAAAGTTTTCCATTATTATTAAATTTTTTTAATTATTATTTTTTTAATAATGCATCTTCTTCTTTTTCACAAATAATATAAAAAATTTTACATTAACCATTCATCAAACTTAAACTCTTTCTTGAATGAATAATTTATGTGTGTATTATTTAGGTCTTGTTTACTAAACAACTTATTATATTAGTGGATAATTAATTCTAGTAGTTATTAACTAATAGCTGTTTGTATTAATCAATTAGATAATATTATGTTATTGGTTCAAACTCAAGATTTTACACATGAATTTTAAATAGATTACCATTCCTATCATTTAAGAAAAAAACATGTCTGGTAAAATCACTCATTTATTATTAGATATTTAACTACAAAATGACACATAAAAATAAGAGTATATTTAATAATTTAGTTAATTTTTTTTACCTTAATAATATTTTAAATTGTATATATTCATCAAATCAGTTTTGTTTTAAAAACATGCCATTATAATTTGATATTTATTAAATTTTTCTTTAAAATAAATTATTATGCTTTTTAAATCTTTTAAAAAATAAAAAATTATAATTTTTCGTAGTTGCCCGTACAAGAAGAAGGAGGAAGGAGAGTTGGAGTTCAGAGGTTTGTTTTTTAACAAAGGCATAGCAAAAATAATTGTACAATTGAAGAGTAATTTTAAACTTTTACAAACCTTTTGTAAATTAATTATCTAAAAACGTTAGGTGTCATAATATTTTTAAATTAATTAATTGAAGATTAATTAGTTAATCAAATTAATTACTTATATAATATCTATTAATTTAGTTATAAAATTAAATTGATCTAAAACAATTTTTAAAAGCGGATAAAAAGTAATTTGGGCAACATCATTTACATTATTTTTATATAAAAAATCCCTCTAATTTAGTTGGTATTCTTTAGTATTTGAATTCGAACCAATGAAATAAATTTCAACTAGGAAGGAAATTGCATATAGATAAAGATGTACCTTCATATATTAACGACGAGGATGATCCAATATTATAAAATCCCTTGTTTACTACCTAAAATTTCTCATCGCTATGTCATCACACATCGAAGAAAATTTCTAATATTATATTAATATTGAAAATTCAGTATTATTTTCATATAAATGTTATTTATTTTTCTAATTTAATAATTTGATTTGACAGATATTTATTTAGCAGAAAATCGGATAGTTTTAAGAAAATGAGATTATTGAATTAAAAAATAATATACTTGATAATATTTGTATAAAAGTAGTAATGAGTTTTCAATGCTAATATAATACAAGATTTTTCTTTCATACATTAGTTTGTTTATTATTGGTATTAAAAAATGTTATAATTACCAGAAATGAGATCTGAATCAGGTTTTGAATTCTTTAAATTCATTTAATTAAATTTTACAAATTTTTTAATCCTCATGTATTTGATAATTGCTCTTAATTTGTATTTAAAATCTAATTTTAGATCCTATTTTCGGTATATATAAATTGTTAATTTGTATTTCTTTTGCCTAAACTTTGTTTATGTTTTTAATTTTTGTTATTTTGCTTTGTTTGAATTTTAATCCTAGGACTGATGAAAGAAAAGAGAAGACAAACCTCTAGGATGTCCCCAATGTTGACAACCAGGGCGTCAGAGATGACGTTCACAGGAATCCAAATCCCATCCTTCTTTACCTGGAGACCATCAACTCCGTTGACTTGGTTAAGGATTGTAATCCCCGAACCGTCTGAATGAGCAGTGAGACCCATAACCAGCTCTGGCTGCGGGCATGGAGGATAGTATGTCATCCTCACAGATTGCATCCCATCTTCAAACACTTCAACTATCTCTCTCTTCTCTATTTTTAGGGTTTTCTCCAGTAACCCCAGAAGTTTCATGGCTAGGTTCTGCAGTTCCACCACATATGAATCCAAGACAGTCCTGCAAATAAGTAAACAGGATATATGATATTTGCTTGCATAGCTCTGCCGGATAGGGTGGTGGGGATTTGAGTTGGTGAGTGCCAATATTTTTTTCCCAGGAGTTAAGATGCTAGCTGAAAGGTTTGCCAATCGGGTTATTTAAACCGGAAATGAGATTTAAAATTATGTTTCTAATATAAATTAAAAGTTATCTTGAATCGTGAAATATATCTGTAAATTTTAATCTAATAGATATAAAATACCTAAAATTTATTTTCTAATTTCATTTTAATACCAATACGTATAGCATTTTTGTGTGTTATTATATCCTTTTGCACCTTCCTTGCATCAAAGTTTCCTTTGACTTCAGAGTCACGTGAATCTAATCTTGCGCTGAAATTTAATTTCAAGCAAGCAAGCTGAGGCAACATAATACTCTTACCTTTCAGTCGAAGATGATCCAATTTCCTATCAAAATCAATTGTTTCCAGAAACTCAAATTGTTACAAGAATAACTATAAATAGTTTTCTATTGCATCTCTAACATGAAAGAAGAAAAACAAAAATTGAGTTATATATATTGTTAAGGTGACAAAGAATTTCGCATGTTGTAGTAGAAAAGTTAAATATTTTATGGTGAAAAAGTACTCCTTTCCAAAGAGGTTAACCAACACTGTTCGATTTTCTATCTCTTTCTTAGAAAGTAAGAAAAAACTCATCATAAGATTTGAGCTAATAGCATGCAAATCTGTTTGCAGGTAAAGTTTTAGATTCCAATTACTATAAAATTCTTTATATATTATTTGATGGGAAGATAATTAAGAGAAAAAAGAAGAGTAAAACTATGTAGAAAAATAAATTTGAAATGACTAGCTAAGCTAAGCTTTGGATTTTCTTTTCTTCCTCTTCGTTTAGAGAGAGACCTGAGGGATGAAGGGAGCTCTGGGAGCAGATGTGGTTTCCTCCTGTGAAGGGGGTTGGTAATCATATAGAGCCTATCTCCCCAATCAAGCTTTTGACCTTCTGATATGACCACAGATCCATAGCCTTCAACATCACCTGCCCTTATCTTGTATTTCATCTTTTCTTCGCATGGAAGCTTGAAAAATCCTTCAATCTCAGCCTTCAGCTTCCCCAGCAGTGTTGGGCTCACTCCATGGTTCACCAACTGCATCAATAATTATAGATTTTTCTTATTCATTTAATTTTTTAATTTGTCACATTTATAAAAGAAATCTTATGATTCTTCACATAAATTTTAAAAACAAAAAAAAGTAATTACTAACTTCATTGGAAAAATTTTGAAAAATATATTCTTAGTGAGATTAATTTACGTAAAGTGTAAAAGACACTTGTGATAACCTGAAAGAAGCCCCAGTCTCTACAAGCTGAGTGCAACTTCTCCAGTTCAAGTTGTGTAGCCTCCCTAGAAACTAGTTGCTGCATGTTAATGGTGGGTAATATTAATGGTGGAGCTGTAAGAGGAGCTTCCAGATTGTGTAAGCCAATATTGTAGCATTCAGGAACTGAGGTTGCGGATAATTTCTTGACAAGCTCCTGAACGTTGGGCACAGATTCAGAGCTCTCATAATTTTCAGCCACGAAGGAAGCCATTGTTCTTGCTTCTCACAACACAGTTCACGAGAAATTTATAGCTAGAGAGAACCCAGAGGACACTTGTATGGCTCTTGAATTTAAAGTTCTTTGCTGTCATTATAAAATAGAAAGTAATTCATATAATTAATATATAGTGCCTGCAATAGTATTGGAAAAAAGAATAAGTAATATAGTACTAATTTTAATGACATAATTTGAATACAAACAATATAAAACTTGTAGTGCTCTTAATCAATTGAAGGAAGAACAAATTATTAAAATTTTTGAATCAAGTAACATGTGATTATTTTTTAAAGATTTTATCTTCTTTCACAATTAGTTTCATGTCCTCAATTTATATGCATATGTGATTTTAGTGATTTTGCCACTCCTATCTTTAAAAGAGGAAAAAGTTGGTCAATATTTGTTAGCTATTAATAATAGCTTTTGGTTAATTGGATAGTGCTGGCAACTTAATGCAAAGCATGGCTCTTATGACAAGAAACTACGGCCTCATGTGATGCGTCTGTATATATTTGTTTCAAAACAATATAGCGATTTAATTTATAAATCTTGGCATAGGTTGAAACATAATTCTAAATTGTGGTTGCAGTTGCAATTATGATTTTATTGTAATTAGCAAAATTATGAGTATATACGAAAAAGTACGATTATTGTGAAACAAAATTGTGAAAAGTCGGATGGTGCAGTCTGTAACAACAATATTACGTGCTATACTACCTTTCAATTCAGAACCTTGGGTTGAAATTAGGGTTTTTAGCTTTTGTACAATGATAAGAATTTCAATCTGAATTCTCCTATAAAGTAAATTCTCACTATCAATTCGTTTCCAATGGCTTCCTTTGAAATCAGGGTTTGAGAGCGGAGAGAATTATTCGAACTTCTCAATGCTTTTGAAAGAAAATGAGATAACATATGTGATTCATAAAGAACATTTGAACCATCGAACTCCATCGATGTATACATTTAGATTTTAGATTAATTAACCATATCAATTTTAAACATGAGCCTTGCATACCTTTGATTAATTGTTTGCAATCGCATTATGTGTGTTATGATTACATTACATTATAATTGTAGTTCTTCAAAAAAAAAAAAAAATACAGTTGTAAACGACTGCAATGTTGCACACTGTTACCACTACAATGGCACAATACGCTTATTTAGAATTTTTTTTAGATAAAATAAAACTTCAAACTTTGATGCCTTATTTATAGATATATTTAATTTAATATTATGCTAAATAAAGAAAATTATATTCAACATTATAATTAATAGTTATTAAATAATTTTTATTATATTCTTTGCTGGCAAAACAAAATTTAACGACTGCAATAATCATTATTTATATTTTGCTTTCGAATTAACATTAGCAACAGTTAAGGAAAAAAAAAGAATAAAATCGTAATCTCAATAATAGAAATTTTGAACCTTCGAATTCAACTATAGCGTTGTTCCAGTCTTTTCGAAAAACCTGCGCCAATATAGATGTAAATGAAGATTCAAACAAAACCATGTTAAATTTCAGGGCGACCTTTTCTGTTGTTTTTGGTTATCTAGTACTGTTTCAATTGAGAAAATTTAACATTAAATACGATTACGAAATGACATTTATAAACTTTCTCTTTCATAGTGAATTGAGAAAATTCAAACAATTAAATGATATATAGATGCTTTGACAAACGCTTCGTTTTCCCACTTCCTCAAGATTCTTTATACAAATCAGCTAATATTTAATAACAATAAAAAAAGGAAGGAACAAACAATACACTTGTTACAACACATTGAATTGAGAGAAACTCTTTTTCTTTTTTCCTGGAATGTCAAGAACATTGAAAATGCTCAATTGGATAGATATCCATTTAGCTCTCAAATTTGCTTTTCGCTTATAATTCTATTCCTAATTTTATTGAGGTATTATTACTTTTTTTTAAATTGTATTCTGTTTAGATAAATTAGTCTTTCCATTCATCTAATTTCACTACATATTTCAAATAGAAAACACATCTACATAACATGTTAAGTGCCCAATTGACCTATTAAATGTCAAAATGGAGCTTATAACTATCAATAATTTGTTAATTTAATAGAAGTGGATTGAGTTTCAAAATATTGTAAGCTTGATAAAAAGTACTAAATTTAATTTCTGAGAGTACTTTTATTGAGAGAGTTCTATCATTTATTACTCTCACCTTAAATTAATTTCATACCTAATAAAAAAAAGTGTAAGCCAATCTGGATTTAAACAAAGAAAGAAGCTTGCAACAAAAGGTGAAATTGATGTCATTCCCTAGCCCTTCTTCTCTTTTTTTTTTTGGATAAAATAACATGTTAAGTCCCTAACTTTCAAACCTTCATTCTTCTAAAAAAAAATTAGGAAATGATATTATTCTTTCCCTTGGTTTTTAGTCTATAATTTAATAGATCAATTGGGCTTTTATTTTATCAAGTAAGCATCTCGTTTGGTTATAATAGAATATATCAGATTAACGAAGAGATTCTTTTGTTTGAATGATGCAAATTTTAAATTCAGAGATTATTTTGCCTTAATGATATAAAATTAGGGTACTAATAACAAAACCTCAACAAAATCATTGATGAAACTGAAAACAAATGATAATAGGAAGAATAAATTGTTAATTTTATCTATATATATACTTTGGAGAAAAACGAATGTTTTATTTCATATCAATTTCAAATATAAAAATGAAAGAATTTAGCAATAATTGTGGTTATGACATCAATTTGAACCAGCTATTAGTTATGTTAATTAATTAAATGGCTTTGCCCTCAGATTATTATCCTGCAGGAATAATAGTTGGCGTTTAATTTCATACGTAATTCTTGAAATAATATATATCTAGAAAAATTGTGGTCTTATTGATAAAATAATCATGAACCTCTTCCGTATGAGGATGATGATTCCTACCCAATCATGCCAACCCTTCCATCGCATAGAAAATAGTTGAAAGAACCTTTCTTTAACAAAGCTCGAAATTAATTATGTACGTAATATTTATCCCTCAGGATACAATTCTTGGAAACTTGAAATTAGGGTAGAAACAAATCAGAGCCCTTTTTATACTTGAATTTGTTAAAAGGCAACGAGCTCGATCCGAGCTCCCACTCGTTAAGCATGAGTAATTTTGATTTGAAATTGAACATAATTCAAATAATAAGTTATTTGTCCCAAATTTCTCAACTGAAATATTTAAATTTGAATTAAAAATGATAATAAATATACACTTAATTAATTTTATATAATTTTATTCGAATAATTTTACTATTTCATTCAAATTTAATTATTAAAAAATATATTTTTCATAAATAAACTAGGCATCATATTTTTGAAAATTTAATGAATAAATGTACGAATCTTTGAAAATTTAAAGTATAAAATTAAAATTTGAAACATTGTACATTTTTTATAAACAATAAATTTTAAAAAATAAATTTATAAGACAATTTAAAGTATAAAATTAAAAATTTAAAAATTTAAATGTATTAATTGTTACACCTTTTTATAAGAATTTTTTTTAAAAATTTATTGTTCATTAAAGGAAATTTTAAAATAATAAAATAAAAATGATGAAACAAATTAACTTTTCCATTGTTTATTAAAATTTATTTAAAAATAAAAATAATAAAATTTAAGAATGATGAAACTTACTTTATAGCAAATCTAAAGATATTATTAAAAAAAAAAATTACATACACATG